>CM053168.1:59658345-59692079 GCA_012977825.3 Pteromalus puparum
GGGGGGCTTCTATAGGAAAAGCCAGAGGTCCCGAGACTCGACGCGCGACACGCGTTTACATATATTCGAGACGGCGGCGACACCTCATCATTCTGATCCTCGTCTACTTGCAGCTTCTATCTTTTTTTCTCTGATCCCCTTTTTTTCCAGCGGTGGCGGCGGCGGCAGCTTTCCTCGACGCGAGACGGGTCGCGCGTGAAAAATTCAAAGATCAGATCAATCCGAGAGACCGCGACTGCCACTTGGTCGTTATATATTTTATGCCTCCGCACGAATCGTCGCTATACTGAACAAGGACAAGACACTGCAGAGTTTCGAGGAGAGGATGATGTAGCGATGGAGCATCCGATGCTGAGTCTATGTTCTCGATGTATAGCCGAGGACTGAATGCCATCTGCGGATATATATTTGCGGGCATCAGAGCGCGGGTAAGACGACACGACGACGGATAGATATCTGCGCTGAATGAATGAACGAACGAGCGAAGAGGGAACGTCGATGCGCTGTACGCGATTACTGTGGGTAAAGGGTGTTCTGTATTATCCGGGATCTGTGTGCAGTACTATAGGAGGAATCGATTTAAGCGAACATTTTCGATCCTAAGCGAATTAATGAATTTCTAATTGTACTAGTGGTTGGTATTTTACCTTGGCTGAATAAAATTTTTGTTGTTGTACACAATTTTTATAGAGCCGAAAAAAAGTTGCGAAACGGTGGGGGAAATGCCAGTCCAAAACTATTTTCTTCTACGAATACTATGTCTTGTCCAATAAACTATAGCTGATTGATAGCTGCATGCTGGAACACTGTCAGACTGATATTTTCTGCTATTAACTCTGTTTATCCAAATCTAGGAAAAATCGCAGTACTTATGAGCTCACATGAAGCATAAACAATTAGAAGTAATATCATCACCCTAATCCTCTATGTTTTCCACTTAGTGAAAGGGCGGCTGATAATACGCCAAAGAGAGCGAGAATAACAAGGCAAAGCAGTTGCGCCACAAGCAGAGAAGACAAGGCGAGCCAGTCACGGATTAAAACTTTGATACTCCTGCAAAGTTGTCTGCGAAGAGAGCAAGACAGGAGGCCAACAGCCAACAAGAGTGAGCGAGTGAGGTGACAAGAGGCCAAGGGCCGCAGAGAGAGAGAGAGAGAGAGAGAGAGAAAGAGAGACCGCGAAAGGATTATATATTGCAACCAGAGAGGGAAACTGGATTTTCGTGTGCGACGGATTGAAACATGTCGTGCATTCGAAATAATTACGCGAGCTGGAAGTTTAGTCTGATCCGCTTTCGTACTCTCGTCGATTCTCGTTATTATTGAAAATCACAGAGACGAACGAGCAGGCAGATAAGGTATGACGGCGAATTATTGACGACGAATTCGTGGAAAATCGATGATCACTTATATAATTCATTCTGTTCGCCACCAAATCGAGAGATTTTGAATATTTTCAAACTTTCACGTGTATTTATTTTCGTTACTGAATCTTTTATCTTTCAAATGCCCGATTGAATGCTGGAGGCTCCGATGATAAAGGATATGAGAAAATCGAAAATTCAAAGCATTTAGAAAATGCAAACATTTGAAAGTGTAAGGTAGTGGCTTTATTGCATTTTTTCAATGTATTATGGAAGATATCTTTTGCGGCCTCGTTTGAATTTCAATCAAAATTTGATGAGTTTTTCCAAAGTTGAAATCTGAACCACAGCGAATAGTGAACTGGACAGGAAAATCGAATTCATTGTGCATTTTGCAAAGCCTTAAGATACATTGTTGAGATATATTATAAAAGTATTGTAAAATTTCTAGCAAAGCATTTATAAACGTCAGCCATCATTGCTTGCAATATGATATTTCCAATGTATAGTGTGTATTCTGCTTATCAATTTCCCTTTGCCATATATTACTCGTCGGTTATTATTACAAGAAGCCTCAAAAAGTATTGCTAATTGAATCCAACAAAGGCGAGTTCCACAAGTTCGATTTCGTTTTTTCCTTCCACTTCGTATAATGGGGTTGAAAATAATGCCAATCCAAAGTTTTTCACTCTTTCCATAACGATAATTGTGCTAGAAGCTTTGCCAACTAATTGTCTAGCTCTGTAACACACACATCGTTCATATTCTCCACTTTTATTTTTCCCATCTCCAAGTTATAAATAACAACCGATGCTACTTTATTCCTATACAGCGCAGCGTATCGATTGTCGCGTTTGCAAGCATCCTATACTCCAGCAGAAAAATCCATTCCATCAAGTCCCAGCTGTCACAAGGAACCCATCCATAAATGCTCCAATAAGTCAAGAATAAAAAAGATACAGCACACCGTCGGACACACCAGGCTGTAAACTTCCCACCCGTCGAATCGATACAGCTGAAGGCATCTCCCTCTCTTTCTTCATCCGTTGAATTAGTGTCCCGTGTATATACCTCTGTACAAAAGGAGCATCGCCTTCCCAAAGGAATCTCATCTTTCGAGCCTGTAAAGCATACACAGCCCATAACAGCTCTCAAACCTCCGCATCGCAGCACTTTACTCGAGTGGCTCCCGGGTAACCTTCGCGTCCTTTGTCCGGTGCTTCTCGCATCGACGCTGAAAAAGGGCAGCTCGCGGTGAATATAAAAAGTTGCGCGGCGATGTCAAGGATCGAGAGTCGACTAATGCCGGAGATTATCTCGGAAAAAGCGGCATTTTAACGCCCTACATATAGGCTATTATTTCTCTCTCTCTCTCTCTCTCTCTCTCTCTCTCTCTCTCTCTCTCTCTCTCTCTCTCTCTCTCTCTCTCTCTCTCTCTCTCGAAAGTCAAGCGGTGAGTTTTCCGAAAGAACGCGCCGCATCTATTTCACGTGGCAGCGGCGATATTGGCTTACACCTACATACACACACACACACACATACACTTTCAGTGCTGCGGGTGTAAACGGTCGAGAGCCACGTACCGCACGCGCGCAATCGACAGCCCGCGCGAGAACTGTGGCCGAAAGTGTGCCGTGGGGAAAAACCAAAAAGTGACCCGGCGAAGCCTGGAATCTGCAAAAAAAAGAGAGAGAGAGAACGAGCGCGAGCTTGTCTTTGTTCTCGGGATGTGCCTTTTTTTTTGCTCGAACCAAAAAGAGAGAAAGGAAGGGGGAAATGGTAGGTGCACGCGTTTGCTCCATCTGTCTGGTGGAATTCCGGGCGAGCCACGCGCTGTTTTAATTAAATTTTTGAACTATTGTTATTTAAAATTTGTCCGACGATCGATCGGAATTTTCTCGCGTCGGAAATCAGTTTATCTTGCAAGAGAAATTCGTTTGGATTCATGCTTTTTACTCTTTTTCATGGAGGAGAATTCGTGTTGAGGTTACGTTAGTTTCATTTTAATTCGGCTTTCGAGTAAATATCATTACCATGCGCTAATTAATGTTAAAACCGAGTGCACATATTATTGTTATACCGCACAAGCAACAATAGAATCCAATTACGGCGTTCATTTATATCCGCTATTGTTTGAAACTAATCAACGATTTTCATATTTTACAACGCGCAGTTACATGATTAAATTTAAACAAACACATCAGTACTTGAATAGATGGCAATGCTGCGTACGAAATTGCGATTGTGAATCATACATCAGTTCATCAATTCAATACCATTCGAGCAATCGTTGAAAAAAAAAGCAGAATAACTTGTCAACGGTAAATTGAATCAACTCAATAACTTATCCTATCCGGATTTCCGAAAGTAAAAAATCAGTACCCGGAATAAAATCCGAACTTCTCCGAGAACACCATGCATCGAAACTTTCTCCGGCTGCGTATAGCGAAATCCGCGAATCCAACTGAAGAAACTACGGTGTAGCCCATAAAGATTTGGGTATAGCGACTCCTTGGTTAAAAAAGGAAAAGCTCGGCTCTTCCATTTCGATCGCGAGCTCACGCAGTGGAAAAGTCGCTCGCATCAGACGGATCCGGATGATCCGCATCGGAGCTCGGATTCCACGAGACGCGTGCGACGACCAAATATGGTTGCGAAGCTCGGATCGGATATTCCAAAGAGAGGGAACTGGTAATGATTGCCAATCGCACGCGAGGTGTGTACTTACGGCGCGGCGAATCGAAAAAAAGAAAGAGATCCAAGAATCGAGAGACGTAAAAGCAAAAGGGGAGGCGTGGAAGGTCAAAAGAAAGGGAGTCGCTGCGCGCAGAGTTTCTGTGGAACTTGTATATTTGTAATTGGAAATGTTGAGTGTTTTGGTTGTTCGAGTGGGGAAATACCAGCTGTAGGATAAACTTAACAATGCGAGCAACGTTGGATGTATATACTTTACTTTTGAACGTTTACAAGGTCGTTTATATACTGGAATGTTAACGTTTTGCTGGCATACCTGTAAATGAACGTCAAGAAGCTATGTTACTTTACAAAGGAGAAAATTTCGCATAAACCCGTGAGAAGAGCAACAAAAATGACTGAGCTGAGTGAAATGAAAAAGCAGGAGAGGCTGTACGAGATGGTTCAATGTTCGACTTCCATACGATGGGTCTCACAAGTCCAAAAACCAATCTCGTCGCTTGCCGTTGGAACAGTTCTTTGCTTTATACTTTAATCTTTTTTTCTTTTGTCAGTTTTTTTTTTCACACAAAATACAAGTAGTCAAACAGTCACGAAAGGAAGTAAATCACACTATATACTCATCCCGATCGAATACGTTGAAGTCAGTATAAAGTTATTCCTATCCAAGCTCACCGTCCAAAATCTCCCTTCAAAAACGTCGCTAGTCAGCAGTTACAGAGTAAAGCTACAACATTAAAGCGCTCGCTCAGATCATAAATACATACCTACATCTATAATACTACTGCCTCGCTTCTGTCTTATTTGCTTAAATATAACCGCAGAATCTCTTGAAAACAAATCCAGAGACGCAAACCACCGCTGCACAGCAGCATCAGCTTTTGTTTACGCGCGGTGTACATATAATGCTCCCTACGCGAGCGGTCTGCGTGCATGTATATCTGCGTGAGCGCAGCTAGAAGTAATTACAGCGTAATTCGCATGGGTCCGAGTGAAAATGAGAAAGAAGTGGAGTTATACACCTTTTGGAGGAGTTTTGTCCCTGTGGACTGTAGCCGCGAAGCGAGAGCTAAAGGATAGAAGGAGTGGAGAGAGAGAAAAGAACGGTCAATTTGCACGGGGTCGAAAAATTATACGCTCGAGAGACTCGGATATTCTCTGTGAGTGTATGTATGATGGAAAGTAAGGGCGCAATGTTATTCAGGGAAGATAAGTGCTAAGAGATAATGTGTTAACTGTGCCGGGATTTTGAAGCAACGGTATAGTTGAGAAGTTTGGATGGGACAAATATAGACAGTGTGGCAATGCATACGCATTATATATAGGTGAAAACGCCATCGCGGGGCTGCGTGTACTGCTATCTCGAAAGTTGTGACGGCTGGTGGTTCTCGCGACATTATTAGATGACGCATTAGTTTATTCAGATTGTGTGCGCAGTAGGTGTGTGTATGTGGTGTGCTATATAAAGATATGACATCATTTTTCATTGCGGTTTGCGAGTGTCTGACTAAACTCGGATATCTTCACTTCTAAATAGCTAAAATTAGATGGCGTATACTTCAAGATTACACTTCGATGCACAACCCGCAATTAACAGTAATCTATACCTCTGACGGACTTTGTCTCCCAATTCTCACTCAAAGCAAGAGTTCGTTCATTCGCAAGAACTCTCGAGTCGTGCGAATGACTTTCCCTCAAAGTACTCGAGAAGGCCAAGTGCAAAAGAGCTGGACCCGTGATCTCCACTCATTACAGTCATGGTAGTCGTCCTTCGCGATCCCGAACCACTTATTATTCCACCACACAGTCCCACTCGCCTTTGTTTCCACGAATTTCAAGCTTTCACTTTTCAGCAATCTTCCATATTCTTCGCGAATCACGACAGCTCGGAAATACACAACTAATCCTTTCCATTCAACGAAACAACAAACAAAATCTTGATTTTCAATTAGCCTCCCTATACATCTGACAATTGACAAACAATAGCAAGTCGAGCTTTTAATATCTCCCTCTTGGATGCCCGACGAGGCATTTACAAAAAGTGAAAAAAAGCACTAGCAGCAGCGTTACACAAAGCCGGCAGCCGAGCAATATACAATTACCCCGAAATTAATTCAACGCTCGCGAAATACGCGCTCTCGCGCGTTTTAATAAAGCCTCTCTCGATACCCCTTCGAAAAGAATATCAATATCGCGCGAAGGGACACACACACTCACACACACACACACACATGCGCCACGGATGTGCCGAGCGGTAATGAAACGCCAAAGAACCAAGCGCGCGCGCGCACGTCCCGGTAAAATGCGATAAGCGCAACAACTGCGAGGCCGGCGAATGGAACGGGCTGGAGGGTATGAAAAAAAGCTCACGCACCGGGGAGAGAATGCGGCGAGAGGCTGAAATCCCCAAGAAATTTAAAAAGGCGTAGAGCGACAGCCGGAGAGAGGCTTTAACGCTATATGCGAGAAAGAGCTGCACAGAGAAAGAGAGAAAGGAAAGACCATATCAGAGGAATGTCTCGAGCGGTGCTCGCTTTCTCTCTCTCTCTCTCTCTCTATGAAAATAAAAAGAAAGGAGCCGTAGAAATTGAGAAAGGGAGAAGAAGGAAACAGCCGAGCGGTATGTAGAATATATAGAATATAAGGAAAGGAGAGGGAGACAATGAGCGGAAAGGGAGTGAGAAGCGAACCATCCGAGAGTAAGAGTAAGAGAGAGAGAGAGAGAGAGCTGGAGAGGCACAGCGACTCGTATTCCAAGCAGACCCGCTGAGCCGGGTTCATTATTTTCTCGTTATAAGTTTCTACAACTCGGGCTTGTTGTCGTAACGTTGTTAACGCGGACGCGCCGCGAATTGTTAAACGCGAGAAACGGAGAGCGCGTGGAGGCGTTGGCTAAGCGCGCTGTCACGTGCGGCTGCTGCTACTGCTGCCCCTCTCACGCTTCTTTTTAGCAACGGCGGACTCTGCTTTTGTTTTACGCTACCGCCACCGTTGGCTTGCTTTTCTTCTTTTTTTTTTTCCCCGTTGCTTCCGTAGTCCCGCCGCGGATTTTCGTAACGAACGAGCGGCTCGCGCAACTAGTTGCAATGCCGAGCTTGGGAATGAGAAAGGAGGGTGCCGAGTGAACCCCCTGATTCACGAGGTCTCGCCGCGGGTTTTGTTATTGTATCGTCGTTCGGGGAATTTTTTTACCCGGATTATTACTGGCTTTTCGTTTTAACTAAGGTTTTTTTTTTCGTTTGTTTTGTGGGGAGGGTTTTTGTGTGATTTTCTCGATGTTGTCACGGATTGGAGAATGAGAAAAGTGTAACGATGTTATGTATAAGCGTCAGTAATTAACCGAGTTAAAAACGCGAGATGCATATTGAATTCTTATCAGATTTATGCGACGCGATGTTATACAGACTCGTTGCTCCAATTTCTCAACATTTCATTTCATTTTAAAAGCTCCTTGTTGTGTTTTTGTCACAGTAAATCATAAGTGACATCCTTTAATCTAAACCGCGAATCCATGCAAAAATACCTTGAATCGATGTGACGCGCGCGTGACGTTTAGACAGATACGACAGCTCTAATTAATTTCGAGGCTCATAAAAACGTCAACCAAGCATCTAATAAAACAAATCGCACAAAACTCTCCGGCTTTTCAGTTATTTCGAGACCTTACATCCAAATCGATCGCGAACGCGCATAACATCTACAAACAGCAGCACCGCATAGGTTATAGCTATGCACACAAAGACGCAACAAGGCTCAAGACGCGCATCCAACCAGCAAACAGAGCGCGCGGCTTTTCGCAAGGCCCTGTAACTGACGGGTTCGAGTTGGTCCCAGGCGGCCGGTTCAGTGGTACGCGAATATTATTGTACGTGGTTATGGCAATGCGCGCTCCCCGTAATTTCGCGGGCTGCCAGAGAGATAATTGCTCTTTGCTCCTGACGTTCGGGAATCGCCCCCACCGCCCCCCCCCCACCAACCCCTTCTACTATACCCCGTGCGCAAGTGGGTGAAAGCTCGCGTATAGATATATAGTTTCCGACCAAAGTGGGAGAGAGAGAGAGAGAAACAGAGGTGGATGCATCGAACAGGGAAAAGAGGAGGGGGTTGCTGTAGCACTGATGCGGAACGGCGGCGTGGGAAAGTTGGCCGTGCGGGGGTGGAAGGAATCGCGCGGGGTGCGACGATTGACAAACGGCATTCAATACGCGCAATCTCGGTCAGTGCTGATGCGCCAATTAACGGGTGCTTAAGGATAAGCTGTAATCCCCTACCGAAGCGAGGCTGCAACTGTGCGTGAAATGGATTAATACTTTTATATCGCTGATGCTCCGCGTGTATATGTTCTGACGTTCATTTCCAGCTGTTTTAAACGTGGGTGATGCTTTGAGGCTGATTTCTGGAAAATCATATAATTTATTCGCAGAATGGATAATTTGTGAATTTTAAAAGGACCTTAATGATTGCTGCAAGCTGAACTCCTTTTAAAACTTTGAATTGAATAGCGCCAGTTTGAATAAAATTCTATGCAAAAGATATTTTAATTGGGATTATTTTTAAACTCCGAGTGACATGCAAACGAGAGATTACCCACTAATGAGGGCATCAGCAGTAAACCAAACAAGTTCTATAGGTATGTATCAACAATTTTTGCTTCCTCCACAAGAGGAAGCTTTGCAATAGTAAAATTTTCAGTTTTGCTAATACTTCGTGGAAACGCATTTGGAGGTGTTTGGAGTACGAATCATACGTTTTTAGAAAATGTCCGTGCGGATGGCTGTGTGTGTGTGTGTGTGTGTGTGTGTGTGTGTGTGTGTGTGTGTGTGTGTGTGTGTGTGTGTGTGTGTGTGTGTGTGTGTGTACGTATACGCCATAATTTTGGAACATTCGACGGATCGTAATAAATTTGACATGCAAGTAAGATTTATTTTTCTGGAATAACTGGAAGGTTAAGTCAATATTTTTGTTTTACAATATTCTGACCATTTTATGGCGATATTCATAGCCATATTTCTATTTGAAAAAATATTTTGCATATGCATTTATACAATATATTCAACAACCACAGTGATCTAAAGAACATAATTTGTCACTGTTTCCCGCAGGGCTTTCTAGATTGACTGAATCTGTTCATTTTTTATGAATAATAGAAGTATTTTCGATAAACATATAACTCAAAAAAATAGTATAATGTTTGAAAAAATTCATGACAAATAAGAAACAACATATCTACTAGTTTAAAAATTTAAGAAATTTTGGCGACTAGTTTTTGAGATAAAAATCAAAACTAAAAAAAATGTTTTTTTTATGTCGTACGATTAACGGGAGTAAAAGGATTTGAATTGAGTTGAAATTTTAGGAAAAGATTGATCTTTTGATCACTTCGGCTAGGTTCTTTTTGTAGCTTATGAAACCTTTTAGTTTAAAAGATATTAAGATTCAAATTCTTCAACTCTCACCCTGTATACTCTGTGTGACTGAACATTATTATTTTTGTTAAAGCATATAATTTGATATTTAAAGCTTAGTATATTTTGAGAGTTTTCATGGTTTTATAAAATGTCCGTGCAGATGGTTTTGTCTGTGTGTGTGTGTGTGTGTGTGCGTGCGTGCGTGCGTGCATGCGTGCGTACGTATACTGTTATAATTGTGGAACTACGTGATCGATCGTAATAAGATTGAACGTGCATATATGTTTTCTGATTTTGAATTCGAGTAAATCTATCCTTTTAGTATCGCATAGTAGCGAATATTTAAATTAAAGAATGAGTTGATTGTCCCATGTAATTATCTTCCACTAGCAGAATAGGAGGAAGCTAAGTGCCAATGACTTGGCAGCGGTTTTTTTCGATAACCATTGTATAAAAACAAAGCGATTAATTTCGAGTAGGTACACACACCTAACCCAGCATCTCAAAGCCTTTTCTATTAAAGCGGTCCTCAGCAAACACATAAACATCCTATCGTCCAATAAAGAAATCCCCTCAATAAAACCTTAATTTTCACGGTCAACCAAATGTCCGCGACGCTGTTTCTTCGTTCGGCCGTAAGCTCTTTCCCTGTCCTCAGCAAACACACCCTCACATACGCGACTGAAGAACGTTTTCTCGACTTTCGACGTCCTCCGGCCGTACGAAATTACAGGACACCAAGACAGCCAAGTTCGCAATCGATTATGTGTATACGTGTCTGCAAGCTCTCCATGCAAACCGGAAGCGCATAACAGAATAAGGAAGGATAGAAGCTCGGAGCAATAAGCTGGCCGTCAGGGACAAGCGCCGGTCCCGCAGCGATCTATTACAGGTATATAGGCTGCGAGAGAAGCAGTGAGCCTGACGTCGAACAAAAACAGCGAAAGCGCTAGAAATGTCGTGTTTTCTTTTATTCTATTTTCATATTTTATTTTTCGACTTTAAGCGTTAGTGTTGAATGGCGACCTACAGATGCTTCGAATGAAAAAATAAGATACTTGCACATTTACGGGCCAGGCAATTACATCATGTCTGGCAATCCAAACTTGCGACAATATGCGTGTGTATTTGTGTACATATAAGATATAGTTCATCATTTTTCATATTTGGCTTCCTTCTTGCAAATTCCACAAACTCGAGTCAACTGTAAATAGAAATCGTATCTTAAATATAGTCTTGAAAACATCCCAATGAAAACTTTTTCATTTTACCTCGTTCGGCGCACATGTTTATATGCAGACGGAAAAATAGTCGCCCGGACGAAAAGCGAAATTTTCACGGAAGTGCACGTCTATTCTATTCTCCTCCAATTTCGTTTCTCCAAATTCCACTTCAAAGCTCGCGTTGCACAATACTCATCGCTAAGAATTTGAATAAAAAAACATCCAACAACAGAATCCTCGCCACGTCCACGTTGAAAGAAGTACACGTAGCATCTTTCGCAAGAGCCAAAGACGCAAGTTAGTACAAATAGACGCGCGCGCGCACGGCCAAGGCGTTTAGCTAAATTAAAAGTTAATGTAGTATAAGCGATCCCGTCGCAAAATTAATTCATGAGCAAACTTGCGGCTACAACAGCAGCCGCTCCCAAGCCGTGAGGCAAACCACGGTCAATTCTCATCTTCTTCCGCACGCGCTCGCTCGCTCCTTCGCTCGCCTCCCCTCAAGCTGTCTTTGCTTGCCTCGCTCTCGCGCATACCACGCTCGTTACAAAACTTAAATTGCTCCACATCGAAAGTTAACTTGTTCATTCTTCGAAGAGCACCGCGGCGAATTCCTCAGTCTCTTCCCCTCCGGCTCCCCGTCGTTCCTTAATTTTTCTTCTGCTTCTCTACCGTGTATACATACACCCGAGGAGTGCGGAGGGAGCGTCGACGACTGGCGCGAAAACACTCGCTTTCCCGGATTGTTTTATTGTTGCGCGAGAAGAAGGGCGCTGGGAAATTTGTCCGTATACGCGAGGGGATGACGTTTGCTTTCGCGAGGGCTGTAATAAATGAGGTGTCGGCGCGCATACGTCGAATTTGACTTTTTTTTCCGCGCGGGAATTGGCTCGAGGGGGGGCTGGTCTATACTTTGCGAGTTTCATTGTGTTTTTTTTTTTTTGTATACGAGTGAAGATGGAATTTTAGAACGAGCACGTTAAAGTTTTTGATGTTTGGGGCGATATTCGTGATGAGTTTCGTTGGTTTGGTTCCAAATTTTCAAGGTTTAAATGTTAACAAGCGAGAGTGTACTGGTTTTTGTATCGACATTTTGTATTTTTTAAACGAATATGATTCCGTAATTTTTGTAAAAGTTACAAAATAGATAGGCAGTTACAACATGAGCGGCCCAATCACACCGAACAAATGGTAGCTTTGACACAAGTGACAGCCCGCTATGTATGCACTGTACACACCGATTTCAATGATGGTTATAGTAAAAGTGCCTATACGCCATCTATCTCCACTAGCCAGAAACCAAGAGAGTTCAAGTGGTAGGGGAAGCCGAACCAGTCCAAAACTACTTCGTCTTTATACATCGCAAGGAAAATTCAATAAAACGCATATATTTACAAACATATACACACGCGAAAGCTCTCCGAGCACTTCATCACTGTGACATAATTTTCGCATTCAAGCTCGCACATTCGATTGCGCGCACGTAAGAAGATAAAGGAGCCTGAAAAACCATCTTCCGTACCCTCGGCAATTTCTCCGGCCAAATAGAAGAATCGAATAGAAGCGAGCCGGTCGCTTGCAGATATCGCTGCGTCTCTCTCTCTCTCTCTCTCTCTCTCTCTCTCTCTCTCTCTCTCTCTCTCTTGCAGGGTGCGCGACACGAGCGTTCTCGCCTATAAATCTCGAGGTTCTCGCGCGCGTGCAGACTCTCGCTTCTTACACACAGTGAATATTCGCCGGGCGTATACCGAAGGGAATTGTCGATATCGCCGTGGACGGCTGGCGTACGTGAGACAAGGCTCTGGAGAGGGTGTGCTCTGTGCCCTCTCTCTCTCTCTCTCTCTCTCTCTCTCTCTCTCTCTCTCTCTTGCGACTCGATCTCGCGGGGCCGGCGCGGCCGGAAGAGGGAGAGCAATAAAATCACTTGTTGGATTTCCGGTTGAGAAAGAGGGAAAGCTACTTTCCGCACCTGATTTACGCCACTACTTGCGCCGAGTTAGCTCTGACGGCGCTTTTTCCAACTTCCGGCCTTATTTTCTGCGTTTTTCCGCTGGGATTGTCGGGCGAAAGCCGGCTAGTTTGTTTAAGCTTTTTTTTGGAGAAAGGCTTGAATTATGAAATGTTTGAGACTTGGTTAGTGGTGCAGTGAATCGGATGACTATTGATATCGAGAATCGGATACTTGATTCGATGTAGATGCAAAGCTTTGGAGAATAATTTGCAGTGTGCGATAATTAACTAAGCTCGTTAAAAAATACATTCAAGCACATAAGTCTACCCTATCCTATACCCGTAAAGCTCAAAGCTCCAAGAAAACGGACAAACACCTGTTAGTGTAAGCTCTCGAACACATTACAAACAAGGAAGCAGAAGCAGCAGCGGAAGGAACAGAAGCCTTGCTTTGGCTCGCGGCGTGTACACACGATTACTCGGCGCAACAATATCGAATTTCGCGTGACTTTCAAAGATAGCCGGGCATGCCTCGGGCACGAGCAATGAAATTCCTTAAGTTCCTTGTTCTCGCCCCGCTGACTATACACACGGCTCCTATATAGCCCGATCGCAAATCACTCCCTCGTCCGAATCGCCTCGACTGCAGTGCAATCGATTAAGAGGGCAACCGTTCGCTCGCTTGCGCGCAAGAAGATGGAACGGCGCACAGGCGAGCTTGGAAGGAGGCAAGCGTCCAGGGGCCCTGTTTTAACGGAATTACTACAAATTGTGCTGATATATCATGGTTATGCTATTGCGGACGGGCCATATTGCGTGCAAGCTTGTGGAGAGAGGGAGCAATTTGCGCCTCGCCTCGTTTCGGTTACCCCACGCTCCTTATACCTTTTTCGCCTAGGCACGTTATGACTTCACATCGCGAGACGTTTTTTTTTCTTCTTCCTCTTCTCTCGGGCTGTTTACAGCGAGCTGTGTGTATATGGTTATTTGCACCCACGCTGTGGAAAGTCCGACGGGGATTATTTCAAGGTTATGGGGCTGACAGGCTGAGGGAAGAGATGGCGCTTGTTAGCGGTTTCTTTTTTTTTTGTCGAAGAGAGAGAGAGAGAGAGAGAGAGAGAGCGGAGAGGGATGATGGTCCGAGAAATTAAGAAAGTTTTTGCGGAAGATGCTTCGGAGGAGTTTCGCTCATCTTTTACAAGGTTTGCCTTTTTCCTACTTCTTTTTTTTCGTCGTTTATTTTCTTATTGGCGTTGATGGCGGCAGTCGGGTTTTTCATGCTATTATATCAAACTTGTAATTCAGTTCCATGAATATAATTACGTTGTGTGAATTTACGGAATGTTTATAACTAGCAAGTTTTCCGGGAAAGCTGCGTCGTAGAAAACAGTCTTTGATATTTTCCCGCATTATTACGCTCGGAATACCTTTCGATGCGAAATTTTCAATTATTATTAAAATTTTGTAAAGGGTAAAAGCAGAGAACATTATCGGGAAAATTATGCTTCCATTATAATGGAGTTGCTTTCTTTCACAGAAATCTGCGAACAAATTTCAAACCGTATTCTTTGGTGATTTCCTGATACAGTCGTGGAGCTGATTAGACCGTATGTGTACACTCATCTGTAAACGCCTTCCTGCGTACGCATTATTTACTCGTGGTCGGCGTCCTTATTTTTTATTCTCTCATACTCCCTCATTTGCGCCTACGCGAATTTTCCCCTAAACGAGCGCGTTCCTCACCGGAACTCCCTTCGAGTTGGCGAGAATGCACCATTAATAACGTCGAATCCCATAACTCAATCTTCGGCGAGTTATTTCTCTTCTAAAAATTATACACCCTGGCAAGCTTTCCGAAATCGGCTTCCTAATTTCTGTGAAACTTCGAGCTTTTCGACAAAATGATTTAATTAAGGTGAAAATAAGCACTCGACAAACAAATAGCCGGCATATTTCGAACGAGGGGAGAAGGAAAGAGAGAGCCGCTCTGCTACTTTGTGTTTCATAAACTCTAAGCTGACATTCTCAACTTGCCAGCATGCCGGGGATCAAGACGATGCAATTCAGCTTGAAATTTTCATTTAATGAAATCCTCTATTCCCTCGAGAGGGAGAGAGGAAGTGCTCCTTCTCGCTTTCTTCTCCTATCTGCTCGAGTCGCTCCTCCTCCCACTTCGGCTTAAGCTGACTATGTGTTCCAGGACAGTTGATCGATGACGAGAACAACGCTGTTGTCGAGATAAGTTGCAAAGAAAACAGATTAACCTTCGCGAACAACTCGCGAATCATTCTTCTCTCGCTGGGGAACTCTATGGATGTATGCGTAAAAGGTACTACACGATGACGGGGATAAGAAGAGACGCGGGCAAAGATTCTTGAGTGTATATACTTGAAAGTTTGCGGATCGTTTGGGAATGCAGAATGAAAAGTCCCCGAGGGTGATTGAATTTTTGCGTTTGCCACCAGCGCTTTTCCTACCATATTATGCTATATTGGCTTCCCCGAATCTCTGGAATGCCCTTTATTAAAATTGTTTTTACAGCCGCTGTGGATTGTTTGCTCTTTTGTGGATGCGGTGCAGTATATACTGAAGGGTTATGATGATTATCGGTGGATATTTAAATTTCTGTAAGGTTAGCTAAAAATGCCAATTCGAGTGGCTCGCTAACGCCTCGCGGATTAAAAGATTCCCGGAATTCCCAGAAACTCCTCTCGCTATACCAAGAATGCTGCATAATGTACCAAAAGATTCCCATCTCACTGTAATTTCAACTCACTCCTCCTCAAGTCGAGAAAAAAAAAAATTTTTATCCACACTTTTTAAACCGCGTCCCTTCCCGCGATGGAACGTAGTTTCACTTGTCGAAAGGTGCGCGCGCGTGCGATAAACCTGAAATACACCGAGAGGCAAGGTACAGCGCCAGGAACGCGCGAGATGTGCAAAGCGAGGCGTCGCGTGCTCTAAAACAGGAATCTTCGAGCTTCTTCTTGCACACCACCGCTGAGTCTTCGGTGTACACAGAGAGAGTCTCTTGTTCGTGAGGCGCGCGCGCTACAGTGGCACGTTGTAATAATACGTAATATCTTTACTGTTTTAGGCAGCCGCTCGCGCATTATTCGGATGCCGAGCGTGCCTTGGAAGTTTAATTTCGAATCGTATTATATCCCAAGCTAGCTAGGCGAACGAGGCAGAGAGGGTATAGTATAGCTAGCGCGAGAGCACGCGAGTGAGAAAGACGGATGGCAGGCAGAAGCGAGAGAGAGAGAGAGAGAGAGAGTAACTCGGGCATGGAGCCAGGGAGTTTCGGACGAGGCGCTGCTGCACCAGCGACTAAAGGCAGCGATCTCTCCTCGCTCTGTGTGTGTGTGTGTGTGTGTGTGTGTGTGTGTGTGTGTGTGTGTGTGTGTGTGTGTGTGGGTGGGTTGGTGGAGGGGAAAAGCCAAGCAAAGCAGAGGCTGCCTACGCGAACGGATGGGGGAGGATACGGAAGTGCGCGGATATGAGGCCGCAACTATACGCTTCGCCCGAGTATATATATATATATATATATATAGGCTTGCAAGCGCTTCTCTCTGCCGTCGCTGCGGCCGAGAGAAATGAAAGCGCACCCGGAGAATTTACAAAACAAACGAGCTGATGATGCGCTCCTGTCGGTATAATAATATATGAAATTTTTATACCACCGACCAGAGAGAGGCACTTCATTTGTTGGACTTTATTCGAAACGGATACACGTTCTCCACGCGGTATAATATGAGTGACGCGCCTGGCTCGAGGCAATGTCGATGATTTGGTTTGGGCAAGCCGATGATAGAATCGGTGAAATTGTTTTGATGGATTTTAAAAAACGCGGGAATGAACATCCTGATGTGAGCGCCGCGATTGTTCGATATTATATTATGCACTGCGGCTTTCAAATTAGAATATTACCTCCGATGTCGTGTACACGAGTGATGTACCTGTCATTAGGATAATTCCACGTTAAATTATATCAATTGGAAAGCCAGCTAATTAGGTGACGAGGCACTTGTCGTAATTCAACATATCCATACAGCTTTCATTAGCCTGCGATAGATTACCCCCGTCTGACCAAACTGGCACACGATCTACTGGCTTTGCAAACGTAAAAATGCTTCTGATTGTTGTACCGCTGCTTAGTGCTTGGAAAATTAAAAAGGACAGGGTGGCCGAAATAAAAACCGAGAACTACAGGAAGGAGAAACGAGACAGAGGGAGATAAAACGGTATAACATGCAACCACTAGCCGGATGTACTTTATTTTCAATTTTCCCGTCGACGGCTCGATTGCCTATCTCGTGCACGTATATATATACATACACTCCCAGACAGCAGCAACCAGGCAGGCGCGGATGTATGTTCTGGCGTTCTCACGAGCGGCAACACACGAGCTCTCTCTCTCTCTCTCTCTCGCTTGCCCGTCCAAGCGGATTATCATCTCGACAAGCGTGACAGGTTATTTTTTGGATTACGGATCGGTCGCGCATTTTTTTCCCCCTCGGAGTTTAGTAACGACGTGCCGCGAGTGAGCTTTTAATTTTTGCTAATGCCGCCGTTGGCAATCATCCGGATCCGTGCGCGATATCGATCGCGATCGCAGCGAACGCTCTGTTCGACTGATCCACTTGATGCTCGTATGTGTGTGTGTGTGTGTGTGTGTGTGTGTGTGTGCGCGCGCGTTTTATGAAAAACTGCTGCGTTAAGCACTTTCAAATGCTTTTTTGCGTTTGTACGATTTCGAGTGCTGTTCTTTTGCATATTGATTAGAAAATGAATAAACGATACAAAACGATGGTATAGAGCTCTCTTGAAACGAACCGAGCGGAATTCAGCTAATCGAATCAAAGAACTGATATAACGTAGGATGATTTATTGGCACCGATCGATTTCGCGCATAATGGACTAGCGGCGAGTAAATTAACGCATTACCCGTTATACTGGCGCGTGGACGTTACGAGAGCACGACAAATGAAACAATAGTACGTGATATTGTTTATAAACTTGGGAAAATTTGATGGCTGCGGCAGCGGTATGCGCGTCAATGTTGAATCGCGTGAAAATCGATATAACTCCGCGGTGTGAAATATTTCAAAACAAAGAGTAACGCACCAAAACAAAAAAAAACAAAAGACAAGCTTACGCGCTCGATATACCAAACGACGTGCTGGAATGTTTGCGGCTTACATATTAGGGCCGACGTGCGCGTCTCGCGCGCTATTCCGTAATTACTTTTCTGCAAACGGAGAATCGAACGGCAGTCTAGCAGTAAATTAAATTGAAATCCAGCCTCTTTCTTCTCCGTCCACTGTCTCTCTCTCTCTCTCTCTCTCTCTCTATCTCTATCTCTATCTCTATCTCTCTTGCAGCCTGGTGCCGTTGGCAGCGGACATTATTCAGCCGAGCGGGCAATCGCAATCATTAACTCGACGCCGTGAACTGATCGCGCCGAGACCACGCGCTGTGTATCGGCTCGCACAAAGCGTTCCGTGCGCGGCTCTCGCAATTAACGCCATCGAGTTCTCTCTTTCGCTCGAGCCATTGTGCGACACGCGTGGTGGACGTTCTCGTTTCGGTTATTTTGCGGGGCTTTTAGGTGATTAAGGGTCAGTGAGATGCTCTGCTGAGAAGTATTGATTTTTGAGTAAGTAATATCGTATTCGAGAGTGAGATGTGAAATTTTTAAGCAGGCGCAATAAAGGACGAAGGAAAACGAAAGCTCACGGTAAAATAAAATTTTTAATTTATGAAATATTTGCATGAATTAAACTCGAATGGACGGTTTAAATTTCACTGCATTTTACATCGGAACGTAATTTTTTTATTTTCATGAGCTGGAGTCTCTGAAATGAAAAATACATGTTCAAAGTTAAGCAGAAACGTTTCAAAGCGAACGAAATCCAATTCACATTATTAATACAAATATTAAATTGTACGAAACGCGCTCATTTGGCAAATTTTCCCTCTTTATTAAATTTCAGTAATTCGCACAAAAACTCAAAAATCCACGCTTCATATCGTCGAAAAAAAATAATCCAAGAAAAAACTCGAAGCGCAATCGCGAACGTTATCAAAGTAAGCGTGTCGGCGAAAAGAACCTTTCCAAAATCAACTCTCATTCTCCCGCAGAAAAAGAAAGAGCCCGAAGCGCTTCCGGCAGGCGATTTCACAGGGCCGTAGCCCGATTAAAAACTCTGATGAAAGAGCCGAAGCACTAAACCGTTCTCCCGTGTCCGATCTCTCGGCTCTCGTATCGTTTTCCTGCTGGTACACGTCTCAGGAGCGAGAAAGGATTCATGAAGATCGGATATGGCGAGCGATGGAAGCAAATGGTCGCGAAAGTAGAAGTAGCCGCGAGACAAAAGGGGAGAGGTATACGCGCGCTTGTGAAAAAGCTCAAAGCGCCGGAACTCGAGGTAAGTGTAGTTTCCGGTGCCATTACCAGGAGGTGCAGGCTCCGTTACCCTCGTCTGCACATTGCCTACCCTTACTTTCTTTTCTTTTTTCCCACTTCCACACACATACACACACCGCCGCTTTTTTCTTTTTTCTCTCGTTCTCCGATGGCTTTTGCTCCTTTTTTCTGTTCTCGTTTAGTTCTCTCGCAGCGCTCGCAGTCAAGATTGGGGAGAGACCGAAAGCGAATCGTAGCCATTACCGGATCCGACCCTCGAGACTTTTGGATTCTGCGGCTTCAACTCTTTTCCGTTGCCTTCGCTTCCTTCTCTCTTTCCCTGGCTCCAAGTCGATTTCTCCCCGGTTCTGGTGAATCGATTTGGAATTGAGCCATGACAACTCGAAGAAGAAGAGGAGGAAGCACTGAGTGGATCTCGGTTGCAGAAGTGTTCGATCGGCCGGCGCCGTTTTCCTTAGCTCTCCTTGTATTGCTTGACGATTGACGTTGTGGCGGAGATCGGCTAGTGTCCTGGTGGTACGTCATACGTGCGAGAGCTGGTTTGCTCTACTTTTATAATTCGCTGGTACCAATATTCAATCGCTGGAACTAAAAATGAATTTATCGAAATCAAAAATATTTCAGAGCTAAATTAACGAGCAGCAGGTAGTATTTATACTTCTGCACACGAATACCAGAAATAATTAACGACGAGCGAATTTCGTTCATAACACGTTTGTCGATATGAGCTCATTACCTGTCATTGCTCCACTGGCATCCCGCACTCCGCGCGTCTATATTTCCGTGCAACTTCCAATTACAAAATCCAATAAAGCCAGCTACTCTTTCGATACATCTTCCAAATAGCCAAAGCGAAGCAATGAGCGCCGTCGCATATACCGTTCTACTCCCAGACAAATCACGTACGGTCCCAAGTAAATAAATAAGCCAAGAGCGGTCCATCATCCAGAAACTCGCCTCTCCAAGCAGCAACAGAAGTAGTAGTATAGTAGTCGCTCAAGAAAGCGAACGAGAGAGAAAAAAGCTGAAGCAGTAGCCCTTCTTCGAGTGTATACAGCTCTCTCTCTCTCTCTCTCTCTTCCTTCTCCGGTCATTGCCATTTCGGCGCACGTAGCTCATTTTTATTTCGAGTCCCTCTAATAAAAGCCCGCTCTAATTTCGTTCTCCCCGCGCGCGCGCGCGCGACGACGACGACCGGCTGCGTTCGTTCCTCGCGCAAATCACGTTTGCTTGCAGCACTGACGGATGTCCCGCGAACAGTGGCGCATTCAACGGGAACGTGCCACTTGGTCTATTCGCCGCTGCTGCTGCTGCTGGCCAATCATGTCAATCGAATTTATCAGCGGCGAACCTCTGTGAGCATCGTTTTTCTTCGAATGCAACGGTGATTCGAATAAGAGAGACTCTCCTTTGTACACTTCGACGCGTGTGGCTGTTGTGTGGTAGCGCAGTCGGGTGATGAAGTGAATTAATATCTGTGCGCGGGTGCTATAGCTGTTTGTTGATCGGAATGCCGGTGATCGAATTGCCTGGGGAAGTGGAGGAAGAGGCGTGTCTTGGTTTTCGGATGCGATCGTTACGTTAGATGACGTATCGTTTGAAGTATATTGACTGGTTCACTGATGAAGAGCTCGCTATAGAGTCGAATCTAAGTAGACAAAGTCTACGTTCCACCAGACCTGAACATCCAAAATGAAACGCAGTATAAAAACAGCGTCTCTCAGCAGGTAAAACAAGTGCAGCGCACGTGTTAATTGCATGTGATTCTCGCCAAGTGAATTAGCAGAGCAGCATAATGAGCTGCGGGACACACACACACGCGTTGACGGCCAAAGGGGCTCGGGAGATGAAAGAGCGCGTGGAATACAGGAGGAAAAAGCTTGAATGCAAAAAAAATGACTCGGTACGCGCACGCGAGCGACAGAGACGAAATTCCGCGTGGCCGGAAGACAGAGAAAGTGAAAAAGAGGAGAGCTTGTGTGTGTGTTTGTGTGCGGGGGACTCCCCTCACGACGCTCTGCGGCCCGCGAAATTTAAATTCAACCTGACACGTGAAACGAATAGGACTTGCTAATGCATGGTAGTCGCGTGTGGCCTGAGAGGGACAGAAATTCAGAGAGAGCACCAGATGAAGAGAGAGCCGAATTCGCATCCAGCTTATTTTGCTTTTCTGGCTGTCGTAACGAGAAAATCCTTGGTTTGCATAGGGGGACTGCTGGAAATTCGGCTGGTTTTATATAGGTTACAATTAGAATCTCACGGAGTGAACTGGACTACGCTTTTTTATTTATCGCTGTTAACTGCGTTTTTATAAAAACCTTTACTCATTGAATCTGTTACTGGCTATATTGAGGATACAAAATCTAAAAATATATCGTAGGTATAAAAATAAAACAGGAAAAATAGTCACTCGTCGGCCCGTACTGAGGCAATTAATTTCTTCACTTCACTGAACCCTATCATTGAATAAGAGTTCGATCGACTAAATAAATGATGCTTTCCCTTCCCAAGCTATTCGCGCTCACCGTCCAAATGTCCAAAAAAACGTCTTCTCTATAATTAAATTACGTTAAAACTAGTACAAATCCGCTCGTCTCGGATCGTTATACCTAGACAAAATTAAACGCTTATCACATCGTATAATTGAGGAAGCTTGAAAAGCGTCTGAACCGAAATAAATCCCATCGCACATTCACCCCTGCTTCGCAAAGACAGCGAAACGGCAACGCAAACGTATGTTTAAAATTTCAGGAAGTAAACCCTGTAATATCTTCAGCGCATTTGCGAATCAGTGTCAATCCCCTAACTTGATTTTTGAAAAAGTTATTCTCTCCACTGTCTGAAGTCGTTGCGCGTCTCAACTATACTGTAACACAGATTCAGCCATCTGGTGAAATTCAAGCGACTAGGCCAATATAATAAAATCATCCACGAGCGACGGAAACGAAACTATTCTTGATCTCACCCGGAATATACTACATGAAATCGACTTCCACGTATACAGTGCAGCGACTCCGGTAGAGGCGCGCTTTAATTACCGGTGCAATTACTGCATAACGCATGCGATTTGCCAGTCAGACATCGCGGTTTATTAAGCTATTAGCGAGAGAAGCGTTGGACGGAACAATTATAATATAAGTTTGTTTACACGATTTGCAATTGTCTACTCGTTCCGATGAACATTTCATTCAGTACAGTGTCTGGATGTTTATCAGACAATTTATGCAGTTTTAAATGTTTAACTATTACCAGAGCTTCTTCTCTGAACTGAAATATTACGCATTAAATGAAATCCGATTACCGTTTTGCAATTAAAGAATAACGAAGGAGAGCAATTTATTAATTCAGTTGTTGCAGTTTTAGTCGAAAATGTAACGAGAAATCCTTGTTAAACTTTGATAATAAGCCAGTAGTAAAGTCCATTTCAATCTACTAATTAAGTAATGACCAAAATTTTCAACGATTTAAACTTTTCGCGTATTTTACAATACAAATATTATAAATCAAAGGTATATTCTCAGTATTAGAAATACCAAACCACGCCATAATGCTTCTTAGTGGGACGAAAGTCCTCATTAAACTATTTCTGGTAATGCTAACAAGGAACTGCATGATTCGCTTCAAGCATCACGCTCTACATTCACCTAAACTACACCGGAACATACAACGCGAACAAAATTTTCAAAGACGACTATACAATACTTCAGAAATTGTTCCGCGTCGAGCGTATTGGCGCGATCAAAGTTCCGCATGAAAAGATAAGAGCACACTATACCCACGCAGTATATAAGGCGGAAGTGGGACACGTCGGACGCGCGCACATGCATAGGAAGCGCGCCTGTACGCACACGTGCCCGCGCGTTTTATCGGTACGCACGTTATGCACCTCAGCGCTATATGTATACACGACGAGAGAAGGAATATACAGTAGCAACATCATACCGGACTCGGCAACGCACAAATAGATGGCAGGTATGATTTGGCCGGAATCGGCTTTGCGGCCGAAATATATCACCGCTTTTGTAGCTTTGATTCCGGAGCAGGATGACTGCAGCTTCGGAAAATGGGGGTCAGCGTGCTGCTGCTGCTGCTGCTTCGTTCTTTTTGCTTTCTCGTCCTTCCGCCGGTTCACTCAATATCCCTATACGCGTACACATACACACGGTATTTCCCCTTTTCATCCGGCTCTTCTTTCTGTCTATTGCGCTCGCGCGCGACCGTTTACGAATTTCGCGCATTTTCCACTGCGTTGACCTGACGCCGCCGCTACTGCTTTTCAAAACGGAAATTTCGATCCAGCCCATGCGTGCCCGATGCTTTATTCACTTTTGTCTGTGTATTTCTTTGCGGCACTTTTGTGGATCGTATACGGCTCGTTTTTACGCCAGACTCTTTGCGACGATTTTATTCTTCGTGAAAGTGATTAGTTTTCGGTTTTTTGAGAGGGACTGCGTTGAATTTTTCACTGCGCGGATATTGGTTTATCATCGAGTTTACGAGCTTTCTTCGACGCTATTCAGCAGCGTAGTCTGCGCTGCGATGTATAAATAGAGTTTTCTCTCTTGATTGGGTCAGCTGGTTTTATTTATTCATGTTTGAGAAAGCACGCAAATGAAATTTCTTCTTTTGACGGGAAAAGATGGAATTTTTAAACGGCAGGTATGCTGAGTTCTGACAAGGTCGTCTTATTTATTATTCAAAATTTTTTAACTGAAGAAGAAGCTTGTACTAACAGTAAGATTGCTTTATATTTTCGTAGCTCACAGTATAACGACAAAAGTTGACATACTTTTGCGGATACGTTTCATGCAGTCTCCGAAGCAGGAAGAAAAGAAGAAGCGCTTGTTGAAATTGTCGCACCAAGGCGGAAAAAGCTGAGCGTGTCGCGTAGCGATAACATTTATATTTATTTTCTGCTGCTCGAGTCGGACTTTCCTCTTTCCTGTAAGAAGCCTTTTCCGTTGCAGTAGCTAGCGCCAAACAAAAAACTAGGCACAAAATCTATTTACAGGAGTCGTGACTTGAATTAGCGAAACAATTCGAAAGGAATCTAGTTTTGCTTGGCTTTTTGTATACAATGGATACTTCTTTTTGGGAAATATTTTCTATCTTATACAAAAATTGCAGACAGAGATATATTATGAATACGTATGCCTGTATAAGATTGTTTGTTGCTGATAAACAAATATTATGTGATATATGTATGGTGCGAATTGCATTATGTATATAAAATAACATATACTTCGATACACATATTTCCCTGCTGTAGGTATTTGAATTATGATTGAGAAAGTTATTTTTATAAAGACTTCTGCAGATACTTATTTATAAATGTACAAATGGTAACTTTGTTTATACATGATGATAACTCAGAAGCTTCTGTAATTTTATCGACCTATGGTATTCCGTCGATAATAGCTCGACTGAAAGTACTGCGAACCATCTGAGTAGATTGGAGCTTGCGATGAAGTCTAGAGAACTGCATTATCTACCCTATACTAAGATAACGTTCTACGTATCAGCTTACAGTCGAGTAGATTCCGAAGATGAAGTTCACTTTATCGGTCTTAGCGGCGGGAAAAAATTACTCCCTTGGGAAGAAAAAATCTTTTCCTCCCAAGGAAGTAGTTTTTTCCTCACTCTGCAGATTATCCGATATGTGTTTTTAAAAATTTTAGAATTTTTAAAATTTTAATACAAATTGGTTTTACTTTGAAAAGTCCCCGAATTTCCCATTTCTTCCATATGCGTGATATTGTAAAAAAGTACGGTGTGCAACAAGGGGTAGTGGCTTTTTCAGACTCGTGCTCTAAACATCACCCTCGCTAGAAAAAGCCAATTTTCCCCCCTAGTTGCATAATATACTATTATAGAAATTTATATAGTTTTTGTTTTTTAAAAGTAAAAGTCTACTACACAATTCAGTTAAACAATCAGTTGAATAAAGCTTGGAGAACTAAGTTTAAGTAGTTTCTACTTCATTCCTTTTAATGCTGCTATAATACGGTTAAGTGCCAGACATTGTCATTCGAAACTTTCTATTTTGATTGCATTACATTCCTTTGTAAGATCTAATAAGCTTCTTTGTAGCAATTAATTTGTAAGCAAACTATTGTAAATATGATAATTATGATAAAATCAATCCTGTTTTTGATTTCGCGGAACACACATTTATTATTTGAATTAAAGTGCGCTTTTGAATGCCACTAATTTCAAGTATTTTTAAGCACAATGAAGTCGTAGAACGAGAAAGTCGAAAGTCTGCAAATAACGAACAGCGCAGCTCTCATTGTAGACTAAAAGCATGATGAAACCGCGAAACTTGTATCCTTTGAATACATCCTCTATTCTCAAAACTTTCCTTAGCAAACAACTTGTGAAATCACACACTAAGATTAAAGCAGCATATTTATTCATGTTTGTGTATACCCTTTAATGTCATGTACGCAGACAATCTTGAATATTCTCCTTGCATAATTACACTACCATCTAAACCATAATAGCTATATTATATTCCCCCTCTACATCGCCAATTTTCGTCCGCAAACTCTGAGCTCAATACACCCTCGACCGGAAGGTTTAATGCTTCCCGGGGAAATTTCGCGCGCGCCTATATAGGTATACGTTCGCGCATTATACAGCTTGTCTCGCACTCGTAATCTCTGTCTCTCTCTCTCTCTCTCTCTCTCTCTCTCTCTCTCTCTCTCTCTCTCTCTCTCTCTCTCTCTCTCTCTCTCTCTCTCTATCTCTATCTCAAAATAATAGCAAATAATCCGTCAACATCCCCGAAGCTGGTCTCCTCGACACGCGCTCTTAAGTACATGTGTACCGTGAAACAATTTTCCGGCCCAAGGTGGCGCGTGTATATATAAAAATATAGCACACGCGCGACGAAATATTGACGCCCCTTAAATCGACAAGCTTATATACACTCTATATATATATGTACCCACTCTCTCATCCGCTGCCGCGTCTCCTCTTGTCAACATCTTTTATCCCCGAACTAAGAAGAAGCGCCGAATGCATCGCGCGCGCGCGCCTACAAATTCGTATACACACGTGTATAACCACGGCAGCAACAGACATCGTCGCAGACCTGCGCAAGAGTAGCTTTGCCGCCGCGTATACGCTACCGCATGCTCGGAGCGCGAGATCAGTTACCGGGCGACTGTCCTCTTCGGTAGAAGCTCGCCGAAACTCGAGTTCGTTTTTTAATATCGCGTTACTCGGCTCGGCGATGACGAACTGCGAGTTTTATTGCAATTTTTTCTGGACTCCGAATGTTTTCGTACGCGTGTAAATAGTATATAATACTGCGATCGTTGTTTGTAGTGTCAGATACGGGAACGTTTTGAAAATGCTGCAGGTGCCGGATAGCGAAAGTTGTCTAGTTGATTGTTCTCTCATGTGCGACATATCTTTCATCAACAGGCCCAGATTGATTGTTATTGTATATTTGTAGAATGCCCAGGGCGACGTTTCAAGGTAAATAATAATTTGGGTGGTAACGTAGTGGGAAGAACTAAACGTTTCCATTTTATCGCAATTATTAATAACAATCGTTATTTTTCCATGTTAACAAAACGAACGGACGTGTTTTTTTTACTCGATATTTTCGAACAATTTTCTATGCGCTTGTTCACCGAGTAACTCTGGAATGAATTCTCGATCAACAAGCGCAGTTGATTAACTTCGATGTCATGATCAATATTTGTCGATTGTATTGATTTTAGCATGAAAGTTGCTTGCTGCGGAAAATTCAATATGATCATCAGTTTACAATAAGCGGCTAAAGCTGCACAAAAAGGCTTTCAGAGATATATTAACAATGTAAACGTCGGGCATGGATTCACCATGAATATTTCATATAACACTCCAATTTGTAAACCCGGCACGTTCAAACTTCGGTAACTTTCTCACAGCAAAGTTCGTAAAATTATTTAATTAGATCCGAGCCCTGAAAGTTTGACAAATTTCAAATTTCATCGGCAAACTATGTATCTACATACAAAGTATCATATCAAATACCTAGATACACGGTAAAAGCGCTGAAATAGGGCAAACAACAAAGTAGCCTCGTCATTCAAAATGATGCGATAGACAAGTGCGATAAAATTGAATCTTCTCAGCTGGGGCCAAGTGAGACAATTTTCCAAGTAAATATACGTACGTCTTTTCTTCCAGACAAACATCCGTGAATTGCCGCGTCCGATGCTCGCAACGCCAGCGGAAATAAAAAGGAAAAGCTGCGACGGAAATAAAACGAGTTTGTCGATACAGCAAGCTGTGCCCCCACCGCAAGCTCGTCAATCTCATCGGGCGAATAATCAGGCTGTGGAAAAAGAAAATACGTAGAAAACAGAAGCATTAGCTTGGCAGCGAAAGAGCACCCCACGTTGTGCATAGCCGCAGCGAGGACAGCGTAATTCCCGCGAGACGTGCGACTGAATAACACAGCGCCGGTGGCTAACAAGTGGAGAAGCCCGAGATTCGGTCAGACGTAAGCCCGGATGACGAATCAGAGGACGGAGACGACGCTGGTGGTGGCAGTTACAAAGAGGACGACGAGGACGACTAGATTGCAAAAAATCACATAATCGATAGCCATTTCTTCTTCTTCTTCTTCTTCTTCTTTTTCTTCCACTTCTTCGCGGTCAGGCGCTCGATGTAGACACGTCGAGCCTACGACTATTTGCACAAGGTTCCACGCCTTCTTCATCTCTGTCGCTATCGGTTGCCGGACGGCAAACGAGTGTCTCTGCTGCCTGAGTCGTTTTTTTCCTCAGTCCACGGACGAGCGCACCGAAGCCATGGCTCTCCATTAGAAGGATTATCCCTTTCATCTCTACTTTTTTCCTTCTCTCTCTCTCTCTCTCTCTCTCTATCTCTCTTTCCTCTGACTCCTCTCTACCTCACACAAAAATGCAGCTGAGCTCGCACACGTCAACGGAAATACCGCACCAACAGCTGCGTGATGTCATGCGCATCCTGAGCGGCTATGAGAACGAGACGGAGGACTTCTCGCAGCCTCAGCTGAAAAAGTACTTCGCCGATTCGTACCTGCTCTTTGTCTTCATGTACTCGCTGCTGATCGTCTCGAGCACCGTGGCGAATTTCGCGATGGTTTTTCATATAATCAAGTACGACATGCACAAGGATCCCACCTGCGCCTTTCTCATCAACGTCGTCATCGCCAACGTCATACACGTGGTCTTTGTTTTGCCGTTTACGTTGGCTGTGCTGCTTATGCGTCACTGGATCTTCGGACAGTTCTTTTGCTACTGCCTACCGATTCTACAGGTTAGTAAATATTGGAAAGAGGGGAGGTTGACGCGAGAGTGGATGTGAAGGCTCGTCAGGATGATAAACGCAGTGGTAATGATGCAGTGATTTACCTTTGATAAACTGATGAAGGAAAAGGGATAATTTGAAATGGGTTATGCAATCATGCGGGTTTTGTGGATTTAAATAAATGTGAGAGTTAATTTCATGATTCAAACGGTGAAGGCAAATTAATTGATACTGCTGTAGCGTTATAAAAAAATATATGATACCCAGTCTGCTGAATTTCCATGATTTGACTTTGATTTTTAGAGCGTGAAATTCATTTACAGCATGAATATCAAGTTGATTATACACGAGGCGAAAATGTGAATTTATATTGTTTCTCGAGAAGCCATGTAAAAAAGCGAGAAATTAATAATAAAATCAAATTACCATTGTTCTCTTAAAACATTCCACTTTCAATTAGAGCTTTATTGAGTGAAATATACAGTCAGATCGAGCATCAAATGATAGCCCATTAGTTTGTCGAGCGTTGCTCAGATCCTTACGTAGCCTCGAAGCTAATGGTACAGGCAATCAGAGAGAAATAGAACGCCAGTTAATTTTTAAATTTCAATGAGCCAACGCTTGATGCAAATAATAAACAAGTGCGCACTCCGTCAGTTCAAACGACCTCAAAATTCAAGTACCTACTTTTTATACTTAAAAAACCGCATCCAACGTTTTCTCTATTAAGAGCTGGAAGCAATGTGAATATGCATTAGTGCATAAGATATGAAAATTACAATATCAGATGCGACAGACATTTCTAAGGAATTTATGGTTTTACAAATTGGCTTTTCTAGAAACGAAGCCAAGGGCATGTGCTGAAACTTTATACCAGCATTGTTTGGTAAATGGGCACAGTAGACCTGGAGAAAGAGTTTGGAACTTTGCCCAAGTTTGGGGTAACTGCGTTCTCGCGTTCATATTTTATAGACTTCTGTAATATTTGATAGGTACTTAGAATTTATGAGTGATAGTTAAGCGTGAAAAACATTTGTTTTTTCTTTTCCTAGCATTGTATAAGGGAGCATTTATATTAGTTCGAAACATCAAACCATACATCTTCAATTTTCTTCAAATTCTCGAAAAAAAAACTATTAATTTACAACAATAACGTTGAGATATAGATTTTTCTTTGTTTGTTTATGAACGGAATCTAAAAACGTTTACAAAGTATTATCAGTGTATTTTCAATGAAGAATAAGCCAACATGTACCCACATTTCTCGTCAAGTTTTTTTCCATTCGTTTTTAGTCAGAAATCCTCCATGTGTATAAATCCGGGGCGAAAATTTCCGCCTGATAGGACACATATACGGAATCGTACCAATTATACGTCGTGAACGCGGTGGCTTTGTCTGTACCTCACCATTGTCCAGAAAACTCGAACATGTGCATTCGCGTGTATACACGCGCGTGCGACGTAATCATGTAAATATACGCAACATGAAAAGCCAACTAAACGAAAACATTAAACAAAAAGTATGATTTCTTTATATAGCGATGATTTTAAGTCATTGATTTTTCAGCATATTTATTTATTGTTCAATACATATTGCTTTTTAAAGAACGAATGTCTAATAATGTACTTCTTAATCACCTCACTAATAAATATTATTAAAAGAAACGTGAACTTTTATAATAAAAATAGAAAATTTATGGTCCGCATCTCGTCTTATTTATCGCAGGTTATTGATGAAACCATAGTAGCAGCTGCGCCGTCAGAGTGCTTTCAAATTATGCAAAGTTTAAGAAAGAACAAAAGTTGGTTTCTTAATAACGATGCCAAAGTTTTAATTGTAATTTACTTAAAATAAAACAATTGAATTTAGTAAATACAAAGGGTGATTTTTAAAATGAAAAATTTTCTGAATAAACTATAACTTGTCGTTAATTTAAGTTATTTCTTGTTTTGTGCAGGATATTCCAATACACGTATCGATGATGACATATCTACTGATAGCTGGCGACAGATATCGGCTGTTAAATGATCCAAGGAAGCCTCGAATTCCAGCGTTTGTCTGTGCGTTGGGTACGTGGTTCTTCGCTGTCTGCATTGCCTTACCACATCCGATTTATACTACTTACTTAGACCTGCCGGTAATTAATGTGTTTCGTCTTTTCTTAAATATTTATTTTTTTTTTGTAATGTGTCGAGTCAATAGATTACTGCATTTATTAAAAAGTCTACACCGTCATCATAAATTATTCATTAGGAATATGAATCGATAATCTCCATAATACTAAAAAGTGTAGTCCGTATTATAAAGTACAATGGATGCATTTGCATTTTACAGCTGAGTAAGTAAATAACGCAAATGACATTCCACCTCGAAAATTTTCCATCATTATTTCACAACGAAATTGAAATTAACATTTCCCGTAGTAGTGCCAGTCCGGCAATAATTAAAATTAGCAACTTCTTTATTCGAAGTTAACTTTAAACTTTAAATTATAGAGGAAGGCACAGCAGGTACACTAAGCAATATTCTGCAGTAGCTAACGATTCCCGCGACGATACTCGGGGCTGCAACCCAACTTATCAGCTTTATGCTTTATTCGGTTTTATTAAATGTAAAATATGGAAATTACCTTTTGTGTGCACATAATATTGCTTTGATTATACACACTACGTAAGATATGAATCTCATCCCGCGGTTTACCTATAAATTAGAAAAAATAATTAATAGTGTAATGCAATTTTCAAAACAGCCAGAAATGTCAAGTAGAATTTTCGTGATTTCATTTAACTTCAGGGATTTTCGTAAAAATTGTGAAATTTTTTTGTAATTCAGGTATTGATGGGGAAGTTCATTATATCAATTGATCGCTTCTCAGAGTTTGAGCTAATATCCGTGACGCAAAGATTGAGTACCTTTCTTTGCAATTCTAATGAGAAGAATAATGCCGATATTAAAACATCAAAATTCTATGACCATAATTTTCTTTCTTTAAGATCGACATATTTCATAATAGATGTATAAAAAGAAATAATCCAGTTTACTGATAAGGAATTAAACAGTACATTAAAAATGCTTTTTTCAGAGCTTCGGCGATACAGAACAAGGCAAACGTATTCATCGGGGACTTCAAATGTGCGTGGGCAATTTGGCAGATGATATACAAGAATATATACGAAGTCTCTTTATTGGAACGTAAGTTTTTACCCTAGATTTATAATATAGCGACTTATTATTTTCAAGCATATACTTCAGAAAATTATTCTTAACATTATTTTCATACAATATAAAATACACTTTCAAATAAAATTCAAAAAGACAAGCTATAATATCGTGAGAAATTTTTCTGAAATGTAAAAAAATAATAGCGAATAGCTAACAGAGATGAAAATTGCTTTCACTATTTGCCTATATACAGCAGTGAAAATATTTTACGACCTGTGAAATCGTCGCTGCTGATAATATGCAGCTTTATGAACGGAGGCAACTATTTTTGGTGAAAAGTGTCATCTTCCTTTCCTGCGTTATTTGTACGCACCAATTACCGTACATCATTCTCGCGTATTTCTCTGCAACTATCTCCGCTCCCTGGATATTTCCATAAGCGTCTTCTACGTTTGCAATCTCTTGTATATATACCCGACTGTACATCCAGCTAAGAGTAGAGGCGATTTTGCATTGGATTTTTCGCGAGAGATTTCGTGGCATGAATATTTTACTGCGACGACGTACATTTTGTTCATTTTATAACACGAATATCGAAAATCTTCGAAACAGGGAAAGGGAAATAGTCGAAAAAAGGAATATATAAGCGTATATACTGGTAAATCGGCTTATATGTTCAATGTGAGAAAATTACGAAAATTTGTTACCGGACATGGAATTTCAGCTTTTATCAGATACGGAGATTATTTTATCTTCGTGTATTGAAAAGTAATTCAATCAATCAAATAAGCTGACCATGGCAGATTAAAATTTCTATACAAAATCACTTGAAATAATTCAGTAGTATTATATATCTGTAAAACACAGATCAGATTTATAAAAGTAAAAGTTATTAAACAACCTTATAGTGAAGCCTTAAAAGGCTCTCGACTTTACTGTTTAAAACCTATGCTTTTAGTACCCTTACGGCACAGCTGTTCATGCTCCGTGAAATATAAATACATATGCATTAGAACAAGAAGCAAGTACCTGCCGCTACAGGCACTTACTGCTTATTCATCAATTTTTGCCCGTAGAATAATTCACGGATGAGCGCGCGCTTCGTAAAAGTATATAGTATATGTATAGGTAGGCGCTCGCGCAAAGCAGTTTAATCTTGTCCATCCTTAGTGTAAGCAGAATTGTTAATCTGCATATTCCTCTATGGCCTGTGCAGATACATAGCGCCCCTGACGATAACAGCGTACCTCTACGTTAAATCCGGCCAAGAACTGCAGAGGCAGGAGGGTCCACTAGCAGTGGCAGTCTTCGAGTCACGGGCCAAGGATTCCTCCTCCTACTCTAGGCAAGGAAGCAACACCAGCAATGAAATTGCGTAAGTAATTAGTGTACGAACGATTGAACAGCGGAAAATCAATCGCTCGGTTAATTTTAAATTATCAGGTATCCAATTATGCAGTAAAGCGGAAGCTTTTGTGCAATTCTAATGATTCTTTCGTATGATCGAAAAAACATTAATTAATTTATCGAGTGTTTGCTTTAAAGAATATATCTTTTTGTAAACTCAAGTATAAATTATACTTTCATCTCAGTTGCGCAGTTATAGCACAAACGGCAGACCCAACAAGGCAGTTTTAATATATAGGTAGCACACCTCTGTATATACATTCTTCGCGCAGATTCTAATAAGCGTTATAGGAAAGCGCCTATGCGCCATCTATCTTCGCTAGCCAGACACTACTACAGAGCCGGAAAGTCGAGGTGGTGGGGGAAAGGCAAGTCCAAAACTGCTTCGTCTTACATAGGCGTATAAATATATGGCATATCATATACCTTGTGAAATCCAAATCCACACCTTTTCTCCAGAAAAGCAGCATCTCTCGAGCGCGAACTAGGCATGCAAGAAGCGCGCCTTTACCAGATATAACTCAATAAAAGTTCGCTACTTTCTTTTCTTTACGAGTCACAATAAAGCTCTCTCTCTCTCTCTCTCTCTCCCCCTCGAGGGAAAACGGCTTGAAAAAGCGAGAAAAACCATGAAACCTTCTCGAGGTCTCGACCAAAGTATACAGCGAAACGAGAGCTGTCTCGCGCATCGGAGCGAAATATTCATACCTATACTGACAACCCTCCGCTTATACGACGGCGACAAATGGCTCCGGTCATGCGGAAACTATATAGCAACGCTCTCTCTCTCTCTCTCTCTCTCTCT
>CM053168.1:59692842-59877482 GCA_012977825.3 Pteromalus puparum
CTCTCTCTCTCTCTTCTCTCTCTCTCTCTCTCTCTCTCTCTCTCTCTCTCTCTCTCTCTCTCTCTCTCTCTCTCTCGATACACCTCTATATATTAACGCGCAACTGACATCTGTCGCGGGACGATTATGCGTCAGTCTACAGCTATGCGATGCATCCTAAGTATTATAACGCATTTGAATGAGCGAAACTTATGTCTTCTTTCGTTCGGGAGCAATATATACCGGCATTCTTTATCTGCCGTAAGTATCACATATTATACATATATCCGTTCGGAGCGTCTTATCAGCGCGGGAGGAAAGTTGTTATTATGAACACGTCGTTAATAACATCGCGCGATGCGTGTGTGTCCGACAATATCGCTGGTCGCCTCGAAATAGAGAAATAAAGAGAATAACAGTAGGGAGCCCTGTCCCACGCGTATATTCGAGTGTAAAGGAAGATTCGCGTTTGCTCGTATAGCAACGGGCTTTATATCCAGGGGACCATAAACATCCTGGGAGAGGCTGCGTGCGAGGGCTGCTGCTGCTGCTGCTGCTTCTGAGAAAATCGAAAGGATCTTCTTAGTCTGTATACTATATGTGTGTGTGTATCACCGCATATCGTCACGAAAAGTCTGCCACGCGCAGCCGATATCCGCATATATCGCGTGCTTTCTTTGTGTCTTCTTCCGAGCTGCTTCTATGGAATCCCTGGAAACGGCCTTCTCCTATTGAAAACTTGATTACGCTCCTAATGGCTTGGCCACTTTTTGCTATCTCTATAGCTATTTTCTGACCCCTTTTGTTTCTCCTCACTCGCCTTCTTCGTCCCTGGGAATACGAGCATCAGCTTTATCGAGAGGACAAAAAATTGCTTCTTTTCGTTGGATTCACGAGTAAAGGCAACCGATACGTCGAGTGGCTCCTCTGTAGCAATAGACAGCCACTTAGGCTTTTCTTACATCGAGACGAGATCCCTGCAGGCGACCGAGATGGAAAGTTACGCGATATGATTTGTTCGGATATTTTTGTTACGAGAATTGATGTGGTAAGCTTGCATACGAATAATAAGGGCGAAATTTAATTTATTCACGGAAAACAGTGCTAGAAGCATGATATGAATAATGCCTTTCGTGGAATACAGTATTAAAATATTCGCAAAAGCGAGATTCGCAGAAATGAGATATTTATAACAGCAAAGAGCAATTTACTCGGTCAACTTAAACTCTACTCGAGACTAGCAGAAATTCGAGCTTAACTCTGAATAACAAAATAATTTTGAATTATTTTCTGTTTTGCGCAGATTATCAATCCACAGGAAACGAGGAAGCGAAAGCGTCGGTACAAGCGCAACTGCTGCGTTTTCAAATCTATCAACCTCCTACGATCTTGATGAAGCCGAACTCGACGTGCAAAAGGAAAAGCGGACGCAAAAATATCTGATCTTTATGGTGACAGCTTATGCAGTATGTTTGTGTCCTCTGATGGTTCTCAGGTAAGAGCATTATTTTTAAAGCTTAATGGAAAGTTGCGGGATTAAAGTGAAAAAAAATGCGACTATTTGCCGATGCATAAAAGCAATGGAAGGAATTGGAAGAAAAAGTCAGGATTACTTTGGTCAAATCTTCAAAACTTTCGTTCAAAATTCATAAAGAAGTTAAAAAAAAGTATATTATTTTGCTGTTAATTGTGATATGTGGTTGCGTGCTGAAAACTTTTAAAACCTTCGGCAACTTTATTTTTCTTCTGACGGTGTAAAATAAAAAGATTCGAACTTCCAGCAAACTTCATGCGTTTTATAAGTTAAAAGTAAATGTTAAAGTATGTAGAAGGTAGTTCAGCATTGAAAGGCCACATATTATTCGAGAGTGAAAAAAAACCTATTATGCTTCAGATATGGTTTTAACATTTGATTGGCGCAGACGTAAGCAAAATGATTGATTTCATAAAAACGTAATTTGATACGTTTGAATATATAAACAGTTCATGGTCAATTAAAAATGTTCGTATTCTTGCGCCAATGAATTCTTCGCAAACATTTCTAGTGATTTTTGCGTTATCTTCGGTAGATGTACTCGCAAGTGTAGTCGACTATGCGTGGATCGGAATTGCGATTGAAATAACGATGATTTATAATTCTCGCGAACGTCGATTTTATGTTTCTGTGGAAAATCGTGCTTTCATTGAAACTTCTATAGCTGATGCAAAAGATGGGTTTATTTGTAAGATGGGTCTCTTACTCAATGGAATACATTTTTGAAAAGGGTATCTAATATAGAATAGCAGCCCAGTTTCGCGTAGCAAAATAACAACATTTTACGTGAGAAAGACTCAAAAATAAGTTTAATAACGATATCCCTACATCAAAGTGCGTTAGTAATAGCTCATCTTTTCATGCGATATCATACTGCAGGGCGTTATTTCTTGTGGTACAGAATTTCGTATAACGTATCATCATAGATTTCACTTGCTTTCAAGTTTAATGAAATAACCAGATAACACGTTACATCTGATGTACATTCTATCCTCTGCGAATTAATAGAACGTTTCTCACAACAACTCGATGCGTCTGTCCACTATCCCAAATGAAGTTTGATGGATGATATACATCCCATTCAGCCACATGCGTATATAGGTACTGCAACTGACGGTATTTTCGTTCTGCTAGTTATGTCGGCTATGTATGATCGGGTGTTTGTTCGGCGTTGATTAAAGTCGATCTCGCCTTAAAACTTTTCCATAGGTGGTGAGGATGTCAATTTGAATTCATATAACCATTTGTTCCATTGGTCCCCTGCACAAAAAGCTAAAATAAGTGTTTCGAAAAAAGAATATAAAATTTTTTCGCTCAGTCGCTCAATCGTGCTATTTATTATTTTAGCACGAAAAATATCAAAGAAAAGAATTTTTTTAATTATTCTTCTCATCGCTGCAAAACGGAGTATAATAAACGATTACGCGGAAATGAGCCTAATAAATTAAATAAATTACATGAGCTTGCTCGTAAAAGCTTTTACAAGGAAGCGAAGCTTTCACGTGGAATGATAAAAGTTAGTCGTATTATATATCTCACGATAAAAGTGCTTTTATTTATTCTACGAATTTTCAAATATAATTTAGTCAGTTGCTTGTTCTTCGTATATAACAGTAGTTTGAAAGCTTAATAATCTTTCCGGATTGTTTAACTTTCACGAGAGAGTCATCCTACAAAATACTTAATTAACTTACAATGAAAGTAAATTATAACTATAAATTTAATTCTGAATGAGGCTGTCTAATGTGATATCTCGCATTAAATCTGATTCCGCATAGTACAAAACTTATCTGATTTCACCTATAGAAAGCCTGAAAGTACAAAACTGCGTAACCGCGCTCAACATATCAGGAATTTGATTTTCCGATGTATAGTCGAACGTTCCGATTACATTCATCGCGATCGTAAAATTACAATAGAAAACCTCGAGTGCAAATTACAAACGAGCTTTAATGACTATAAACCCTGCAGCCGCCGTGCATATACTCTGATAAATTTCAACTGAAATTCAAACTTCACAATCGCGCAACAATAAAGCATGAATCGACCAAACCTGCACATAGTTAGAAAATAATGATTTTCGCGGAGTCTGCGAAAAGCCGCTATACGAGTATAAACTCGAAAAATCTGCAGTTTTAGCACTAGAGTGATAAATAACGTATACGCCTCGGTAAACCCTCGATCTCTCGCAGGCTCCGGCGACTACGTCGTACCTTCCAGTAGCGTATAAAAAATCCGCAACTCCATATAGCAAGCGCGGAAAACTAACGGCAAAAGGTGAAGTTTGTAAAAAAAAAAAAATAAAACGGGTGTACGTAACGCCGCGAGGCGAAAAAAAAGCGCGCAGCTATAGAGGTCGAGAGATATCCGAGAAACGACGTTATTTATACCGATGCGGGAAGCTGATTTAGAGGCGATACGGAATTCCGCTCACATGCGCAGGCTTATACACTCTCACGCGAGTCAGCGGTTTATAAAACTTCTCGCGAAAAGCCGATGCTTTCGAGCGACTATATAATAGCTGGAAATCCCATAGAATTGATTTTATTTGATGGGCTCTAAAAATGAAAGTTAGTTGAAAATAGTGTTATAAAACATTAAATTGATATTGACAATATGGTATTAAAATTACATATATATTTTTTTACACGTCTCACTTTACACAGGCGACGTCGATGTATCTTGTCGAAATCGATGTATCTTGTCTACGTGACGCTTCCGCAGTTGGTAGCTTTAGTCAGAAGTCTGTCCTCTTCTTTATGGTCCATTTCTTTTGGATATACGTTACACAGAGCCAAGATTGCGAGCGACTTGTCAGGAAAAAAACCGGAATCCTTATAAAAGGGCCAATTCTTGGAGTTCCTCGCTGACTCTCATATATTGCGGTCACCCTCAGGTCTTTCACTTTGATCTTTATGAGGCTCTTTTAATTCACTGCTACTTCTGAGAAATGAAATTCAAAATGAAAAGTTTCATACTTGCTTATAGTTTTAAATGATTATTAAGTCACAAGTCTATTATTTTATCTGAATTGATCAATTTGTAGATTGATAAAGGTTTACGCTGAAATCGGCAGTGCTTCATCGTAACATCCTTCCGAGAGAATTTACCTCCTTTTTGTGGTCAGTGCGCTCGCCTCGCGTAATAAAACTCGAGTCGAGATTCAGTTAGAGCTGCGCTATACCGCGCGAAAACAATAGAAGCCAGGCACGAAAGGAACGTCTCTCTTGTGCCTTCAACTATACTCTACGTCAGCGCGGGTGTTTCCACGGGCTTTTAAACTATTAAGCTTTTTATTATCAATCGCTTCTATGTCAGCGTGACTCGGCTGCACTTTTCTGCTTCTCTCAGCTCAGATGAACCATAAACGACTCGAGAACACTTGTCCGCGTGATATAAATTAGCTGAAATAACTCGCGATAAAAATACGTTGAAAAATCGTTATACCGGTTTATTTTTAAACGCCAATAAATAACTAGTGCTCTCCGATATTTTCTCGAATTACGGCATATTTATCGAGCATCGCATAACGTATAGAAAAAATTTATTATCCGATTTATTCCGATAGCATAAAAAATCATAATTATAATTGTGATCAAAGCGAGTTTCGAATTCTGAAAATAGAACAGCAATACTCAAACGGTTTTATTATTGGTTATTAAAGGCGAGATTTTGTTTGCAACAAAATCCAAACTCACGCATTCACTGTCCCATTTTCAAAAAGCTGTCTGTTGTGTATACAATATTCTACGTTTGCTTTTGCGAAACATACCATCGCGCGTATGAAAACTTTCGACGCTCAAAGGATTCAAACGCAAGCAAAATATTCGCGATGAGATTGTTTTATTTTCAAAAGGAGGAACTTCGTCGAGCGGCAGTATAAAGAGATACTAATTGCGCAGTGGAGGATAAAAGGGAAAAGAGAGACCGATCGTTTGTGCACGCGGAATTTTGTTATTTATTTTTTATTTCAACATATTGTATAGAACGTGTAGAACGAGAAGTCAAACGATGCCAAAAGTCAAAGGCTCCCTCTGTTTGCTTTCAGATTAGCGAGATCGGCGTTCCAAGAGACTTACGAAAACTCTTCTCACATCGACATGACTTTTGTACTGTTCATCTGGGTGGCATTTCTGCCTGCCCTCATAACCCCGTGCCTCTACGCCTCGTGGCAGATGAGCAGGTGAGTGTGTGTGCGTGTGTGTGCGTGTGTGTGCGTGTGTGTGTGTGTGTGTATCAGATGGATGGCTTTTTAGATTATGAGCACGCGATACGAAGATGAAGAACTGCCAAGATATCGGGGGAAAAAGGGCGGCGTTAGACGCGCCGAATGGAATGTCAGAATGGAAAATGACGAGTGTCTCGTGTTGAATATCAATCTTGACTCGAGTCTCTATATTCGAGTCTCGAATAACGGGCACGAAGAACGCTGGAGGAAAAAAGTCGACTGAGAACAGCAGTATATATAGCTAGAGAATAAGAGGGGGTGAAACAGAGGGGAAAAAAACGCGGGGGAGAGTTGGACTGGGGTACAGAAAAATGCGCAAAGTGTAGGCTAGGAAGCTCGCACAAAAATGGGTCGAGAACTAGCGCGCCCCCGCGTTTGCCCCAGCCGAGAAGGTGTAGCTTATACACAGCTCTCTCGACGCTTGATTACGCAGAAACATATATGGTCTCGGATTCGAAAGGGGGAAAGCGTCTGGTGGCTGAAATACTTACGATTAGTACTACGTGCGAGCATTTTTCTTTGTTTTTGTTTTTGTTTTTTTTTTTTTTTTTTTTTTTTTTTTTGCTGCGACGAGAGGGATCTGTCTGTTAATGGATTGTTGCCGAACAATAACGAAATAAGTCCAAGGATTTAATTAATTGCCCCTCGAAGCTTCTTGTCCTATACTGTTTCTTCTGGCTGTGACAGATTCTCCACGAGTTGTCTTACGAGGAAATCCTTAAGCCACTGCAGGCTGTTTCTGCTATGGGCGAGTAAAGCTGCAGAAACTTTAGAATAAATACGAACTTTTACACAGAGAACATTACAATGATATATACAGCAACAACTAGATCACTGCGGTGTAGGGAATATAGGATTTCACGGAAATCTACAACACACGTGTTAATAATTTTCGCATGAATTGCGTTCTCTCGGCGTGCGTAAAATTTTTCCTCTAGACAAACACGTTTATAATGTACAGAGTTTATTCTGGTGTATCCAGTACCTATACACCCGGCACGTGTATGTATTGTCTATCATTAATTAAAATATACAAACGTTAATTACGCGTATACTGTACCTTGTCGGTAGTCGTTTCATTTCAGCACTTACCCATGAGAATCGCATGATGTAGCATATTATATAAACCCTCGAAGCATAAACTTGTCAAAGAAAAAAGTTTCAATTTTACGCTTATTATCTCTCATCAGTCGTCAGTAATTCAATGCTATAATTGTTGGGGTAGACGGGGAAGCGCGTGTTTTCCAATTAATGCACTCGCGTTGTCGCGATAAACATCGACGATGATTCACACGCTCGAAATTTAGCGAGCTCAGCGTTAATGCCGCATTTGCAATTCAAATCGATTGAAGAATTTCATCGAGCTCAAACCGCGACAGGATCGACTGATGCTATAGTAGGAGGGAGCTGTTGTATATATACCGCACGCGTGTGAATATTAACGCGGTTAAAATTTCCAAATTCTTCATTCCGCCGTCCGCATATTTCATTCTCGAGCATTCGTTATAATCGTATCCTTCTTCCACACTCTCGCACGATCGAATATTCCCGAGACGTCGCGTTTCCGCGAAAAGTCACATATTGCCTAGAGGATTATAAAGGGAGAATGAGTTCGAGTTCATATACACGTTGGTATTAAAATGTCGACCCGTTCTCTAATGCCGAGTCTCTCTCTCACTTTTGCGGCGTAATTTTTTTTTTGTTTGATGCGTCCCACTCGGTGCTGTGCGCCACGTGCGTTTGATGAATTATGCAAAGAAAAGTATGTGCGCCGATGGGGAGGAAGTGAGAGGGAAAACAAAAGCTTGATACCGAGTGGGGCGTAAGGGAAGAGGAGCCGAGTAGACAATGGATTGCGAAAAAAAAACTCGAAAGGATCGATCGTGCGGAAAAGTTTGGGTTTAAATCCAGTGGAAAATTTTTGTCATCCGCTCCGAGTGATTGTATTACATTCGCGCGTGATGTCTTTGCAAGAATATGGAATATCACCCAAAGTGTTTTGTTTACTAACTCGTTTCGTCCATTTCTATAATAGGTTCTACTCGCCGTTTGAGTAAAATTGATGCCGTCGGCCGTCGTTATATAAGCAATGGAAATAAATAATAGGGGAGAGAAAAATACTGTGTGGCGAAAGGAATCAAAGCGCAAAGGTTGAAAATTGAAGACGGAAATAATGAATTAATCCGTCGCCATAGCTGCAATGGGAATAACGGATACGCAGCCCGGGTGTATAAGCTAGATTATTAATAGCCAACGCTATTAAAAGACTTTTACTTAGCAGAGACCCCTACTGCATCTTGTTTCATTCGTTCATTCGCTCTAGTTCATCAGGTCATTCGTTTCACTTTCGACGGATCTTCTTCTCAACGCGCATCCCTCGCTTTGCTAAGGACGAACGACTATTTTTCTTCCTGTCGGCAGTATAGTTGTCGAGGATTGCTAAAGCGGAAGTGGAATTCTTTTTCTTACTTATTCGTCAAGGATTCTCTTTTCGCTTTTAGCGCAGTGAGAGTCGAATGAGCTTACTTGCGCTACTTGAAAGAAGTTTTAAATGCCGCGCTGTTTGAAATTAATTAAGATAATTTTCCGCGTGGAAAATGGTTTAATTTCATGAATTTCAAATTATTTTACAGGGCAGTGGATTTCGCGATGAGTGTTAATCAGTTATGATTTTGCTAATTTGATACGTTGAACATTTTTGACGAAAATATTAACGGCTCTTTTTAATTCTACACTGTGCACGGCAGGATATTAAATTTTGGCTGTTTCAAACTCGTACAGGAGGGAAAAGTAGAAAACTTTCGACGAAAGTAATTTGTTAAAATTGAAAACGTCGTTTGGTCGGTTTATTAAAAGTTGATTTTTTTCTTCTCGTAACGTATTTTTTGAACTGAAAAATAGACACCGACTTTTTAAAACAAAAAAGTAACTAAAATCTATACTTCTACTCGTTAATGCTGTGTCCGCATCAGAATTTCATGGAAAAAGTTTAATAATTTATGTAATCCCTATAGTTTTATCAACGAAGCTATATCAAATCTATAATAGTTGAATAATAAGAATACTAACTCATTTGCTATTCATTTGCTATTTTTGCGCGGGCTTTCTCATGTTTCATTTGAGCTAATTGTAATCAAACAATATTCTATTATTTTCCATCCAATTAACGAAGCGCATCCATATATATATGCGACTTATTAAAATAAAAACACATACTGTGTGTGATATGGCCATACACACATACGAGGATTATTTTATCGAAGACGCAAGTATATAGAAGCTATATCAGAACGGCAACGAGTTAGCAATCCTATAAAACACGTCCGCATCACGATTCATTGAGCAACGAGGGTGGAATCTCTCTGCCAATATTGATGCGAAAAGAGAACCTCGTATAGTCGGCCTATAACTTTCCTCATCCTCTTGAAGAGACGGTTGCTCGCAATATCGATTCAATTACTACCGCTCGCGCGTCGGTAATCCAGCAAAGCTCACATGCACGCACGTACGCTCGCGGGCCATAATAATTTTCTTCGAATTCGATGAAACAGACGTCGGTCGGTTTTATTATGCGACGACACAAAGACGTCCGCACATCGACTTTCTCGAAATGCAAGTACTGTGTATATTCCTCTAATATGAGCCAAACGAGCATCAGCGTTGCAGCAGCATTCGCATCTCGGTGATTTCTTTTTTCTTTCTTTTTTTTTTCACGTAGGTATCAGGAATCGAGCTGGTACATATGGAAGGAAAGTCTGCAGTCGATATCTGAATTGACGTACCGCAGAAAATAATTTATGTAGTTGGTGTAGAGGGAATAAAAATCTATATTCTGTTCTATAATAATATTGAGTTCGCGATCAGATTCAGAATACATGTGTCAGAAGCAGGCTATGCATATGGAGAAATTGAAGATATTTGCATAAAAATGTTTTCCTTGTCGGTGACTATCGAATCGATAGAGACGCAAAGCCGGAATGTATCTTTGGAGATGATGCAAAATTATTATTATTATTTTTTTATATATATTCTTGATGCGCACCGCAATCACGATCCAGAATCTCAGATCGCGATCTCAGATTTTATCTTTGTTTATGTTCGTCGCAATTTAGGCTCCTAAGCCCGAATTCGCAGACTGTTCCGAAATTGAGATTCAGAATATATCGTTCATAGCTTCTCTCCCGATCGAAGTACCCTATTCTAATCACCGACTTTCTAGTGCCTGAAGAAGCAAAAAAAGAAACTAATAAGATAACAAGTATAATTTATTTGCGTAAAATATAAATATAATACTCTATTTACGAGGCACATTGTCCGCTTATAATCTATGGAAATGCCGATAATACTCGCTCAATACAATACACAAAAGCATAACAATCTGTTTGCTCAAGTAATTATACTCTCCGAGTATTATGCATAGTCATTTCCAGTTTGATCTCCATTATCGAGAAAGGAAGAGTTTCGCGCGCGTGTATCGTTTATGAGCAAGGTCGTATCATCCCCCTATACCTCGGTTATTTATGTTGGAACAGCTCATAGTATAGACAGGCGTACTTAATTATAGATGTCGCCGGTTGCACAATACACACGGGCAAACGGAATTTCACAGGCTCTGACGATATGAGTCGAGTTCGCGCTCTGTCTCTCCAGCCGGACAAAGCGTCATGGGTGTATACCTACCAGCGCGCTGCTATTGTCGTGCTCGTGAAAATAGAGCTTGGACGCGATTTTCCGGAAATTTCCTTTCGTTCTATCTATACCTGGAGATAATTAGAAGCTTATACAAAGGGATCTCACTGTCCATCCGCATTTTGTTGACAATGAAGTGCTTAGGAATCCATAGAAATCAGAGGGTAGTAAATCGGTACACAACTAAAACGCTTATTATACGGTGGCTCGGTGTATTAGTGCAGCTATTATTCATATTACACGTTCTTAGTTCTTATTATTCTGCCAATGGTAATTAATAGAGCGAATTATCACAGTCAGAATAGAAAACCGAGCCCATATACATTCTAACGGTGATTCGGATTATTAATTAATTGAAAGTGCGTTATACAAGTTGAAATGGATGGAGCATGACAAGCTGAGAGTTTTAATTATAGAAGGGTGAAATAATCGCTGTACAGTAGAACAGGTCGAATGTGATCAGACGTATGTACGTATATATTGATTCGTAGAATGCTATTTTGGTTTGAGATTTGTAAGGTCGCTCAGAATCTGTAACGAATTCATGGTTTTTTTGCACTTCGAGGGACGTGATAAATTACTGTAGGGATTCTCAGGAACATAAATTACCATATATCCACGGTCATCGTGATTTTTTATTTTCGACTATGGGTCGTACCTTCGATCTCCCTCCGATAGCTTTTACCGCAATGTAGATCACGTTGTCAAGGTTCTAACGTATTATTAGATTTTAATTCGATTACATCCTCTTCTACGGAAATTGAAGCAGTATGACGCAGTTCATTTTTACGTTGATTATCAATTATTATTATTACCCTTGTAATAATCATACTGCGTTTATACAATAAAAATTTAACAATTATAGTCGAGCGTGTTTATTGTTGAAGCTTTGTGTATTATACGCGCTAAAGAATAATACACGAATGATGAGTTTTTAGTGAACAACTGCTTCGCAGAGGTCTTCTTGAAATAACGGATGAATATTATTAACGGTAGTTGGATAATAAGATTTGTTGGAGCATGAAGAAAGTTGTCGACTTTTTGCCCCTCGCGCACGACATTATGCAGTGCTAACGAAGATACACGACTCATCGGTGAGTGGCGTATGACATTACGATCAATGCTTCCCTCTTGATTCGCCGTTTTGACGCATCAGACCTAATTACGAAACTCTCGTATCTGTAAATATTGACGTATGAAATCAAATATTGATAAAGTGGAAATTTCTTGTCGAGCAAATTGGTTTAAAACTAAAAGTCAGAGTAATTACTTATCTAAATTATAGAGGATGTATAATTATATTAATACATTTAAATGTTAATTCCCACATTTCAATCCAGCTTACGTATCTTAGAGATGGAGAATTCAAAATTATTATTGTCTATACACCGCAGTCAATAGGAAATGCTTGGCATCCCTTATTATATAATGCATTGTTGGTCCCCAAGGCGTTTCGAGCTATTGCAGCGTCAATACCTTCCGAGGCTATTGATGGTTGGATTTCACCTCGTCGTCCTTGAGCTCGAATGAATTTCTGAATTATTCCAAAACTATGTCCTACATACGAGAGGATGACACGCTCTTATAATGAGGCCCACGAGATTCCGGGGAAAGTATCGAATGCGAATAAAACGAGGGGATTTAGATCTGTTCAGAAACAGATGGCAATCAAGCTATTTCCGTGCCAATCGAAGGGACAACTCTCTTCTCGATGTCTCCTCTGCTCGCATCCAATCGATGGAATATTATACCGTCATTCCTTTCTCTCACCCCATGTCTGTCTATCCCCGTTTCCTTCTAACTCCCTTTCACTTTCCATTACCTATCCGCTCGATGTCCTTCTCTTTCCAGTTTAATCTTATTACGATCGATGGCTTGAGAAAATTGCGGGATAGCAGAAAGACTATTTTATTTCAATTGTAACTTACTATAATTATTGTGGATTGCACGTGTTAAAATGAAATCTCACTTTCTATACGTTTTATTTATTTGATTAAAAGTTTCGCACGACATCTTTTCTGAAATTTATCAGCGTTATTTATTTCCGTTGCTGTTTAAACTACGTCCTCTTTTTATGGGCCATTTTATAAGATTGAATAAGACATTTGCTCCGGAAAAAGTACAATAAAATGCACTACTTTCGTTCTCGAGCCCATAAAATTCACATCAGACAATTCTATTAAGTTACTCTACGCAGCGTATAAGTGTTCATATGAGAAATACAATTTTTTATATTTTCAACAAAATAAAACTCAATAATACACCGACCGACAGAGTTTGATTTATAAAACTTTTTGAATTAGAAAGTTTCTTCTTATGGAATGATCTCTCTATCTCATCATCCTTTACTCTGTCTAGGTATGTCGAATTTTCAACTTCTTTTACCAAGCACAGTCATTCGCCAAAAGCAATTCGTTGTCAACCATAATTGTTTTATTAAATAGCGTCGCTACAAACACGCCAACCAAAACTCGCAGGTTATATATATATATATATATATATATATATATATACACACACACACATTATAATTGTAGGTCAACCACATTGACTAACTCCAGTTCGAGAACTAAGTTATACCGGGATTATGGTGGCTTCAGATGTTTGTACAAACGCAGGGGGAGAAACGCAGGTGGTTACGCGGGAGAAGCTCTGATTCCACATCGCAAAATAGGTAGTCTGCAGTGGCTGCCGTAGATCAACACGTCACTCGTGTAGTTTCCAAACCGACGGATTCCTTGGAAGATCTTGCATCCAGGTTGTTTGTCGGGGTAGCAAAAGCTTCCAGAGTAGGGGGGGGCGAGGGGGGAGGTCGCAAGAAAGAGAAAGAGGATGACGGGGGAGTGGCCCGCTTTGCGTATATAATGCCACTTGTCTCTCGCGGTTGAGAGGCTCGTCGAGACTTTGTGAGAACAGAGGCGAAAGAATAAGATGAAGAAGGAAGCGACGAAGGTGAAACTCATAAAGAAGTTTTTTCGTCTTCCTTTCTTGAGAGGGCAAACGTGTGTGGCGTGTGCAGTGAGAGGCTCAGAATTGCAAAGGAGCTCGCGTGTGGACCACCGCCGAGCGATCAATACGGAAGGAAATGATGCGTTATTTACCGGATAGGAGATAATGGAGTAGGGGGCATTGAGAAAAAACGAAATTTACGACCTGCCACCGAGATTGCTGTGACAGTTTTATTTAGAATATCCTTCCATTTGATTCAATGAATACTGCCGCATAAACTATTCATAAAGGTTCATGCACACGTATAGACAGTCTCTCTCTATATATATAAGGAAAAAAAAACTGAGCGCTTGCTTCAAGCTATTAAATCAGAGGCGATCAATTGTGGATTTTAGAGAGCGTATTTTAAGCAATTTTTAATTTTTAAAATTGAATCGGCAAATAACACGGAGTTCTAACTATTATAATGTTTAATTAATCTCTCATCAGGTGAAAATCAATATCCCGTATACTTCGCGTTAAAATCCATTTGCGACACATTAATGAGATATAAACAAATATCTGCTTGATTAAATTTCTTTTCATAAAATTTATAATTTTGACGCATATGGTTTAAAGTTCAATTTTGCACGTACAAAGGGGACTCTAAACGAAATTTACTCTTGCGATAACGTCATCCTATCAAAGACATGAATGAGCAATTTCATAAGTCTTTATAGGTGCTTATATTTAGGAAAATGTGTCTAAAGTGCTCCTGCGCGACAAATATGCCATAACAAGTTAAAAGGATACAGGCCAACGCTGAATTATGTTACAGCAACAAAGTACGAAGATACTCATTTTAAGCGATAATATTATTAGTTGCCACAGAATTTAATAAAAAATAAATTCAGCTGAGGTATTCATCCTTTATGTACATTGATGATATATAATATCGACTTTTAGTTTATAATTAAAAATACTTTTATCCTTCAGCCTTGTAAAGTATTTTCGTTCTAGATTTTTTTCGAAAATGATGAACAATTTTTCAATTAACTTTTTCAATACGTACACCGGTGTAGTCGATTACTTCATCCAATCAAATTCTCTTCCGCAACTCAAACAAATCCAACTACTCAAAGGTGACCTTTTTAAAGGCCTCCAAACTTCCTCCAAACAACGTTCTTTCATCCCTTCATACAACGATCTCTGGCACGAAATTGAGTAACACGACACCGTCTGTTGCCAGGCCAGCGAAGGAGCGTCTACGCGGCTACTTCCGCTTCTCGAATCGCCGCCACACGCGGGTCTGCGAGGACGGGCACCAGCGCCGATCCAGTAGTAGAGCTTCCCGGAATCACTCGAATCTGGCCTCGCCACTACCGCCACGATCTCGGGCGGGTAGCAGCAATTCCGGCAACGGCAGCGCAGTCCTGGGTGCTGGTAGCTCTGTCAGCGCTTCGCGCTCAGCCAGATCCAGCGGTGTCCTGCCACCCGAGAGCCCAGACCTGTCCGTCGCAAGCTATAGTCCCTACAAAACCAGCAACTTCATTATGCCGTAGAAGACGCCACAGGTTGGAGAGCTTATCGCGACCGACTAAGTATTATCCAGTTTCGAAAGTTTTTCCCGGCTGTCAGAGATGATGAATGAGATATCCAGTACGCGTACTCAAGACGAGTTCCACTGAGAAGCAAGGTTTGGTATATAAGTTTATTTGTCTTGTGATCGATGCTTAAACGAATAACGTATATTATGATATATAATTGTTGTTTATCGATAAGTAAAAGACGGATCTGATCGCGAGAGACTTCACTGGCATTTTTGCAGTCGTTTAGAAAGATTTACAACTTTTTTCAAATTTGTAGGAAAAGTTCCTTTTTACTAGCTCATTTACAGTTTAGTAATGAAGGGATGAAATGAAGGGTAAAAAAGGTAGTCTCTAATATTTTGTATGATAAAAAAAAATGTTTTGTAATAATACGAATAATTTTATTCAAACTGTGCAGGCCTCGTTCATAAATTGTACTTAGTTTGTAACTTTACTAAGTATATGAAAGAACTTTGATTACACTCTTGACCTACTTTGAGTAAAGATAAATTGCAGATAAGATAAAATTTCATTTTGAAATCGATCGAATTGATTTTCGTATATATAAGACAAGATGTACACATTAAAACGTATGCAAAACCCATAAAAGAAGTTAAATATCTTGAGAGTTAGGGATTGGTTGAACAAAACTACGAGAAACAGAAATCAGTTCCTGGAATATAGTTCGCTCCATATGTAAAACTAAAATGCATATTTATAGCAGCATATCTTTCGAAAATTGCATCATTACAGAAATAAAAATATTAAATGTTAAATTTAAACCTTTCTTAAATCAATTAAGAATTTCCTTTGAGTTAATGTTAAGTATCAATTCTTTTTGGAGACTAAACGTTTATACAACGATACTTAGATGTACCTGAATGTAAAGAACTACTTAAATGCGCAAGCGAAGGCTGATGCATAATGATATCAAACACAGTATTTGAAATCTTTGCTAATATAGCTTTATAAACCAATAACGAATCAACCTTTATTTTATTTAATATATTAAACGATTCATTTATTAAATTTTTATCATCAAAGGTGTCTCTCGGTACGTTAAGGGTAAAAATACGTGTTTGCTTGATTATTGACTGAAAAAAACATAATTTATTTTCATTTATTGATTAAGATAACTATTTTATAAGCTAACGAAATCTATAATACTTAAACTATCTGTAATATATTAATGTACATACATATTCCATAGATATTCATGAAAAATATCATACAAAAATTATAAGTAATTTAACTTGAAAATACTCACTTTTGTTGCAAATTAAATTGATCATAAGATGATTAAGAATAAAGTTTTAAAGTGAATTTTATGATTCTAAGTATTTATTGTAACAAAACACTTAAAAAAAAAATCTATCTGAAAAAAGATTGTAAAAACAATATTAGAAATTACATTTCTCCAAATCAAATTATATATAATGCGTAAAAATAATATATTTTACTATACGTGCATTTAGTTACTTTACACAATGCATTTATTTTTACCTATCAGTAGTTTCCGTGACTAAGGCGTAAAGTTAAACTTAACGCATAAGCCCTTTTCATGCGCGATGCCAAAATAATGGTTTTCCATAATAGTGCGAAAGCCGTGATTTTCGATATGCTTTTATTATTTTTCAAAATGTGAAAGTAATTATAATATTAAAAATATTAAAAAATAATTATGCGAAAAACTCTAATTTTTTCTTTTTTAAAGTTACGCTTTCATATGATTGTAATAGAGTTTGCAAAATTGCTGTGATTCATTACTGGGTAACTTTATAAATTGTAAAATGGTGAGTTTTATTGTACATAAAAAGTTAGTGTTTGCAAGTCTAAATTATTATTATTTCAGCAAATTGTAATTGGTGTTCAAAGCAAGTCCGTAAAACTAAGTATGGATGTCAAATAAAATCCTTAATTAAGAAATTAAAGATTATGTGATGTTACACTAATATACACGAAAAATACAATTATAGATTGTTAAGTATTTTGTTAAGAAAATGATAATAGAGAATATATATTGTAAGTATACTCCTACTCAAGAAATATTCACGTTTAATTTTAGGAAAAATAATTAAGTGTATAAACATAATCAAGATTACGTTGGTAAATTGGTTAGTTAGTAAAACAAAGCGTATGAGTATCATGATTATATTCAAATTTGAATAAAAACGATTAATTTAATACAATATATACAAGCTTTCAAAGTGTATTTTTTCTTACTTCACTTATACGTATATGCTCCAAGTTTTATGCGAACGAAATCCTTGCCGAATAATAAAATTTATATTTATGTTTGATTTGCAACGTTCAAAGATACTAAAAATATGCTTATTTGTATCATTTAATTTTTTACTGCTGTATCAAAAAATCCTTTTGGAACAAAATTATTGAAAATATTTATGTTGCATCAAAAGTTTGTACCTTTTGATCTCGATTTACCCACCATTTTTTACAGAACTTTTTATTTAAAAATATTTTTCCAGGACAGCCCAGAATAATTTTCAGTAAAATCTATTCGTGTCTCGAGAATCCCGGATGCATTAATTTTTTCATACAGTTATTTTTTTATGTAGCAAAAATATATATCTGCTTACTATTTATATAGCTTATAAATTTCAAACATCATTTTACCAGAAATAGTTATTGCGTCTTCATCGTAAGATAGCATGTATGATCGTTAATTGAAACAATACAAAGTTCTAGGAAACTAAATCTCTTTAAAACACGGCTTAAAAATTTTGCGAGCTCTATTAATTCATCTTCTGGATCGTTAATTGAAACAATACAAAGTTCTAGGAAACTAAATCTCTTTAAAACACGGCTTAAAGATTTTGCGAGCTCTATTGATTCATCTACTGGATACCACTGATTCGCCTGGAACTATTCGCGGGTAGGTATCATCCATCGTACTGTATACACACTGTGGGAATGGTATACTGTACCTTTGAAAAGTTCTATACCGTATAAATCCTACCCAAGGCTAACCCGTTTAATTGCCCGTGGAAGGCGATCGCTCAAACTGACTCCTAGCAAGGGCATATGTATACGCTTCACGCGCGGACTTATCCATAAAGCAGCCGGTGCGCGTTCGCTCGACCCTTTCTTGCGCGAATCCAATCTTAGTTGGAGCCTCTCTCGAGGAGATTCGAGTGGGCGATAATTTATCGCCGTTCGATTTCTCGATTCGCAAAACTTTGTCGGAAAGCTCTTCCCCTCCTCCTTCCCTTTCCCTTCCCACCGCTGCCGTAGCTTCAAAGCCGCAGGAGATTAACAGCGCGGCGAGTATCCCGTGTGTCTCTTCGTCTACACCTCTGCAACACTCGCCGAGAGTAGAGCAGCGTGACTCGAAGAGCTATGCAGGTATGGCGGGGTTTAGCTGCCGGCTGAGCGCTGCTTATTATATACTATAGGTATATATAGCCAAGGATTTGACTAGACCCTAAACTAAGTCCCGAGGAAAGCTTTCGACGCTCGGGCATTAATCATACTTCGCTATTACTCATCCAGGAGATTGCCGATGTCCGAGGTATATACGTGATGAAAATAACGCAGCATCGCGGACTTTTCGACGCCAAAAAGGTCTAAGCGAGCCCCGCTGTGAGATATTATTACGAAGCATGCGTTAATTAAGTTTTTAGTTACCTTGCCATTGTGAGTGCATATAACTTTGCTGCTACGGCTATGACATTGTCATTAGACTAAGTGCTTGCTATGTATAATGTCGACCCTAACGTCCGTATGATTAATATGGAATATTGTTCTATTTTGCATGAGTTGCACACTTTTGTGTTTTTTGAAGTATATGATCGCCGTTTGCATGCGTTTTGGTAGATTCCTCTCTCGACAGTGTTTTGAGAGAACTTTTCAAGTGTAATAAAAGAGGAAAGGCTGTACGGATTATTCAAAAAGTTCCTTATATGTAGTGTGATAAAAATACGGAAATAGTACAGCGTATAAGCGTTGGAAGGGAAACTTTGGAAATGGATTTCTGATATCGGACAATAAAGTCCAAGAATCTGTAGTTCTGTTTTGTCCCAATATATTGCAGAAAATTTCACCAAGTATATTCACGATGGCAGTTTCAATAGTGTGTATGATATTTACCTTAACTTATATGCAAATGCGCAGTTCCATCAGGAGCTTTATACTCTTTTGATGCTGCAGAGAATGAATCTTGAAGTCTTAAGATACTTTTAAGGCATCAAACTCCATACTCCGATTTTGCTAATTTAGATACTTCAAAATAATTTTCTCAAAGCGTACCTGCCTCTTCACTTGAATAGAGCTATACAGCCAAGTTATTGAAACATGTCACGTCATAGCGCTTCAAACTCCAGAAAGTTGAATACGCAACTGCACATTTATGTGAACATAATATTCACGTTTTAATCATCATGTTTCAAATGTTTATAACATGATATATGTCCGAATGAAATTTCCTGCATGTCGAATAAATGAGTAGGTATAATTATTCAGCATATTTATGCCATATTAAATTTGCAATCACAGATGAATTCATAAATCGTTCATTATATAGTATAATATAATAAGCTATCAAGATATTGAAATATTCGCTAAAAATCATTGCACACTGAATTGAATAAAGTTTCTCTCACTCAATCTTCAAAAATATGAAAAAATATATTAAACGTATAAATAATCGAATAAAAATGTCCATCTCCAATCCAACTCAGTTCAATACATCGTGAAGCGATCCATGAATTTTCCACAAACGCCATTGTATATTCGAGATTCCAAGCATTTCGGCGAAGAGCTTGAAATATACATACAACGAACTGCGCGAGGAATATCATGAAAAGGCGTAGCGTTGAAGCGAAATTCCTGCTTTATGCAGGTCTCGGAAAATAATACGAGATGTGCTTGATTTACATGTGTTTAATTTAAAACCAGCCCCATCCTGATCTTGCCTGAACAGTTTCGGATTTCAAACGATAAAAAAAACAACCCCATTGTACCCCTTGTATTTGTATGGAAATGAACACGATTGCATCAGTCTTTCGAATCTGTTTCCAATATCTTTTGCAAGGGAAAAAAATGCTTACCCTACAAATGGATAGATCGACGATTAAAGCGCCATATAGGATCCCGAACATTTTAACGTCCACTTTAAGTTGCGAACCTTTAGCGATGTGTACACAGAGAAAAAAAAAGGCAATTTATATCCCTCCGGTCCCCTTTCCAGCTCGTATTTCCGAATCGATTGAGATTAATGTTTTCGTTGCCGCGAAATACGTATTCGAGTCGTATCGGCCGTTTCGGAGATCCGAATAAAACTTCGGCGAATTTGTCGTCGTTATAGGTCAAGGTCCTTTCGTTATCTGCCTAGCTCACACTTGTCGTCGCGCGTGATTTCCTGACTCTTTAAAGGCACTCCGTTATAAAGGTTCCGTTGAATGAAAGTTTTTTAACATTTTTAATTTAACTCGCAAGTCGACTATTTAGAGCTTCCGCGTCTCTCTGGTCGTTAGAAGTTTTAATTAAATGTAGCGGCTCCATGGCTCTCCGAAGACTAATGAAATACGTTAAAAATGTTCGCACCGCGCAGTCGGGCCCGTCGTTTCTTTAACTTCGTTATGAATTATTTATTGCCCCCACAGCTTTCGCGTTTAAGATAAAGTGCTCTTTCTAGAGCGTCCATCTGTATAATGAAGGTGAGCGGTAATTAGAGGAGAGAATCGGATATAATATTCGTGAGGCTTCTTCAAATAATCATCGGCTATACAATATGTTTTCGCTGAATATTGCATTTCGGCTGTGCACATCAGCCTATACTCTGAACTCCGTATGCTGGGCATACATCGCACTTAGGATAAAAATCGCGAAATCAGCGAAAATATAAGAGAAACGATCGTTTTCAAGGTCGCCACGATGAAAGTCAAAGTCGTACAGTCGCGCGCGAGCGTGTGCGTTTAATTAATAGGAAGGAAAGCCACTTTCGCTGGCTTCCGGTCGCTTACTCAGCCGATATGTTCGTGTGCGCGTCTTCTTCGACGTCGTGAGCTTTACTAATCAGGCATCAGCTAACTCTCTCGCTTTCCTTTTCTATAAAGCCCGGTTCTGGCATCTCCGGATTACATAACTAATATGAAGCTCGACTAGAGTCATAGTCATTCTTGAATCTTGTGCAATAATTAATAAATTCATTTTTATTTTATTTTTTATTTTATTTTATTTTATTTTTTATTTTATTTTATATTTTATATGTACATAGTATGATAAAAAATTAGAGGTTTCGTTAAATAAAAAAATAAAACTTGCCAAAATTTGTATCTGATGTGCAGTTCTGTTAAATGTATGAAATAAAGAATTAATAATAATAATAAATAATAAATTCATATAGCGAGCAAGCTCTCCACGGTCGACCGCGTCAAACCTCGCCTATTCGCGGAATTTCGTCGCAGAGTAGAACGCGATCCATAACTTATATGTCCCATTGTCCATGTACAGGACGGTACGCCGATGTCATCCGTGCAATTCCACCGAGGAATCCCGTACCGTACATCACTGGTATGAGAAAAGGGAGACTCTCTTGAAGCGAGAAAAGATGACCTGCACTATACCTACGCGTTCAAGTTTCGAGAGTTCGTCGCCAGTTCGATTGTCATTCTGAAGATGGAAGCGTGAAGAGATCTCGGCTATGTAGGATGTCGGGATGCGGGAAAGTGAGAACGACTCGGTGTCTCTTGGAGCTTCATCGGCGCTGATTAAACGTTTAAACCGAGTGAGAGAGAGAGAGAGAGAGAGAGAGAGAGAGAGAGAGAGACAGGCACTCGGCGAAATTGTCGAGGGTCTTGCAGAGAAGATGAGATGGTCTTCGGCTCGTACAAGCTACGGGTTCTCGATAAGCGTGGTTTTACAAGTGCAGGGAGTATGGACGGTGTCGGCTGTTATTCGATTAATCTTGAAGGGAATCGATGCTTACTCTGCGGCTATGGGTGTTATCTGTGAAAATTAATTGATTTGATAAAAGAACGAGCCCAGAGAATAAAATGTCTGTAAATTCGAGACTCTGTAATAAAACGAGTTAATCGACGTGGAAAAACATTTTATTGTGTGGAATAACGAATATTTAAATGTAAAAATACTGTATCTCGTAATGTTTTTCGCGAATTTTACGTGGAATTTTACGTTTTACTCTCTTTATTTTTCAATAATAGAAGTAATATTTATAAAGTATTCTTATATTTGATCGCGCTGAATGCGAGTTTTATATGCCAGAGTTTAATAAAATTCGGGCTAAAAATTATTTGCACCCGTAACAAAGCTCGTCGGCGCGCGAAATTATCCGCTTCTTCGAATTTCACGCCATTTATTCTAGGTATACCTGCTCTACTGTTTTCCCGAGTCCAAAACGCCACGCACAAAAGTCAAAGTTTACATACACACAAAGTGTTGCGAAACAATGGCCTGAAATACACACACACACAAGTCAAGCAATAAAGAGCAGCCCATAAATCTATTCACACTGCGAGAGGTTCGCGCCAGTAGCGAGATTTTGCGGAGTGGACGTATACCTATACCATACGACAACGGCGAAAGTGCGATGTGCCAAGAGAGGGAATACAACAACAGCAGCAGCAGTAGCAGCAGAGAAAAAGAGAAAGAGTGAGCGAGTGAGATTGAAAAAAAAAAGAAAGAGTGGGGAAAAAGCGAAGAATTAATGAAGAGTCGAGACATTCAGAGCACGTAGAGGCCGGATAGCTTCCGCGGTATTTAACGCCCCACAGCGCAGCCGAGCGACGGAATTGAGCCTCGATTTTCATCGACTCGCCACACACCACCTGCTGCAAGAGCTGCTTTTTTTTGTGTGCGCCGCCTAGTTCTTTTTTTACGGTTCACCTGACCCTTGTCGTGTACTGGAAAAATGCTGGTAAGTGCTCTCTAAATTACACGCTTCAGATTTTTTTTTTGTTCGGTACGTGCACAGCTATGAGTGATGTGTGTGTGCTTCGTGGCACATGGACAGGCTGACCGATCGCTTACTTAATTAAATTCTTCGCGAGCTGGGCCGCGAGGTATTTTTGGAGTTGGATAGTGAATAGTGCGTCGATGTGAGAGGACGGACTGTTATTACCGAGGAAAGTATTTTATGCAGTCGTGGGATGCGTTTGACAAATTTTGAGATTGAATCAACCGCGTAAAAGCAGTAATCGTTTGCGTGGCTATGTCACATTTAACTTTGCGTTGGAAGCGTCTTGTTCGTTTATAGGGGATCGTGTAGTTGAGTGTATTTCACAAAAGATAGCATTCGATCGATTATTGAAAATCTCTTGGTGGAGAAGTTTTTCGTTTAATGCTTCATCTCTATAGTTTGTATTTAATTTTTAACAATAAGATCGCGATTAATATAAATCAAATCCACTTAATTGCATCAAAACAGGCAATCACAAATTATTATTGAATGCCACAGAAATGCAATATCAATTGATATTTATAGCAACAAGTGATTAATAAACCCTCATCATAATTACGCAACTTGATTAAATAATATTGATTCGGGCTTTAATATCAAACGTGAGAAAAGCTTCAATCAACTTGAAAACGTAAACTCCGAATTTCTCAAGTAATTCTGTTTGTTCTTATTCGAACCCGCGTCTTGTTTTCGATTCAATAGATTACAACTTCAAAAGTAGTTAACGAACATTTACTACCTTTTCGCCCGCCTGAAAGTCAAACAAGAAAAGATATTTATGTTTGAAGCGAAAATCTCCATAAAATCCCACTAAAGCATACAGTAAAAATATTGCTTTCACCGAGAAATGAACATCCGGTTCATTATTATCCGGTATCGACTACCTCTACCCTCGGACTTTTGAGAATCCGAAAGAGACCTTTTCAGCTCCAACGTATTTTATTTCCGGAGCAAAGCTTGCATAGCTCATGCAACGCTGTTAGCGAGCAACGGAAAAGCTCTAAATAATGGCGCTGCCGTTTATTGAAACCATTAAATCACTACGCTGGCAGAAAAGAAAAACTCGTCGAGAGAAGCCGAGAACTCGAAGCAAAATGTTCGTTTTCACGCGCGCAAAGCTCGAGCTTGGAAACCTCGATGTAAACTAATAAGCCTGTTGCTCTCCGAATATATACAACTACCGTGTACTACGTCGTTGCTGATGCAGTTTCAATTTTCCTCGAGCTTCGCGCCAATAGATAAGACATATAGTCAGTAGACCGAAGGGGATACGCTTCGATAATATTTTCGATTTTCGGCTCGATACGTGTATCCATCAAGCTGTAAACCCGAGCCTTGTCCGTTGGGTATAGTAGCTTTCTCTTATCCGAAAGATCGTTATGCTATACGTATAGTTATACAGGTGGTGCGCAAGACGTAAGACGCATTCGAGTCTCGTCCGAAACTCGCGCAGCTGCATAGTGATGAGTGCAATGGAATATCGTTTTCGAGCATTATGGAGAATCCAAGCGTGAACACCGGGAATAATTGAATTTAATGTGATTCCGGAGTATGGGAGAAAGTTGTGTGTATATATACGTATGGACGAAGCAGCGTGAATTTCAGCTGGTTATTGCGTCGTTATAATGACATAATTATTGATTGTTTCTCTATTATATATATAATTGCAGTTCGATGCAGTAGTCATTAAACGGGACGATTGGCCTCAAACAGTAAATTCTCATATAAAGCAATATAAATTATTCGATTCGTGGATTGAAAGATTCGATTAAAACGCTATAGATATCGGGTGAATTTTTATTTATTTTTTTTTTTTTTTTTAATTGAAATCAGAGTGAAGGTTTCTCATTTTGACGAGTACTGAGATAATAGAATAGAAAGAACGGGACCGAGTACGAAAACTGGATTCGAATTTTACGCGACTCCTACGCCTATTGTATTGATTCAATGCTATATGGCACGTCGAGAGAAAAAAAATATCGCGGCCATAAAGCAGAGACTCGAGAGTGAAATGGCTCGATAAAAGGGAAACGGAGAGATAGCGACGCGACGGAATTTAATAGGGCGCTCGCGACGACGGCGCATCTAGTGCCAAGAGCAAATGAGTTAGCTGTATGGTCATGTGTACCTCCGAGGGAAAAGGTGTTGTTCTTGGCTATGTGGAAGCGAGATTGAAAAAAAACTCCTACTGTACGTAATCAAAGAATGTTGTGCAAACAACAGACTGTTTTTCCATGAAGAGGCAGAGTTTCTTTGAAACGAAATACAATTATCAAGTATTATTGCTCAATTAAAATAAAAGCGAAAGAGAAAAAAAGAATCCGACAATCAAATGAAAACTGCTAACTCGTTTATGGAAAAAAAAAACTGCGAAATATATCCACCTGTCTGGTTTTCAAATAATCTCACCTCTGCCGATCGGCCCATTGTTCAACAGCAAACTGTAATTCTTTCCACTTCCCGGAGAAAAGAACGATATAAACAAGCAAATTCCAACCAAGAAAAAACCTCTTCATTCTCTCACACGGCGGAAAATCCCAGAAATTACCTTACACACCGTCGCGTGCGATTTCCTCATCTCAGCGCGCAACAACAAAAGCCACACAGCCTCCGGCAAAACCTCCACGCGCACGTGTATAATGAATCAAAAGCCACGTCTCACCATTCTCTGCTACTCCAAGATGTTCCAGAGGTACAAACTACTAACGCTAGCTACTTTGGCGGTGATCCAAGTTGCCCGAACCGAGCCTCCAAGCAGCAGCAACGGCGTCAGACCTTCCAACGTACTCGGTGGTTTAGAGCAACATGCCTCGTTCAGCTTTGTAAGGCCGGGCCTCACGCAGACTGCCTTTGCTTTTAACGGGCCATCCTCTCATCAGGCATTCAGCTCGAGCGTCGGTGATCCTCATCTGGCGCAACGGGTCCTGCCAAGCGTCGCCAACGCCCTCGCTTACCGCAATCCTGGATTAGGTCAGTATATACATATACCCACTTGCACGCGCGCACACACACACACGTGCGGGCAACTCTTCTCGTTTTGGTTGATCCGCTATGGGATTTGGCTTGTAACGCGGATATTACATTTTTCGGACCGGCTTCGTATCATAGCAAGCTCCGAAGATTAGACGCGATGCGTGACACAGCGGCACATTCGTTAATTAGAGAGGATTTCGGACATTTAATGTTGTGTGTGGTATCTAAATGTGCAACGCGTGGAATGCATTGTTTACGGAAGTAGGAAGCAGAATTTTTATGACTTTGTGGAATTCGTTTTGCGCGCGGAGATTGTGTAAACGTCTTGATGAGGTTCTCTTTTGATGTATTATGCGCGTCCGCAGAAATTATGTGTGCTTTTTTTCTCGCTAGACGTTTGCGGTGAAATATATAAGCTATGTAGTCGGTGAAAAATTTTCGCGCGTAGGAAAGAGTTGGCTTTTGGTAAACTGAGGAAAATCAAAAAACTTTCAAGATGAAAAAGTGCACAATTTTTTTACCTGCCAGAAATACTTTGGAAAAAAAAAACTTTTCGAAGTACGCGCGCACTTGAAAATTCGATTCGATTTCATTTTCGCTACTATTCGTGCACCGGCTGAGATTCTGTGTTGCGCTTAATTATGAAAGCATGTAAGTATGTAATTATTTCCACATACGACAATCTGAGGGTCACTTCTATACTGTACTATTAAATCGCGTCCACATTATTCCACTTCTGCATTCGCCGAAAAACAATTTATTTCGCAGAAAATATGTATAAAAAACGCTTTGATGTCAAGTTATACGCGTACGTAGTCGTGGAATTTGAATATCAGTCGGGAGGATGCTTCGTCACCGCTTTCGCCTTTCAACTCTGACCTCGATCGCCACGAGAGTCCTTTATCTAAAGCTCAGCTGCAGTGAGAAATCATATAGACGTCGTTTGCGAAGCAGTAGCCTGTGCCGCAAAACGCTAACGTAATTACACGCCTTGGGTGATGCCGCTTTTCTGAGAAACGTACAAAAACTCACATTATATGCCCTTCGGGTCGCTGTCGAGAGCTTGTATAATGTTCGTGAATAAAACTATATATACACGCGACGTCAGCGCATAGTGTCTCGGTTACCGCTAGTAAAACACGCGCTATATAAAACAAAAAGGTATAATATAAAGGAGCGCAAAAAGACCTGCGTATACTCACAGCGGATTGCAAATAGAATAGGCGTCTCCCGGAGCATCGGCTACATCGATCAATCTTGACTGTATATATAGCTAGTACCTCCTCGTTATCGTCGCACCTCTCCTCTTTACTAATTTCACCCACACGCCAAACGTCCGCGAGTTTGTGCGCGGCATATATACCTATACGAGCAATCAAAATTGCACAGTGTATACACGTGTGTACAATGTATGTACATCATGCATCATCCTTGATTCGCGGCCCGCTGACGTTATATTATCCTCTGTCATGTCGGCGTTCGACCCGTGAGCGAAACGGGTGTATATAGTCAAAACTTGGAAACGTCTCTACAGATAATATGCGATTGCTGACATTTGTCGACGTATCGTAAGTGATATAAAAATTGCTCTTTCTTATTATAATATCAGGGTACTCTCCTGTGAGTCCTATCACCACGGCATACGCGGCTGGTCCACAGCCGGCGGCTGCAGCTGCTCCGGTTGGTGCCTATCAGCAACAGCAGCACGACTATCAGCAGCAACAGCAGGACTTGGCTTTGGCCTATCAGCAACAGATCCAACAATACCAACAGTACCAGCTGCAACAGCAGCAGCACCAACAACAGTACCAACAACAACAGCAACAGCACCAGCAGTACCAACAACAGTACCAGCAACAACAACAACAACAACAACAACAACAACAAATCTATCCAGGTGAGCAAATCTATTTAATAACGTCGTCGTGGGTATAATACAATGTGTGATGTATAAGTTGAGTGAGCGATCGAAGGCTCGTCAGGAGGTAAAAGTATCGCCATAAGTTGTCGAAGGTATAATACAGGCTGCAGATTATGTGTCTAGACGCTAGCTCGGGGTCAGGGATTTTGATAAAAGTCTTCTGAGATGGGTAAGTAATACAAAAAGTTTTCCTTTTTTTTCACTTGGGAGCAAAAAAAAAAATGATGGTCCAAGTTTGGTCGCTCTCAGCCACGTAAACCCTCGTTTCGAAGATAAAAGCGCCTTAAACAGACATGTCTCGCCGAAATATTAACGAACTGGCGTTTCTCCCTTTATCCTATACGCGTGTGCATATATAGGTATACGAAATTTGTTATCTTATATATTCTATGAATATCATATATTCTTTATTTCTTACCGTATTATAATTTGACATATTGTAGGATCATTTTCGATGCGCATATAAGTATTAATGTAATTTGAAGTTAAATCCCTTATTTTAGTACTTAAAATATTAATTAAATTTACGAGTATAATAAAAAGCGCATCAATGAAATCTGGAAATTTAATCAGCAAGGTATTTTAATTACGATTATGAGGTTTCGCTTTTAACCTTCTTGATGAAATGAGCTTAAATTAAATTAATGGACTGATTCGATCGAGCCATGTATATACCTTTCTCACTACCACATCAAGTATTTAGGTGATTTTTTTGTGTCTATAAGAGCAACTGTAGCCGTACACTATGCTTATAAGCTTATAATAGAAGAGTATCAAGATTGGGCATTTTTAACGTGACGTTCGAACTGTGCTAAATACAGAGGTCACTCGTAAAAATATTACGTTCCTTAATTAATGCGATTGATAATTATTTGAATTTATTGATTTGTCTGATACAGGTTTTGAGAATCATTTTATATCGTGCAAAATTTTCTTCTCTAAACCAATAAATAGAACTGACAAGCTATTTTATAAAAGTATCCAATAAGTAAACGGTAAGAAAGTTGCTGGCTCACACATAAGCCAAGAGAAAACTTTATTTCTTCTACCTGACCATACATACTCAAGTTAAACATCTTTGAAAAATCTACTTTATTCTATCGAATATCGCAATAAGAACGATGAATGCACGTACTGAGAACTTTAATATAAGATAAAAATAACTGAATTTTCACTATTTCTCCTTTATCAAAATATTTCATATTTAATCTGTCCATACAGGATACACCCAGCAAGTACAAGCTGAACCCATTGACGCGGCTACCCAACAAAACGCTGAGCATCAAGCTCATCTTGCTCGGCTTGTCGCCTCGAGATTCACCGGCTCTCACGCTCAACCAGTCAGTACCGATGCCGAGCAAATTCAACTTCAGCAACAGCAACAGGTACAACAGCAGCAGCAAAATGCGAATTTACTGGGAGTCGCGTATTCGTCAGCACCTTCCGTAGCTCACGTCAAAGTCAGCGGCAATGGCTATAAGTTCGACTTTTGACGAGGAAATTTCACGCTTTCGTAAAGTATTTATATACTGATGTCGATTAGGTTGTTATTGATTTGCGCGGAGCAACGAGTTGGCAGCAAGCGAAAAATCAATTGGCTTTTACTTACGTACTGCGAATTGCTCCAGTCAATTTACTCAATATATTGCAAGGCAAAAAACAATTTCAAAGCCATAATAAATTCCACATTGATGTTTTCATTTATTTATGTTTTTTTGTTTAATTTTCAAAGAATTTTTTTATTTAACTGAACTTTCATAAAAATAAGTTAAAATCAATAAACAGCTAATATTTACGTAGCACTTCACTTTTATAGTGCCAAAGAAATATGTCGTTATTAATAGCATCAATACTTTCATCCTGCTATATCGTAAAGCAAAATAGAGACGAGTTATGACAAAAATGATGGATATGAGAATTTTATTTTGAAGGGGATTTATAAAGAAAAATGTATAGATAGAAATTGCATTTTTATATAAAATAATAATGTAAATATGATTTCGCCATTTTGTTAAAAATGGTTTCAACATAGTGTTGTAGGTATTATCAAGATGGAATGTATGTATTTTACAATAATCTATCGATAATTTTAGATCAACCATGTACATATATGCCTTTTTATACTTTAATAATTGTTAATAATAAATATTGCTTATTATTTGTATTCCACTTTCAATCATTATCTAATCACACTTATACACACACGTAAATAATTCTTGTTTACAACTTGAACATACTGATGGACTGATGACGGCAACGGAGTTACCGACAAGCGTAATACTACGAAACAAATTTTATTAAAAACTTTCTTCGCCACGTGCGATTTAGCTTCACTAAGACAGAAAAACTGGAGTAAAAAATAAAAACTTAGTTGGTTCATAAAATCAATCACATACGCATCAATTTTTTTGCAGGAAAAAAAATTAATTATAGATGCATATCTATAACTAATTCGCACAGTCACACTTGGACACATGAATAAATAAATAAATAAATCGCCTTATTCAAGAAATAACAAATTCAGCTCTAACATATTGAATAAATTTTATAGCTTTTATAATAACTTAATTACTGCCTCTTTTTACGCTTTACTAAATGTTTGGACAAGGCTTTGCAGTAATTCTTTCTGCTCTGAGTCTAAAAATGGCCACAATTCACTTTCAAGTGCCAACAAAGCCTCATAATCTTGGGATTGACAAGCAAGTACAAGAGACTGAAGAAGCAACATTTCATCCTCCATCATATTGGGTACTGCAGAACAAAGAAAAATTAATTTTCTTATCACTTTTAATGTTAGACATCGATAAAAAAAAATTAAGAAAGTACCAGAAATAGGACCATCCTCAGCCCAAGCATATTTTTCTAACAGTTGAACTAGTGAAGGTGCCAACCTTTGAGGGGTTGGTCGCAGAATCAAGAGTAGCAGCACTCTACTGATTTCACATTTATGCAACACATTCTTATAATTGCCTATTGCTCTGGAGCCTAAGTGATTCTCAATCATTTCTACCAATTCTGTGAGAACTTGCAATGCGGATACATAGTCACCTGATAAATTATATAAAAAAGTATTGCTATATACTAAAATTTCAAATGCAAACATGAAATCTGAAGTTACCTTGTTTTATATGATAACTAATAAGAATATTTATCGTTTGTACAGAAGGATATGTGCGCGCTGCCTTGCAGATATACTCAATTCCTTCTGAGTTGGCTCCAAGGTTCATAGCCAATTTCATTGCCAATCCTGCAGACATAACTTCAAAACCTTGTTGATTGTTACACCTTGTCAATGCATGATTAAAAGCATTTATAGCTGCTTGTAAATCTTCTTCGTTTATGGAAAGACACCCAATATCCTTGTTTTTCTTGTTTGCAATTATAAACTGGCATCCTGCTCTGGCAAGAAGGTTTATCTCATAAATTTGGTTTCCCAGTGTAGCTTGGCACCTGGCTGCTGCTAGCCAACACCATCCAGCATATTGATCAAGTTCTTTTTGTTCACAATTAAGTGCTAAATCCTCTGTAATGGGTGTAAATAAAAAAAATAAATAAAGCATAGTATTAATTATTACCTATTTTATAAAAGAAAGACATTTGATTCAATTATACGCAACATATAATTACCAAACTGCTCAGAAGCTTCCGACACGTTTGGCTTTCGCAGAAATCGTCTGAAAATAAAACAGCATTAACCTGATATACATACATTAAATTTATTAGGACAACGATAGCAACCTTACTTTTTAAGCTTATTAGATATCATATGATATCTTGAGAGAAAATCATTTCCATCTGATGTTTTTTGATAATTTTGATCTTGTAGGGACATTATTCTCTGCAACAAAGAATATTATATTGTAAAAATAACCAAGATTAACCTATGCACTGATTTTTGTAAATAAACAGTTTCTGAGTTTCAGCTATACTTATACTACCTAGCTCTTATACCACTGTTTGCAGTGCACTGCTGCATATATATAACTAAGGTAAAATGTAACTAACTAGTCTGTCTCAGTAAGTGGCACTATATATAACTAAACAGGCTGCCCACTGATACTTATACAGTGACTTACACTAAAGTAAAATAATAAGTAGTGACTGTGGCCGATGGTGGCGCGGTCAGAGCGCGGTGCGTATAAGGATAGGATAAGGGGCGTATTATCACTATATACACTACAGTATACATACATTGGTCGGCTGGTCGCACGGTATGACTTCGGTGACACACGGGCACCCATCAGGCAGCACCGCAAAAACGAATCAGTCTTAGTCAGCCGCGAGCTGCGAGTTCAATCGTTTATTTATTATTGTAATTTATAAATGCTACATAAATACATATCCTACTTATAAGCATATATAGGTATATATATTTTAATCCAAGTTAAATCGAGTAAGTCCTGGCAACAGACTAGCGCCGCCATACAATGATTTTACTGGAGATAAACAACAGGATAATCGAGGAAACGCTAAACAACAAAATAAAGAATGCTTTAGCAGGGTGAGTCAAGTTTTCGTTCGTTGTAGCTGCAAAATGACTTATCTCTTGTAAATTCTCGTACTAGTCATCAGGGCGGTGTCTAACCTCATTCGCCGCTTGTTCTGCCCTCACACAACATATAATATTATTTACCAGTGCGTTCTTTATGATGTTACTAAACTCATCCTTCCAACGTCCCGATCCATCCATCTCTATTAGTATTTACTTACTGCTTCTTATTATTTTTCTACTACTTCATGATCATTCAACGTTGCAGTGGTAAACTCGAGTCCACCGATGTTATGGTAGCAGACTTCGATGGAGTATTATTTCATATTTCTAATTTGAGCGGTGACAAATCCAAAATTAGAGTAAGTACCCTGCTTGCTTGATATCTTGTCCAAGAATCAATACCCAGATCTTTATATTTAAAATTTGTGTACTCTGCAGATAAGTGCTCTGCTCAAATTTTATAAACAATTACAAGAACATGGAGCTGATGATTTATTAAAAAGAGAATATGGTAGCTACTTGGTGGAACCAGAAACAGGTCAGTTTTTTTCATAAATTATCTCTTGATTATACACTAACTATTTAATTTTCATTACTCACATGAAAATTTTGTTTGTTTGTCTTTAGGTTACAGTGTGACAGTCATGATCGATCTTGAAAATTTGCCAGAAGATTGGGAAGCTCTTGTAAAAAAAATTGGTTTACTTAAGAGGCACTGCTTCGCAAGCGTGTTTGAAAAGTATTTTGATTTCCAAGAAAAAATTTGCGAATCACCTGAGGATACCAGCAAACTTCAGAAAAAAGCTATCATACAGTATAGGGATCAAGAGATTATGTTATTATTTTTTATTAAATTATTTAGCTCATTAAGAGCAGCAACAGTGTGTCTAGGGGCCTAGGTTGAGTAAGATCACAGTGAAAAAATGATTAATTTTAGCATGCATAAAACAAATGAATTCACTAAATTGGGCCCCTGGAAAAACTGTAAGAAAATCATTTCTTTAGTGGACAAAAAAAATGCATTTTAATTTTTTCAGATACGTTGAAGCTAAAAGTGATAGAGTAACAGTGATATTCAGTACAATATTCAAAGATGTAGATGACATAGTAATTGGAAAAATGTTTCTACAAGAATTAAAAGAAGGAAGGAGGGCTAGCCATACTGCACCACAAGTATTGTTTAGCCACCGGGAGCCACCTCTAGAATTACAAGATGCTGGAACAGCTATAAGCGACTGCATTGGCTACATAACTTTTGGTGATGATTTTTAATTTTGTATTATTTTAGCTTCATGTTTATTGAACTCATGAAAATAATGATATTTCGTACCATGTCAACAGTCATTTAATATAAATCTTAATACCATTTCAGTATTGTTTCCACGGCATACAAATAAAGATGCACGTAATAACACAATTGATTTAATACATATGTTCCGACATTACCTACACTACCACATAAAGTGTAGTAAAGTTTATATTCATTCCCGAATGCGCACCAAAACTACTGATTTCCTTAAAGTATTAAATAGAGCTCGTTCTCAGCCTAAGAATACAGAAAAGAAGACAATTACGTAAGTACTATTGGAGTTTTTTTTAAATCTATAATTTGATTAAAATACTATAAAATAATTAAATTTTGTGTAGGGGTCGAACATTCATTAGGAAAGAATGAAAGTCACAAATTTATCGATAATACTGAGAAAATAAATAAATTACGGATGAATAAAATATTGCCTCAGCTCTTATGCAAGTAACATCTCTGCAAACTCATCACTAATTGGGTTTGGTCCCACATAGAACTTTAAAGATAAAAATTTCATAAATTTTTAAAGTGATACAGGTTATAATTAAAAACTGTTTGATGTTGCATTCCAGTCACAAAAGAAAAGATTGGTTCACCATATTGATTATATCTATAATGTCCATCAGCAATTAAAGTTAGATTTAGTGGCAATAGATCGCTAAATACGATATATAAAGAATAAATAAAACGACGTACAATCATGTAAGTTATAATAAATTTTTGATTGTTTAGAACGAAAAGGAGTTATTATCAAATCATTGCAACACGGTTTTTCATGATAGAAATTTAAAATCTAAATTATACTTAATCAACTAAACATTTATTTATTTTTAATTATTCTCATGGTGTGTTCCATAATCTAATATATCGTATGCAATTTTTTATGCTGTATAGTATTAATTATTTAAAAATAAAGAGTGCACAAAGTTTGTCATTAATAAAATCAAAGTAAATTTTTTTTACTTGGTAAGAGGAAATGAACAGAATTTTGCTCTACTATAATTTTATAAATTACGCGTTATTCTATTAGCCTGTATTGCAAAAGAAAGAATGTCAAAGAAATAACTATGACGACCTACTACGTTAAAGTAATTGACAAAAGTTAGATATTTATTTTAAATGATTGAAAAGAAAAATTTCAAAAATGAACTTAGTACATGTTGAGACATGATTTAGTGTCATTAGCATATAATAGAGTAGATTGTTTTTGTACCAAATCTTTTTATTTTTATGTGTTATTATGTAATAAGTGAAAAGATAATAAAATAATACTAATCAGAACTCGACGTTAATTTCACTTATAATTATTTATCGTAATAAGGAGACTGCGCTATAGGTTTTTCCTTATGAAAATCTTAGGATAACAAAATAATGTGGGGATACTTTATTGTACGTTGGGCGAGATAATTGCGTAAGTGTATCGGTATTAAATTTAAATGTTTTTTTTATTCAGCCCAGGGTCAACAAATTTTTTATAATTAAAAAAAAATAATAGACCCACTTTCTAACTTAAACACGTATTATGTATATATGTATAGATGCATATATACACACACACGAATATCTATTTGTAATCTTGAAGGTTATATCAGAAGAACAAATAAAAAGAATGTCGTATAAAATATTTTATTGTATCAAAACTTGGAATTTTTTTATTTCTTAATATATAATCTATTAATAGTATCTATTAATGGCTAACAAATATTTTATAAATAATGTTTCAAGTGGAAGTCTACATGACAACAAATTTCACAATATTTTCATAATTTTGTTCAATTTTAATTTTACAAAATTAGTTATTAGTGCTTTCTTCTTCTATTAGTAGTTATTATCATTTCTATTATATGATGGATAAAGACTTCATATAGAGGATGTGCATAGTCTTATTTTCGAAATAGATAAAAGTTGTGGAATTATATTTTATTTATAAACAAATATATCCTTAGAATTTGAATTGTGAGCAATTATAAAGTTTAATTCTTGATATTAGATAACTCTTTGATTTTACTCAATAAATGATCTGTGAACATTTTATAATTAATAGGCTGAACTGAAGCTATTGTAGCTTTTAGTCTACTTTCATCCTGTAAAAAAAATAACAAGAATTTCAAAGTATGTATTCTTGGAATGAATAACGTATTATGATTGCATGAAATATACCTACATTAAAATTTTCAAGTCTTAGGCGTAATTTAAACATGTATGATTTAAATGCTGCTGCTCCAATTTTTTCCATATATGCATCACTGTCTTTTTCCTTCAATTCTCCCAATTCTTGGGCCGAAGCATTTAATAAAACTTCTGCTTCTTCATTGAAAGCTGTTGCCCACTGATTACCAGTCCAGTCTACTAAATTAGTCTATAATGTTAGAAAACAAAATATTAATATATTATAGTTTCAGTTTTAGAATGTTTTTGTAATTTTAAAATAACTTACGCTAGCCAGCAAACGATAAGTAAAATTAGGATAATCTCGTGCACATTTTTCACATTTGTACATTCCATTGCTTTGGTCAATAACTTTTTTTTTGCAACCTTCGGATGGACAAGACTTGTAAAGAGCATTTTCAGCTCTAATAAGATTAACTGTAGCTTTTGTAACAAACATATTGGGCATGTCTTGATGTCCAAATCTATTTTCTTCAACTTCTTTAAATGTTAACCAAGGTCCGTTTAAGCTTCCTCCTCCACCAAGGGTTCGGGATAAGGATCGTGATTCTTCTGTAGCACCAACAGTCTTGAACCACCCTCGCAATCTAAAAATAGTAGTATTTTAAAAATTAATGCTAATTATTTGTTACAATTTAATGACAAATATAAATTGCACAACAGAAAAATTTGAATAAAACATACTTATGTGCTTGTGGAATATCTGGATCTACTTGAAGCATAGATGAAGCAACCAAAGAAAGATTTTTTCCTCCATTAAATTCACCGATTTTTGCTCCTTTGATTGCAACAACAGGATTCGCAGAGCCATCAAAATCTATTGCTTGAGTACCCCAAAGTGTAACAGTTATCTAAAAAAACAACTTTCATAAATTGACACTATTTATTATTTTTTTTTCTAATTAATAAAACAATGTCTGTAATTACCAAGTCATTATTTTCATCCACAATACCAATATCTCTTTTTTTAAGTTCACGACCAGTAGTCCTAGCAGTAAGAGTTTGGATATCACTGCAAGTTTTAACAATTCCTAAAACATCTATAAAAAAAAAAAGGAAAACATGTATGTATAACATAAATTAATTTATGGTAGAATCCATCATATAAAATACTGCTGAAATTGTGCATTTACCAATCAATTCATCCTTTGATTTAGCTTCAACAGTGCTGATTGGCACAAAATCAAACTGCAAAGTTGGAATCTCCTCAGTTTCTTCATTACAAATTGCTATTTCAGAATCACTTGTCAGAGTCATTTCATAGTCATTTTTTAAATTATTAAATTGCTTATTTGCTGGTTTTAATTGACATCGTGAAATGTAGTATACTTTTCCAATCTATGAAAAAACAAATTGTTAAATTTTTTTAATTCTTAGAGAGCAAATTTATAATATTAAATATATACCTCTATCATATCATAAAATTTATCACATTGATCCCGAAATGCTGTACATCTAATTTCGCCACTCTCATCAAGTAAGTCAATATTGAATAATTTACCTTCACCACGAGAATTAGACCATGTTCTTATTGGGGACTTATTGGTCACACGGACTTTAATAACCCATCTGAAAAATTGTTAAAAAACCTTATAAAATAAAGAACAGGAGTATACAGAGATGCAGAGATGCTTGATGTACCTGTTTTGATAAGGACTTAAGGCAGCTATTGGAGTTGTGTTTATACCACTTCCACCATTTAAAAGAGATTCATTTAAATGATTAGCAGCAGGATTATCTAACCCAAAAATATAATATTAAGTACATCTATATTGTTACTTTTTTCTACCTAGTTCTTCAAAACAAGTCTTACTCATTCGGGATGCTGGTTTGGCATTCTGTTGATTAGATCTTGAAGCGGTCGCAGGAGCAACTGCCGGAGCTGCTTCTTCTGCTTTTGCATTGTTTGCATTGACGTTTCCTAAAACTTTTCCTACTTCATGACCAGGAACCAAAACCTCAATATTTAGTATGACCATTACATTCCTGATAAAAGTTGCAAAAAAAAAACTAGATGAGTATTACTTTCATTAAGTATGTTAAAGTGCAAAAAATCTTTTCTTACCTTTGGGTACCACCATTGTTAACTGTACTTATGGCGTAACGTTTAATTTTAACAATAGAATGCTCTGATAAAGTGTTATTTGTGATTAAATCATTTAGTTGAGTTGCCAGCATGGTGAAAGAATTAGACAAAACGCCATCAGACACTAGTAATCTATATCTATCACCGCTTGCTGAACTTGCAAGCTTTTTATGACCCTGTTTCAAAAAAGAGAAAACAAAATTAGAAAATGAAAAAATGACCTATAAAGGAATTATGCTGATAAGTTATATCTGCATAGTCATTTTGACATTAGAATCCCACCAGAATTTGGAAAACTGGTTCATCAACTTCTTCCCCTTTCATAATTCTCTGAAAGCATAAATAAATAATCATTGGTATGTTTTTTGAAGAAAACAAATTTAGTTATAACCCAACTTTTGATAGACAAAAAACTTACATTTAAAGCGCCTTCAGTTAGTCGATACATGTTGTCGCTAACTGTTTTTTGATGATAATTTTTGATTATTTATTGGTATGGCTATTTTTCCAAGTTATAAAGCTTATTTTGCGAAGTATACGTAAATAAACGTATTTACGCAGTTTTTATAAATGTTAGCTCAATTGACTCGAACACGGTTCAACTTGTCCTGCACAGTCTTGGGCCGCTTGGGCGTCACGCATTGTTATTCCCGGCAGATTCCCGCCAACGGGTGCTATGATATGCCTGAAGTGATGATCAAGTCCCGAGTCGTTTCGCGAATCGAATAGCGCAACGCGCGGAATTCAAAACGCAAATTGTAAAGACATATTATAACCGAAACCCAAAAATTCGGGCGTAAGATCATTAAATCTAAAATCTAAAATTTACAAATTAAAAAATCGCTATAAAACAAAAACGCATCAATAAAATGAAAAACAGACTGTCATCGCATTACGCTACAGTATTGTGATACAATAAACACAAAAAGATTGATCATCAACATATATTGGTGATCCCAGATATATGCAACAACATTATCAAGATGCAATGGCTATTATTATGAAAAAATGAAAGAGGAGATGCGCCCAGTATGAATAACTTTATAGCTATATTGATGAGTCCAGATGGTAACCTGAAAGGAACACGCACCTTCTCCTCTTCCTCTCTCTTTCCATCGGGTCTTAGTGCGACCCGACATAAATGTAAAACCTCGGGCAAAACGCTATGATTTTACAAGTGTGCAAGTTGCGCCCAGTATATGGATAATAATAAAGTATTATATGTATAGTAATAAAATCAAAAAATAATTTTTTTGCCATTAAAAATTTTTAATCATTATTTTTATCTTTAAAAAGTTTTTTTTCTTTCCAGTTTAATATTAATTTGTTGATGCGTCTTTTATTCAGCTTTTACGGTATATCTATTTAGCTATATACTCGCACTATACTGTACTATAGGCATACAGGATAGCGCACAGGATAGAGAGGAGGGATGGAAGCATCGGTAGCCTAAACACTTGGTCTTCTCTGTTCTTTATACTCTTCAGTCCATCGAATGCTGATGCCGTAGTAGCATCTCTCGTTTTCTTATAGCATTCGAGTTATTGCGGTAGTATTAAATCGCATAAAGCGAAATCCCGGTTTGTTTTTTAGCTGAAATTATTTTGCAGGTCAGTATAGCTCTTGATACATTCATTTATTGTATTTTTCTTGCTTTTTCTGTAATTGTTACAAGTTGTACATCCATACAATTAAATTGATAATTGTGCAGTTATTAACGTTGCGATTTTTTGCTAACATGTCAAGAGTAAAACAAATATTAAAAAGAATGACTTTTATCGAAAGAATGGCATGAAAACCAGAATTATATAGATGCGCTAGTGTGAGGAATGCAGAAAGAATGTTGTATTACACGTCGGTTCTTCTCGTCCGCGTATATATATATGTGCATACAACATGCACAAAAGTTCTTTATAAGTATAGTAAAAATAAATTTAAGTGTTTGTTAGTATTTTTAAAGTTTTGGTGCTGATTTGATGATTATTCTGTAGAAAATAAAAACTATTAACGTCGCTGTACTAGAATTTTAGCAGTATTCGACATTAACGGACGCTATTACATTCGTGTGTTCGAGTAGGCATACACTTACCGATCTTAGAGATCGTCCCCACACGTCGTTCCGTGCACGTGCACACCGGACCAGTAATTATCATTTTGACCTCGAATCTGAGACTTTCTTTACGAAGCAAGGATATGGGCACACAAATGTCCGCCCGCGCGCGTGTGTGTGTGTGTGTGCGTGTGTGTGATGCAAGTTGTGAAACGAATACTACAGCTTTATATAGGTATAATAGGTAACTCCTAAGCTACCTCACTGACAGACGGCTATAGACCTTGGACTTACTTTTCTAAAGTCGATCCGAGGTCAACGTCCGTTCAGTATACTCGCATATAGAAGTATAGCCAACACACGCATGCACATATTCCATCAGCGTTCTCCGGTATCAATGAGTCCTTTTGTTCAAAATATTCTCAGTCTAACACCTATATGGAATAATTCATTTGCTGCATTAATCTTTACTAGCGATAGCTTGATTTTTACTATAAATTTTCTTTTTGCAGCTAAGTTCTTTTATAGAGATGCCACCTGTACCTAATACATGGAAAACAATATTTGTGACTGGAGGTGCTGGCTATATTGGTAGCCACTGCATTGTCGAACTTTTGGAATCCGGTTACGATGTCGTGGCAATCGACAATTTTGCAAACAGTGTTACTGAAGGTGACGGAGAGTCCGCTGCACTTAGGAGAGTAGAAAAAATAACTGGAAAAACCGTCAAGTTCTATATATGTGATTTGCTCGACAAAGACAAGCTCGAACAAGTTTTTAACAAAGTAAACATATGCAATTTAAACGACATTATCTATACTCTGTATTTTAATATTTCATATGTATTCTTTTTTTTCAGCATAAAATTGACTGCGTTATTCATTTTGCAGCCATTAAGGCTGTAGGAGAATCTATGCAAATCCCCCTTCATTATTACCGAAATAATATTATCGGTGCTATAAATCTGTTAGAGGTACGTTTGCATCAATACGAAAAAAAAAAATAATTTGTATTTATTAATACCTTAATTTACATTTACATTTATAGGTAATGAAAGCTGCTGGCTGCTTTCAGCTAGTGTTCAGTAGTTCATGTACAGTCTATGGTGAACCAGAAAAACTTCCTATTACAGAAGACCATCCAACTGGTAATATTACTAATGTTTATGGTAGAACTAAATATTTTATAGAAGAAATGCTCAAAGACATATCAAGAGCTGAAAAGGTAAACAGAACTAAGCTGCTCAAACTTAAATTTTTGTCCACTAATTAATTTTAATCTCAAAAACTTGCAGCAATGGAATATAATTTCATTGAGGTATTTTAATCCTGTTGGTGCTCACCCCAGTGGTTTAATTGGTGAAGATCCAACCAAACAATTCACAAATTTGATGCCGTTTATTGCCCAAGTTGCCCTTGGACAAAAATCCGAGTTAACTATCTTTGGGGGGGATTATCCTACAAAAGATGGAACAGGTATTTCAAAATTCATCTATGAAAAAATTCACTTTCCCCTCTTGTTACATTACACGTTAAAACTTACTTAAAGGCGCAAAATTTAAATTTTAATGTTCTTGATTATTATAATGAATCTAATTGTATTAAAGTTTACGGTAAATAATACTTTCCGTTTTCCTATTTTTGTGTTAAAAAGTGGCAAAAATAGGAAAATTCTCGAGCTTTGCAAACTTTCATAATTCTTCACGGAAAAACCGTGTATTCATTATGTGGACAAATTCAATAGATAACTTTTTTTCTGCGGTGATGCCGTGGAATTCCATCGGATAATGGAAACCAACCTGGCACCCGGACTAGAATCGGAGTTGAGAGCGTCCGGAACTTCACTTTTTAATGTGAATTTAAACAAACATATAACAAAGTTTGATTAACATTTCATTTTTACAGGAATCAGGGATTATATTCATATTATGGATTTAGCATCTGGTCACGTAGCTGCTTTACATGCATTGCACAAACAGCATAATAGACTTAAAATATATAATCTTGGCACAGGAAGTGGTGTTTCTGTCTTGGAACTGGTTAAGACTTTCGAAAAAGTAACTGGAACTTGTGTACCATATGTTATTAAGGATAGGAGAGACGGCGACATAGTATCAATGTTCGCAAATACAAGTTTAGCAGAAGAGGAATTAGGTTGGAAGGCTAAATATAGTGTAGAACAAATGTGTGAGTAAACCAAATAACTATATATACCTAATGCATTTTATTCTGCTTTATAACAAAAATTAATATTTTTTAGGCCAAGATTTTTGGCGATGGCAACAAATGAATCCCTGCGGGTATCGAATACCTTATAGAAATGGAAATTCTGTTTAATGACACTAGCGTAAAAAAAATTAATCTTGCGTCAGTATGGATACCAAATGAAATAGAATTATCAAGTGCATCTTTTGATAACTCAAGTTAACCGCAGATATGATGTTTCAGATCTCAATCATATAAGGAATATTTACCTTATATGTATATATACATTGTACAAACGTTATAAAAAGATGTAACAAAAATATTCTATTAACTGTATGTTCAAATATTACTTATTCAATAAATATATACAATAAGCTCTGATGGGTGTAAATATGTCAATTGAAGTTTTCATGCTTACTTTTTCATGTGATTTATTTTATCCTTGCTATAGGTTTATTATACTTTTTGTATAGTATGTAATAATATTAACAATATCTTAGTTAACTCTTAATTATATAATCGTCTTCAGACTTTTCTTTTCTTTCAATTGTATGATATAGCGATAAGTGTTGAAATTTCAAAACTTCTAAGCCCCAACTGGTCCATTCAGGCAATAAATATCGAGCAAAAATTTCCATGCAGTTAGGACGATTTGGCAAATAAGACTTCAGGATTTCTAAAAATTAAGAAAATATTATATATATATATATATATATATATATACTGTGCGCACGCGAGTGTGTGTGTGTGTGTGTGTGTGTGTGTGTGTGTGGGTGTGGTTTCTCACCTGTTAGAGGAGGTTTATGAGAATGTACAGCGCTTGGAACACTTATTATAATTTTTTTATCCGGTATTTTAACACCTAAACTTGCATCAGTCGTTCCAAAAATAACTTGTTCATATGGTTGTTTTCCATGTGCTCCATTAAAATCACAAATAATTTCTCCATTCTGCGTGATCTAAGTAGAAAAATAAAAATGGATGACAAATACTCCGCGTGCCTTCAATCGCATTTCGCATACGCTGTGTTAAAAAATAATGATCGATACGATTTCTCCTAGCTGCGTAGCGTGCGAGAAATGCCTGATTTTCACACTCCGTATTTCGCGCACAGCGTATGCGAAACTCTGAACTTCGCGCACGCTCATCTGCTAAGAACGTAGATTCGCTACGCTCGGGCGACAAAATGCGCTCGTGCGAAAATCACCTACTTCGCGCACTCGTATCGTAATATACTATTTAAATCTCTCTCACTCGCACGCATACACACGTGTCATCGCAGTTACGAAGAGCAAGGTAGTCATTACGCGTGAATTGTGATGCCGAAAAAAAACTAGTCAACAATACCTTAAGCCAATACCACTTGGCCATAAATGTTACACCCCAACTAGGAAATATTTCATATAAAATACTATTGAGATGAGTTGTAGAATTTGTACACCAAACTGCAACAAGTCCTTTTGAACTCAAAAGATTTCCAATGGGTATTTTTGTAAGTTCTGTGTCATACATCATATTATAGCTATAAAAAAATTTTTTAAATGCATAAATGGCATGTTTAGCTATGCTTGGTTATTAATATATGACTAGTTACCTGCTTTCTTCAAATTTTTTCCTTTTTCTTCTTATTGATTTATTCCACCATGGTGGATCCAGAAGGATCAAGTCAAATTTTTTAGAAAAACTAAATACTTTGTTTATTTTCCTGATATCATAGCAATAAAATTCACTATATTCTGGAAAAACATATTTTTCTTTTTGAAAATCAGCAATAATTGGAGTTTCATTTTTATTGCTACCATGAAACTCATAATTTTCACATGGAAAAGCAGTAAAGAATTTTTTGGACTCTTCTCTTGATTCTGCATTATTATCCTCAGCCATCTTTTCAAATAACTTCAAAGTCTGGGCTTTTTTGAGAATCTTGATTGAAGTATCTTTGACAAATTCATTCTAGAATATGTAATACTTGATGAAACATATACAAATTATTCACATTAACACTATACAAGATTACAAAAACTGCTTTTTACAGTGCAAAAATTGATGCATAATTAAATTTCTATTACTCACGCACGCACACACACACACACACACACACACACACACACACACATATGTAGTACAATCTAATTTTCAGCTGTTATATTTACTTGTTCCAAAATGTCGTGTGGAAGTTTGCGTAATATTTTCCTCTTCTTTTTTGATGAAGAATATTTGTTGCTTTCAATTTCATCGCTTTGTTTATCTAATTTCTCTATTTGGCTCTGACGTAAATATGGCGAAGTGATCTTGAAGAAAGTTTCTTTAAACTGTAATGTTCTGTGTTGTTGTTCGTGCTGTACATGTTTATAAATGTCATTTAAATAATGAAAATGCGAGATTATCCAGCCCTCCTCCGCAGTCAGAAGTATGCTCATGTTCAAAAGGTTTTACGTTAGTGTAAGTAGTTTGAATGACTCGAAAACCGGACGCAATCCTAAGAAAAAGATACAAAATTAATAACAATCTAGACACAAGCAATTAATCGAAGTTTAATACCATTAACCATAGCCAATTCAAGTGCATAAAGACTATAGGTGCTTTGAAGTCCTGACTACAGTTAGAGTAGAAGTTAGAGTATGTTGTATGTACTACATCCTTAATATTAATTAAGCGAGCGATTATATCGAAATCTCGACACAAGTAAGAGAGGGAGGATATCTCTATCTTGAAGTGAATCTCGAAGTTTGTTCAATCGAATCTCGAGCGTGAATATAAGCAATTGTCTCAGGGGGGGATTCAAGGGATCCACCGGGCCTAGAAATTTGTGACTTTTGGCAAGGAATCGAATGCCGGTGGTTAGAACGCGCTCTGGCTATCGGTTCGGCATATTTCTGAGGTTAGGAAAATCAGAACATTTCGACCAATCAGTGTGGTTCCGGCATCCCCTTAAGAAGGTTCACCAGTTCCAATGCATCCTATAGCCAATAAAATAGAGATATAGAAAGAAAGAAAGGGGATATTACACATCAGCTGCAGCTGTCAGCCGTAGCAATTTAATATGACTTATTATAGGAATTAGCGGTCTTTGCACATCACACTACGTACCTATCTACTTACAATGTTAGCAGGGTGGAACACAACTACACGGTACATGCTCGAAATTCTTTCGGCGGCATAAGAGCCATTCTGAAGACTATATGGAAAAGGAGACTCGAGTCTCAACCGTCTCAACGCTATACTAAGAAAATCCTGAAATCTCACAGAAAGTTTTTGGCCGCATGGCGGCGCTGTGATCAGTAAGTTTCTGTGACGCCATACTTACGCATGCGTAGATGCATCTAACTGGGACAATAAAAGTTATTTATAACTTTTTTATCCCATTTTTTGGCCAAGAACTCTCGAAGTTTGGATTTAGAAGCCAAAAATATGTCTAGAAAATTTGGGTTCCAAAAAAGCCAAAATAGTCACGAAATGTATGGCCAGGGCCCAGTCATTAAGAACGAATACATTGATTGTCAATATATTTATTTTGCAATCTTTGTTTTTATTTTTTAAGTTGCACATCAAAAATCATGAATTTCATAACAAAATTTATTTTTAAAGTTAAACGCACCTACGCATGCGCGATAATGACGTCATATAGAAACTTACGGATATAGAGCCCACCTTGGCTCAGTGGGTAAGACGCTTGCCTGCCAAGACAAGGTGCTCAAGCGGTCGTGGGTTCGAATCCCGGCGAGACTCGAGGATTTTTTCGGGGGTGAATTTCCTTGGGTTTTCGTCGGGATAAGTTCCCCGACTGCGGGGTTGTGCTTGTTGCAGGACGTATGCGCCCATTAACAGCTGCCGAAAATGCCTGAGGCGTCAGTAAGCAGCTGGGGTTTCGCTCGACCAGCACGTACAACCAAAAAATTCCGAAGGGCAGCCTAGCTGCCGACTACTCATACCGTCTGTTGGTGGCCGTACACTTAGTGGCGCCACTAACCACAAAGACAAGACAAGACAAACTTACGGATCAGAGTGCCGCCATGCGGCGAAAAAGTTTTCACACACTCTTTTTCTATAATCTATTATAAGTCTTCCTGCTCCTGCATTCTACAGTCCCTACGCCGTGCCACGTGCTCCGCGCGTATCATTTCTATTATTGTTACATATAGGTACCTAAATACGATAGCTATATGATTAGGCGAATGTAAAAAGTACAGCAAATTGCAGTTTTTGTAATTTCGTACAGTAGAGAAGATAGGCACGGAGCACAGAGCTGAATGTAGAATGACTCTAAGCACGGAGCATAACTACCTATAAAGAAAGAAAAAAAAAACCGTCAGCAGTGCCGGTGCAAGGCCGGTGCACAGGGCAGCGATAAGCTTGTAAGTAACGACTGTCGCGTCAGACTTGTAGAAGTTGGCGTGAAGGCCCAAAGCCCCATCCCGATAGATATATCCCGTGTGTTGTAGTATATTATATAGGTATATAGTGCGTGCCGCTATTATAGTTGTAAGTACATACTTGTAACCAGGTTGCGCCGAGTATTTACTTGCTGCCGTCTGAGTAATTGCAGTCTATATACTATATCTACGAAAGCCACTGCAAATGGAGTGAAGAAGATATCTGAGAACGAGACCATCCTGCATTTCGTATTTTGTAGTATAACAGTGTCTCAGCTCAAAGAACCAAAAGTTTATCCATGCAAAAGGTAACCCCGGTCAAAGTCCAGGCCCCAGTCGTTCAGTCCAGCGACCGCCCTCTCGTCGCTCTTTGTCCCCCCCCCCCCCCCACATCCCATCGCGTGCCCTGCAGCCTGCACAGTGCTGCACTCTTCAGCTTCAGTGCTGAGGGCATGCTCGCTCGCATGAGTATTATACAGATACTTACACACACGTATATGTGCGTCGTTGCAGTGGGCAACTCTGTATATGAGCGCACTCGCAGTCAGCAGTGAGTCGTTCGAGTGCTCCGATAGTCCGATTTGATCAGCGTTCTAACCTTGTTGCAGCTCTTGGGAAGACAGCAAATCAGTACTTATCGCGCTGATCTTATACTCGTAAGTTGCCTGATTACGTATTCAAAGATTGAAGAAAGCTATAATAAGTGATACTAATAAAGTTGTAAAGTTCACAAACAATCGGAAAAAAACTAGCAGCAATAGTTACGCATAGCTATATGTATGTATGTATATGCACACACACACACAAACACGAGCATGCTTTTACGAATTTTCCAAATCTCGATACTGACTTCTTTTATATAGCTACTTATTACATTTACATACCAGAGATATATACTAAAGCGACGTCCTACGTATGCAATGGCCTACGTAAAAAAAAAAATGCAATTACCTCTGTTTTGTCACGGTACTCGGTTTATTACGTATAAGTACTTGGAAAATCGAAACTCGTTCTTAACAAACGTAAAAACGCGGGCAACGCAGCTTCTTCTTCAGTACTTATCTTCATTAAATATCTCAATAAGATTCCCAAACGTGTTGCTAAAGTTTCTAATAATTATAATAGATACTTACCTATTAACCAATGCCCTGTCGCCCTTGCTCTAATCTCTGAACGCACTATATCGTTACTTTTACAGGTTAAGTTGCTGGATTTGCGGAAAACACGCCGCAGTCTGCACCCTGCACCTCTTCCTCTTTATCAGCACGTTGCATCTTAGTCTTGGCTGCACCTTGCAATAAGTCAACATTGCACCGCAGAGGAACAGCAAAATGCAACTTGATTGAGTGCTGTATGCATCTCGACGTGTTGGGCTTCATCGAGAAGTGATTTCAACTGAAACATTCTGTGAAGGGGCTACGCTCTTGTTATGCTTCTTGCCCATTTCTTGTAGATACTTGAAATTCAAGCGCAACGTTTTTCGAACAAAGAGATGTGATCTATTGTTTGAGCTCGTTTTGCTTAATCCCACTACAGTATCAGCAGAGATAAGTTACTCACTCTAGGTAAGACAAGCGTTAATGTCATGTTGCTTACTTTGATTCCAATCATATATCTCATATAGTTATTTTGCAGAAAAGTCAATTCTGACAAGCACAAATTCTATCATGGAACATCATGCAGGAGTTTATGAGCAGATTATTGACCCAAATTCTACCAATTCAGGATCCGAATTAGTGCCTGATTCCTTAGTTCAAGAAATCATTGTTGAAAATGATGATCATGCATTAACTATTAATTGTGAATTATCTGAAGGCAGCGAAATTGTCTTACCAAATGATAGCACTAACATACTCAATAATGCCGAGACTATGAAGCAAGAACAAATTTGTGAAAATTATAAAAATTTGGCTTCTCACAACCCAAGACATAAAGAGGTATTTATTTACATTATTCTCTCATCCTACTAACTGACTATTCAAATTGTTTTCGTGACATTTTATTTTGTATTTTCAGCAAAACATAGATAATTCTGTTCCTCAAAATCAAGTATCAGACCATCAAGAGATTGTTGATTTTAACAATTCCATTAGTGATGCACCAAAGTCAGGAACAGATAGTAAAGAAAATATCGCTGAAGCAATTGTAGACCCAAATGAATCAGTTCCTGTACTCAATGTTAAGAACTCTGTTCCTAGTTTGTCTAACAATCAAACACTCGATGATCATGTGCTAAACAACCAGAATATCATGGATAGTATTAAAGATGATCACATTGATAAATGTGATCAAGCAATGGACAATATTGTAACAAATGAAAAGGAGACAGACTCTGTAATTGATAATATTCAATCAGAGAAGATTGAATCTACGGAAATAGAAAGTCTATCTATTGACACTGAAGCAGGTAATGGAAATATAAATATTGCCATAGAAGAAATTGCAGTTGAAAATCATTGCACAGATGATGCAAACGAGAAATATGACAACTTGAAAATTGAAGAGCCCAGTTCAGAAGATACAGGAAAAGTTGACTATCCAGTACTTATAGAAGAATCTATAAAAGAAACAAATATTGTTATAAATTCAGATGATGTTGCTGTACTAACAGAATTCAGTTCAGTAGAATACAATGTTCAGACAGAAACTTCTAAAAAAGAAGAAGTTAAAGTAGAGAATGAGCACAAGCTTCAAGAAATCAGCAAGTCAGAGACTGTAAAAAATAGTCAGGAATTAACAGATAATATATTATCTATTGATATGAATAAGCAGGAGGGCACACATAACGATGTATCTATGTATGATGAACTGGCAAATGAAGACGACGACGAGCTTAATTTACATCTATCATCTCAGTCAACAGAGAATCATCGCAAAGTCATTCAAGACATCTTTGATGATTGGCAGGATGAAAATGCTGAAGAGGAAATTAATCAGCCGTCAAGTTCTTTTAAAGATAACCATGATTCTGTTGAATTAGAGCTACAAAGTTTACTAAATGATGGTGCTCAACAAGAGGAGACAGTTTCTAGTATAAATATTGAAGTTACAGAAAAAAGTAGTGCTGAGAATAGTAAAACCAAATTTGTGAAAGCAGAGAAATTATCTTCACCTAATAAAACTGCAGTGGAAGTTAAGGCATCCACACCAAACAACAAGTCCCCAAAGTTAGCTTCAAATTCTTCAAACAAAGGTACGTTTTGGAATAAATATACCTAATAATTAATTTTAAGGGATGGTCGAAGGTGAAAATATTTATTCAATGATTATAGCTTTCGAAAAACGGTATTTTACACCCGCCCCCCCCCCCTCACTCTCGCCTCGAGTCAAGTTCAATGAATCATTCTATCAAGAGAAAATGTCAATTGAACTTCTAGTTTTTTTTTTAATTTTGGAATTACAAAATGCAAAAGGCGAGGTGGGGAGGGGCCTCCGACCGCCCCTTACAGGATAAAAGTGATTTTTAAACAATATAGATAAATAGGCATAATATTAATTTAAGACACATATGAATAACTATGCTTTTCAATTTAGATCTTTTATTTAGTCATTCGCCAAGAACTCTAAGTCAGAATGAATTACTTGACCCAAAACAAAAACAACAGTCACCTCGTCCGGGTGTTAAAGTACCAGGCTTACACCTTACCAGTCAAATAGCATCTTCAGCTGAAGTCAATGAAGCTTTGAAAGAAAGATTGCGAGAGAAACAAAAAGATTTAGTTACACCAAAAACAGTAGATATTGTGTTTGTGAAAAAGATTACTCAACGACTGTCAAGTCAATTATCTGGTGCCGTGAGTGTGCCACCGCTCATACCCTTGCAGTTGACATCTACTACAGAAAATCAAAAAATCAAAGATAATAAGTCAGAAACAAGTGAAGATGAAAAATCTAATAAAATATCTTCAACTACAACTGCAGACAAAGAGCTCTTAGCAATTCTAGAAGGTGATGTTGATCCTGATTGGTCTAATTTAAAGAGTGTCACTGAAGAAAGTAATAAAGTTTCTAATTCTGCAGAGCCATACTCAACAGGTGGGTACATTTTTAAAATATTCAATTCATTATTTACAAAAGAGAGTAAAAGTTTACAGTAGATCTTAAATCTTCTTATATGAATTATAATTAAAAATGAAAATTTTATGTAAATAACAGTCGTATGTACCCGACCAGGTTCGAAGTTGGATCCTGCTATTGAACGCGAGTTGGCGCTAAAACAACTGCTTGAGCTTCCTAACATACCTGCTAAGAAGACTAATCCTGTATCATCGAAAAAGATAAAGAAAACAGGAAGATCAAGCAAGACCACAAATGATGATCTGGAATCCAAATCGGTTGACGAAATTAAAACAGAAATTATTAGTTTAGATTCAGCTGAAGAGGGATCCCCCAAAAAAAACAAGAGTCCCAAAGCTTTGAAGGAAAACAACAACCAAAACATGCACAGTGCTGTGACTGCCGCAGCAATTGTTGACTTGGGTGTTGAAGAGTCCAGATCTGGCAGAAAACGAAAACTTACAGAGAAGGCGCGTGAGCACGAGCTTAGCGTCAAGCGACAAAAAGTCCCAAAAATTAAACCTGGGCCTGAAAAAAAGTTATTGCCGGAATTTTCAGAAAATAATAAGCAGAAGACTGATTCCGACAGTCCTGCAATCAGTAAATTAACAAACACATCTAAAGCTGCTTTAGAGCCAAATTCACCCAGCACTCCCAAGTTAAGTCAGACTAAACTGGATGCTAAACAAAACAAACCTGAAGATAAGCAAAGTAAAGTTGACATAAAAGCTAGTTCATCCAAATCTGAAACTAAACAAACCGGTGCAAAGGGAAAAATGACACTAGTAAAGCCATCGAAAATTGGACTACTAAAGAAGGATGTGCCAATCTCGAAGAGAAAACTTGCAGTGAAAAATCTACTAAGGCAAAAAATGGCTGATAAAAAGTCTTCGGTAGTTAGAACAAAGGGTCAAGTGTCTGAGAAATCTCTGGCTACTGGAGTACTGACAACCAAGCCGAAAAAGGTCGTTACAGAAATCGATAAACTTCTACAAGATGAAGGTGTAGTGAATCTTCTTTACGATGTCGAACAGCCGGATTTAAAGAAAAGACTTGTTCCAATAACCAAATCGCAAAAAAAGGTTATGGATGTAGAGAAAGCTGAGAGGGAGTTAAAATTAAGAACAAAACTAGTAAGGAATGCTGTTTTAAGGCTTAGAAACTCAAATGCCTCAGCAGTCAAGATTTCGCCAAGATCTAGAAGAAATCTGTCTGTGAGTATATTTTTATTCTGGATATTGTTAATTACTGCATTAGTTTAAATCATATTAAATCAAATTCCATCTATTTTTTTATATTATTTAGGCTACTGAGCAGGCGTCACCGCAGTCTGAAAAAAAATGTAGTGAACCCACGAAATCCCCGAAATTGCCAACTTCGACTTCTGCACCTGGTTCTTCAGATTTCATCATTCCTGCAAAGATACGAAATGCGGCAGATGCATCGCGCATCATTCGCAGACACTCGTCGAGCTCATTTTCTAGTGCTTCGGCGAGTCCACGAGTGAGCATAGACATGCCCCCTGAATCGATTAAGTTAGACGAATCTGATGTGCAAATTAAAAGCAAGAGAAAACTCTCGCACGATTCAGTTGAAAAACCTGATACAAGAAAAAACAAAAAAAAGGTATGTCTTAATTACAATTAAGGAAATTAAAATGTAACTGTAAATTTAATTAATTGAATCTCAAACTTGATTTTAAGCTTGCACCAAAAGAAGAGATTGAAGATAAAGAATCTGGTGAAAAATCTTCAACAAAAAAGGAGCCTGCAAAAAAGATTACAAGGTCAAACGTTGCTTCTGTGTCACCTACAGCTTCACTAAAAACAGTTTCTAAAAACAAAAAAGTGCAAAAAAATAAAACATCCTCAGAATCTTCAACAAACGATGCTAAGTCATCGAAAGATCAAGACGAATTATCAGCTTGTCTAGCTGAAGCAGCGACTGCTTTACTGACTGGTATCAGTAACACTGGCTCATCGCGATTATCCAGTGCATCGACTAGTCGCAAAAAAGGAAGTACAAATTTTTCAAAGACAGACGATGAGAAAGTAGACAGTAAAAAATTATTTAGCAATAAGGAAATAAACGTAAGGCAGCATGGACATCTTGTGCAATTGATACTGACACCATCTACACCAGTTTCAGGAATCAGAAATGCTATTACGATTCAGGTAAATAATATTATAGCCTCTTAAAATGAATAATTGATCATAATTAAACAAATAATATGCTTTTTAGGTTATGAACGAGATGCGTGAAGCACTATCAATTTTAAAAAATGATGATGATTGCAGAGTCGTTTTGTTTACCTCAACAGGAACTAGTTTCTGCGAAGGCTTGGAAGTTTCGACACTTCTACAATCAAATAAAGATGAACGAAAAGTTCGAGCTGAAGAAACAGCAATTGCTATCAAGTACATATTTTTATGATTTCTGTATGCGTCTACATATCTAGCATAAGTTACAAACCATTTCATTTCTCAATTTTTAGGGATTTCATTAAAGAACTAGCAGCATTTAATAAGCCTATTGTAGCTGGTGTTCAAGGAGCAGCTATTGGCCTAGGTGTTACGATATTGCCTCTATTTGATCTTGTGATAGCCAGTGATAAGGCAACTTTTAGTACCCCTTATGGCAAACTTGGTCAGATTGCTGAAGGAGCGGCAGTTCTGACATTATCGCACAGTCTTGGAAGTGCAGTTGTAAGATAAAATTCTTATAATATAATCTTACAATTTTTTGAAATTTATCAAAAAACTAATTGCTTCATTTTTTCAACGTATGTACACAGACAAACGAGTTACTGTTGGGCGGTCGAGTGTTGACTGCAAGTGAAGCATTGAGAGCAGGACTTGTCACAAGAGTTTTATGGCCAGATAGGTTTCAAGGTGAACTTTTACCTTCTTTAAAAACCATGAGTGAACAATCATCACAGGTATTTATTGAAATTGATTATTAATAAAAAACCCTATTTGTGTGTTTAATTAATTCTACTTTAATTTACTTGTAAATTTTAGTCCATGGAAGCTACGAAAGCATTATTGCGCCAAAGCCTTCGCCAAAAACTTGAAACGGCATTAGAATCTGAAACCTTATTACTCATCAAACACTGGTGTTCACTAGAGTGTCAAGAAGCAATCAAGATCTATATAGAAGAGAAGGGTCAGTGAATATTAAAATTATGGGTGATAATTGACAATTTGAATGAAGAAAAACAAATTTTTATTACTTTATGAAAAGAAACATAAGTTATTTACTAGTAATGTACAGATGATTCATGAAATCAGTGAATCTTGCATTAAGGATAAAGAGTGTGTTTGGCAAAAAAGTAACTATGACCGTGTCAAGAAAATTAAAGTTAACAAAAACCTAATTATGTTCTACCATATGTCTAGGTTTACAAATGTTTATAACTATTAATAAGTTTAGTTTTGTCGATTATTCGATCCGTTATATAGTAATTAATATCATATAAGAAAAAATATAGCAATAGCGGTCGATTTTTACTTCGTTAAAAAAAATTTGTTTCTTCTGTTTGACACGCTGCACATTTGGCGCTGTATGAATATAGTTCTATGTGTGATAATGGAAATTGTGAAATTTCAAATATTTGTACTGTGAGAGCTTCGTGTGAGAGCTTATCAATATTTAAAATATTCACGTCAAGCATAGTATGCGTGTAGCGCAAGTGTGCGGTTCACCTTTGCATTGGATCACAATGCACGATTAATTTTAAATATTAACGAAAAAGAAAGTTGTAAAAGTGATTACTGTAAGAAGTATTTTAATAATACTATAATTTTAAGTTTAGATAAAAAGGTTAATTTAATGCGTACCAGCATTAAATCGTTAATTTATATTAAAAACAAGGGAATTCGAATCCGCGAAATTCAAATTCTTAATAATTTTGTTTTTGTGAACAACTTACGCACGCGCGCGCGTGCGCGTACATACATACACCCACACATTTACTACTCAGTAATATAATGTTAAAAGATTTTGTTTACACATTTCTCTTGTTTGAAAAAATTTCAATTATTTGTATTGAATTATTAAACAAAAGTTGTTATTTTTAAGCATTAATTGTGTTTACTTTATTTTACATAATTTTTAAAGGACATTCTATGTAATTACACATCATCGCTATGGATTCAAGTGTTAATAAATATGCAAAAATTCAGGAATTCTGAGAAAAAATCCCAAAGCATACTGGCTGCAACTGGTTCTTTTTTTATGTTAAATCTAGAAGTTGTGTTATTGAAAAGAATTATTAAAAAATATTAAATAACATCAGCCAAATCTGATCGGTAGAGTGCGCGCTCGCATGGCTCTCGCGCACGAGGCCATCTTGTCTTTTAGCACATAATAGCAGCAGCTCTATAGTCTCTCCAATCATCAACAATGGATGCGTTTCATGCGCCGTCGTCGCACCAGACTCGCAGCAACAGCAACATCAGCAGCAGCAGCCGTCTGCCCGCGCGCGAGTACACGGGGCTCGGCCCTCGTCGTGGTCGCTGAATGCTGATGCGAGAACTCGTCATCGCGCATATAAGTAGTCAGTAGTCAGTATTGTGATATTGTCAGTGTCAGCCTCGAGTCAGCAGCATCTAAGTAGGTATTAGCCAGCAGCAGCGTAATCACCTTCTTGTTCTCGCTCTCTGCATGTATATGCGTGCATATCAGTGAATAGGATAAACAATAAGGAGTCGACTGTCGAGATGCTACTGCAGGAATGCCTGCTCTGGCGAATTTGCTGCTGCAGGTAAGAAAGCTGCTCGGGCGTCTCCTTGATTCTACGTTTCTGAGTGCCTACTTATAACCTCTACAAGTCTTTCTCATCTAATCATATCAGTGAGTTGTCTGCGCGATCAGTGCGTTTTTCTTAGCATCCAAATGCAGCTCGTCGACGCTGCTTTATATAACGGGAGTGCAGCAGCTTCATCATTCTTATAGGTAGCTATAGCTATATACAGTGTAGGTATACACGGATTGAAGTGCACGAGAAAGCCCGTAAGCAGATCGATCACTCTCGTGTTTACGTGACTTTGTGCAATAACCATACGGTTACTCCAGTCCAACAGAAAAGTGTGAGTTGTGACACATTGTGACACACGTTCGTGTTTACTTATATATTTATATCTGCGTTGCGTTTGCTTCTCGCGTCGCGCGTGTGTGAGTGCCTGCTTATATGGCAGATCCTATATATGCGACCTATAGAATTACCAGAATTCGCGCCGAAGACTATAGCAGCTTTTCAGCGTGACAACTTTTAATGTTCTTAAAATATCCAAATTTTTACCTTTCATAAAAACTCTGAATTGTGCTACTCTTTGCTTTGCGGCGAGAAATGAAATGGAGAGGTACTATATACTCTTCGTCGGTAATTTGGGATGTGATAGTCTTCATTGGGAGCGATGATACGTATACTGACTCGCACATATATATATCGGAGCGAAAGAGTACCTATATGCAGCTGTATGCATTTCAATGTAAGTATGACATCGCCATCATGTGTCGCGACGTTTGCTCCTTTTTTGGAGAAACATTCATTCTGTGACTCGTTCGCAGAACGGTTTTTTTTTTTACGTAGTACGAAACGTAGTATCTACTTACGCATTATACATATATTTATATATGTAATGCGGAAGTTTGCGCCCGGCCCGGCGTGGTAGCATTTAGCTGGCTGAAAATTTATTCGATCATAACAATAAAGCTCTTCCTCGCATAGTACAAATATAGCATTCAAGTATTTAATCAATATTAAAAACCGCCGTCAGCGACGAACTGTACCGTAATCGCGGATCGGAAGTAGTAGTCTATAATAGCTCTGCTATAGATGTATCTATTATATACTTGCTATCTGCATTTCATTATGAATAACAAACGCACATTCGGCACGCTTACACACAGTGCAATTATATTATACATCGACTGCCGTATTATTATTCAGATATGTGGTGTGTAATGTAGCTGCAACCTAATATATATTATAGTAGATGAAAATATTAGGAGCAGCCGTGTCAGTGGCTTGATTTCTTCGATTTTCCCGGGAACTCGGCTTCGCGTAGCAGTCTTTATACTTCTTCTGCTAAAAATAGCCTATATACTCATATGAAAAGACCAAGATCACTCTCGCATTGCTTGTGTATTTCTTGCCACCACGGTCGTTTCATATATATATATATAGGTATACTTATCGCTGAAGGCGACGACTGGATGCACTTTCCTCGGGTACTTTCACTCTGCCGCCGAAAAAGTTGTGCGCGCTATAATACTTTTACACTTACTTATACGCGATTCTCATCCTTGCTTGTGCGTGCATCCATTATTGCAACCGATGAAAACGACCTTACGCGCTTTGCGTGTAGAGGCTCCCAAGCATCACGCGTGCGGTGAAAGTATAATATACTTATATGGCAATTGAATGATACGGCGTTATATGGTATATACTTAGTTATGCTTGTGTGACAGTTGCGTCTTTGCGCCGTGAATCGCGTGCGCGGAGCCTGTGGAGGAGGTTGAAATTTGAGCGTCCGCAGGTGTATCCGCATTACAGAGTGCACGCATGCCTGCGTATCAACCTGAGTCGTCGTGTGTATATTATATGCTATGTTATATATTATACCTACCTATACTATGCGCGACGTATCTCACTATTGCGATCATATAATTATAAACTTCTTCGAAACCGTTGCGCTGACAATAATTTTTTTCTCCTTCTGATGGCAGATTCGCTCGATGAGGCTCCGCTGCAGGCCATCGGTCCCTCGAAATCAGCTGCAGTATTATATATAGATGGACAAGCGCAGGCGGAATAATGGCAGATCAACAGCAGCCGCATTAGTTATAGTCGGAGAGGACAGTTTGCTGCCTCCCACACGCAGAGCAGCGAATAATAACACTGCGAGTCCGCTGATCAGATCACCGGCGAAGGACAAGCGAAATTCGAAACAGTGGTCGATCGATGGTCTCTTCAGAAAGCTTTCCTCGATACTCGACGCTCATCAGTCTTCGTCCTCCTCGTTAGAGGAGATCTCCGAGAGACACCGATCAAGACACGGAGGTAAGGGTCAAACCCACTTCGAGTTCATACTTATATAATACTCGTACGCGACATCGGCTTGACTGTGATTAAAACTCCGTGAATTTTCTCTCCCGAAAAGGCAAGTCCAAGGACGACGTCTCAAAATCGCCTGGTTATGCTTTCAAGAGTCGATAACAACGACGACGAAAGCGACAGCGAGGATCAGTTGAACGCCAACATGAGCCAGGGCCTGGATGCGCTCGAAGCGCGACTAACCGGTAATTCCGCCTACTCGCGCAGTAGCGATGGCTCGCTCGAGGGAGGCAGCGCCAGACGGCTGCGAAAGGACAAGGTCAAGGCGCGCGTCGAGGCCAAGCGCGACCAGCTATGTGTCGGCGATAGCAGCATGGACGAGAGCAGCACCGAGGAACCTCTCGGTAAGGTACTCCAACCAAAAGCCGTGAACAGTAACATCAAGTGGCGCTCCAGGGCCTCGAGGACTGAGAGGTATCTCAAGAGAATGTGTAACGGAGCTTGCAACGTTTCCGTCAAACCGCTTCCATCTATTGCCGCTGATCATAGGCTCTTGCTGATAGAACAAGTCGGTAAGGCAGACCGAGCCCCCAGGAGTCGAACCATCAGTGAGTATATGCATTCTTTGTATTTTTTTACACGGTTTTTCAAAACTCATTCAAACTTTTCCGCTTTAACGAAACACTTTAGGTCTCGACAACGAAGAAATCAACCTCGTAAATGACCCACCCAAGGAGAACCTATACGCTCCACAATCGGATATTGGTGTCAATCCTCTGGTCCAGCAGACGCTTCAGTACTTCTCCGAGTTTGATCGTCACATGGCCACCAATCATCATCATCTGCAGCAACAGCAGCAGCAGCAGCAGCAAAAAATGCGTAAAACCTGCCCAGTCCAGCAGCACCATCGCCGCGGTAATCTCAAATCTCAGGTTCATCCCGACGACGAAGTAACTCCTTCGTCTAGCATGGCGCCGCCAAAGCCACCCTCAAGGGATCACACGTCTCGCGTACTCATTAACGGAACCCCGATGGACAAGTATCAGCAAATGTTGAGGTGCGTGCAGAGGCCACCTTCGGAGAGTCAGTTCTCGAACACTGGATCTTATGCAGGCACAAGCCTCCCGAAACACAAGTCTGAAGTCCGGAATGCCAATAATAATTCAGCCGAGCACCTGCTATCCTTCAGTCCGCCCAAAAGCCCGTTGAGAGAATCACTCAATATGGTATATATTATACTTTTCTTTTCTTTGTTCACATTGCATTGGCTCTCATAATTCTTCTCGATAGAGCCGTATTGACTATATTTTAATCATTTGTTAGACGACCGTTGGAGTAACCAAATCTTTGATCGAAAGAAACCAATCTCCACTCTTGGATTTGAACCAATCTAAATATCGAAGCCAGCCGTCGTCGCCACAGGATTACCATAATCTCAACTACGTGCCTCATAACAAACTAGTAGATACGATGGAAAAGCAGCCAATCGATAGGCGAAGTTCGAAAAATTTGGAGGAGGCGCTATGCGAATTAGAGGCTATATACAATAGTCTGCAGCTTGGAGATGAGGAATTGCTAGAGAGGGCTGAGAAACGAACCATGGAGGAATTTCATTACAAAGGATTTACAGCCAGCCCGGATCTGCACGGCAACGAGGATTCAGCTTCCAGGAGAAAGGCATGCGCTGATCAGACTTCGGTGAGACTTAAACTTGTCTATTTCGATACCTGCCGATACACCTTTTTTTTAAATTAACATCAATTATTTATCATTATACTATATGCTAAGTATAAAATACTAATATTGTATGTCTTTATTTTCATAATGCAGGGAAATTACAGGGAAGAGGCCGAAATACCTGATAGACTGAAAGACGACATGGCCTATAGGCGAATGCATCCCAAAGAGAGACCTCCTTCCACGGATGGTCAGTCGTCCTTATCTAGTATTAGTTATTTAATGACATCGCCTATACCGTCTCGTCGAGAAATGCGTTACATCGATTCCAAAAGAAAATCTCGTAGAAAAGAGCCGGACGTCGCGCTAGATGACGTCGTCTTTCGCAGCATGCAATACGCTAATAACACTCTTAAGGTACTGAATAGAAAAATAACGTTTATAAAATTTTAAAGGCTAATACTGTAGATTTGTTTCCCTTGTTTTTGTTTAACTTACTAATAATAAAACTTTTCATCAGAATGACTTAAAAATAATTTTTTATTTCAAAACAGGTAGTAGAACCACAACCACCGTTTGGAATACCTTTGGGTCCCATCACTGCAGCCACCGAGTCAGACTACTTGCACACTAATCCTACTAAATCTGAGCGTTCGCGTTCTCCATATATTCCGAGTTGTGAACCAGATCTTGTGACTGATGACCTTGCGTTCCGTAACTTGCGCAAAGATGCTCAGCCATCTGGTAGCAGTCGACAACCCAGCCCCTCGCTTCTTCATGGCAGTATTACTGGAAGTAGTAATTGTACCTCACCGCTCTCTTTTGGTTTAAAGAAAAAACGGGCTGTCAGATCGCTGTCCGCCAACTTATACGGTCTGATTAATAAGCCAAGATCGCCGCTGGATTTGGACACCGGAAATCAGATTAGCATCGCAGATGATTCCATCTTTGACGACTTCTTTGATGATATACCAGTAAAGCACATTAGCAGAAGAACGAGCGATCCTGAGCTCATGTGTCCCAATTGGCAGAAAAATACGCGGGACAAATTGAGCCTCAATAAAAACAAGAGTAAAGAGGAAGAAGAACGACAAATTTCTCAAAGGCAGGCAACTAACTGCTTGGACGTGGATCTTAGTGACGAATCTTGTGATGAATCATCGGATGAGAGAATTTCACCTGAGGATGGATTAAAACTTGCACAAAGAGATAGGTGAGTTACAAGTATTCAATTATGTATTTGTACTTTTTTAATACTTGAGTTTTATATAATCAAAGCCTTAAATCTTATAAGGCCTTAAGTCTTATCTTAAGTTCGATAGTCGTAAAACAAAACCTCAATAAAGTAGAGCAACATTTTTTCTTTTTTTTAATAATAAAAACATTTTCATGATATTTCTCAATGTAAATGACTATATTGTGATTGATGTTAAAAAATACATGACTATTTACAATTGCAGTGAACATAAAGCGGCTGGCAGTGACGTAGGCAGCAGTAACTTGTCTTCAAACTGCAGTACACCACCACCACCAACTCCATTTCGTTCAGCTGAACCTTTTACAGAACAAGAAATATCTGTTTACAAAAAACTTTGTCAAGATTTAGAGAACCTTGTACAGCTTACTAAGGGGATGGATGGTATCTCCACATGTGGCGAATCTGCTGTTATTACTCTTTCTTCTATTCCAACAAGTGAAGTGATCGTTATCCAAAATAAATCCAGTGTATCAGATATTGAAAAAATGACAGCCGAAGATACGTTAGCTACAAAAAATTCTTCTAAATCTAACATCGAGCAAACAACGGATGATAGCGTAGACATCATCAATATCGACTGCGAAGCGCAAACAGAAACATCGCCCGTAAAGCAAAAAATATCGATGATACTCGACAACCTTAAAAGCCTTAGAGAGGATTCTAATACTATCAATAGGTCCTTTTCTGACGAGGACAGTAAGGAGAAGGGCGGGGAGAGTGAAAATCCTCTCACAGATGACAAGAGCTTCAAAGCAATTACCAAAGAAATTTGTGATTTAGTCGCTCGAGCTGATGTTAACAAGCATGAACTGGCGATAAAAGTAAAAGAAAAAAAAAGTGAAGTTAATAGGTCGAAAGAGGACGATGAAAAAAAAGACCGAGTAGACGACAATTTGTTCTTCCGGAATGTGCAGCTGGCTAAACTTAGCGGTGATTGGAAGGAAAGTACGCCCAACAACAATGACAGTCGCGATGCAGTCATTGCTAGTGATCGTCGTACAAGCCTTACCGGTGGTGACAGCAGCAGCAACTGGGAAGGTGAGATAAGGTCTTGCGAACAACGCGTTAGTATGGTGTGCAATGCCTCACATATGTCTCGACTAACCGCAAAATACATCTGTTACATTACTAATCACATAACGGCGCAATTTTGCCTCCTGCTTGTCTTCTTTCTAGTGCTGCTGTTGGCGATTATCATTGTGCCATAAAAAGTGAAAGTGGGCAGATAAAACATGATTGATAAGAGTCAAGCAAATATTTAATATGATACGCTGTATGTATATAATATGCATCGTCAATCGAGCTTGTGTCACAGAGACTATATGGCCAAAATCATATTATTTGTTTTTTTTTACTTTTTTTAATTGTTTGTATTGTTATTTATTTTTATAATACACTAATTTTCTCCTTCATTAAATAATACCCAGGGATATATAATTTGTAGATTGTTATTATTATTATTATTATTATTATTATATTATTATTATTATTATCATAAGTATATGATAATAATTACACGATACCATTCATACATTGTTTAAATATATATGCAGTGTTATTAAAAATGATATTTGTCAAAGTGTCGCATAAATATGCATAACATATAAAACTTTTAGCTCCTTTTTTTTCAATCATTGAAATAATCTAATAGAATAAGATTTGTTTTGATAACACTTATATTAGATATTAAGTAAATAAATTGTTGCAGGTGAAATTAACAAAATATGCACGTTTAATTAATGCTTATCAGATATATCTACAGACAAACATTAATTGTATTGCTATTGCTTGTTGTAAATAACTGCACTTATAGCGAGTTTAAGTTTTTATTAGGTTGGTTTACTCCCCAATAAAAACTAGAAAAAGATGGCGAACACTGGAGGAACCGAGAAAATACAAATAAAATCCCAATCTAAAATTATTTTTATGTACAATTGAACTAACATAATTAGGGATTCATGGCTTTTCATTTAATGTGTAAAATTGTTTGATGAGCTATATGTTTTCTCTGCTTAGTTGAAGCTGTTGTGTTATTTGTGAAACTCCAAAATATATGAATGGTATCGTACTCGTAATCTATTTATAATAATTGTCCCTGGGTAACCGAGATCTAATCCCCGATTTGAATGATATTACTAATGTCGTAGGTGCGGGCACTACTCTTTCATGACCGAGAGGCATTTCAAACGAGTGTTTTATATTGTAAAGAACATACCACAATGGCTGAGAGTCGGGTATTTTTTTACGTTTTTCTCCTTTCTTCCTCTGACTTTTTGTAAAAGATTCTATATCGTTTCAAGTGGGACGTTGAATAAAACAAACAACTGATTAATTGTTATTATTTTAATAAAGTTTATTAATTAGTCAGCACAAATGTACTCGAGTGATGTTTTCTTTTTAACCTATTATTTAATAAGGTTTTTGCGCAACTTATCATTTTTTTACTACTTTTTTTGGTTTGGTACGAGCATTTTACACTGGATTTTGTGCACTTTTGACATCTACCTGCTAGCTGCTTTATTTACTCTTTTTTTTTTTAATAGAGGCGAGATTTAAATAATAAAATAAACTTAAACATAACAGCGCATTAAACGGATATGAAATCGGTTTGAAAAAACATCTTTGACAAAGTAAAATGGTGGAAATTATAAATTTTCACTCCATCCACGTAAGTCTGCATCTTTGTATTATAATAGCAGTAATTGCTGTAGCATTTAGAAACTAGTGTTGCAAAAATAAAGTATAAGGTTGGAAACTACGATTTCAAAAAATATATGGCGCGATTTCCCCAAGGCTTCGTATGGTACTTTGTACTTATACTTGCCGTCGTGGCGCTATCGCGCCCGTTGAGACAGGCGAAATACTTATAAACTACAATCAGTATAGAACAATATAACAATTCAAATAATATAACTACTTATACTTACTCGATTTGGCACACATAGCGTTTGGCGAATGAGCGCTTTTTAAAATTGTGAGCTTTAAGTAAGTATGAACTACAATTTTTGACTGTTTATAATATTATACCTTATCGGATTGTCAACTCAATATACTATTAAAGAGTTTTAACTAAATTTTATTATTTGCAAATATCTAACATTCATTATTACTTTTTATTTTTGGAACACATTTCATTTTACAACAGGCTAAAAGCACTATGCATACAATTTTAGCGTCAAGGGAAATTCGGTCCAGTATTGTGAAATGTACTATTTCATTTTTTTTAATAGTTTAATAATTGAAATTTTTTAAAACTTTATGGTTCTTTCTTTAATTGTCGTTCAAGGCTTGAGTATGTGCAATATACATGATCATACTTATACGAGTCTGCCATAACAAAAGTATATAACTTGTTTTAACAAATGTTGTAGATATATCTGTACTCAAAAAATATCGTTTTTTATTAGGTATGACTAAGTGCAACCACAAGTACAACAGCATGCCAGCAAAGACTTCATCGCTCCTTCCATTCCGGCATGGCTCAAAACGAAAGTCCAGTAATCGAAAGTCAATGTGCACTGTTTCGTAATTTACTATAAATACTTCATGATCTCGTACGGCTTCATTTTCTTTTCTTTTTTTTTAATGTATTAAAATAAAAAGTTTTGCAGAAAAAATAGATGTTAAACTTGTACTATACTTACCGCTCGAATTAAGCTTAATTATTCTTGGGATGAATTATTAAGGAAGATAAAATGTAGTACAACTTTAGTAAGTTTTCGTTTTTTTTTATTACCATCCGATTATTTTCTTTCTTTCTTTCACAAGCTTCTTGCGAACTTTTTTGAACAGTTTATTTTCTCTTGGAAAAATATTTAACACCATGAAAATACCATCCAGCGATTTTTTCAGAAAAACAGTATGACTCTGTCCTTCTTTTGTTGTGTTTTTACAGTAGACGTTCATTAAACTTTTCGCTGAATATTTTCTTTTTTACTTTTATACAGTTTCCTCGTATATCTCTACCTCTAGTAGTGAAATTTGGATAATTCATTTTTTTTTAATTTTTTTTTATCGCACTCAAACAACGTTTATTAAATCAGTATTTTTCTTGTTGAATAAATTTACTTAAAAACTGCATAAGTAGCTGTTACGTGCATTACGTACCAGTCGTTTGGAGCATCAGAGTGTGACGACACCCACTAAGTTGTTCCACGGGTTTCTACGCTGATACATAACCCGATGGATAACGAAAAATTTGGATTTTTTTTTGTTACAGAAAATAAGCTGTTTACAAAAAGAGATGATATAAATGGTCAAGTACATTCAAACAAAAGCAGTTGAAAACAAATAATTCATACAGGTACATTCACAACAATGCATACCCTGTTGAAAATAACCAGGTAAATCGTTGGGCTGTCTTTGGAGGGCTAAATTTGAAAATTTTAATCTAAGAATTAAGAGCGCGTGGAGCCTGAATAACTGTACCGAGATCTTACCTTAAAGAACGTACTATGTTAAGTCGGATTATCATTTTTTTAGGAAAAAAAGTTATATAAGTGTATTAATTTTAATAATATTTCAAACAATGTTTCAACGAAACCAACTAGTCGCAAACATATGACTTAATATTCTGATATTCTTTCGAACAACTTCCAATGATAATACGCGTATATAAATATATAACCTTTTTTCCTGAAACAGTACTTTTTGAGTTTCATATCCGACTAGACTATACCTTCTGTTTGAATGTTTATGCAATATTTAGTTAATGTGTATGGCACACAGTTTGTGCAACACTCTATAGTAATAATAATATATGTTCTACACGGAAACAAATGGTCGGTTATGGTTGCCAAGTACTTAGTTGTGTTATATTATTAGTATAAGTTTTACCAAGTGGACTACTAACCATTTTTTCCGTGTATGAAAGGTTTTCTTTTTCTTTTAAACACGCGCGCATGAAATAGGTCGACCACTTTCTGTTATACCTGAAAAGCGGGTAAGAATAACTCAGTTTACTAACATCATCAGAGTTGCGCACGCGCGGATATTCTTTTGAACATTGCCAAAAATAACGATTCTTTAAAATTCTATCATCATATTTTCTGTAATATTGATCGATGCTTATATATTTTTAATTGACATTTTACTTCTATGATGATTACATATTATATACGTAGCGCACAACGCATTACTTCCAATTCGACTCTCATACATAGTGCATGACTAGAGGAAGAGCTAGAACTAATCACGCTTTTCTCCTCTTGCTTCACAATATTTGCGTCTATACATATATTATTTATACTAAGATACATTTTACTCTCGAAGGGCTGCAAGTACTGCACAATACTGGTAATTCGACAGCGAGTATTATGATGAATTCTAAAAAAAAATATTCTGTTTTGGCGGGTTTCTAAAATCGAAAAACAATAACGTGACAGTATAAATTTAAGACTTTTTGACCACGAATTTTTATCATCCATTTGTTTCAACCATCACATTTATATACTCGAAAAAGTTGAAAATATAACTGCGATTGCGCAACCTTGCCACTGCCTGTAGTTTTTACAATAAATTATATGATTTACTCGCGATCTTACATCAGCGACTTACATCTGCGTTAAAAGCTATATGATCATGTGCATGTGCGCGCTCGCGAGAACGCCGAGAAGAAACATAGGTAATAACAAGAGAGTGATTGTTGGTAAGTATATTAGTGCCTGATTATTTGTGAAATGAGTATAGCGCGCGCGTGCGGTGCAAGTGCATAATATTAGTGTACATAAGTAGACTCATTGTCAGAATTCATCAGAATCCACGTCGACGAGCAGTGTCGTTATATACTATATGCTGGACGCACAATGAAGACGATGAGTCGAAATCGAACTGTATAGGTAGTGTTTTGGCACGCGGGTGCATTTCATAACCAAGTGTACGGCTGGAGATGAGCGTACTGCGTAGTAGAATATATATAATTACATGATGCATATCGCATAAACAGACGAACAGTATGCCTGTACAATTGTCAAGGCGTGTGAGCGATTCCTCGCGCTAAATTCAATGAGAGACAGTCGCGGTGTTCGTTAGCTCGGCCGCGCTCGATATCGAAAACGATGCGTTCTCTCCCGTTCAATCAATTCCTGCAGGAGGATAGGTTGGGAAAACGATTTAGTCGAGAGAAATCGGCTGCGCGCTGCAAGCAGAGACGAGGGACCAGCCTGTCGTCGCCGTTGCCACCACGCAAGTACGAACGATGAAAAATATAAGTAATTTAAGTACAGAATTTTAGTATACTGCACACATTGTGTATGCGCGGGTCGCGCTCACTTGCTGGACGAGCTGGAGATGGAGGCGCCGAGACTGGGCGTTGGGCTACTGCTGCAGGAACGGCTGAGCATGCGGTGCTGCTGCTGCGGCTCGGCGCTGAGGAAATGAGAGCTGTTGCCGGCGCAGTCAATTTCGGGACAGGCGCTCGTGATGATCGGTGGCGCCGAGTTTATCTCCGGCTCGGCTGGGCTCGGGCAGCGCCGCTGGCTACAGTTGCTCACGCTCGTGCGCGACAGTGTCTGCAGGGGGATGCGGTAGATTCGCATCGGGCGCACGTCTCCTTGGCAGCCTGCGATGCCGGCATTCGTCCAAACGACAAATTGTAATTCATGTATAAAATATTATTATAATATTAAAATGATACACTGTACGCACTCTGTATGCTGGACTGCGAGATCGGCGGACTATGGCTCCTATCCTCCTTGTCCAATTTGAGGGCGAAGAACTCCGGAGCTGTAGAGGCGAAGAATATGTCTTGCTTTGATGTTATCAGACTGAGGTTCGGCATCGCGATCGTGTGCACCAGATTGCCGTTGATAATCAGTCGGATTTCCATTGTGTCAGCCGTGAAGGCTATCACGTATGGAAAGGCACAGGCTATGGCTATCGGCACCGAATTCCAGTTGAAGTCAAACTCTGTTGGCGCTGCGTTTTCGTCTGACAGTTTTTGGAAGTGGCAGGTATCTTGAAATCATTAATCATGCCATTATTATTATATTTTTTTGCTGTAGTCTGAATGAAATATGCGATGCAGGAGAAACTGACTGTTGTAGCAGAGCAGCAGCTCGGGCTCCTCGTCCTCGCAAAGGTCAAGAGCAGCGACGAGATGTGGCTTGACGCTGGCCTCGAGGTGGAGACTTCTCGGCGCGGCGTCGGGGTAGATGAGCTCGTAGTGGTGGCGCAGACCACAGCAGATCATCCACTCGCGGCCGGGTTCCTGGCTCTCGATTATCGTCATTATCGTGGGAGCCTCGCTGGCCTGGAACTCGCCCAGCAGCTTAAAGCCATCGACGGTGTCGGTGTCGGCTTCCGCGCGCCACGTCGTCCAGGCGGCGTTGTGTTTCCACTGCAGCACGCTCAACCTCCGACCCACCGCTACGCACTGAACACGTTACAAGGTCGTAATACAGCTCTGGCAGTTGAATCGGAACGGCAGAAAATGCAGGAGTTGCGTGCAGACTCACCATCCTCAGGTGCGAGCCGCCGGGCCTCGTCAAGCTGTACAAGTGGCAGCCCTTGGTGCGCTCGAGCTTCCTCTGCTTGGCGTGGGCGCGAGTCCTCGCGCTCATCCTCCTCCTGTGCAGGCCTGCGCTAGCCGCGACCTCTTGCTCCTCTTCCTCGTCCTCGTCCTCCTGCTGCGGCTGTTGTTGCTGCTGCTCGTCGTCCTGGGTCTCGAGCTCGCTCAGCCGGAACACGTGAACGTTGCAATCCTTGCCCTTGTCGCCGGCGCGGAAGAGGAGGATGCCGTGCTGTTCCACCACGTCGAGTTGCTTGATCTGCACGCTCTTGTCGAAGAGCAGCCGGTGCGACATGTTGTCTGCGGGATACAGTCGAAAAAGCCGGGGAATCAGTCGGGTGACCTTCTTCTCATTTCCTTCTCATCGTGCAGTGCTCATGAATTGCTGGCTCACCTTCGAGGAGGTAGGTGCCGTGTTCGCTGGCGAGGATGAGTCGGCCGTCGGCCCAGACATCGCCGCAGACGACCTCGTAGGGAAAGTCCGGGTAGATGCAGCGAGGTTCCCAGGGCCGAGGCTTGAGAGGGCCAACGGTGGCCAGGGAGGTCGGCGCCAGGCCGTGCACTATCGCTTCGAGCTTGAGCGCCTGACCTACTCGCACCATCTCGACGGCGCGCGTCTCCTCGCGTCGGCGGCCCGGCGTCTCGACCACGTCCGACAGGGCGCGTCGGTTCAGCATGCTCTGCGTCATCGCGGATCGACTAATAGATATACAATGGCCACTAATATTATGAAGGATAAGCTCGCTTACGTTGCTCTTGGTGTCCTGGCTGTGCTCCTGGTACATGTCCCGCAGCAAGCTGTCGAGGGTGCGCTCGCGCTTGCGAGAGAACGTCGGTGTGTCGAAGGTGGCCTTCTCGCCGTTGATCAGTTTGACGAGCAGGAACTCGCGAAAGTTGTTGGCGTCCTCAAAGACTGGCGGGCAGGGTAAGCTCGGCCCGAAGAGGGGCACGTTTTCGTCGCAGTAGATGGCGATTCGCCAGCCCTCCGACTCGTCCTCGCTGCGCTCGCTCGTCACCACGGCGAACACATCTGCGAGAAAAGAGAAATCAATGCCTATTGCCCTATTTTATTATTATGTTTGTAATTATATATCATCCTAGTGAATTATTGAATCATATAGCAATCAAGTACGGGTGAACTGGCTCTTGATGCAGTTCGGATTGAAGCTCTCGAGCAGGCTCGGATCGTCCGTGTAGATGACGTTGACGATGTCGTTGCCGATGTGGCGCTTACGCTCTAGCTGCTGGGGGTTGTCCCTCGAGTGGGGTAGCATTGTCGAGACGTGGTACATGACCTCGTGACCGGCGTACACCGTGTAGATACTCTCCTTCCCGGTCATGTCACCTTTTATGTCGAGGCCACCTCGATACTTGTCCCAGCCTCGAAGTCGGATCTTCTGACCAAGCACCTCGAGGAACTTGTTGAACTCGGAGCTACCAGTCTCTGCGGACACACGACATAAGTAATGAGACCTCTAACTGGCTATAATCGAATGCAAGAAGAAAATAGTTACCATTGGACAGCATCTCGTCATCGGTGCTCTGGCCCTCCTTCGCGTAGATGACGCCGAACTTGAAGTTAACCGATCCCTCTTGTTCCTCCAGGAGCAGCAGGTCCTTCTGAATCTCCGGCGAGACTACTTCCCTCGGCGCCTTGTCGAGTTTTTCGATGCCGAAGTAATTGCTGCGAACAAGCACGAGTCGAGTGAGTAGGGGATCGAGGGCACACCTGCACACGGAAGTAATAAGACTCACCTGAGTATCTGCCTGACGGTCATGGACCTGTTGCTGGAGTAGGGGAGGGATATCTTTTGTGCGCCCTGCAAACCGACAAGAGATATTCAGCGATAAGAGGTCAAAGGTGAATAATCTAATAATACATTGTAACTCACAGTTCGTCGCCAGAGTATCACCCGGTAATGAGGCACGCACTGGTCGCCGCCCTCGCTGATGACCACCGACAGGAAGAGAGGGTTTCTCTCGTGATCCGCTGCGACGTAATTCTGATGCACTGAAGACACACAGAATTTTCTGCGTCAGGATCGGCGTCTGCATGCGCATATACAACGCCTATCGTACGTACGGGATACTCACGCTTGCCGAGGAAGTACTTGAAGTACCAACGCGTTTGGTACTCGGGGTTCTCCAATACGGGCGTACTCGGCGAGCCGAACATCTGCTCGAGCCAGAACAGACAGATATTTCGTTTTATATATATATATATATATATATATCTACCTATATTATATAGTTGTTTTGGAGATACTCCCCCCCGCACCTCCTATTAGCAGCTTTTCCTAAAATTTATTAATTGTTAGTACAATTTTTTTTATTTAAAGTTTTTTATTAGCAAAAAAATTTACTAACAACAATTGTAATAGTACATCGGATAAAATCGGATCAATTTATGACACACTTTTTGAATCATCTTTAACGACATTTTTAGTCGTGTACTTCGCGACGCGTATAATTATTTCGATTTTCTAAAAATATATTAGGCTATATTAGCTAGCACTATATTAAGATGATGTATAAAGGTTACTTTCCTCCGACTCTACCAACCGAACGACTCGAGCAATACAATACATTTTGGCATAAATAATGTCTTTAGCCTCGGGAAGATCCTACATCCTTTGTAGAAACTTTTCCAAGCCCTCATAACAAGCTCATGCAGCATCAGTATCAAATTATATATAACAGTAGAGATAACTATTATACAGAGATATAACTTACAATTTTATTTCTCTTTTTTTCCACACCACCTATGAGGTAAATAGACAGGAGCGTTTTTTTTTATATTTTTTCTGTTAAAGTTTGACTTAAAGTTTGACTTAGTTTGAAGTAAATAATTCTCTAAGGATTTTATTTTGCTTTTGTATTGTTAACACTTTGATGTGCGTATACTTAGCATCTGATGTTTGCTTTTGTATTGTTGACACTTTGTGTGTTGTATACTATAGCCGTTGTCCCTTTTGCTTTTGGATATATATCACTTTTGCTGTTTATACTTAGCATTGTGAAAAACTTTTATAAGATCATAAATGTGAATTATATATCAAGAGTCTTAACAAAAATAAGATCCCGATAGGCCAATCGAATATATATATAAGCGTTTGTTCGAGGGCCGCTTAAATATTATTGGAGTAAAAATTGTAACTCATGTAGCTTAAGTGGGCCAGAATTTAAACTTAAGTTTTCGAGGAGGAGGAGAGAATTAAATAAGCATAGATCGAGCCAGTTCACCCCGTAAGATTTAAGCAGTATATTCATAATTGGGGAGAGATCGATAAATTCGTTAGAAATAAGATCTGAGATAAGAGGAAAATACGTCGATCCCAAGATTCTTTTGATAGTGATCTGTGCGTTTCTTTACTTAACGTTGGTCTGCTAAAAGCAAAGACTTCCCTTAGGTAGGAACAAAATTTATTTTTATAATTGCGTTTTTTAGAAACTAAAACATTAATAAAATGAAAAACATATTGTGTTTCCTCATTATGCTACGTAAAAACGAAAAGATCGTCATAACATATATAGAGGCCACAGTCATTCAACCAACGCAGGCAATGTTATTATAGAAAAAGTAGTGACGCAGATTTATGTATTAATTGTACACATGATCAGATTGAATGTGGGAGTAGAGATCAAAACATTAATTTCAAAAACAATTTCAAAAAAATGAAAAAACTATTATATTTAAATGCATAATGGCAGTAGAAGTTCGGTCGTTAAGCTTCGACTTTTACTTTTTCTTTGGATTTCTCTATTCGACAAACCTTAAATTCTTGACCTTTTAGCTCTACAAATTTTGATATTAATTACAATAAGATTGTTCTGGGCCAACTAGAACTTAATTCATCAGATAAGAAAATAACAGTTGCGAAAAATAAAAATAAACAAAAACTAAATGGGGGTTGGCGAGCGGAGCGAGCAGGGGGGTACCCCCCCTAGTATATATATATATATATATATATATATATTCCTATATTATATAGTTGTAAGCGTGATTTTATTTTGAAATCCCCTCCACGCCCCCCACCCTCCACCCCCTCAACTCCCCTACACTTCTCCTTTCATGCACGTATCGTAAAAAAGAAAATTAATTGATATGTACCCGAAAGAGAATGAAATTACATATCTTTTTATCGTGGAGAATTTATATTATCGTTTGTCGTTCTTTTATTAGACATCATAATGTGGAATTTTTTGAAACCGTTATAACTCAAAAACTAAATGTCGAGCCATTCTAAAAAAATCATGATTATTGAACGTAATGAGAACTATACAGCACTTAACCTAATTATATACGGCCGATCAGGTGCACATATTTATTATAAGTATTTATTATACGTATTATAAATAACGAGAGTGCGTGTCAAAATCGGCGTAAAAATTATTTTTATCGTCTTTTAACCGCGGCGGCGCGTGTGGATCATAAATCTCTTCGCGAATCGCTAGAGATAATCAATGAACTCGTTCGCGCCGCCAGTTAGATGCAGTATTACTTTGAATACTCTGTAAATAATAAAATGTTCTAACTCAATCATAATATATAGGTATCGATGATAATCAGCACTAACAAGAGAACGCTCTCTTCTCGTCTGTTTTGCAGAACTAACCGATCGACGGGGACTGAGTCAACGTTGGAAACACAAAGTGTCATCCAGCCGTCTCAAACGGGCGAAACTGAAACTGTCGATGAGCAGCTTCAAAGGTCAGGGTCTGATAAGTCGCAGAGAACCAGCTTGGGCACAGGGTTGATTGAAAACGAAAAGTCAATCAATGAGGCAGATAATGAGACAGAAAAATGTTCGACGAGCGGGTAAGTGAGAGCTCGAAGCTGCTCGGCATAAAACCGTCGCTCGTATAAGTACTTTCAGGTGACTAAATGAGTTACGAGTTGCCGGTTCGCAATGCTTCGCCGGCGTTGTGTCCACCTGGCAGTCAAGTGAGGAACTATTGGATATGTGCGATATACGCGCTTGCCTGCGTAATCGTCACACGTTTAAATTATGCTTCTTAATCACCAGATTTACATTCTTTTTCTTTTCAAGGTTTGATTTTAACATCTTTTAATTCTTGTATATCCTGGTAGAAATTGTGACCCGTGTTAACCAGTTACTGGCTAATTCTATCAAAATTACACAGTTACTAGCAGGCACTAGCAAAAAACTTCCCAAAACAGCCAAAGTTTCTACTAGGGTAGTATACTACATATGACGGTTATATAACCGCTGCCAATCCATTGGCACGTAGCTTCCTCCAACGAAATTTATTGTTCCAATAAATAAAATATTGTTTTATTATACAGTATATTTATGCTTTTTTCGACGTGCAACTACACCTATATATGAGGAAGCAAAATTTTTTAGAAAAATTGGTTTTTACATTTCAGCTATTTACTTGAGAACCGCTCAACAAAATCGTTTAAAATTTTAACAACGGATTGCTTTCTTTATGGTAAATCACTAAATAAAATTTTGAAGCATTTGACTACATTGTTTTTGAGATATAAGGAATCAAAAAATTAAAAAAAAATTCAAACCTTGATATCTTAAGAACCATAGGGGTTCTAAAGCTGCACAATGAACTTAGCCAAAACACATAAAATATATACCTTTTTCAAAAATCTCAAGTGCAATAAGGCCTTTTTACGCCCGTAATCAAGGTACAAAGAAAACTCATTTTTTTCAGTTTTTTATTTATTACTGAAAAAATAAGTAATCAAATCACTAGAAATTTTAAGGAAATATAGTTTGACACGTGACCCATCAACATGATTTTTTTCGTGAGGTTACGATATTTAGTTTCAGAGATATAAATTTAAAAAAAATCACCTTTTTCATTTTATCTGCCGAACGGAGCGGTCAAATCCGAGGACCAAACCGGGAATAGTAGGTGATTTTATTATCTTTCAAATGCATTTTAGCTGAATTGTTTGTAACAATGGAATGATTGAAAAAAAACGAAAATAATGTTTTTCGAAAATCAAAAACTGGCCATAAAAGAAAAAGTAATTGAAAAAATAAAAAAATAAATGTTTTTCCCAAATTCAGAATCCAAAAATAGATATGCATGTCAAATTTGATTGATATTGACGGAGTAGTTTTAGAAATATCACGGTATACATACACACACACACACACACACACATACACACACACACGCGCACACACGCGCGCGCGCGCGCGCATACGGACATTTCCTAAAAACACGTAATTCGAACTTCTAACATCTTAAAACATGTTTCTATGAAGTTTTAGCGAAACTGAAAATTTTACTATTACAAAGCTTCCTCTAGGAGGAAGCAAAAATAAAAATGTTTTGTAATCGGAAACGTCTTCTCAAAATTTTACTTTATCATCTGCTAGGCGTTTCAGACTTTCTCCAATTCCATCTGCGGGTCCTTTCCCGTGACCAGATTCACTGTAGTTGTACGTAATTTTCTTTATTTGTGGATAATTTTTAGGGAGGACTTGAGTTATTGGAAAAAAAAGTTTTGTTCTTATATTAACTGGAGGGGCCATCGCTTGTGAAGTGAATAGTATCAATGACTGGTAGCTCACATAAAAAATGATCTAAGATCTTGCTTACGTGAGCAAGAATTGCTGGAGCATCGTGAGCATATAACTTGAGGGTACTACCATCCTCTCCGCGAGGAGAGCTCTGAATGACCCGGTATATCAAAGTCTTAACAAAAAATAAAGTGGTATCCCCGATAGGCCTAATCCACTTTTCACTATAGTAATTGACTCGAATTTAATAATGTGAATAAATCAATGATTGTTATTATTTTTTAGTATTGTTAATTTTGATTTTTTTAATAACTTGATAAAACGTAATTGCAAAATTTTATTTTGTTGTTAAATTGATGTGATATATAATGTTAGCAATATTCAAAATATAAGCTACATAAGCATCAGGATTACTTATCAAAGATGTAGGTATAAGATTTTTTTTTTACGTAGTTTTAAAATACGTTGAATATTTAAAGTCATATTAGTAGGAATTTCATCTAAACTAGAAAAATGTTGAAGAATTTCATCATTAAAAATTTCATAAATTTCAATCTTTTCATTGAGTCTATCCAATTCATATTTATCATAATCCTGTTGCAAATTAATTAAATAATTTTCATAATTTACTTCATCGCGTTCATGTTCTATAATTTGATTATTTACTTCGCGTAAATCCATATTGTTCACTGGAATCAAATTTTGAACCGGATTCCATTCCATCCTGAAATTGTTATTTATAAAAATGTATAGGAACATTGTATATATTAATGCATTAATGATTTAACAATTTACTATTAAATCATATATTAAAGAAATTTCGATGTTTCCAATTATTAAAAATGTTTTGCTATTAATTAAAAATTTCATTCCAAACTATGTTTTCGATTTCTGAATTGTTTTCATTTTCAATTTGAATGAATAATTGATTAGGATTTTTGCATCTAGATAAAGCTACATATAATTGGCCATGAGAAAATAATGGCTTTTTTAAGTATATTCCTACATTATCGAAACTTTGACCTTGAGATTTATTGATAGTCATAGCAAACGCTAAGACTAAAGGAAATTGTTTTCTGTATAAAATAAGTGGCAGTGAAGATAGATTTCCGGTATTTAAGGTAATTCTAGGTATAAAAACTTTCTTTCCGATTTTTTCCCCAGTTATAATTTCAGCTTCAACGTTATACTTAAATAATTTAGTAACTTTCAATCGTGTGCCATTACACAAACCATCACTTATACTTAAGTTTCTTATTAACATAACAATGGCTCCAATTTTTAAATTAAGTTCGTGAGGTGGCAATCCTTCACGAATGTCATTTAATATTTCGATCGGAAAATTAATGTAAATATTATCATCAGATTTATCAACACCTTTATAAGTTGCAGTATCAATACTATAATATGTTTTTATCTTTCCTTCCATTTGATTTAAAATTTTATTATTCAAAAAATAAGTATATTCATTGTGAGAAGTAAGTATTACGCTATTTAATGAAAAATCAAACTTTTGACCAAAAATTTTTGAACATATATCATTTGTTTTCCATTCTTCAGGAATTTTAAACTTTTCTATCTTGCCTTCTCCAACTTCTAATAATAATTTTGAAAAATTTCTATTGAGTGAACGCATATTTATATTTAATTTTAAAATATGGAAGTATGACCAAAGGTATGATGATTTTATAGTTTCTCCTATAATAATAGTTCTACTACTATTCTTTAAAACAGGTAAAATTTGTCGAAAGTCTCCTCCTAAAACTATTAATTTATTTCCGAAGGGAATTTGAGTATCACATAAATCACGTAAAGTTGTATCAACTATTTCCAGAGCTTTTTTAGGAATCATAGAAGCTTCATCCCAAATTATCAAATCTGCTTCTTGTAACTTTTCTTTATCAGATTTAAACTGCAGGAATGAGATTTTTATATTAGTTAAATCTAAAGGTAAACGAAAAGTTCTATGACTGGTCATTCCTTTTGGTAATAATATTGAAGCGATACCAGTCCATGCCATTGATAAAATTTTTTTATTTTGAGAAATAAAATAGTAAATTAAAGTCTTATACAAAAATGTTTTTCCTGAACCTCCAGGACCGTCTATAAAATAAGTTTTATGAGTTTGTGAACATATCGTTTCAAAAATCTCTTTTTGGTCATTGTTTAATTGATTATACATTAATTTAAACAAATATTCGCATTGTATAATTTCTTCACTATCATAAATGTTTTGTAAAGTAGTTTTGTTTGGCATAGGTAAATTGAATGAATCACAAGATTTATCTTCTAATGCAAATATTTGGTTGATATGTAAAAGAGCACGATTTTCCTTGTTATCAATAAAATCTTCGATGAATCTATTTTTGTACTTATTCCAAATGCGATCACCTTGAAAATTTTCAGAAAGTAAAAACCACGCGAAAAATTGTCGTAACTGAATCGGTAACATAACATTACTAGCTTCTTCAAAAATATTATCAATTTGGTTGTCATGTTCAATTAAACCCATGGCAATAGCAGTGTCTTTATATGTACTATATTTTATATTGTTGTAAGTTTTCAAGTCTTCAAATGAGGTTGCACCTTTTACTTTATTTAATATTAGTTTTAAATGAAATCGTTCATGATCTTTTGGTGAAACTACATTTAATCTACCAATAGTAATATTTTTCATTGTATTTTTTCTTTTGAAAAAACATATTTGCGAAATATGCTCAAAATCATTTAATAACAAAAGCAACTACAATAGGCACATACGTATTCATAAGTAAAGTACTCTAATAATGTTATCATACTTTTATAAATATATTTATTTGATTTATAAATATATTTTATTACTTTTGTAAACTTTTGTAATATTTATTTTTCCCACTAACGTAAATAATAACGTAATAACGGTAATTATTATAGAAACTGAAATGGGGGTTGGCGAGCGGAGTGAGTGTGTATATATACATTGCGGAAGTATTTGTATGCGTTGAACTTGAGAGTCTGTCGGGTTGCGCGGGGGCAGGCGATGTCCATACATACATGTCCATACAGATAAAAAATTTTGAATAATAACTTATGTGTAGCCAAGCTCAGGTATAGTTATATTCAATATAATTTACTTTAAATCGTTATCAACTGTTAATTGTTATCATTAATCTATTTTCATTCTTAACTAACAAAACATAATTATCAGATCATAGAAATTAAATTTGAAAAAAAAATTACACAAGAACTAAAATGGGGGGTTGGCGAGCGAAGCGAGCAGGGGGGCGAAGCCCCACTAGTATATATATATATATATATATATTTACACGACATAGTACTGACCTCCTCCTTCTCGCCAGGCGAGTCGCCGTTCTCGACGCGGAAACGACGACCGTCCATCCCATCTTGCTCGATTTGCGGCAGCTGCGAACACAAGATAAATTGTCTCGTATTGCATAGGTATATAATAACGGAGCGCGGAACGTCTTATGACTTTTGCTCTACTGCGCAGTGCATTTTTTCACTCGACAATCAGGTATCTATAGTCGAGGAATATAACTGTGCACTGACCATTTCGACGCTGCCGTAGCATCTTCGTGACAGAACGCCTCTGCGCGCAACCGTGTCCGTCGACGACCTGCAACACAAAGAACAAAGATTCAAATCACAGGAAATCCGATTTTTGTTTGAACTAGGAAATTTATTTATATTTTCTTATTATACCATCAATTATGTCTTATTACTTCTGGAATATAAGACATAATTTAATAAAAAAAGAATGATTTTAAATTTTGCCGCCTGCTGAACACTTACAGTTCAAAGCGTTTATAGGTTATGTAATAATATTCGCGTTTCTAATTCGTGTTCCTAAATTCTTGTACCAGTAGGCGACTGGACATCAATTAAATGATTCACATCACTTTTTTAAGAGAGGATTTCATCCGAGATGTCGGATTATTTAAAATAGGGCAAAATTCGTCGAAATTGTGAAAGGTTCACAAAAAAAAAATGGAAATTTTACAACAGCGTAGAATGTGCTAATACTCAGTGTATATTATAACGGCCAGCTCTCCTATATATTATGTACACGCGCGCATGAAAATCACCGCAAGCGAATGTACACATATAGCAATAGGGGTAGTACAGGTTTTAATTATTCAGAGCAAAGCCAATGGATAAGTGGATTCGAGCTTGCTGCTCAACAGCTACTATTCTCAGCGAATCGTTACCGCTCGATCGCTGATAGCTTGAAGCGAGGGAGCGGGATATTTTAATAATAATAACAGGCTAGTGACGCATTTTGAATGGAACTCGATGTACTTATAGCTTGTAACTTCCTTTCTTCAGTATAATTCCGGGAATGATATGGCTGAAGCGATGACAGATTTACTATATTTACCATATCAATGGGCTGCAATAAACATTTTGACAATCCAAATTTCGAGTTGCGGAAAGATATCTGTGTACTACGTTATACACGAACGCTTTCGACCCTCTTTCGGAACTGGAACGAGCGCGACGCCACGCTGTTGGCGGGGCTTTGTAGCGGTTGGCTAGTCGAGGGCAAAGGTCAACGATGTCGGAGGACGCGCGCAGATACGATCGGGAGCTATGCAGAAGGAAATTATTTCCGAAGGGCTGGACTTATTCTCGGCGCGCGACGATCAGTAGACGATGAGCTTTGGTCGCTTCGTGCCGCGCTTTCTCTGTTAGATATATATAGTTTTTCACTTACGCTTTGGCTTATTCCGGCATTGAATATCGAACATTGAAAGGATAAGCGCTTCTAATCTACCATAAGCTCTGAAGCGCTTTATTACCTACTCCGTTACTGGTGAGCAACTTTAGCTTTACATACCCTTGGGCATTGGATAATCTTCGGACGAGGGAACGGGAAATCCATGTACACAACAAACTATTTTTTGTGCTCTAAAAGGAGTTTTTAATTTTCTATAAAAAAGGAGAAAAAAATATAGGTACCTACTGTCAAATCATATGATATGTATCACTAACTACGGCCGCGCAGCGTGGTTTTATGATTAAGAGTTTTGAGCTTGATTAAATATCAGAAAACGTCAAATATCACAGTCTCTCCTTGATTAAAGATCTAATTACATCAGAAGGTTATAATCGCGGCATTGAGCGACACGAGCCTGGAAAAGTGTGATTGAGCGCGGATCAATATTTGAAATCGAGATTGGCACTCGTCGAATCGTATTTAATCACTTGGCGCTATTTTAATCAAAAGCTCCATCCTTCGAGTCATCCGTGCGCGCACGTGCTCGCATTGCGAGTAGTATGAGCTCGAATTTGGTCAAGCGCACTATCCTGATGAAATATACTTTTGAGTGAAAAAGCGCAGGTATTCGCACGCAGCTGCACACGATGATGAAGTTGGCGAGCAAAAAATTCCGCGTTCGACGTATACTCGCAGTCTTAGCATCAGCGGCTTACTCGCGAAAGTCGAAGTGCGCCCTATCTCCGTCTCTTATCCCACGGCAACTCAGACGCCTGTGACATAGCCCGCGACTGGCCAACCTGCAAATATCTGGGTTAATGAGAACGAGCTGAGGTTGCAGCTTCGTCGCCGTATCCGAGACGTGTGCTGTGTGTCGCGCTTCAAAGGGCTGAGCGCCTCGGCGATCTCACGAAGATGATTCGGGAAAAATCCCCGCAGTGTAATTTCTATGAACGAACTTTCGATTCATAGATATAGGCATGTTTATTGAACGAAGATGAATGAAACAAAAAATAAAATATGTATTGGCTCCTTTTGCTATTTAAATATAGAATATTTTATCACCCGATGATTCAGGATTTTATTGGCAGCCCTTAATGGTTGTGTCATTACTATACTCGATCTCGAGATTGCTTGTTCGCGCAGCGCTAAAACTCCTCGGAGCGTCATTGCCCATAGACTGAGACGACGAGATTTAAGATCGTAACCGGACGAATTGAAAGCGCCAAGCACGGATTGGATTTGTGGATTAGTCGTGGATGTAAACGGGGTTTGATGTAACAAGTTTAATGCGCTCGAACGCCCGTATCGCGTTTCCTTTCGCTAAATTAACTCGTTACTAGCGGTAGTTGAACGTCTTTCTGAGATTCCTTTTCCTCGGCAATATAACCGCCTCTCTTGTTTTAATTCGCTCAATAGGTTTACGAACTGCACGCAAACTCGATATCATAAAAGTCTTTTAAGCTTCTTTGATTTTTATCAAATTCAACCGCAATTTTCAAGTTTAGTATTCTGTTGAAAAATCGACAATAACTCGTCTAAACGCATCGCTCGCGGCAATATCTCTGTCGCTTATCTCCTCGTCGCGAGGTAACATTAGCCCTATCTATCGAGGTTAAACGCTGTGAAACGCATTGGTAGGCAGGCGCGTGGCTTGGCTTCGCAGCTAACTCACGCACGCATGCCTGTTTTTTGTCAAGCCACGTCGCGCGCTTGATCGAAAGTAAAAAAAAAAAAAAAAAAATTGGGAAAAAAATGAAAACAAACGATTAAAGCGCGTTCGCGTGCGAGCTCGACCATCGGCCTGTGTCCAGGGCGCGTTGAATTTCAGCTCGTTAAAATTAACGATTTCGCACTGGTGGCCTCGTAGCGCAGCCGTGTGTACGCCGTATACCTGTATATATTTGGTATAATACAGTCGCGTGAGTGTTGGATACGAGGGCTCGAGGAATGTCTAGCAAATTGAACGCAAGCTATTTTTCCTTTCGAAAAGCGAGCTTCGTCCCGAGAGTTTGGTGTAATCGCTTTCCGTATCTTCTGAAAAGTGGCAGTGGACTATCGCGATGCAGTAAGTGAATGATTGTTTCATTTTGAAAGGAACACAGTTTTGTGCTCAGACTAATTTAGCCGTGTTACTATATGCTAATGAATGTGTGCTTGAATTCCTTATATATCGTATAGGTATTATACCTGAAAGCCTTTAAGCCTAAAGCTATATCATTTATTATAGTCATGATGAGTCGAAACTCGAAAAAAAAAGAGGTGAAAAGACGTACACGTGATGACTGGCCCGCCTGTGAAGATGCCTGAGCTGCGAGGATGTGAGGACGGGCATGCAGACGGATCTGGATCTATCGCGGACGATCCTGATAGTCGGTATGGACTCGTCGTCGCTGCAATCGCGTTCGTCGCTGACGGGACTGACGGTGCCCCCACTGCTGCCGCGTCTCATAATCTTGCTGGACTGCTGATGGATGGTCGGTGGGGAGAGACAGCTTGCCGTGCTGCTTTGTTGGCCATTACTCGACGATGAGCCCGAGAGGCCCCGCAGCCGCGAGACCAGTTTCATATCCATGCACAACATGACTGCGGGCCTTCACACTTCTCTGGGTCGACGAGGTCCAAACGCTTCTTAAGTTATACCTGCAGATACCCGCGATATTTTCCGACTGGCACTTGTACTTGGTTCTCTGCTGTTTCATCGCTTCCTCTACCCAGAATATAAGCTACTTATATATGAAGGGGAATCTCGAGTCTGTTTATATACGTTCAACTGTCTTTCCCTTCTCTCTTCCTATACCTTCAGCACTTCTTACATTCTTCCACGTCAACGGCCGCAAACGAATTTGCGCTAGCGCTTTGATCTCGACGGGCGACGGCTTTCCATTCCTTCTTAAAAATTCAATTTCTTCCACGGCCCGCGGCGGCCGACGGGGATCTAAATCTATATGGACTGGCCTACTCGCGCGCGCTTTTTTCAAAACGAAAAAGGCTTGAGTTTGTTTTTTTTTTTACTTTTGCGAGGATGAATATTTAACGACGGCGCGTCTTCTATCCAGAAAACTGCTCGATCCAGGGATTATTTTTCAATTGGTAATTTGCTTTTCGCGAGGATCAGCTTAGCTCTGGATTCTCGTTTCATTTAAAAGTGAAAATGTTGTTGTATCTACAAGGAAATCGCAGGATCTTAGCTCTGAGCCCGGAGACGCAGACAAACGTCGAAGCGGAAGCTTCGACTTTCAAAGAGGTGCTGTATATTTTTAACGATTGCATTTCTGATGTCGATGATTAACAAGACCTTGTTAACGAAGAACTTTGCCGCACTACGTTTCCGAGAAGCTTCTTGAAAGTAGTGCCATCGTAATTTTCGCATAAGGTTTATGAAGGAAATAAGAAATGCATCAGCGGGAGTGCATTTGCCGAAACTCGGATTTCTCGGCGTCCCGCAATGTAACGAACATTATAGCGTGTGCCACCAAGTGCCACTTTGATGGATGAAATTATTCTTTTTGAGGACGCCGAAAAGACGAGCGGATAGTTTGTAAAGCCGCTTGAATTCATTTCTCGAGCAAAGTCCTTAACTCGGTTATGTATAGGTATATGCACGAAGCGAGGCGAATATTTCCTCGTCGAGAAAGTTTTTTAAGCGGCCGCTAATTAACCAAGCCTCTTGCTACTTTGGCTTATTCCGAATCAGGTACCTCTCGCGTAGTCCTGCGCACACCCATATCGATTATGATTTTTTCCTCCAGCCAAGCTCTACACATATATACGCACGAGTAATGGAAAAGTTAAGTCGTCATCGAGTCTTCATTATGAACTTTGATTAGTACAAATGCAGCCGGCATCGCGCTATATCACTGACGATTCAATCAATTCGATCGAGGTCGCGCGGCTGCGCCGACAAACGAACGGAGCAATCAAAATTCTATAAAAGAAAAAAAAACAGCAAAAAGGTCTCACTGATTTATCATCCTGTAAACGCGCAGTAGATAAACCAAGTGGGCTATACTCAAAGTTCGCTCATAACTAGCCGCGATATTTTCTCGCGGTATAGCTATATAGCTTACATATAGCGCTCTTAATTAACGCGAGTCGATCGCGCTGACGTTGCTCTCTATCTCACCCTCGCATTCCTAATTAACGGCGCCGCTAGATCTTCGAGAGATAATTATGTAACGGATCTCCTTTCAGCGAATACTGGACTGCGCAACGCGTGCAGTCGTAAATAAACGCGCAGAATCGAGTATCGGAAGATCGGATTTCGTGTACGTGCGCAGCGATGGTTCAGTTCATTTTTTCGCGACTGGACATTGGTATTCTCGTGAGTCGAGCCTGCAGTCCTCCACTATCGCGAAAGCTCCGTGTGTGTGTGAGCATGTTACTCGAGCGGTGAACATCCTGGCGCTCGTCGTTTTTATAATCTCGGCGTGTCGCTAGTTTTTCCCGCGCGTGATCTCTTACTCTCTCTCTCTCTCTTTGGATGGATAGACTGTGCCAAAAGACAGTTGTGGATCAGGAAAGAATTCGTTTGTTGATAACTTTGCTCCAACTATGTTGCGAATTATCTTGTTTGCGTCTTTCTCGAGAAAAGATAAAGGATGTCTGCCGATAAGGAGGTCGTCGCTCGCGAGTAAAGGAACAACTGAAATCGAGGATACAAGTTTCCCTTGTCTCAGCTATAGCACGTAGCATTTTTCGATTACTTTGCTTCTATTTCAACTCGTGTCCGGATTGTTTCAACTGCCGAGTACTTTATTACCGTCGTAATTTACCGAGTCTGTGCTTCTGTGCCTTTTATCTCTTCAGAGCAGCGATGTGGAATCGCGTTTAATCGGAAAAAACCAATGACTCGACCTGATGTACAGACCGCCCAGGTAAGCTAAAATGCGAATAACTCGAGAGCCTTCATTATACCCTATTATAGCCCGGTATGCAGCGAGAATCAAGGAATAAAAGCCGCGCGCGAGCGTTTATTTTCTTCTTATTCGGACTCTTGCTTCGACGACCTTCTCGCTTTATAACTGCTCGACGGACGCCTCTTATTTCCGACGTTCAATGGGGCTAGTTAATGAGATCCGAGCACCGAGGAAAGAGCCGTGACGTGATTCGAAGAAGTGAATCGAGCGACTGACGGACGATCATTGGCGCATTCGAACGGCAGTTGAAATAGCAAATAGCGTCAGCTCTGACCTGTTTATTCGCAAAAACAAGACTATCAATACCGAAACATCGATCTATAATACGGAGCTATGCTAATTAACTATTGTTAGTTAGTACTATAAATGTGGATTGAAAAATTATCGAACACACGGTACGGAGCAACAGCTGCGGCAAAGCCGGAAGTGAACTAGAGTGAACGAGATGCGAAGAGAAATGGTCAAAGACAAAAGCCGGGCCGTAGTCGACTGCGGCCTCTTTCCGGTCAATCAATCGAATTTCCTCCGCGAGCCGTCGGCGCGGACTTTCTCGTGAATTCCACCACCCCCTCTCTGCAGCTTCGAGGAACAACAACGACCATGTATACAGTCGTCGTAAGCCGGGTTATTTCTGTCGACTGAAGGGTTGTTAGCGACGGTGTGCGCCCTTCTTGTAGTCGCTAATAAAATTCTCTCTAGCGCTCCGCACCGTGTGTATATATATATATATATATATATATATATATGCTAATCATAGTCTTTCGTCGTGTTCTACCTTCTTTTTCGGTCGGAGTAGGCGATCTACACTCGCGTCTGACGCGAAACGCCTCCTACTACTGGCTACCTTTCTATCTTTCTTAGCTGTGTTATACGAAGATCCGCTTTGGATTTTGACGGGCCTGACAGCCTCTCGAAAGCTCGTGAAATTGACGATACAAGTTCGATTCGGTAGCGAGATTTGAAAGAGCCTCGGCACAATTATACGGACTTTTCATTTCGCGAGTTTAACAGATGAAATATATTACGAGAGAATAAGAGGAGGCTTTCCGTCTTTACCGAGCTAGCCTTTACGATCTTCATCAGTTCGTTCTGCTGTAGCCTCGGCGTTGTGCTCTTCACCGCGGTAGTATACACGTACACACAATAAAACGTGCACATTGCTCAGACTCGTGGCCGCAAAGTAACGGCGCTCTTTTCTACGGCCCTTCTCTAATTGTGAATAAAAAGGGTAGTAAAAGCGCTCGGATGATATAAGCGAAATTAACGTTTGAAATTATACTATACGTCGTTCTCTGTATATACGAACTTTTCTTTTTTTTTTCAGATTCACGCGGGCTAATGTTTCAGCTGAGCCAATAGCGCGAGCTCTATACAACGAACATCGCGAACACAAGCGGCTACACCTTTTCACCTGCCTGTGCCATTCGAAGAAGAGCGAACTAGAGAGAAAGAGAGAGGGATGAAGGGTTCATTCATCATTTTCCCCGCGAACACGTCTAGTCGGACGACTGCGAAATTGAAAGGGGAAATATTGTACACGCACAATATACATTATTTATGCCCGCCGCCGTGCCGAGGGAGAAATAAATGACGGCGGAACCGAGCAGCCCTTATACTCTCAAACCTCTATATATATTGTACATTCTTCCGGTTCTCTCGCGAATCCGCAGCAAAGCTCGTGTGCTGCACGTTGTGCACAGTGCGTCGCCTATTGTATATACGAGTATAGCCATCGAGCTATATAATAAAACAAGCGCGCCGAGCGGGAAGCAGAGAGAATAATACCTAATGATGGAGCCCTGCTGTGGTAGCTGCATGTCGACGAATGCCAATACACGAATTTTATTATAGGCTTCCGCGTATTGCGCGGATATGCGCTGTATATACTGGCTGACTTTTTTCTTTCAAAGTGCCGCGTCAGCCCGGAAAGAAAGCTACTTTTATAGAGCCATAGTTGCCGAGAGATGTGGCCAGTTCGTACGTATATATGTGCTTCGAGTTTACACGATTTTTACGACTGCTCTGGCGCGAAAATTGTGCGCAGTTGAAAAGCGCGCTCTTTTTCGGTGCACGATTTTGAATTCCATGCTAATAATTTGGGCGGACCGCAGGTTTATAACGAAGCAGTTGTACGGAGTTGCTCGTAAAATTCCGTCGATAAAATATGAATTCGATGACGTTCACAACCAACAATGCGTATGTTCACCTCTCAAATGTTTGCTCGTAAAGACCGCTGCAGAATTCATAATCATTGAGATAATCGCACTAATCGCACGAGTATATATAGGGATCGAGATTAAGTATATAGAGACATGATGTAAATTCGTTATACAGCGTCGGAGAGACAAAGCTCGCTGTACTCAGAGCTAAAGGATCTCTATATTCGATAATGTGAAGCGAAGAAAACGTAGTAGGTCAATGGCTGTTTGAAAGAGTCGTTATGCGCGGCTTGCTCTAAAGATCAATATATGAATGAATCGACCGATACAGCACGTAATGTGCTCTTCGGTGCACGTAATACAGAGCAAAAAATCCAGGAAAATAGCTGAAATACGTGCAGATACGACAGTCGAGCCTATATCCATAGCCAACTATAGTCGACGGGCGGAAACAATTAATAAGATTTATGAAAAGCGTATATAACCGCGCGCGGGTAGAGATAGCGTATCAGTGAGAGTTAAATAGAGCGAGACCAGCCTCGTGTCGCGCGGTACGATTATACCTCGTATAGGATTTACATCGGACACTACGCATATGAAAGATTTTTATTAGCAACACGCGCGCGCTTATCTTATTTTTAGCGCGAGCGTGTGTTTATTCTCAGAGCTGCTCGCAGAGATTGAGGAGTAATTAGCTGCGCCTGAAACTGAAGCAGTTTCACGAGAGCGATGATGCGTGGCTCGGCACCCACGCTAGAAAACAAACGGAGAATTCGCTATAAGCTATCCAAACGCAACTAATTATCGAGTTGAAACTTGTCGCGTTAATGCTAAACTTTTGCCCTCACTCTCAAGAAAAAAAAAATAATAATAACACGTAAAGTGCTTATCACGCGCGTCTTGTTTATCAGCGTATAGAGCGATTAAGGTATATACGCGTGTCTCACGATGAGAGTATAAACAGAACTGAGGGTAAACTCGGTCGTGTCGCATATGCGGGGCAAGTTGGTAAACAGCAGAGAAACACACCAGCACCAGTTCGGAAAAATCACTGACGGCAAGTTCTTACCCGAAGACTCCTGATGCAGACGAGAGGCTCAAGCCGTCGTCGTCGTAGTCATGGCACACGCGACCGAGAGTACGTTATCGTGAGTCATGCAGGAGATAAACAAAAGATGCTCGTCGCTCGAGACTGCAAGCCCAACTGATGAGGCCGCCTCGCCTCGCCACAGCTAGCAGCGCTTGCCCCTCCACGCTTGGCTCTCGCGAGAGCAACGTACACTTAACACCCCCGCTTCTTGTTTGCGTATATATGTGTACTTGTATATAGTATATATATAGGTGTGTGTAGAACGAGCTGTAACGCGCAAGCTCTGTACCACACTGTTCGCTCCACGAGACACACAGCCTGACTGGCGCCGAGCGCGTCCCCGCGCACACGGATATTCTTTCTCCCACGCTAGCCTGCGAGCAGGCGCATAAAGCTCTGACCCGCGAGTCCATCGGCTCCTGCAAACGGCTAGCGATATATGATTTCGATTGATCTGGCAATTACACTAACTGCCATGTGTACTGCAATCGATTAGGCAGATTTCATTGTTTCTCAAAGCGCACATACCTATATATAGATCGACGGAACAATTTATTAAAGTTTGCAGCGAGTTCTCTGCCGCGCCGCCACATCGTACGGACGCGCCGTATGCAGGGGCGGGATATATACGTGCCAGCGGCGTCCTACAAACGGACAAAAGATCATCGAACGCTCGGCGCCAGCGGCACACATATCCTGGAGGCTAATTGCCCGTGAGCATCGTGAGCAACATGCATGCGCGCATCACGGCTGCCTGCATAATATGTGCCACGCGTCTCTCTCTCTTTCTCTCTCTTGACGTCGGATCCTCACATTTAACTTGTCGCTCGGTGAGCGTTACACTTACTCGGTGCGAGGCACGTGCAATTATCCGAGACCCGCATGTCTCCCTCTCCACCTTCGCCTGTGAGTCTATTAACCTATTTACCGCTGCTTGCTATATATTGGACGACGACGCGATGAGCTCGATCTTTGCGGATTTCCTATATCGTTTACTACGCGGGAATATTCTTTAAAATTCCAAGCCACGCTCCGAAGTATACGCTATGATAACTGTGCGAGTGCGAACGGGCAACTTTTTCCCCCATTGCAATTTTCGACTTGGCGAAGCGAGAACTGATAATCCGACTTTTTTAACAGCCTCAACGGATTTTTCAACGGTTAAGATTAAACTCACAGTCTTCCGAAACGCGAGCTAATCAAAGGTTCAAACGCAGAGTAATCCTATAAGCAAAGACCAGCTCATTGTGTATGCCGAATACGAAATACTCTCTCTCTCTCTCTCTCGGTGATGTTAGCCTATTACAGCTCTCAGTCTTGTGGCAAAGTCTCGTCCGCTCCGAGGATTAGAGACGTGTACCAGCATGACCTTCGGGTTACCGCAAATTGAAATCCTGCAGAAGGGATTTCGCATTTTTCGACGACTCTTTATAACAATGATGGTCAGCTCTCGATCGAAACGTTATTAAATCTCGAGAGCGATGTTTGCATATTCATACGCGCGTTTGCAACACTTTCGAATATGCGGGCGTAATTCCGCGGTGAACAGCTAATCATTGATGCCGACGAGCTACAAAAAGTGCGTGTGCACAACGAGGTGTAAAAGTCGAGCGAGATTCTGCAGTCCGCATCGTCGAAGGGAAAATCGACCTCTTTAAGTTCGCAGGATCTCGCGTTGCAATTTGTCAGCAGCGTGACCTCCTTTTGGCACGATCCATGAGTGGACGAATTTTCCTCGCCCGGGACGCGATGGATTCGTCAACTTTTGAGTTAGGGCTGTCGATTTTCTCGCAATGATCGACAGACTTTCGTCAAATTACCGCACAGTAGGTAAGGCCTGTTGTTCAGCTAAAAAATCATGATAATAAAAAAGCGTTTACTTATCTGTCGCTATCAGGTCTGAACAAACGAGCGATCAATCCGTAAGCGCTGAGCAAAGCTAATAAAGTGTGAAAAAGCCGCGAAACTATTAAACACGAGGCACACGCGAAGGAATCTCTAAATATTTGAACTGCTATCTATCTCTTTCCCGTCGCTTGTTCAGCGCAGTTACGGGGATTTATCGCCTCGACGAGAGCCGCGTAAGTCATCGTGTACGTACACACACACACACAAAAGCGCGCGCGCACGCGAACACGACGGGGATATCGTTTACTACTCGTGATTGAGCAGGACATAGAGATAGTTCGAAACGCGCGAGGCACTTTGAACAATTCAATTTGAAATATAAAATGAAAAACCGTATAGAGGTATAACCCGAGCTCGAATCGTACAAGTGCAGCATGGCCCGACACGTGTGGATCAGCTGACCGGTGTGTGAAGAAGATGCACGCGATCCTCCCGAGACAAAGGCGGACTGGTACATCTCGCAAGGGGTATCGATCTTGCTTATAAACACGAGCGGCCGACGCTAGTATGAGATTCTCGACTCGGCGGTCGATGTTTGTACGGTTGTTTTTCGATCGGGCGATTTTCTCGCTCGCGAGGAGCAATTGAGTCTCGCGCGACTGGCTATATCATCAGGAGAAGGGTGCACGAGACGATGAGGCTTCGACACACGCGGCAATCGCGTGCAACGCAAACATAACAATCTCCTGTTCCTTTGTCTCGTTTGTCTCTGATCGAACGCAATCTTTTATTGTTTGTCTCGTCGAGAGTTGAATTTGTTGGTATAAAAAGTGCAGCAAAAGGTTGATAAAATGCAAATAATATCGAGGAAAAACGGCTATACAAATCCAGAGCTCGAGAGCAATGCGAGCGATGGAGTATAATAAATGAACTGGACGCAGAAATAATTCACACTGTATTTGAGGCAAAAATCCGAATTTGCATATTCATAGAATGTGGCTGTGTTCGTTCTCGAATTAGCTTCTGCGCGCATCCATGTTCGTTATATGCGGATATGAAATATAACAATATTATAATATACCGCGCGTTTACCGCTGATAACAATAATTGAGTTAAGAGCGCGCTGACGCGAGCTCAAACGACGAAATTAAATTAACACCAGTAAAACTGATATAGATGAGATCATGCGACGACCTATAGCATTATTCGATATAAGCAATTACTTGGAGCTCGAGCCAATCGAAAAATCAGTGATCGGAAAAGAGGCTCTACGAGCTCGATAACGAGGACCCTACTGAATATTCAACATGTTTGCGTCGTGTTCCACGCGCGCTCGCGCACAATCTCGCGGTCGCTTCGACACTCGCTCCGTATATATAGGTATACCTATATCTGTAATCCGCGCGTCAGAGAGAACTTTTAATTGCGAACCAGCGCAGCAGACCCGCCATTATGCTCTCGAGGACCAGAAGAGAACTGCCCCGCGTGCTTTACCTGTGTTTGGAGAACCGCTCCGGAGAAGTATGCGAATGCCTCGTGGTACTTTACTCAATTATTTAGATGGGGTTGCACTGATTAAAATAGCTTTTCAAACTGTGTGTGGATGAATATTTGGGTACGATATCTATTGATACTTTTTAAAGAACCATCCGACGGACAAACTGGAGCTTTTTCCACTTCGGTAATTAGAGCTTTTAGTTTGTAGCTACATGAGGACGATGATTAAAACTTTTCGAGTGCGAATCTCTGATAAACGACCTGCTGGTATAATTGTTTCTTTCCTCGACAGGAATTTCATTTCTTTTTTCAATCAAAGCCCTCTTATTCATTTTAGAGGAAGCGAGCTGCATCTGAAGAGTCACAATCGATCCCTTTGAAACGAAGTCGCGAACGGCATGATGAAGGAGTTTCTATTCATAAAGAGACACGATAGCTTTCGCACTGATGCAGCGTATACAGGTATCTTCGGATACTCGCTTGAAAACCGTCGATACCTTGATGAACGGCAGATATGAAGTTCGAAGCGTCTACAAAGTCAGCGCGGAATATTTACACGTGTACCTATGATTTCACGCATATCGATGCTACTTATTGTAGCTATAAATATTATTAGACGCAGAACACGGATCCTTGACTTAAAATTATTTTTTGGAAAAATAGCTGACCATCAGTCGCGCAGACAAATGTCTTATTCGTGGATATTCTTAGCCCAAGCATTTCGCCCAGGGCTCTTTTCGTGTAAAATCTCTATAGCGTATAGCGCTTAGGTTACATGCACAAGCTGTACACGTGTACATCAGTGCAAGTACTCTAGCAGCTTTTTCTTCCGGTCGCGAGCATACAGCTCGCTTCCGGTCCCGATAAAGTTCTCAGATTTCAGATTTAAGCGCACGGGAGAGAAAGCTGCTCTCGAATCTTCCTTATGTAAAACCGAAATTAGTTCAAGGCTGCATTGCGCCCGCGAGAGAATACACGTAGTTGATTGACTTCCGTTTGCACATCGTGTAGCACACCGGATGATTCACCGCAACCTTATATGAGGATATCCAGAAAATACGTTCTGTTATAGCGTGCACACTTTTGTTGAGAAAAATATTTGATGCTACATCTCTGGAACCGTTTTTTTTTTCTATCGGCATTACACCTTCGAGAAATAAGCGGTCCCAGAATTGTAGCATCAAATTTTTTTTCTTATAAACGTGTGTCCGCTATAACTCATTGTTTTTTTTTTCTGAATTTTCTCATATACCTACTGCCTCTCTTCTTTCGTCCTATTCTCGCCGAGATTTTGGATCCATCCTACTGTGGTTTGCGATTCACCGATGGCCTTTCGCCTCTGACGCCGCGGCATTCATCATGCTCCTATACACATTCGTTGTTGCGAACCCGAATATTGATCTCTGTACGACTTCGCAGCCTACATTTTGCTGATCTTCATCTTTGCGCAATTTATTGCTCGTTGCGATAAGAAGCGTGGAGTTATCAATATCAGCAATATCTTCCCCCACCAGTATAATTATATATTTTTTATCATACGTGCACGAAAAAAGCCACTTTTCATGCATGTAAAATGAATGGAAAATCGAGTTTTTCTTAGCAGCGGGAAAAAATTACTCCCTTGGGAGGAAAAAGTCTTTTTCTCCCAAGGGAGTAGTTTTTTCCTCACTCTGCAGACTATCCGATATGTGTTTTTAAAACTTTCAAAATTTTCAAAACTCAAAATTTTCGAAATTTTTAAAACATTTTTAACATTTTAATACAAATTTGTTTTACTTTGAAAAGTCCTCGAATTTCCCATTCCTTCCATATGCATGATAAGTGGCCTATTCGCACACTTATCATAAAAAGTACGGTGTGCAACAAGGGGGGAGTGGCTTTTTCAGACTCCGGTGATGTTTTGAGTACTCTTGTCCGTCTCGGGCGCCTACAGCGCCCTCGACTTCCATTCGTGCTCAAAACATCACCCTCGCTAGAAAAAGCCAGTTTTCCCCCCTAGTTGCACAATATACTATTTATTACGATGACTTTTGAATAACTTTCCACTCGGTAAGGCGGCTTTATCTTGTGTGCAAATACGTCATAAATATAGAATATTAGAATATTTTTGCATCAAGGTGCGCCACGAAATTTCATTCGGAGCTTTAGATCGTACCGGCTTTTTTTCAAAGAATCTCGTAGGTCAATGAGTAAGTTACGGTATAAGTATAGGCGTAGAACTTCCTACTTATGCCGTCGCGTTGCGGTCTGACTACAGTCGGTGCGCTTCTACTTACTAAAGTCTGTTATTGTGTATATATACGGAGCCTCAACTTGAGCTGAAAGTCCTCAGTCGAATAACAGTATTACGAGCTGAACGAAATTCGCGATAGTTCTATAATATACTACAAAATATATCCACGATAAAAAGAGACGATACGTTATAATCGTGAAAAAAAAGGCTGTTTTCTGTCAATCCGCTATCTGCCTGCGACGAGAATAGAGAAACTCGAAGCTGAGCTGACTATCGAGGAAAAATTTCAACCGTTTTATGTAGGCAACAGTTACATCGCTGTCTGTAATACCTCAGTAATCGTTTAAGTGCGAGTGTCCGCGCAAAGCACGTGCGTGAAGCTTAAGCGCGCGTCTAATCGAGTCGCCAGCTATCGGTCGGCTTCATATCGCCCACAGCCGATATACTGTGGAAAGTCTCGCCGGATATCTGACGCTCATACGACTGCTGAGCTGATAAGGTAACTCGCCGCATGGCGAAACTCTATCGGGAAACTTGGGGTAGAAACACGCTTTTACCGATCGGGCTAATGCTGCTTCACAATGTTGCTTTTACCACGTATAGGGGAAATGCTGTTCAGTATACGGATATCCTTTAGCTTTTTGGGCGTTACTTTTAATTGATGCTATGAAATTTCGAATCCAAAATTTCTACGTGTATACTATAGTCCATTATCTACAAGGGAAACAAATTGCGTCGCATGTCAAACCTGTCATTTAAAAAGTATCTGCATGAATGTAAAACGTTTTACATCTATTATGCAGATAACTGCGACGGGTTTGTTTGCGCTAATCATTGCGCCAATTATAAAAGTTACGCCAAAAATAGCTAAGGGCATCTTCCCGATAATTAAGCTGTGTGAATTCAAAGAATACCTATCATTATCTAAAGTTCACAAATGAACATGGCTGCAAAAGTCTGGAAAATCCTATTGATCTTCCTCCGTCGAGTCCTTTATCTGGCTCTCCTATAGAGCGTACTTTGCAAAGATTCAAAAAGCTCGCGGCGTCAGTCACGCGCGCGCACAAGCACACAATCGCGGCGGCCAAACGAAAGTTGGAGCCGCGCGGAATGCTCGCTGTATAAGTACAGCTCAAGTCGGATTAGTTGGCGACTTGTTCGAGGGAGCTTTTCTTGCTTTTTGATTAAATGCTTTCTGGACTTTGTTACGCTCAAGCTATTTGCTCTTTATAGGATTATACAGACTGTACCTATAGTAATTTAAATAAGGTAAGTCAATTTAAATTTATTTAAAGATATTTTATGGAGAAATATTCTTTCGAGGGCCAAAATAAAATAGCGGATTTAATAATAAAATATGCGATGGGTAAATTTTGAATATGCAAGTTGTATTGTCGTTTTTTATAATTTTTGATGAATTTTTTAATAAAAAACGTTGCACTGGTATATACTAACTGTGTATTGTTTGATAAGATTCGAAAATTGACTTTAGCTGAAAGAGCTTTTAAAGGAAAAACGATCCGTGTCTTTGCTCCATTTACTTTTATTATCAGAGAAGAAATTATTGTGCTGATAATAATTTTCGTAATGAGGGAGCGTCAAATTTTACACCCGTATCTACTTATAAGCGCGCACTTCGTAAAAGATACTTCGTTCTGGCAGCAAACCCAAATACTAGAACCTCTATTTTGTACACTTGTTGCGTAGCTCTTTCAATACATACAATATTCAATACACCGGAAAAAAAGAGAATAGCGCGAAAATTCAAGTCCGCACAAATCAATGAAACCGAAGAGATGAAAAATTGGTCCGCACAGTTAGCCGGAATCCGTGTGTATAGGTATACATACACAAACCACTGCGGAAAGCAAAGAGACACAGTTTCTGCAACTTCAGCTATACTGGTATCATGCTTTTGGCCTACTTTTGCGCAGAGGCGACCTTTCCTGCTGCTAATAGTAGTTTTCGGTCTGTATTCTCGTGCGTGTATTCCTGCGCGTACATTAGCGTTACTCGCATAAAGTCGCTTATTATTTTCGTACGTGGAAAAAGCAATCTTCTATACTCGTTTATTTTTTAACCATTTCAAAAAGTATGTTTCCCTCAGAAGATTGCGTATGAGTATAATATGTCCAAGCGGTGATCGGTTGAAAAGATAAATTTTTAATATCGCATCAAATGGAGTCTAAAGGTATAGGTATAGGTATAAAGCGTTTCATTTTCTATCCAGAGTCAGCAAGTAAATGAGCAGCAAACTTTCCGAAAGAGATACCTGATTCGAAATAATCACAAACATCTGGCTCTTAGAAAGCTCTCACAGGCAAATTGCGCGAGTTCTCGTTAAGCAAAAAGCCAGAGCTCTGCGCGCCTGCAATCCACATTAGTCCATCTCTCCCTTTCTCTTTCCATAATCGCCTGCCAGTTTGATTACGGCTTCACGTGACTTGTGTCGCTTTTCAGCTCTGCGGAAAGATACAGCTCTCGGGCTTATGTATGGTTGTATATAGTGGCACACAGTACACCGCAACATCACATATGCGGGTACTCTCGCACGTCTATTTTTACGCGACTCACCGGCTGCGCCTTTTCGCCGCTTTACGACTTCACACACTTGGCTTTTCGTGTGAAAGTCACATTGACGCCCTCATGAACCGAGTCGGTGTTTTTTTTTTTTTTTTTGTTTTGTTTCCGAGTGCTCTCTCGCATCATATCTGGATTGACACAGCCACGCGTGTTGATCTCGAATCCGTCGAATGGTATAAGGGCTCTCTTTTCCAAATGTGTGTGATAAAATTGACGGGACCACTGGAGCCACGTGCGATAAAGGTATTTTCTCTCTGACCCATTGACCCAGAAGCATTCTTCCGATCTGCTTTGTCTTCCTGATGCGTTCTCTTCCTTTTTTCGACGGCAAATTGCGAACAATCTGCGGATTCTGATCCACGCGGCGCAGGGCTAAACGTTTTCCCCGTAAAGGCAAGCTGTGGCCCAGATAGCGAGAAGAAAAAGTCATTACCTCCCTGCGCAGGATAGAATAGACTTTTCAGCCAGGAAGGAACTCAGTCGTCTCAATCGATCCTAAGACGCAGAACTGTTCTCATAATTTTACCGCGAACATTTTCTGCATAGTTTCATAAAAGTATATATTCTGTGCAGAAAAATACTCTCCAGCAATAACTCAATTATTTGTTCGGTATACTGTATAGCTTACAAATTTGTTCTACCCTCGAAGCTCTAATTTCGCTAATCAAATTCCGAGTCGAATTCCGCTCGTGTACCCTATATATATATATATATATAGGGTACCCTATATATATATATATATATATATATATATACGGCAAATGAGTATATCCTTCGCTCGTTATTTGATTCCGCTCGCCCCACGTTTCGAACAGATTTGCGATCCCTTAATAAGTACCTACACGTACGCGCGCGCGTGCTTACCTATGCCAACAAACACTCGCCGTGAACGTGTCTTTGAATTTCGAGGGAACGAATTCGATCACTTCCGGGTAAAGAAGAAAGAGGACCGATGTAGCATTATAGCCTCCCAAATCGAAAGGCTCGAGAGGTACTTCCCAAAGAGACAAAATCCCTATTCTATACTGTTGACAACGGAGACATGATCGTCGTGTACCTGCGGAGAATAAAATGAAGAGTCAATGAGCTGGTGATAGGTACTTATCGAGCACTTCAGTAATATGTTCACACTGTTTTGCGTCCACTTCGATGTATAATAACGAGCAATGTATTCGATGATGCTCGCATCGCGAACTCGATATGCTGCAGATTCGCATATGCATATGAAATGTAGGTCGTGAAATTGTATACAGTTTGCTTGACGTTTTGACACGCATGAATATTAATCATGAGGAAACAGCATATGACAATTTTTAATCGACAAATCGGATGTCCGATGCATATTTCATCAGTGACAGACTTCGTACATTTTTATTAGATAAAGTATGTAGTAAATCTCTGTGGACACGAGTAATGTCCTACATCTCTGTAATAGAACGAGGGATTTGTCATTGAGCGACGGAAATCCGAGCTCCTGAATCATCTCTTTCATGTGGAAAAAGGCTTTGGACCAAGTGCTGCGCACATCTCGGTCTAATAGAAATTCAAATAAGACTCGAGAGAATGGATATCACGTGTTTTATCTCTTCGAAGCAAGCTCTAGACAATTCTCTAGTTTGTGTTGCAAATTTTGCAACACGCGCATTAAAGCCGACGCCAACGTTACGAAGCCTTACCAAAAGGATATGTTCAGATACGACAGAGTATAGGTACGCGTATGTCATGATGATAAGTCGGACAGTATATAGGCTGAGCGCACAAAGCCAAGGTCTGCCGGGGAAAAAAAGCGGAGCATGCAAGTACAGAGAAGGTATAATTTACACTCGTAGAGAAGAGTTATCGGAAAGGGGTACCGGTGTCGTCTCTTTTTGGCTGCTCTCGCTTTGTTTTTTTCCACTACGGGTGGTTCGCGGTGACGACGTCGTGTTTTGCCCGCCGTTTCGGGGTCACGGTAATGCTTTGATACAGAGCAGCCCTTGCTGCATCGTTGCATTCAGGAATTTCGACTAGATCCTTTTGTTCATCTTGATGTTCGTGGATCGCAGCGTCGTTTCCTGTATACGAGGCATTTTAGGACATTTCAAAAGGGCCTACTTCTGTTTTAATCTCCCCTTTAGCACATCAAGATTGTATAACTTTAAATTCTGTGGCTAATACAAATGTTTAAATTTTATATCTACTTATTTCGAAATTCGAAAACTGACGTGAAGAATTTGATGAGCAAACGCGCTAGAAGTGCAAAGAAAGCAATTAAAAGGCAGCGTAAGTAGCTGTAACACTGTATTGGCGAGTAGTAAGAATGTCTACGATATGCATCGGGCAAAGAGCGGTATATATCGTATACTGCAGCCGCGGCGTAGCAGCGTAGGCTATCACAAAGAGTCGTATCGAAGCAGAGGTGAGAGAGAGAGAGAGAGAGAGAGAGAGAGAGAGAGAGAGAGAGAGAGAGAGAGAGTGAGCGCAAAAAGGGGGAAGAAGAGACTATGAGGCCGATGCGCCGGTGGCGATCAGACACTTCCACTCGGTCAAGCATGATCGAGAGATCGATCGCGCTACAAAAGAGAGAGAGAGAGAGAGAGAGAGAGCGACTCAGTTGCGCGCGCCGCTGCCGGCGGAGCAACAGAGACAGAGAATCACTGCAGCCGCGCGTCCAGATGGCAAAAGGGTTAATTATAAAGCGTTACAGAAGCGAGCCCGGCCTATACTGCGCACTACAGGTACTCTCGACTACTCGAGCGAGTTATCGACTCGAATCGAACTTTAACTGCACTCCTGTATCGCGTATTGAACACTCTTTGTAACGCAGAGCACTTTTCGAATTTTCTATGCGCTCTACTATGCAAGCGAAGATGAATGGCGCAACGGACATTATATTAAAAGAAAATTATGTTTCATTTAATGCAAATAATCGAACACGTTCTCGGAAGTCATTCGATAATTCTGAATAACAATAAGAATAACAAGAAACTCTTATGTCGGCTGTTATGTTAGTCACTACTATAGTCACTGCGTATAATTAGTCTGCGCAGTCTGAAACTTGCTCAATCCTAAAATGTCGTACGGAAACTTTTAAATAAGCAACTCTGGAGATAGAGTTGTAGTTAATTTCGTACAAGTTGTTTCATAATTTCATGCAGACATCTGAAGCTACAGAGTAAAGCTCAACTTTGATCATAATTATAGAAAACAAAAAAAGCCGGATTCATGTCCGCACCTACGTATAAGGTATTATTATACATACAATGTGGGAGCACAATACGACTGCTCAACCGAATCCGCAAGCGTTTTCTCAACTCTCCCGATAAAATCTCTTCGCTCACATTTTAGCCAAGTAAAAGTTATTATAACGCTATATAAGGGGTCAACGTACCGGGTATACCCCTCCGGTGTGACGATCGAGCGAAGCTGCACGTTATATATACCTGTGTGGCGCTGAACGTACAGCAGCAGGGTAATGGAAGTAAGGTCGATCGGAAGAATTTCGCAAAGCCACATGATCCCTCGCGCGCTGTGGATAATTCAAAGCAAAGTAGCGTCGACATCCCCCCTATAGCTAGCTAGCGATCTTATTACAGCCGGCCACTCACCGGTAATGAGAAATATGCGCAGTTTTGCATATTTATGAGACCCCTCCGTCACCGCTGGAATTTCAAACTCGTTACGCGTGATCCAATGTTCATCCTCGCGCGCTGCCGTTTTAATTTGTATTCAGTGCTCCGTTACGCGATTTGCTCTCAAGCCCGTCAGCTGCCCACTCGCGCATCATCTGTTGATTATAGTAATAATAATGCATGCCGGCCTCGTATATATGGGCGCGCGCTAATTACTTGTTTATTTACATTTGGTCGCGAATCGGCTGCAGTACCGCAAGGCCGCGGTTTGCTTCGCTGCTTTTCATTCTGCGCTTTGGTCGCGCATTCGATATTCGCCGCGGTTATACGATATAACAATGCGTCCCGAATATAATAGCGGTGTACAATAATTTTTCCATTTCGATAATGCGAAAGCTGAGCTACGTTCAATTTTCGTCTCACAAAAGTGTAAAGGAGCTATGGAAGGAGCCGACGCTTACACGAAAATTCACTCAGCGTCAGACCGACATAAGCTGCGCGCATGCGAGCCCGATAAATTGATTCGCATTTGCCCCCACAGCCTTGATCTTGAAAGGAGAACACTCTAGAATTTGGCTACAGGTGTGCATGTGCAGTGCTGAAGAGAGAGAGAGCGAGAAATGAAACATAATTCGCACAGGATGCCGAATGTGTGTAGTCTAATCAATCGATCGGCCTGTTGCAGCGTAGGGTCGTCTTATACAATTCGGTGCATGGCTGCGCCGGAGGTACTTGTTGATTGGCTCGATCACGCGCGCGCGCGCTCGAGCAGCACATTACATACATACACACACACATGCGGGCCACGGAAAGACCTTAACCTTTGTGTCAGGATCACAGTAGTGCACTAGTCCCGCGGTTCTGCCTCGCAACAGGATCTGCTGCCATCTTTTCGATACCTAATACTACACAAGCGAATCTGACGAAAATCTATGCGACGGAGTATACTCTTACAAACTCTTTTTATACCTCTTGGCCACCCCACCCCTATAACTGATACCCTGGCACGGTTCAACTTGTACGACGTCTAAGTTTAAAGCTAAAGCTCAACAAGTGCCTTGAAAGAAGCCTCGGTATTTTTGAAAGAGTCATAACACAGTATCCCGATCTCTGCATATTTAACAGTCTTGAGCTACACGGATCGAGAACTTGCGAGTTTGTGCAGACTGATACAGTCTTTGAATAATATAATCTCGGGATATCAGCGTGCTTATTGAAACAGCGAGTAACCAGTACAGGATTCAGGATACTGGCCGAACCTATACTGAGAGATTATACACACTTATGGAGGATTTCAATGAATTACCTTTTGACCTCGATAAAATTCATCGAGCGGGCGCGTGCACTAGCATTCGTATATATATATAAGCGAAGGAAACCAAGTCGCGCTCAATGAGATTAAATATATTAATGAAATGTATCTTGCGCTCCAAATCTTTTTCTCTCATATTAAGGAGCATTTATCGTAACTCTCTTTTTAGCGTTTATCGTTTATCGTATTCTTTTTTTCGGCTGTTTCAAGCACCTACGCACGCATGATCGGTTCTGAGCATCGACTTTGTTCATTGACGTTGATTATTCAATACACATTATCCATATATACGTAATGACGTTCTCGTCATGTAAAGTGAACAAATTGATGTCGATAATTACAAGACGAAAATGTACAACAATATTCGCTCGCTGTGTCGGAAATAGAAAAAGTGGGCATATTCTTCAATAAGTAATCATCGGATCGATAGCTGTTTTGCTATTGCGAAACACACATGATAGCGCGTTTTTTTCTTTCACGTATATTCATCGAATATAGCAAGCGAAAGGAACGGTATGCGCAAGTAGAAATTGCGAGATACGGTCAGACACCCAATGAGACTGCGTTTTCCCCTAAGATTACGTTATCAACGTGTTTTGCTCACCTCAGAGTCCAAGGCAGAACTTTGCTGCCTTCGAAGCTGATGCTCCTGAGCTCGTACTTGGAGCGCAGTCTGAGCGGCGAAATCGGCGAGCCCGGACCTCCACCGTGCATGAGGCTACGCAAGCTCTTGGAACTTGGCGAGGCACCTCCACCTCCGCCGGGAATAGCGTACCGGCGAGCCGCAGCGGTACTGCCGGCCGTGGCGATGCCCTCCTTGTGTCCCGGCCTCTTCATCGAGCTCATCTTGCTTTCTCAGTGGACTACTTGTTGGCGGGATATCTGGAGGATTTACGATTTTCGTTTATTACGTTGCCACGTAATTATATTATACTTTTTTTTTTTTTAATACGGCCACGTTTAATTCTGACCATCAACAACGTTATATATATGTGAGTTTGAGAAGGCAAACAAGCGGCTTTTATAGCGGAATTAATGTGCAATGTTGATTAATATTTTGCGTGTTGTAGACGTTATGTTTTTCCCCTATAAGTATACCTTTACGATCCGCAATCAGTCACGAAACTGTATATTTCACAGTGTTTTATCTCGACGTTATGAGGCGAAATTCCGAATATTAATATGTATTATATGGATTTCCATCGCAGCTTTTAAATAATTAATGTCAGTTGAAAAAGAAAAAAGAAAAATAAACAAACTCAATATGCAAATAGACACAGATGCTTGCTTGCATATAGCAAGTAATCGCGCACGGTTAGTCCAGTAGCGCAAGCAATAAATAATAAATATTGGAAAACCAGCTGTACTGTGTTAATTTTGCATAATCAATTACGCGCTCTTATTCCTCCGATATTCCTCGAAAAAAAAAATAATAATAATAACGATATATATTACCAAGACCGTTAATTTTACCCAATATATGGATCAAGGTTTTTTCCTAATTGCTACAAGCCATTGGTTCACGTTAAACAAGCACTAAGTATGGGAATAGTTATAGCGTCGCGGTTTATACGATTTTGCTCATTCTCATGACAGCAGTATATAGAGCGCGTATTTTTAGCGCGAGACGTACCTTCGTTTCAATGTCAAGGTTAACCATCGCTGAAAGACTATATCCGTTTCCATGATTTCGTGGGTATCAAAGTTATGTCTCTTTCAAGAATATACTTTTCACACAAAAATCGTACGCTGCACTGCTTGTATTACTTGAAGATTCTCGATGGTCTTCCAGCTCTTGAGCTGAAGAGTCGACCCGCAGTAAAGCGCGGGACTCTGGTCTATATAGGTATATAATCAAATAGACTTTCCCGCGGCAACGGCACTATAACTGCTGCATCCTCGAAGAAAATAGCGCGCGAAGTTGCGAATCGATTGGTGGATCGCCGTCTCGGTCAACGTCGAGGACCGGGACGGAAACGAGCAATCGAGATCGATCATCGTTTCAGCTTAGCGAATGAAGATGCGCTGCAGCGGATACAAATGGCGCCAGCCTGCTGCTGCTGCACGCGGCCTCGCTTCTTTTCCGTCCGCGACCTTGGCGAGCTCGCGCTTCATTCTACCTCCCGCGTCTATATACTGGAAATTTCTCCTTGCTCCAAGTATGCGCCTAATATATTGACGCTTTTTGTAGCGCCGGTGTTTTCTTCAGATGACCTTGAAAAGCTACTACTGGCTTGTTTTCAGGTTCACGGCTCACTCGCAACTGATAGAAAGAAGTAGGCGTCACGCAATCGTTGCTGCTGATGATATCGTTGGAACTTGAGAGCCGAGCGCGTCGTAACGCTCGCGAGATCCGGCTCTTCGCGGCTCATCAGCTGATGCAACGGGAGGCATCTCGATCCGGGCCGGTAACTCACGGGATCTCAACTAACGCGCTCGCGTCACTTGTTTCCGTTGCACGATGTTGCAGCCGAGGAGAGCGCGGTATTTCTACGAAGCGAGCCTCCTTCTGTCCGGCAGAGAACTGAGAGCGACGAGGAGCGAGCGCGTGCAGCGGCCACGGTCGCCACACGGAAACAGACTCGCGCGAAGAAAAGCCGGGTCGGTCGCTCTCAGCGCGCTCCTCCCCTCCCCAACTCGCGCGCACGCGGGATGTGTACCTACCCACGCTCTCTACTCTACTCCTGCCTGCCACCCCTATATACTGATGATGGTGCCAAAGAAGTGTGTGTACACACCTAGCTGCCGCCGGGAGTGTACAGTGCTCGCGTCCTCGAGCTGCTGCTCTGCTTTGCTATATAATATACATCGGAGACGCGCAGCCGCCCGTCGCACTGATGCTGCCCAAAGAGAACGGAGAACATGAGGGTGAGAGCTGACGCCGACAGGCGCACAGCTTTTACTTTCCGTAACGCGAGTCTCTCTGGTGTGCGAAAGTGAAGAAGCTCCTGGCTTGTATAATTGGCCGGATTTTCGCCAGGCTGCGATCTCGCGACGCGACATTGACCTGCTTCTAATTCAAACATCTGGCGCTCCCTTTTTCCCGACTCGACTTGAATGGCTCTCCATGTATAGCTTCTCCATAAAGCCTAGAACTCGTTGCTGTTGGAAACTAATATACACCTGTAATAACTCCGATATTGAGTACAAGAGTTTTCGGTTATAATGGCTGGTTGTTATTACCCCTTGCTTCGATTTGTCTATCGGCAGTCGTGCGGATCGCACGAGATTGTGTGAGTAATGGAGTAGTCAGTGCGAAGCGGATGAGAACCAGGTCAAGTTATCCCACAATTTAGTTTTGAAACTCTCAAAGTTATGCTTTTCAAATTATTTACATAGGGGGGAGCGAGCAGGGTGAAAACTGAGCACTTTGAATATCTTTTAATAAAGCCCGAAAATAGTATGTTATGCACCTGGGAAATAAAGTAGGGTGCTATTTGCCTGCATGTAAAATATATTCAGGCAGGTTTGGACAGCCTACTTTATACCCGAGTACTTACAATATATTTTTTTAATACACTCACCATTATAAGTTCGTATTCGATCACGGCGCCGAGGAGGGAAGAAAGAGCTGCTTATATGTGTTTCCTAACCTCACCTCACTCACGTTCGCAGCGCTGCGCGCCGTTTGTGACCGAGCTGGACTTAACCATTTTTAACTTTCACCGCAGTTCATCGCAGCAGAGTTAACTAGCTGCAGCATTTCATCCTATGGAGGTTGCGAGTACAAACAAAACTTATAGATATTGATTACCTCTGCACGTGCGAAATCAGCTTTATTACGTCGCGAAAAACAATCGCGTGTTCGGACCGGGACGACTCGGACGGCGACGAGAGAGTTTAGAGTATGGAGGGTAGAGAGAAGGAGAGTAAACTGCCTGCTGGCAGGCCTTTTCACGGTGGTGCTAGTAACGAGAAAAATTCCGGTAGAGGCGTTGCTGTTCTTATTTCCTATACTGTTAAGACTCATATCTCGTTATGGTATAAAAACGACAAAGATAGCCTCTTAAATGTTTGCAGTAACTTAATTATAATTTAAAAAATATTAAAATTATATACATTTTCAGAATTTATACATCTTCTGGATTCTTCTACAACAAATTTATATTTTAAAATCAATAATGCAATATATAGTTACAGTTATAATAAAAAAATACATTGCATGAAAAGTATGATGCATCAAAAGTGAAATAATAAGTTATAACAAATGAAATATTTTAAGCATTTTAAATCATTAAATTTTTTGTTATCTTTGCTGATCTATATTATATGGTAAAAGTATCACTGCCATAGTCACAGACGACATAACAAAGCATTTTATCTAAAATTACAATACATTACATGATGTATGTATTTGCACATACACTAATTATTATGTACGACGCCGAGCACGCGTCGAAACTGTTGACTAGTGAGTCACTATATCTGTCTCTCTTTCACTTATGGCTCTAAGGAGTCCCACTACTCCCACTGTTGCTATAGGAATTGAAAACAATAACGCCGTCTGGTGCTTACAGCATGCGTTACTAGAACCAAAGTTGTCTGCTATTCTCCCCATATACCCTGTATACGAGATAACTCTCCTTCTCTCTACCCTCCATAGTTTAGAGACGGCAGCGGCGCTACTCGTTCTCATCACCTGTTACCCGGCAACGGACCCGATCGGACGTCGGAACATGTGTCGAAGGACAATTGGCATCCGTATTGGCTTTCTTCGAGGATATTTATTGTAAGGTTAGTCGGTTGCTTTTTTCTCTTTGTTAACCCCCTCACCCGCATCAAGCAATTGCGTATTATATTTTCTCAAGCTTTACGTTTTGAGGTTAGGGATTCATACTTAATAGTATACACATCGGTAATCAATTAATCATTCTTTATTAAATTCACTTACCTCTGTTATCTGTATAGAGCGAATGCAATGGAGGAGAGGAAAATGCATTCAAATCGAAATAATTGGTCCTTGGTTCTTTGTAAGCATATTAACTTGCTGTGTAGAATACAATCAACTAGAATGTATTTATTGTAGAAAAAAGGGACAAACGAATATCCGCGAGCACGGTTTCTATATCGACAAAATCTCATCTCTTTTTTCGAATACCGCGTATATGGCTTTATAGCGTATCAAGGTTATCGGCGAGAAATGCTAGCTCGCCGAAGGCATTATTTGTTTGATTTACGTGTACCTACACACATGTATCGAGACTAGAGACTATGAATGGATGCATCGAGCCGTTGATGCTGCTCGGTTTGCATCAGCTTCATAGCTATATATACACTGTCAAGAACTCAGCGAAGCGTGCGTTCGCAGAAAAAAAGCTGAGCCCTTCCCTCTTTTTTTCGCTTTCGGTCGGAAAAAGCAATGGCCATCCCAAGTGGCTCGAAGCGCACTCTATTTTCGGAACGTGCTTTTTGCGCTGATAGCTTTGCATTCGAGCGCTCGCGCACCAGAAAAATCTGGTCACTTCGCTATTGCAGTTCGCTATATAGGTTCTGTAGGTAACGCCTGTGCGCGATAGCGAAACAAAGGCAATACTCGAAGCGACGCCTGCAGCTGCACCTATAGCTATAATAAGTACCAGGAGAAAACTTGCGCGAAGTGCGATCGGGAAAGTTGGCGCCTTTCGACTACTTCTACTCTTCCCGAGAGGAAATTCAGGTTAGAAGCTCGCCACTCTGCGAGAATGATTAAATTTAAGAAGTCGTGGCTTTGATTAAATAGTCAAAAAAGCTGTACAAGAGTTAATTGCTCCGTGGCTACTATCTAGGAAAATAATCGCGCAGGGGGGAATTAAAAATTACTCATTCATGCGTAGAGTCGACTGAAGAGCGTTCCCCTGTGCCAAGCAGACTAATAAGGGCGCGCGATTATTCATTCGCGCTGTGGGGCCGCTCTGCAAAAATTACTCCCCCAAAAGCGGCTCCCAGTATCGAGAGCTCGTGAAAAACTGCGCTCCATAGCGGATAAAGAGGCAGAGGAAGTATTAAACGTTCCCCTCTTTCTTCGCTATTATAGGCTTTGAAAGAGGCGAATGAAAAAGCAGCAGGGGATACGAGAAGGAAAATTAATCAGCGCCCGCGAGCTCGAGCTCTTGAGGATTATGAGGGAAAAGAGAAAAAGAAAGGCAACACCGTGCATGCAAGACTACTGCAACGAACCGCATTATCAGTTGCGATGGAATCGAGTTTTTCCGATGTAAACAGAAACAATAACAGTATTGTGAGTTATGGTCAGGTCAAAAACACATCGGCTGCCGTGTTTCACGAAATTGCCCTCCCGTGTCACTGAATAATTCACGAACGGCGACCGCTGTAACTTTCGGTAAAACTAAATGCATTCGCTCTTTTGTCGCGTAAATCGGAACGAACAACGAAATCATAATGCTGCAGCAGCGTGAGACTCTCGTGACACAGTTTACACAAGAAGTGTCTGTTTCTTATGCGTATACTGCTCGCGCGCGTGCATTATATAGAGCTTGTTTTCGACTTTGGGGAGAAATCCACGCAAGCTCGAGGTGATTATGCAGATCGAAGCTTCTTCGGAGGGTGAGCGCGCTATTATACTGAAGGACGTGCGCGATGTATAGAGACGAAGAAGGGGCCATTCTTTTTTCTGTTATGTGATTGTTTGCCACCTCATTTTCGTCAGACAGTCAGTTTGGATTCATAATTCATCGGCTGTATTATTTATCCCTTAGTCGTGCCTCAACCATTCACCAGAGTCGGCATTTTTAATCAAGACGGAAAGCAACGTATCGCAGCGTATTTTTCACTCGAAGCTCGTTTAAGCGACGCGGCAACGACTTGGCGAATCATGAATTACTTGGAAGCGTGGAATCTTTGGAATTCATTGATGAAAGCGGCCCTCGGGTCATGTATATATACATATAGCTACATCCCGGGAGTGCAAAGTTTGTTTTGCGCGCTCAGAGTTTCGCGAGAGAGAGAGACTCGCTTCCACTGCTGCTGTATAGAGAGGAAGTGACCAACGCGATTAAAGTAGGTTAAGCCCTCGAAATATTTATCCTCTGGCTCGACGATGCAAGCGAACGCGCGAAGGCCGAAGCATTGCGTAACTCACGGGAAATTGGGTACGGCGCGCAGGCAAAGGCATAATCGCCGCTGCCCGGTCCCACGAGGCAGAACGACGAATCGATCGGTGGACTATCTGGCTTTTATATATGTTATACCCGTGCGCGGACTTTGCAGCTCTCTTGCAGCAATTGCATAACTTGGGACAAAATGTCGCAGCTCTATGTGTGTGTGTACTATATATACGAGTATAGTCTCTCGCTATTCGCTGACCTGAAAAGCGGCTCTGTCACGTGGAGCTTTTTTTCCACACCCAGAGCTGGAGAACTAAAAAAGATTCGCACGCGCGCACTTGGCTAAAGATCACTTTGTCCACTCGCTGGAATTTACCTCTTTATTCGATGTACAATCGCGCTGTGCGCTTATAGTTGCGCTTTTTGTTGATCCTCGTGCAAACATTGCAAAACAAAAGTTGATACTACTTTTATTGAACTCGCCGTAATCTATTTATTTTTCGCTTAACTTCCAACGTTTGCTCCTGCTGCTGTCGTAACGTAATTTGTTGCCTCGGGAAAACAGCTGCATCATTCCGTTGAAAGATACTTGCGGCGTTAAACGTCTTCCACTCGGGAAACATAAAAAGCTCCGCTGAGTCTGGTCCGAGCTCAGATGAGCGGGTAGTCAGCGCTGCGGAAAACTTTAGGATATGATATTAATACACTTTTCTCTTGAAAAATTAATTCTCTCTTGATATAACGGACGAGGGGAATAATTTGGTCGGGAATATTGTAATAATATGCAACATCGGGATAAAAGCATTATTGCGTTTATTTGACAATGAAGTCACGATACAGTATGGATTTACAAGATTTTTTTTTTCTTGGAACATGACGACACAATTATAGACTCTGGAACAGGGGCGAAGCATTACTCCGATCGGGACACCAAGGAGCTGTCCCAACTTGTTATACGAGGCCACCGGAGAGTTTGCCGCCCCTCTAGTCTCTAGGGTTATTATCATCATAACTTATATTATGGACCTTACATGTACTCATGCGACAGTGTGTCAGTATTTACAGAGATGATAGTAGCACCTTATACAAAACATACGTTATACTAAACGTTATACGTCGAATCGAGTGTATAATAAAAAAGTGGAGACGGAGATACTATATATATATATATATATAGCAGAGATGAGCAATAAAGTATGTATCTCGGCAAGACTTTGCTCGTTCATTATTTTTCCATCTCAAAAAAACCGAATCAATACGCGTATATTGCACAGCGATTTTCTATCAAATCGACTACTTTGACAATTTCGTTGAAATATCGTGTATACTTCCGACGCCGTCAATTTTACAAAATCAAAAGCGAGGACAAAAAAAAACATACGGCAGCGTTTCTCTTTGACCCCGTATATTCTCCGATCACACGGAAAACCCCTTGCGAGAATCGAGTCCCGTTCACGCAAGGTCTACTTGCTTTACAAAGGCAGGATTATTTCGTTATATACGTGTAGTACGTGTATAGTATCATATACATTGTATACTTTAGTCAGTTGTGTTATATATCTATGTATAAAAATATCTCGCGGTTCCTACACAATTGAATTAGTAGTAGAACAGAGAGACAAGGGGGTGAGTAGAGGGTGGAGCAGAGGGCAGTAAGAGAGTAAAAAAAAAAAAAACATAAAGTTTTGTCGTTGAAAAGCGCAGAAGACCCAGCACCGTGTATTACTTGTCTTGGGAAACTTACGTAACTATTATCACTAATGCGTTTGGGGAGTGAGAGAGAGGTTCGACAGATCAAGCAAATAGCCAAACACAAGAGCCTCTCTCTCGCTCCGTGTTATAGGAAGCCAAATTCGAGGCGTTCTTCTCCTCGCGGATATTGCTCCTTCTTCGCTACACAGAGAGCAGGGGAGAGGAGACACGGAAGGAGAGGTTTCGCGCTCTATCTCCCAAACGCGCGCAAGATCGGAGTCTGGCCGCTGGACTCTACAGTCCCACTCGGTGTCACGCCTACGATGCTGAGAGGGGGGCCGGAGCACGAGAGAATGGCGGCAGAAAACGCCAGAGGTAGTAGCAGAGGGTATTAGAGGACGATGGCGCTGCCGAGTGGCAAGTGGAAAGCCCAGCGCGGCTCTCGTCCCGTTTGTGTATTAACGGAGAGCACCTGCGCGCGCTGTGCGCGATTGATTCTATGGTAACCTGCGCGCGTGGAGGACCGGGAGCTCAGATCTGCATCTCGGGCTCCGAGTCGTCGTGGAACCAGCTGGAGGGTCTCTGGCCGGAGCTGCTCTGCTGCACGTGCACCTCTCGTTCGCTGTATCTGGCCGACCTGGCGAAGCTGCTGCTGCTGCCGGCGGCACTGATCGCCGAGCAGAAGCCGTACTGCCGCGAGAGCTCATATGCTTGCTGCTGCTGCTGCTAGCGAACGTTCTTCCCAGCAGCTGGGTAGGCCAACCGGCGACGACCCTCCCTCCGGCTATGGGCCTCCGGAGTTGTCGGTCGAGCGCAAGCTGCGTCCGTCGTCGAAGCCCCAGTGCGCGCAGGTGCGCGCCGGTACACCCCCACGTGTCATCACAATCATAAGAGTATAACTCGTCGAGCCACGACGACGCCGCGCTTGAGGGCTCGGCGGCACTGACCAGAGAGCAAACAAAGAGACGCTAACAGAGGAGTCGCCTCAAGAAGGAGGACGGCTCGTTCCCTCGGTCGTTCCCTGTCGAGCCGGGCCAAGTCAGCTTGACACCGTCCCATCTCGACATGCGCCGGATAGCGTCCCGCCTCGCGCCCGCGCGCTCGTTCGATCAGAGCTGATGTTCCCTGTGCGACGCAAAACAATGGCCAGTAGAAGGTTAGTCGACTGCTGTCGAAGAGCTGGGCACAGCTGTTGCCGTTATTATTTGCTTACTGACCTGAGCAGGTCTGCCGGTCTGTCACAACGAGAGAGACCGCGGCGACGTGTCCGCGGCAAGAACACTGCTCGGGCATCAAATGCGCCCCCAGGTGCTCCCCGCCCGTCGCTCTCGTACTCGTAGCAGCGTGGGTCCAGCAGAGCGCCAGCGTCATCGAGGAGGTGTCCCAGTTCGGGCGGGTTTGCCCGAGCGCGCTAATGTAGCGCTGGCTTAAAACCGCTGTCTTGAGGAGCCGGAGACTCGGAGCCTGCCGCGCAGCTATATTGACTCCACGCGGAAATTACAGAGAACTGATGATTCCGGATGATGCACGTCCACTCTGGCCGGCCGGGAAGATAGAGTTCGCGTACTCGCGTCCTGCGGATGAGCTCGCGTAGTCACCTACCTTGACGATGGCGCCTCGGTCAGCAGGGTGCCGCAGCGTCGCTCGCGCCGTTGTAGTATGCTCTCGCCCGCACTTATAGTACTGCACGTTCCGACCTTGGGATCGTACAGTTCAAGAGCGCGAACTGAATACCGGCTCGACGTACCGCTACATAAGTCGAGGTCTTCGAATAACCAGGACGCATAGACATAGACACGGCTAGACCTGCTGCTATACGGTCTCGAATCTCCGCTCTGACTATCCACCTTACGGTCGCTGTGCACATAGCTGCACGTGTAACTAGCGAGATTTTGCTCTCCACCAGCGTCGCAGGCTCCTTGCAGCTTGGGCTCGAGCGTGCGCCGAAAAGGTGACGCAGTATACCGACCGGCGCGCAGCTCACGTCGAGTGAGAAGTCTACCCAGTCTGAGCTGGGACTCTGTAGGCAAGTATCGGAGCAAAGCAGCTCCTTCGCGTCAAGAGTTACGATTGCGAGGCACCAAATAGTCCACAGATACAACCACTTTAGAAGGAGCTCGGGTGTAGACATAGAAATATATGACAATGCTGCTTGCTGCTGACTTCCAGCTTGACCGAACGCGAACGCGGCTAACTAGCTCTGCCAAGGTACTAACAGGATCACCTTAGAGCCGGCACATAAACATAAAAAGGATGTACGCAATTCGCAATGATTCGCATCGAATTATGGCTTCATTTCTGGAATTGCGCCGCTGCAGCAGGAACGACGTCTGTCAAGAACCTCGTGGTCGTGACCTCTCGGGCCGGCGCGCCGCCTACGACGGCTCGACGACGCGAGTCAAAACCTACCTCGCAGTCGAGCGTCGCAAGGTACTCTCTCAGGTCACGCTGACTCCGGTAGTGTGGTGGATCATGAGATTTGAGCCGGCCCGCTTTCGCATTTCCCTCTTAAAAACAAGAGAGTTGAGGAATTAACAAATGAGTAGTTTAGGGAAACCTGAAGGCTGCGGCGACCCTAACAGATGTCCAACACCAGGGCGCCGCATGCTCGGCACCCGCAACAATTAAATTAACTAAAAGGCAACAACAACATGAACAATGTCGTACTTTGGCGTCGCAGGGCGTTCCAAAGTACTGACCTCAGGTGAAGCTGAGCGCATGTTCTCCTGTCCAGCAGAACTCACATAACGGTTGCAGCGAGTGGATGAAGCGAGCGCGGCGGCCGGTGCGGGCCCTGGCTCGGCTCGGTGAGGCTCTGCTCGGCCTGCTGCTTGCGCAGGATGCGCGAGTAGACCGGGGGGGTTTGCTGCCTAGAGCCGCCGCCGGGCGGCGCGTGTATCTCCGGCGCGTAGGCGAAGCTGCTCAGCCGCGGGCCAGCGCTGCTCTCGATCGTGCGGCTCAGCTCCTCTCGCTCGAGGATGGTCGTGAGGTTGCGCTCGAGCGCCAGGCTCGCCTCGGACTCGGAGGGCAGCGGGCTCGGAGGTGGCGGCGCGCGCTTCACTCGCATCTGTACGTCGAACTTGGGCTCGCAGGGCACGGCCACGGGGTGCCGCGACTGGCTGCTGATGCGAGCCGCGCTCACCGCCGTGCTCTCCACCTCGTTGATCGTCTCCGAGTAGAGGGAGGACGAGGCACGCTGCTCGACCTGCTGGTGAATGAAGGCCTTGGTTTCATACGAGCCGGCCGAAGACACGGGCAGGGAGCGCTCCTCGTCGACCTCCGAGTGGCTCTCGCTGGGGTAGTCGCTGGGCAGCGTGTCCGAGTGCTCGATGACCAGCTGGGCCTCGCTGCCGTAGACCTGCTGCGTGCCGATGATCCTCGGGATCTTAAAGTCGTCGAACATGGACATGCGGCTGAGGGCCGAGGAGCCGGAGATCTTGGTGATCTCCGAGCCGGCGAATGTCTGGCGGTGGACGATCGGGACGGGCCGGCGCTTGAGGCACATGTAGGAGCAGCCCAGTCCCAGTAGAAGCAGCGCGAGGAACAGCAGTGTGCATATCATCAGCAGGATGTGCAGGCCGCTGAGGACCGGTGCCGCTGGTGGCCTGTACGCAAAAATTCAGTCACATACCCGCGATGTTACATTGTTACATCTCTAGAGATGATAAAAAAGTTTAAATACTCACGGAGCTCCTCGGGGCGCGGGCAGAAGGGGTTTCTCCGCCCTGGCCGGCGGATACCGGCAGACTATGGTGATGACTTCGTCGCCGTCCATCTCGACGGCCGGGTGGAAGCGCACCACTATGTTGTTGGTGAAGACTCGCGGCGGGTCCTGCACGGTTCCGCATCCTGACCAGAGAAAAATAGAGCGTTGATTAATCGACCGATTCGCTGTTGCGAATATGGTATGGGCGACATACCTTTGAGAGGCAACTCGATCCTGGCAGTGTCGAGACCGCGACCCTTGGTCATGCAGGCGCTGTACCGGTCGAAATCGGCGTAGGCCAGCCCGTAAAACGGCTCCTGGAACATGAGCTCGACCTGCATGCTACCCTGAGAGCAGTTGAGGAAGGCCTTGGTACGGTTCAGGTGTATGCTTGGCAGTATCTCGTTGAGGTTCGTCACTGAGCCGTTGAGGGTCGTGTAGATCGGTAGGCCGATACTGTCGACCTCCTCGATGCTGTTGCCGTGCTCGCGCGTCGGCGCGTCCTCGACGTTGTTGTTGCCCATTTCGATCGTCTTGACGTTGCCCTTGGTTTGGCTGACGCTCGCGCTCTGCTCGTCGTCATCCTGGAGGGCCAGGCTGCTGCTCAGGAGGAGGCAGACCCAGAGCGCCGCGCTCAACCACGGACGCATCCTCTGCATCTGAAATGTTCGTTCATTATTGCATTCGTTCGCACAAAGGCCGAGGAGCGCAGTCGTGCGTGAAAATCGACGGGCAATATCCAGATATAGCGACACCTCAATGCCAACGGATGGAATTCCAGCGTCCGCGCTCGACTTTCACTCTCGTCGTCGGTTATCGCGTTTCTTGGCACGCGCGCTGCAACGGCTATCAACTGCATGCAGGCGCGTAAATCGCTCGCGCCGTGGCTGCTGATACGAGACTCGGTAAATTCAGCGTAAATGTGCTTTTCGTGTCGGGGCTCGTGCTAACAGTACACCGTAGCACGTCGGGTACACTGTACAGTTACGCGGCAAGCAGTGCGAGAACGGTTGCAGCGCGCCTAATACTCTCCGAATCTGATACCGCGTAATTAGGAAAGGCTGGACGTATAACTGCAGCAGCGAACAGTCGAGAGAAAAATTGACACAGCCGAGCAAAGAGCACACATCTTCTCGCTCGTTTTGCAAGGTCGTTTTCTTTACAAGCTGCGAGCGCTCGGTAATGGGGCGCGGGCAGGTCTCTCTCTCTCTCTCTCTCGCGAACGATCGCTTGGCGATTATAAGCCGAGTCGTATACCTATACACGTGTAGCTGTAGGGACAACGAGAGCGCGAGGATCGGGCAGGCGGAGGATGCGGCTATCATTCCTTCTCGCGGCAAGCAGCTTTATTGGCTGGTCTCGCTCGCGCTTTTATTATTCTCTTTTGCGCCGCGGATCATATCGTACGCGAGGAATGTTACCCGAATCGGCTTTTTCTCGCTGCTTTGATGCATGGGGGAGGATGAGTGAAGATATGGGTCGCCGTACTCTGACAAAGGCTCGCGACCTTCGCGTTACCGAGGTTTCGCTTCGCAGTTAACTCCAAGAGAACGTCTCGTTTCGCGATCGGAAAATCGGGCGCAGAGCTGCATGCAACTCGGAATGCGCAAACGCATCGACGACCGGAAGGGAAAAAGAGCCGAGGAATCCGGCGAGCAGTAGCGCCGATTGGACTGCCAATACGCACTCGCGGATATAGCGAAGAGGGACAACGAGCAGCGAGGAATGCGTCGAGCAAAGGGGCTGCGCGAGAACACGTATATATACAAGTATACGGCCTCGCGGCCGCGGCGAGAGGAGGATAGACAAAAGAACATTCCTAGCCGCGGCTGTAGCGCGGAGCTGAAAACCAAGAGAGAGAGAGAGAGAGAGAGCTGAGCGGGAACTGATTCACTTGCACCGCGCGCTCCAATCATCCTCTTTCCCTCCGCCTCCTCCGCTTTGCACGGCCTGGGAGCAGGGGCTTTTTTCCGCGACTCTAGAAGACATCCTTTGCAATGCCTTGAACTGATGGAATTTCCAGCTTTGAAAAATCATCGCCGCTTGTCGGTAAAAAATATTCGATCAAAAACTTCTCGAAACTGAACTCGTACACGCTTTGCCCCGGAAGTCAAAGTATCAGGGATAATCGCGTCGAAAGGCGATACTCGCCAAGTCGAGAATCGGAAATCAATGAAAGAAGCCGATCGTTCCAGACGACCGCGTTCACATAGCGCAACGTCTTCAGGCAATTCTTCGGAAGAATCTTGCGAGAAAGCCGGGTGGAGCTATAGGTACTATATACCACTGAACGCTCCGCTGCACAGGGAGCCCAGACTATGCAGCACCGTTACCGCAGAAGCGCCGGCCCGAGCTACACCTACCGAAACGATCTTGATCCTTCTCGGACAAGAGCCCGCTGCACGCACACGTACTTGCACCGCGTGAAGGATCGCTGCTGCATGATTCTTAGCCCCCGTCTCTATATACACTGCACTCAGTATATATAAAACGGTTAATTCGCGAACGTTTTTTTCTGCCCCTCCTTCATACGGCTGCGGATATACCGTTGGAATTTCATGCGGTGGTTCGTTCATTTTCACTAAATGCTGATCAAATAACGCGAGCATGCGTGCAGTTGAGCTTTTTCCGGTCCGCGCAAAGGTTTGCGCATTTTCGCCTCACTTATTGAGTCATGAAGTGCGCGCGCCTATATAGTTCAATTGTGTCGAGGCTCGGTATTTCGAATTCCGACGAGCAGTCCAAGCTATCCGCTGTATGCGATTTGTTTCTGCTAAACGAGACGTTTTAATTATTTCCCGGCCGTGAATGCCACTACGCGGCTATTATTAGTCACGTCGCGTCGATGCATTAATTAAACGCGCATTAACTCGGCGTGTGTCTTCCTTGCAAACCTGGAAATTACCGTTACTGGCACTTTCCTCCTCTGATATCAATTATAAATAAGTTGGACGATTTCCTCACCTCGCTTTGTTTATTTGGATGTAATAACTCGTCTAAGATATCGCTTTCGTTTTCACCCGATGCGATCGAGTGTATATAATCATTCCGGTGCTCGATTAATGTTAGTCATGCGCGTTTAGACATACTCATCGCGAATATCAATTCGATATCGTACAGGCAGTGAATTATTTATTAGTGTATACAGCGAGTATTTTGCCAAAAAGGATTTTCAGTTTCTTGAACCACACACTCTTTTTTGTATAATACGCATTAGAGTGTAAATTACACGCGGGCAAGACAAACGCAGAGAAAAAAAGAAGCAGGTTAATCTATTTTTTGTCGTCGGCGTGCATTGCTCTCCCATTCCCGTTTTAGTTGCAAATGAGATTTTGTAATAGAGTGATTTGAATTGTAAATTAGGCGGCACAGAGCAATCACAGTCGCGGAAAAATGCGCAAGTAAAGTTATATCCCGATGCTTTATTGGAAAATCCATTCGATTTATACGGAGTATAAAAATAGGAAAAGCGTGCATAATCACTGTGCGCGTCAAAGCCGTTGATACTTATCGCGCGTAATGAGGTAGCGAGATCGCGACGAGTTATATATGAGTGTATATAATGGAAAAAGACAATGTTCAATATTTGCACGAAACAACTTTGCATAAACGGCCCGTAGAGAGAAACAACTTTCCTTTCCTTCAAAATCAATTATACATCTGAACGGACACACGCGCGGTAATAGCACTGCCGCTAATATAAGCTATATAACTATCTCGTCAGAGTTCATTAATCATACTCGCGTTTCCCGGGCCGGCCAGAGCGAGTATGCGCATAGAACGACACGCCGCTCAATTCCGCAACCGAAGCGTTTTCGCAACTAGCCGGCAGATAGAAACGAGTGCAGTGTGTATATATACACACGTTCGCAAGAGACCTCGACGGGTCCGCAGGCAATTACGCGCGCAAAAAATAGAGAAAGAAAACGAGCTCACGCGCCGGTTGCTTGCGTAATTCGCTCGGTCGATCTACTCGAAAAAGACAGAGGAGAGGAAGAGAGGAGTTCCTGTTTGCTGATGAGCGCACGTATGTGTGTGTGTGTGTGTGTGTGTGTGTATATGATGTATACTATACGCACCTTGGTCGACTTCCCGTTTGTATGCGACGGCTCTTCTTTATCTCGCTCGCGCGCCTATATGCGAGAGCGGTCGTTCTCTTCTGCTGTGACACGCGCAGGCGACTTCTACGCTGCTCGCTGCATGGCAGGCTGTTGGCCGCAACGACGCTTTGCTGCTCTCTGTTGGGACAGAAACATAGGTGCGAATGGCTTTTAATTACTCGTTTGAGATTGGCGTTTTAATTTCAATTATAAGCACTGACCAGCAGTTATCGCGACGTTATTTAATTGGCTGATGCCTTTCGCGGTAATTCTTCGGTGACATAATACTATGTTTATACATTATATAATTTGTAAATTTCGATTTTAAAAATGACGAATTTTAGAAGGTTTCCTTACATAGAGGGCTGAAAGTTCAGGTTCCCGCGAAACACGAAAAGGAGAGGAAAAATCAGCGGCAGCGCAATGGCAGAAATCAAGATAAATTCCACAGGTATCGCATCATCATCGTCAGCATCACACAGTACATTAGCCCGGCGCGTTCGCGCAGCTATTTACGCGAAAGGAAGTGGCGATGACGAATCACGCCGTATACTGGCCGCTATATACTAAGAGGGAAAGAGGAACGGAATAGCGTGAAGAAATAAGGCTCTCTCGCCGCACCACACAGAGTCAGGTGTGTGTGTGTGTGTGTGTGTGTGTGTGTGTGTGTGTGTGTGCCGTAGGACTTATGGAGGGGCGTTTGCCTAAGCGCGCTTAGCCGATCGCAGCTTCTACACATCCGTGAGCGGCTGTCCTTCGGAGTTTCCGGCGGCTCCACAGGCTCGCCTTATAGGTACTTGCCTGTATACCTATCCTCGTGTGCGAGATGCAGCGAGGTAGTGGGGGCATCGTTTGAAATCATAGAGCGCGCTCTTTAATTATAGCGCGCGACGATGCGCTGGCTCTCCTCCTATCCTTGCAATTACGCGCTATAGCTGCGGCTACCGTCTATGCATCCATATATACACTGTACCCGTGTATATATATACGCGACTCTGTGTGTCAATCGGCAATCTTTCTCCTTCCATCGAACCATTTGCATTTTTTCCCTATTATACTACGGCCCGTCGTCCTTTTTTGCCTTTAATTAGCGCGACGATTAACGTGCTGATCCCCCCGTCTCGATTAACTCGATGCGGCCGGTGTGGCTTATATGCGTGCATAATAGACCTGCCCGCGACCGAACGCAGTGGGACGTATCGATCAAGTCATTCGATCGCGCTTCGCGGTACAAGCCTGTTTTCCCCTCGTATAGGGGGCTGGCTCTCGTTCGCCGAAGATGCGCACGCAAGATTCGAGCTTTTTCCGACTGGAGACTCTGAAATCGAATAGTTTTCCATATTATACCTATACAATATACTTATCCTTTCATCACATGCATTTCACGTGCGGCGGACACTCGTCCGCAAGTTCTGTGGCATTGACGGCGTTATTTTTGCTGTTCCGTTTTGCTTCGGAAATTAAATTAAATCGTATTTAATAGTCCTGACTTATAGCCGAATCGTGAGCTTCATATTACACAGCGGCTATGCTGTCCAATCGAATACGTTTCAGCGTGTTTGTCCAATTGCGTGCTTACAATGCAGTACATCACTTTCGACGATACGTGTTCTCGATACGGTATCGCCGATAGCGCATACGGAATTTTTCCGCAAACCTGCGAACAAATTTCAACTCCGCGCGTGTATATAGCCGTCGGCAAATTATCTCGCGTGTCTACAAGCCGATTCCTCGAAAGGATAATCGCGCGTGCGCGAAGAGCCGAAAAAAAGAAGCTACAAAAGTGTATAGATGCTCTTTACTCAGCCGCACCCTTTCGACGAATAACGATTCATTTATCATGCGCGTGTGCGCGTGGCATTTTTAAAACTATCGTAAAACACGATGAAGGTACCGGCCGTCACTCGGGGGGCTAGGAGGGGGGGGGACTCTGGCGTATAGTCGTCGGGATCGAGAGGGGAAAAAGCTCGATCCCGCGCGCGTATAAGAGGATAAAGAAGTACAGCCGCGTTGGAGATAAAAAGAGACAAAGAGTATATAGGTAGGGGAGCGGTAGAAATCTGGGAACGTTTACAACAACAAGATGCACGGGCGAATATCGTTGCGCGCAAAGCTTGAAGCTGCTCGTTTTGTTTTCCTCCTGATTCGCGCTGCGGCCGAAGAGAGAGAGAGAGAGAGAGAGAGAGAGAGAGCGAGAACGTTTGAATTCCGCCGCGCGCACTTTCATTGGGCCATTACTCATTCGATGTGCTTGTATATAGCCTAAGACTTAAGGCTGCACATATATACGAGTTAACTTTCGAAGACAAGCGGCTCGAAAACAAACCGCAAGAAGTTTCAGCCGCGCCGTCGAGGGATTTGAATTCCGCGCGCTTTTGGCGGCCAACCGGATATTCAAGCATTAATTCTCCCCCCGATATAGTCGGAGAATCTCATTTGCCAGAGTGTTGGAAAGCGTAATAGCGCTGTCTTGCACTCAGGCGGACACGCCGTAAGGATTTTGCAACGTTTTTTACGAGGGAAGCTTGCGATGTTTGCCCAGAGCTTTTTCATTCCCGGAAAATCGTATACTTCACCGAAAGAATACGAAATGCCATTATTGTTAGTCACTGCAACACCAGCGTCATTTTCAAGAGAGCTGTGACTAAGAATTACCTTTTTTTTCGTATTATCATGCATATCGTGCGCGCTTCGGTCAGCTACTTCTCGGAGCGCGATACACCTCTTTTTTTCAGCTGTATTCAAATGTAACTTTGCTCATAGCTATTTTTAAAGGAGAACGATCTCGTGTAAGTGCATAAATTACCAACCGTATTATTTGGCCTTATATACGAAAACGGAATTTCCAACGATCATATGTCCTTAATTTTCACGAAGCTCTCTCGATTCAAAAAGAAAATTTATAAATACGTGCCACAAACAACACACCTGCACCAGAAATAAGTATAAGCTGTCGTGCGTTATATGAAGAGAGTTGACGCGTTCTTTGTACCTCCTCGAAGGCACGCGTGCGGATACGGTGACAGAAAAAATACGCGACATAAATATCCCCATGACAAGGTACACAAAAATAAAGTTGCGGAAGCACACGCGACACGGCCTCGCGCATTTCAGTAGCATACGAATGACCGGAACGTTATACGATTTTTTAAGCACGCTATATCTCAAAAGCGTGATTGCGGCGCAGGGATTAGCCGAGCTGGCCGCGCGAACAATGAAACGGCCCGTCGGCAAGACGCGCGGCTCGCATCTCTCAAGGNGGGGGGGGGGGGGGGGCGAAATGATGACAGTAATCTCTCTTTTATTATATGAAGCAATCTAGCGCGTCCCCCACCGTCAATCTCTCGACTTGCACATCCATTCCATGGCCGTGTGTAAAAATTCCCTCGTATTATCGCGGAGCTCGTCCCGAGAGCAGAGGAGGTAGACTTGTAAACGATCTTCTCTCCTTTTATCTCGCGACGCCTTGCTCTATTTCTTCCTCTCGTAGCTCGCTGCGTATACGATGTGCACTCTTGCGCCCGCACCAAGGAATTTCTCGAGATTCAGAGATACGAGCCACCGCTATGATTGAAAACGGACGATTTGCGGCTAGGCTCGTGGAAAATCGAACAAAAGCCGTGCAAGAGCTTCACGGCGAGGCGCAATCGCAGAAACGCGTTCCCGCGGACCGACATATAGTAAAACTCGCGCGCAAGGAGAAAGCCACAAAACCAAGCCCTTGGCCGATCATAAAGCGCCGCTCCTCATTCCGCTTTTTCTCTCTCGGACTCTATAGCCTACAATTGCCGCAGCTGCATCACTGCTCAGCAAGGCCGCTCGCTGCTGTACTCGAAAAGGAGCTCTGCAGCGGGCGAAAATCATCGTCACCTCCTCCTGCCTTTTAGAGTCCGACCGCGCGGCTTGCGCAAACGTAGCGAACAGCCTCCGATGCGATATGCCTGTAGGCCTCACTTTCACTGCTCTGCCGCAGAGAGCCGTCATCGAGGTATACACGGCCTGCGTGTGTATATAAGTGTATAACTATACGTGCGTGAGGAACGCCCGCGAGGCTTTATTACGCCCGCGAGTCTTCCTTTTTTTTTCATGCTGCTCGCGGCCGCGGGGAGATTTCGCAATTTACTCTCCTCTGTTGTAGGTGGTCCGCATCGCGCTTGGTTGATTTATAAGCGAACGCAAAACTGCGTTCAGAAGTGCATGGATAGAAGAATGTTTTGATAGATGGTACACCTGCCGGATTACGTTTTTTCACTTAACATTAAAAAAAAAAAAAAAAAATTTTACGTTAATAGAGGAAAAGTATAAAATAAGATATTAACGGCTGTTCAACAAACTTATTACATATTTCAAGGACCTCAATTATATCATTTCAATCGTGTATGAGAATGTCGAAAGAACAATATAACAAGCATAGCGTTTACATCCTGTTCGAGAGGGAAGCCCTACTACACGTATAATATGTAGTGCGATACACGCAGTCGGCCGCTCTCCTCATCCTCACGGTCATCCGCTCTCTTTTTCTTCCCGATGCTTTCCTGCTATTTATTTCGGTTGCGGACGCACATGGACTCCGACGTTATTACGCGCACTCCCTGGACTTTATGCGAATTCCCTTCGCCAGTGCCGTGTCATAAGTATACGCGTTATATTACCGGCTATGTATTATTGCCGCTGAATATTGAAAGTAACGTCGTACGTGGGACTGTATATCAAAAATAATCAGCTGCACGATTGCAGCACGAATCTCAACGCGTATAACGTTACTTCCTATATACTCCGCTCTCCTGGTGTCAGTCGAGACAGCTGTGGCAATAAAAATTTAACGCCGCTACTTCTTTATTTCAACTGGCGCTCTTTATTGCGCGCGGCCTTCACTGCGCACTATACTCCCCGCTCGAGTGTCTCTGCGTACGTTGTTATTTTTCTGGCTTAAAATACCGGTTTCTCGATTTTTCAAAACGCATACGGTGCGCTTTTTCCCTTTCGACGATCTCGGACCGTAGACTGGTTAATTCGCGAGTCTCTCTCTATCTCCCTCGTAAAGCCGGGGGAATGCCGTTTTCCCCTGAAATTTCGGATATACCGTGTAGCACGATGAAAATTCCGCTCGCGGAATTCTAGGAACGCGCGGGGTTATTTCGCCAAATTGCTTTTATGGAGTTAGAAAGTGCAATGTGCTTAAAAGAATATTTCATATCGAATATATCTGCGTGCGTGGGAGGATGTAACCGAAAACCAATTGCCGCTCGCTGGGCCTAAAAGTATGTCGTGATCCGTACGAAGAAGATATAATGCTAAATTGAAAATGATAGGGATCCACAGTATATATAATAACGACACGTGCGGGCCGATTACGCGCTTATCCGTCGTCGCTTAAATTCCGGTATTAACGGAACGTGCGGGGCTAATAAAATTATGATCAACAGCTCCAAAATCCGGTGGCGCAAGTGCGTGTACCGGTGAGATAATATATCCGCGACGCGTTGAGCTCCTCCCTGGTTCATCGGGAGGAAGAGAAACGAGCGGCGCTCTGGTAATTGGCCCAATTCGTTATTTTTATATTCCTCCTCTCTCGGTGGCGATCAATAAACGTAATCGCGCCGCGGCCCACACGCCCTGGGTCCATAGCTGCTTCTTTTTTCTTCCCCAGCAATTTGCAGCACGGGGGGGCAAATTGAGCCTCGTCGCGTGCGCGCATATACGGGGACAGGTGGGAGAGAGAAGAGAAGCGAAAAAAGGCCAGAGAGCCGCGTCCAAGAAGAAGAGAAAAAAAAGTAGGCGTATACGTTGGCGTGAGGTAACCGAGCGAGTGAACTGAGTAAGCGCCGCGCCTCAAATCCCATATCTTTCTGTCTACCGAGTAGTCCAGTGACGTCATTATCCGCGAGCGAGTCAGAACCAAGATGGTGGAGTCGAGGGATTTGATCGATGCCGATTTTTCATTGCGGCTCCGTTGGGATGATTGACGTCTGTTTGCTTTTTTTTTTTGAACAAGACAATGCGGCTAGAGAGGAATAAACTCGTCAAATTCGGCAGCGGATCCGTGCAAAAGGTTAACGACTTCTGAATTCTCGGAGAGATTCTGAAAACGATGCGATAATTTCGTTTGCGGGCGCACGAGATAATCGCCGGTCCTTCACTTAATCTACCTCGGTGCGGTCGCGGAGGATAAGTGTGCGGAGAAAAATGGGAGCAGCTCGTAAAGCCCAAAAACCGTGCATCAGGCACTTCTCTAATCGTCCGCCTGAAGAAACCGCAGCAGTATAGCCCGCGACCGCAGAAAGAGGTCCTCGAAAGAGCGCGAATGGCCTGGAATCTCCTAACTGCCTTCGCTGCACAACGCTATATATGCACACGCCGCTGCAGATGGAGAAAGATAGGTTAGAGATAGCAGATAGCAGCCAAGGAAGAGAAAGAGAGTGCGAAGAGCATATACGCATCGCGGGACCGGTTCCAAAGCGCGACTATTTTATTTGTACGCCGCTCTACCCATGAGCTGCGGCATCTCGCTTTTTTCCCCAAAGACCGGGACATTTGTCTTGGAGTTGGCGCGCGGATTTTCGTCGACTAATTGGCACAGCCAACGAGTTGTTTATATACATTCGCGGCTGGATCCTCGGTGCAAGATCTGTTTGCGCGCGGGACTTTTTAAGAGAGTTGACGCGACGGTGAATCAGTTTCAATAAATTATAACACATACGCACGAATTCTCGCTGCAGCTTCAAAGGATCGCGCGAATGGATTATAATGGTCTGTCGTGAAGAGTGTCCGCGGGGGCCCATCACACCCGTACGTATATAGAAGAGAAAAATCTGGCGCGTATATAAGCGGCGCCTGCAGTACATGGACATGCATATTTATAATAGGACGCGAGCGCACGCAGATGTATGTACCCTCGGGCGCGCGCAATTTAATTAACAGTTAGTTACCCCCCCCCCGCCTCCCTTGCTGTCCCTCCTTGCTTTTATTTGCATATATGCGACCGCAGTCCGGCAAAAAACCGCGAGAGCCTCTGCGCTCTTTTATTATGCATGGCTTTGCGCATTTTCACGCACGCAGATGTTTTATATTGACGTGTCGTGTATATACGTATACACGTACATCATACGCGTGTGTGATACGCATGGAGAGCGTGGGTTTTTTAAACGAGTTGCATAACCGACAGCGCGATACATTCAGACGAGCGCTTGTTTATGTATGTGGATTTCGACCGCGAATTGACTTATATGGGCGCGACGGCTGGTCGCCCGAGGTGATGTTTTTTTTTTTCTTCGGTGGCGTTGCGATTTCGAATAAGTTGGGGCAAAGAAGAAAGTTTGAGCATTTACCTTGAGAAAACAATGAGCAGCGAATGACAATCGACGAGCGACGACTACATCAGGTATCAAGGAGATCAAAGAAAAGCCAGCTTAACTCTCCCATCCGACTTTTCCGGAGACTAGACACACGGGAGCGTTTTTTTTTTCGGGCAAGCCTTTCCCATCGTCATTACGCTCGTTAGTCACGTCTGCCTAGTTCAGGGCCTTGACTCGCGTGCGTGTCAATTGTTGTATACGGCAGCGGAGAAAAGAGATTCACGGTAGGCTGGTTTACTCGAAAGGACTCTCTCTCTCTTTCTCTCTCTCTCCTCGCGGAAGCCGATCGACGACGGCCGCACTTTCTACTCCGGCCCGAGTGTGCGTGCGCGCACACGTACACGTATATACAGTACATGCATATTACGTGTGTATAAAGGCGCTTCACCTTAACGAAAGTGAATTTGCGAGCCACTTTCGAAAAGCGATGCTGCCCGCGGCGCAGGATATCGAGAAAAAAAAAAGAAATAAACGCATCAGTCTGCGTACGTTATTACGAAGCCAACTTGCTTCTCTCGAGAAAGTGTTCTCTCACTGTGTGCGTTGCGTCACCGCGTCCGTCTCGTTGTTGTTATTGTTGGACGGCTTCGATTCGTGGAAGAGTTATTCTGGAGTAATTTATATACCACTGCGAAAAGGATAACGACCGCTAGTGCATGCATGCACTCTAATAACAGTAATAGAGGCGCGAAGAAAAAATGCCAATAATAAAATACCTCGACTCGTCAGACACATACGCGACTTAAGCACGCAGCGCTGTATAGTTGCAACCGTTAACGGTAAAACCGTTATTACACGCCAATAGCTCGCGTAATTCATTAATAGACCGATAATAGACACGCGCAGCTCGTCTCCAGCATTGGAGACTGCGTTCGCTATACGCGTGCATTACTATCAGTCGGCATGCGAGAGGCCAATAATCTACGTAACCGTAAAATCATTGCCCATTACGTTGCGTCGAAATTCCCGCCGATAGAATAGCGCATACATAAACGCATGTACTACAGCGGGACGCTCTTCGTTTCCGCACTCGCGCTTCCTAATCCGGTGCTTCGGATCCTTCGTATAAATTCCCCTTTCTAATGTATTCCAATTTTCTAGCTTAAAAGCAATGTATTGCGCGACGAACGAAATTTTCTGAATATCCTTTCTCGTTTCGACTCGCCGTGGGTGGAAGCTTTACGACAAGGCTTTTTAACTGTTTACTGTTGGCAGTTTTCGTCGATTTACAAGATTTCAGCTTCTAGCCGGTTAATAAGCTTCTCCACGCGATATATAGTCGTGATGTGGTAATTCGGAGCTATGCAAACTACGAGTTTTATACGTCTGACTATACTCGTCGGGATTTACGGGTTATTATAGTCGAATAATTTCCAGGGGATTTGGATTTTTCTTCTTCGCGGTCATTACGGGTGTATGCGTCATCTTGACCACGCTTTTCTTCGGATTTATCGTGTTTGTAAAATCGAAGCAGCGAATAAATACTAGAGAAATCTCTACGCCTTTCTGTCCACTACATGTAACCACTTGGGATGCATTATTCCGAAGGTGCTCTGTCTTGTCAGTTAAAAAAAAGAAGAAAGCATGAAGTTACTGTGAGCAGAGTGCATAAGAGAAACAAAAAAATCACTTCAACCGAGAGTTTCTATTTTCACAGTGTGTGCAACTTGCATCTACATCAGTGAAATAGACTACTTGTTACAGTCTTGGCTACCGCGCGCAATAAATCGTCGTTATATCCGCCGATATCTCTACACATATACAAAGCTTTGAGAGTGTCTACATCGTATATAAAGGAGGATTTTCGGTTTCAATTTTTCCAGAGCGAGCATCTTATATACAAACGCGGCTCCATTATTTTTCTCTATACAAGCCTCGTATAATACTTAACGAGCTCGATAAATCTTTCGGACACATTGGTGGTAGCCTCCAAGACCAAATACATAATTCCGTTTAAGCGTTTCTCCGTAAAACTAATGCCGCTCATTAGAACGTTATACTCTCAGTGATTTTTCCAGCTGTAACTAATGAACGACTTTGTTTAACGTCGCGAATTTCAGTCATCACAGAGGCGCCTATTTTTTCCGGCTCGACGCCCCTGCACATGTGTCCTGGTATATAGATAATACACCCAGCACAGGATGCAGGAGGTGTAAGTGGCTGTATGCTCGTAGCGCTCCGTTACGTTCAACTGCAAAGAGGCAGAGCTCGCTCGTCTCAAGGATCGCGGAATACCGTTTTTCAAGGTCTCGCGAGTGAGCGGCTCCTCTAGGCGTCCTGAGCGAGCTTCGCCGCGAAGCATAGAGAGAGAGAGAGAGAGAGAGAGAGAGAGAGAGGCCTCCAAAGACTTCCTCGCTATTGTGATTCGCGGATGCTATACGTACGCGCCCGGTGGTTTCTCCGCTACTACTGATGCGCTATATCTATCTCCCGCTGCTTCCTTCTTTCCCCTTTCGTGGCGCGAGAGAGGGCTTGTTTGTTTCAGAAAAGTCACGGCGCGCTGTAATTATCCCCCTCTACCTCTCTGATGATGAACCAAGTGCGCGCGTGTGTTCTCTTTGTAGGAGGTCGTCGCCGCCGTTTTTTTTATTTTTAATACTATTGCTTGTTCCTCTTAATTTATTCCACTATACGCACCTTCACAGCAATTTTGAATCACGAGCGATAAGACTCTTTTTTCTTTAATTTATAGCTATTGTGAATAGCCGCGAGGTTCTCTATCTTACATCTCTGGAGAACTAATTTCTTCCGAAAGTCTTATTGTAATCCTCGCGCTTATTCATTTCGCGGAGGCCGTGCGTTGTTTTTTTCCTCTGCCTTCTGTGTGCCTCGACTCGGAAATTCGTGTTATAAAAAACCTGCGTATTATTATCCAGGTTTTCCGATGATTCCGTTGACCTCAACCTCGTTTAATTGCTTTCTGATTATCACGGCGTACCGGTCCTTCGTTTGATTATAGTGAACGATCGGTGACTCACAGAATCTATAAAAACGAAGCTACTGCAAACGATCGATGCAGTTTTTGCTTTCGCGATCTAATATTCAACAATAGTTTTGTCGCATACTACAACGTATTATAGAAGAAAATAGCCTACTCGTGTAGTTTCGATTACGAAACCGCCTATAGTACATGCGCGCGATAAGCTCAAGCGACCTAAAATAACTTTTTTAAACGTTCATTTATCAAACGAACAATACGCCGCCTTGACAGTTGTCACACTGCTCGCTGCGGCTTGGATGTGTGCGCGGACATACGTAACGTTCGCGTAATAAAATGTCATGACAATGCCACAGAACTTGTATTACTTAGACTGGAATGTCCGCTGCAATTTTATTTTTGCTTCGTGCATATAGAAGCATTGCCGAGAATCGCATCGTGTATCTAAATTTTCAAACAACGAAGAAGATATCAAACGCTGCCGTTTCATCACTTCCCATTGCAATTGAGAAATTATTAATGGGAACAGCGCATCTGTGTAATTACTGAAACGAGCGTAGCGATGTGATTCTCGTTCGTTAAATAATGCATGTGATAAAAGATAAATACTTAGCGCAACTTCAGCTGGTTTCTACCGATAGACGAGTATCTCCCACTTGCCCCCCGCTCACACGTAGGCTGCACTTTGAGGTATTTTTTTTTTAATAAATGACGTCCTTGACATCTTTGCGTCCGCCGTCGAGTCTTCTATGGAAGCATGTTTACATATACGTTTCACACAACTCCTCGATTCCCATCAACTCCAATTGCTGCCTGTGCCAGCGGAAATCGACGAGAAGAATTATAAAACGAGTAGCGAGTCGGCAGACACAATCGGTAACTTTCTCCGTCCTGTGACTCGCGACCGCAGACGGAAATGTGTATGCGGTTGACAGTTCATATATATATGTGTGTTTATACGCGCACAGGCGAAGATGCTCTTTTCTCGCGCAATCTATCAAGTGGTGGAGTAGTCTCGGTGAAGAAACAGCACCAAACCTCTTTCGAAAACGTCGAGGCCGCAACTCGACTCAAGCATAACGTGGAGCAACAACGCCACTTTGCACTGGTCCTCTAGTACACTCGCGAAGCATCTCGCACACGATAGCTTTTTGCAGCTATAGCCGCTGGAGAGTCCAAAGGAGAGAAAGAGAAAGAGAGAGAGAGAGAGAGAGGCCGCAACGCTCGGTAGATCGCTCAGGTGTCAACGAACGGTTTTCCTCGTCCGTTCTCGGCGCACTCACACTCACGGAAACACGCGAACGACGCTTTCACACAGTATAATAGCGCGTATATAAGTACGCTCTTTCTTGTTTTACTGCTAGTAGTACCTGTGCGTTAGCTGCGCAAGAGAGAAAGCGTAGAGGTGCCAGGTGTTGAAGTTGACTGTGTGTGTCTACTCTACGCGCGCTCACTGCTCGCGCAGGTAGGAAGGTGCGATCGCAACTAGCGATGCGCTTGATGCTGACTGGGGCCTGGCTTGCCTACTCTGTACAGCGGCCCCTGGAGTACCGCTTCCGAAGTCGCTCCCCCACTAAGAGTGCCCAGCTCTCCGCTCTCGCGGTGGCCCCCTCCAGTGGACTCGCGGGCCTCTGTATATACATATACACTCGAGCAGTGCTATCCGACTATAGGTTCTACCTTTTACTATGCTATACTTGCCAGCCGGATTGCCTTGGCGCCTGTTGCCTCTCTCTCTCTCTCTCTCTCTCTCGCTTACTCCCCGCGAGTCTCCCGCGCACAGCACAGCTGTTCTTGTAATTCTTGCCAGCGACTTCCACTTTCCGATTCTCGATCTCCCCAGTACGGCTGCACTTTCAATTCGAGCTTTCGAAGTCGATCGAGCGGAAAGCTGGCGTCAAGCTCCAGTTTGCTCGATTTAGAATAGAAAGCACAAAAGCAGTCCTGCGCTCGCTCTTACTCGCGTTTCCGATGCATGAATTATAGGCCGCGCATTTCTGCGGCGATGTGACGCACGCGAGAGTGATACAGTCGCGTGCAATTATGAGTGATTCGCAGTCGCTTAGCGCTGCGGTGAGAGTTCTGCACACACAGGTATATATATTTAACTGCAACTTCTTCGATTCTCGCTAATGAAACTCGTGCGGTGGACATGGAAAGGGGCTTTGTTATTTTCCTCAACAATTACTTTTCTCGGCGTGTATATACGCTTGTCAAAGTGGTCGCGCCGATGCTGGAAACGATAAAGCTCACTTTCCCCCCCCCCCCCTCGAGCTTAACATTTCAACCGGTCGTTTTTGCCCTGTCCACGACAGAAGTAATTAAGAAATTCTCGCTTTTTCATCGCAAGGCTCGCGGATAACTTCTATACAGTTTGCCGCGAGCCATACTCTCAAGCAAGAGACAAAAAGCTAGCGATGAAGATTCTTCCGGCGACACAATTGATTTCGCCGTATTCCTTTATATAGGCTGTCTTCCTATAGGCTTCCTTTATATCTTTGTCCACCCGACACTATTAACGGATTCCACAGCGAGAAACTCTTTCCATCGCTTTATTATTTAGAAAGAACAAGCTGCTAAACCACCCACTCGAAAGATTCGAATCGAGGATCAAATTGGAGAGTTTGCGCAGAGAAAGCTCCGAGTGCAAAATTGGACTTTCAATATTGCTTTTGAGCGTCTGAAAGAGGACGGACTGACGTTAAAGCGGATAAAATAGCAGAGATTTATAAAACTAGTTTTCGAAAATTGATTGCAAAGAAAAAGGAAATCGCACGCACGCTTTCTGCGGAATTTATGCGCACCACACGCTATAATTGCAGGCGTAAATGTTTTCTTCGAATCGATGGGCAGGAGGATAAGAGGCGGAGCATAATAAGCAATGCACGCATGCATCTGAAATTCCTCCGAGTATTTTTCTCGGCAAAGGCGGAATCGTTAATGCGAACAGCGAAAGACTGCAACTGAAAGATGACAGACGTACGTGGAAAGAACTAATGCCGAGCTAAAAAAGGAACAAGAACGAAACAGCCCCCGTCCGCGTATGGATAAGCGCAAATGAAAAAATAAAAATAAAAAGTTTCCGATACAGGGAAAAAGTGTTCACCCGATGCATCCTTATTTGCGTCAGAAACACGCACACAACACGGTAGCATGCTCCTTTATCTGTATACACAAAAGCGAGAAGATAAATTCTTCTGCATCGGCTCGTCCTGCTAAGGTATCCGCGTGATGGGTAAAAAAAGGAACACATGAAAATGGAATAGCCCATCAGAAGATTGTTCCGCGAAAGACGACGGTAGACTCTTAAATCTCGTTGACTCGCACCTCTCAATCCTGAAAAAAAAAGGCTCTATCCCCCTGCTGACAGCGTCACTCCGATAAATCAAACATCCAAAAACACGAGAGCCAAGAGAGGTCCCGCTGCCCGACGCGCGTCGTGTAGTAGTAGCTATATACGAGCACGCGAAAAGAGAGAGAAAAAAAAAGAGGATAGAGTCGCGGCCGAGCGAAAGGAACGAACGGGAAAGGGAAAAATAGCGAAAGAGAGAAGTAAAGATAGAGAGGGAGAGACAGGGCGTGGGCGCCCCAAGGCCTTCTGCTCGCCATTTACGGCCAGCAGCGCGAGCTGCTCGCGCGGATAGATAATAAGGAGAGGCAGAGAGAGAAACAGACGCACATAGCTATATATATATATATATATATATACACGCGCGAGTCTCGAAATCCGCGCGACAGGACGACTGTGCAAAGAGCTCAGTCACCTCTATAGCGGGGAATTTTTTTCGAATCCTTGAGGCAGCCAGCCGAAACCACTGACGGCTTTTTCTCTCCAAGCTGCGATGCGGCTGCGGTAGCGCATGTTTGTCTTTTTTCGAAGGAGCGCGAGGCCGAATCCAAAGTCGCCCGCCGGGATATAAACTGTCCCTCTGATACGCTGATGGACTTTCGCTTTTTACCTCTTGGTTGGTTAATCGGATGTTTTGTCAGATCGAGTTACTTTTCTCTTCCAACAGCATCTCGTTGTTTCTCTGTATTTTTATTGCAAGGAATTATTGGGAATCGAGCCAGAGTGAAAAGTGAAATTCTGATGTTTCTCGCTCTTTATTTCGCTCGCAAAATTTTATTCAAACTCTTGGGTCAAAAAACTCTGGAAACGTATAAACAGCTCGCTGCAGCGAAAAAGACCTGCAAACAAGAAAAATCCGACCGAAAACAAGCTGTGTTGAGTAGGAATTTACACTCGCACGTCCTCCGAAAAACTCGAGGTATAATACCATAAAATTTAACGCCGACTGTGCACCGGAGAGCTGTGCTTATCTTAATTTTCAAGTAATGACACCGCGCGGGTATTTTCATTCGTCATCTCTCTCCGCGCGGCGAAAAAGAAATCGAGACGACGGTGGGCCGCGAGATAAAAAAAGCCGCAGTCGTTGTCAAATCTTGCCGGCATCTCTTCTCGTCCTGCGATTTGTATTCAGGCAGTGTTACGACGTTGTCGCGCGGCATCTTCAAGGCGAATCTCGACGAGTCGTGAACAGCGAAAAGAACTGGAACGTTCGATCCTAACATGCTCATTGTTTAATAGCGCAAAATCGATTTCACGACACTTTCTACTGGCTTCGAAACAACGAGCCTCGGTTATTTTGCGCGTATAATCGAGATTCGTCGGCTCGTCGATTTTTCTCCCAAACTCGATGCGGATTACTCATGCGCGTGGCACGGCGCGTAGGCGTAGAAATAGAATGTATACAATTTGTCATTGGCGTCGCGCGACTGGAATAAATTTAAATCTCTATTAGATACACAGCAACACACATACACACGTGTACGCGACCAAGCAATATTCCACGCGCAGACTTTCTCTTCTGAACTTGAGCAGCAGCAGTAGCGAGTGATCGATTCGATTAAAATTTCCTGTGCGCGAAACCCCGGTGATTTATGTGAATTTGCAAACAATGCAATTTCGTGCCGGACGAATAAAAAGTTATACGTATGGCAGTATCGCTGAAATACAATCGCGTCATGCGAGTCTGCACAGTATTTGCTCATGACATTAAACCGTACTCGGTGGAAGAATGCCGTTATATGCATATTCATCGCGTTCGCGTCAAAGTTCCGAAGACCTCCCGAAATGGCAGCACGCTAAATTAAAATCCGCGTGTCTCTCGTAATTGCACAGCAAACACGCGAAAAGAGTAATCTTCTTCCCGATGGCACACACGCGGCGAAAGAATTATTCCCGTCAAGACAGTACACGCGAAATTTCGCATGACGCGCTGAAAAAACAAAAAAAAATGGAGGAACGGACAGACTTGGCTGTGAAAGCCGGAGAGAATAAGAAGCGAGCTGAATAATCCGCTTTATTAGAAAGATCGACATCGACACCCACCTGCGGTAGTATACAATGCGCGCGCGCCGTTTGCAAGAGTATAGAGATAAAGCGGCGAGCCAGCTGTAGACTGCAGAGTGGCAGAGTGTAGATGAGGACAAAAAGGATGCAGATGGAGAAACGCGGAGTATTGTAATTTCAAATTCGGGTTTATATCCGCGCTGCGGTACGCGATTCGATTGCCCTTGTCTCGAAAAGACTTTGCGCTTTCTCGAAGCTCCGCGATGAAGCCGCAGCGAGGCAGCAATATTCCTCGCGGGCCCACATAGACCGTAAGCGAAGGATTCCTTGGGAGGCGCGGCTGCACACGCACATTCCCCGCAGCTGGCCGCGCGGCCAGTAACCTCCTCCTTACGATGCGACTCGCGGAATGCATTTCTCTACTCCTATCCACTGACCGTATGCCACCCGCGAGGCGTCTCTGGTGCTGCGTTGCACTCGCTGCATTTTCGATTTCGAGAACTTTTGGTCTCGTATACTGATGTTTTAATACCGATTGCGAACTGGCTCGGACGTCCAAGAGAAACCCACGCGGATAAATCTCTCGAACTACTTCATCGATCACGAGAACATCGCGGGCGCGCCTATCAGCAGTACTTCCATATATACAAAGGACATCTTCGAACGAGTTCCCTCGCGCTTCTATATGCAAGCGAATCGGTCACAAAGCCAGTTTCTCGCAACGAGACGATACGCGCATCGAGTCGTTCTCCTTAAAAGATTTGTGTACCTCCTCACTTCTCTATAACTGCGTTGTACTTATGCGTTTAAACGATGCAGTTCTGAAATCGCCTATACCCACACACGCGTAGCATCTCCACGCATCAGTCCAAGGCGAGAGCAACGCCGATTATTGTACCTATTCCGTCGCACAGCACGGCGGAGGAAGAACAACCGGGTCACGGTCGTCGATCTGCCGTACTGCTGATGCAGCTGTAATACGTCCGCGCGGCGGCCTCTCGTATAAGATATACGGCCGTATATATCTATATAGCCGCGCGTTACGTGCAACGACGGTGGAAGCGCATTGTCCGAGGATGCCTCGCCTTTTTCGTACATGATGCGTTATATACGTATAAGTTACGAGAGTCTCGCGGACATCGGGACTTACCTCTGCGAGTTTATAGTGTATGAGGGTTGTCGAGCGCTGAGGTAGCCACTCTAAACCTCGGTTGCATAAGCTCCCATTTCGGTTCGCGTTTAATTAAACTCGTTATAAAATTACATTTCGTAATGAGATATATTTGGATAAAATTCTCATTACTTTCACTTACTCGCGACCAGTCGACAAAGTTTTCTGATGTGCTTTATGCCATAAAGTTATACACTTTTGCGAGCCACTCCTTTCCGTTTCAGTTGTCTGGAAATTTATATAGTTTTGAATATTTATGACATTTCTATTATACAACTAGTCTTTGTCCCTATTACATATTGCATATAAAAAAACAACGCCTACGAGCCATAAAAGCGCAAGTTAAAAAAACAAAGTAATCTTTTGATCCCAAAAGTAGCGCGAGATTATGCAAATATTGGACGTGCCATTTTACAAAAAGCCTTGAGAACTATGAAAAAGGACTTTCTCTTCTTTTTCTTATTTGCCAGTTTACAAGTTATGAATTAGATTCGAATGGACCCATATAGCCGGATTAAATTAGACGGGATTCTGCGTCTGATGAAATACACCAGCCGAAAGTAAAAGGTCCTTTAACGACCATTCCCAATATAGCACGAGCATAAAAGTGTAAATTTAAAAAGGTACTTATATACACATGTTGAAAGGCTAGTCACGATCACTTTCAGGAGTCGATATACCCACCCCGTCGAGCACCCCGTACAGTAAATAAATTTCCTACGTTCTCAACAAGGCAAAAATCCGGTCCGGCCCGTTACAAAATCAACCTCTGGCTGCTACAGATCTCTGTCTGTATATATGCGCGCGTAAACGCGTAGGCCGGACGGAAAACTGCAGTCCGAGACGTGTGCGACGATTTCGTAACCGCAACGCAGCTGGCAATAGTGATCCTGCGTTACTTATATATACACTCACGCGCGACCCAATCGAACCCAACGCAAAAGTGCGCCTTTGACAAAGCGACGCCTTGTTGTTTCGCAATCGAAAGTCGACGGTATGACGTTTTTTGCCTGAGAACTCGTTTCGTGCGTGGTTGTGCTCTTGTTTTGATTGTTTTATATTGCCGAACGACTGAAAGTATCTCTATATATACACAGCACGTTATATTTTGATGCTGAGTTTAAATAACGCACGTTTATAGTAATATACAACCTCATCGCTATCCCACCCGTTTGTCTAGACTATTATGAGAGGTAGAGTATTAACAGAAAGAAAACACCGTGTAATATTGCTTCAAGCTAGACGTGAGTCAAATCCCGTTGGGACGCTCGCGTAGATAGATGTTGAATTTACTGTTTCAATTGTTTGTTCAAATCATAAGTTTATTTATTTATTTATTTATTTATTTATTTATCAAAAGAAGAAATTTACATTTATTTAGTATTAAAAATATTTTCAGTCATTCATATTTAAAAAAATAGATTCTTGTGGATATAAACCGTTTTAGCATATTTTACTTAAGTTTGTGTCCGAATGGAAACTCTGGATGCTCAGCAACTCTAAAACAGATAATTTGAGGAAATTAATTTTGGCTATATGGTTCAGCTACGTGTTCAGCAATTGCGTACTTTGCACTAATTCAAAATGCGTACATAATAAAAAGATAATATAAAAGACTAACCCTCTGAAAAATTTCGTAACATCAAAAAGCCGCCCATCCTCGCCCTTATCAAGATCGTTCAGCTCCTTCATCTCATTAGCCGTGAGTTCGAAATCGAAAATGTCAATGTTCTCCTTGATCCTCTCGGGATTCTTACTCTTGGGGATGACGATCATTCCGTTTTGCACAACGTGGCGCAACAATACTTGACCCGTCGACTTGTTATGTTTTTTGGCGATCTTCTGGACCAGCGGAAGATCCAAAAGTTTTGGCAGAGCAAGGGTGGCATCATTCATCTTGCCGGGATTAGAACCCGGTGAACCCAAGGTGCTGTAAGTCGTCAGGGCGATATTGTGTTTGGCGCAGGTCTCCCGAAGCGCTTTCTGTTGGTTGTAGGCTTGAAGCTCAACCTTAAAGGAAATCAAGATGAAAAGTTATGTTGTGTTTTATCGTGAAGTACTTGATTTTTTATTTTCGATGATTTTTCTAGTATTGGTGCACATTACCTGCAAGTTGCTAGGTTTGATTTCGGCATTCTTCATGATTTTCTCGATTTGCGCTACGTTGAAGTTACTAAGACCAATAGATTTGGTTCGTCCGGCTTTTACTTGAGCCTCCATCGCCTGTACACAAAGAGTTGCTATATATTCGATTCAAAGATTTGGCAATAAGTATCGTTTACGCACCTTCCACATCGCAACATGATCGGTATCAAAGTCCAAAACCATAAATCCGTCTTCATCTTTCACTGGTTCCAGCTTATTAGGGACCCTCTTGAAGCCCGTTGGGAAGTGAATGAGGTACATGTCGACGTATTGCAAGCCCAGTTTTTCCAACGAGCTTTTCAACAGGGGCTCGATATCAGCGGCTCGGTTTCCAAATGGTGGCAACTGAAAATAAATAAAGAAGCGAATAAAACGTGAAGAAAATTTTTGGTCGTACGTACAAACCTATAGATATATGTATTCAGTAATATCTACCTTCGTCGTAATGAACAAATCCTCTCTCTTGCCTCCATTGTCGAAATACTTCTTCAGACTTTTGCCGATTTCCTCCTCGTTATTATAGAAGAAAGCTGTGTCGATGTGCCTGTAGCCGTTCTCGAGCGCAGCAGTGACTGCTGGGTCTACGTCGTCTTCCGTTATCTAGTCATATTCAAAATGAGCAAAATGTAGGTATAGTAAAAAACTTTTCCCTTTAATGTGATTGTAAACTTTCCAAGTATTAATAATTAACTCTACCTGCCAGGTTCCAAGTCCAACAACGGGCATATCATAACCCGATGATAGCTTAATGGTTTTCTTTGCAGAGACAGCGGCCATGATTACACAGCAAATGTAAACGAGGTAAGAATGCCTGTAGTGACAAATTTTTTTTTTTATATTTAATAGACATGTATATTCTAAATGCAGAGATTAGTACAGTGAGATGCCCTTGTGATATCGATATGGAATGTATTTTATTTTATTATATTTAGCGATATCAAACTTTTTTATGTAACGAGTATTTCGCAACATTGAGTTATCAAGGATGACAAAGCATTTCTATGCAAAGATAAGAAAGAAAATAAATCAGTTATTACAATTTTTGATATTCGCTGACAAAAAAAAGAATATTTACTAAACTTTTTGGTAACGCGAAGGCATGCAGGCATCGACAACTTAGAACTGATTAAATTGACGCTGAGTAAACTCTACACAAAAAAGTTCTACACACTACACGAAAATAACTCTACACAGTTATTCTGTAGACGTAAACATTCTACACGAATATTTCCCGCACAAAAATTTCCTACACGCATTTTCGATTATTTTACTACACCGGCAAACTCTACATAATCGGGTAACCAATTGTTATACATTGTTGCAACAATAGATAATGCGATGTGTAGAGTTTACCGGTGTAGTAAAATAATCGAAAATGCGTGTAGGGTAATTTTGTGCAGTGAATATACGTGTAGAATTTTTACGTGTACAGAATAACTGTGTAGAGCTATTTTCGTGTAGTGTGTAGAACTTTTTTTGTGTAGAGTTTACTCAGCGTCATTAAATTTTGGAACCAAGAATACATTGACATATTGTACTATCATGAACAATCAAATATGTCAAAATAAAATCAATATTTCTTTATTCTATAATTAAATACAGATAACTTACTTGAACGGTTGTGTATGCACGCGGAGCGCCGACCACACTATTTTATATACGCAGCACCGAATAGAGAAGAACCTTTCAGTTCTGAGATCGTCAACCCACTGATGAGTCTAATAAACTACTAGAGGATTTATATCTTTTTTAAAGGTAACGAGTCAGTCTGACTTTTATATAAGTATATATATACAAAGCTGTTGGATTACGTCTATCGCAAACATCAAGTGCGGTCAAGGACATTTTAAAGATAAAAGAAATGATGTTAGAATACGCAACATATACTCAACAAAATGACAAGACAAGAATTGTATTTCCGGTGTGCTTACATTTTATTACGTTATTTATTAGTTATTTATTATTCTAAACAAATACAATTCTTATGGAAAAATGTCGCATTATTTTATGGACTCGGGCCATTTTTTTTCTATCATAGAAAATGATCTGAGGAACTTATTGAAATTATAAATTAGCATCTCTGCGTCAATAAAAAGATACCTACGCTTGCAGTATCCCTGGTAGAAAATTGAGCAGTGAAACTGGCCAGCAGACTAATTATTGGCCAGTGCTAACTCGCGAGTTCGAAATGCTGTCACTGTCGAAGAACTGCCAAGTAGTATATAAAAATATATTATATGAATTAAAAACATCTATAATAAGAACAGTCATACAAATATATAAAATAACAATAATTATTATTAATTAGAAATCAACTTAAAACTACCGTTTATCCAAATATTTGTGAAATATTGTTAAAACGTACGTATTAAGGAGGCAAAGAGTAGCAACCGGACCTACGCACATATAATAGTATACGCCGAGTATACAGGCTGTCTGCTTATACCGCAGTACAAGCATGCTAACCGTACTCACACATACAGAAGTATACGACGCGTATAATACAGGCTGTCTGCTATGCTATACAGCAGAATAGTAGATCCAGAACTACAGCACAGATACCACCATACAGTCTGAATCAATGTTAAAAATGAGCATGGTATATACACTGACTCAATTATTGTTAATTAAGTTTAAATTATAAAAAGTGCCATCTATGTGCTCGATCTCACCAATGATGAAGTTCGATAAGTGACTTGCACAGATATTTCCATCTTATCAGCAATATATCTTATGAGTATGCAAGCCAGTTACTGTCAGTGTCCAAATCTGTCATTATCATGCTAAATCCATAATATTGAAGTTCGATGTCTGTTATTTTGCGGAGAGACTTGTTAAATTATTTAAAAACAGACTGCGATAACAGTTTTTACTTAACTGTCCTGGTTTGGCTTTTCACTTTGAACTTTTGGCTTTGGCGTCAAAATTTACAGGTAAGTCTATACATAAAACTCAAATTCATTTCAGCTAGAAGGATTTCAACTTAATATATTGTTTCAAGATGCCATTACAAATTAACATGTAAAATTTCAGCCCTCTACGAATGATGGATTATAAATGAGAGCAAAAACAATATACTTACTGATTCCGATTAGTTGTTTTACAATTTTGTTTTTGCAAAGTAAAAAGCCAAACCAGGACAGTTAAGTAAAAACTGTTATCGAAGTCTGTTTTTAAATAATTTAACAAGTCTCTCCGCAAAAGAACAGACATCGAACTTCAATATCATGGATTTAGCATGATAATGACAGATTTGGACACTGACCGTAACAGGCTCGCATACTCTTAATCCGTAGCTTTAAAAAATTATATTTATCCTTCCAAAAACATTCTACTTGCATTAATACGGTTCGCCCAGCATTTTTAACTAATTTAAATGCTAAAAAATGGTAACAAACGTCCGTTTGTTACTATTTTCTATTTTTTACTTATCTGGCCAGTTCTTGCGCAGTGAAGTACTTAAAAATCTGACGAAAATGCCGCGTCCACTAGGCAGTCACTACTGATGGAACTGGCTGGTTTCTTCCGAACTGGGTATGGACTGCCCAAAAACTGCTGATCATTTCTACCAGGGTATAGCTGTGTAGGGTATCCACTGGGTGATGCGATTCTCGCCTAACCGTTGATACACGCCAAGATTAATAAATCGCAAGAGAGTGTCAAATTAAAAAGCAAATTAGTCAGTAATCGATTCAGCGATAGAGGATCAAGGAAAGAATAAATTTCTTTCACACCCCGGGCGAGAGTGAGGAAGCCGAAATAGCGGGCTCGCATATCTCCGTCGATGAAACGCAATTAAGCTGCCCAGAGCCGGTACGCTATACGTTTAATCACGTCAAATCTGCCAAACAAACGAGCCGAAGCAGAGAGAAGCATCATCGTGTATAGCTTCTATCGCATACCTATCGACTGCCGGCGGTACATCACACATTACACTTTCTCATGCTCGCGCCTTCGGCGTATAGGGGAGAAAAAGCATATTATGCCTTGGAGCTCGACTTTTTCTTTTGCGCGCCGCCCGGGTGTAATATAGGCGGCAGGGGGGGGGGGGAATTTCGGCACGCTAAACGCTGCCGAGCAGCCGGGTCACGCCCATCCGATGCGCCAAGGAATCGCCTTAGATGCGTATCATCTTTCGCGAGCTTGTCAGCCGCTGCAATTTAGCCCTGCATGCAGCAGAGAACCAATGTGTCTATACGCTCTTCTCGCGTGACTCGACTCGCATTACGCGGTTCCACTCGAAATCGTGGATTTTTTGGATCGTATTCTTCCTCGTCACGCACAATTTCGTCATATTTTTCAACGTCGTTAACGAACGCGAAGAGGTTTGCAGAATTCAGCGTCAGCGATTTTTATCTGAAATGCACTTCGATGCGCGATTCGAATCTTAATTGCGTTCGCGAAAGAACGGTAAATTTTCCATAAAATGCTTATTACTGATCTGTTTTTCTTAAAAAATCAAAACCAAAGTCAGCCCGTTCGTTAGACGAATGCTATAGCGGAAAGCTCGCTTTTGTTCAGTAATGAACTTTTTCTCCGGTCCATGCAATATAGAAGAAACAGCCGCGACAGCAGCGCAGAAAAAAGCTTAAGGGCATGGTAAAGAGCTCCACGAAACTACGTTGTTTTGATGTTCGGGGCTCTCTTCTAAGTACCTATACCTCGGAGTATGGACTTTTGTTTTTATTATTTTTTAATGGCTGCTGTAAAAAAAGCACGATGCCTGTGCTCATATAGCTGCAGTGCGCTTTCGTATAATGGGAAGGCTTAAAATTTTACTGCCCAAAGAATAACGCTACGAGAATTCGGTACTGTGGCATTTTGCACTTTGCGAAATTATACCTTAATTGATGCGCTCGGACGAAAATTCGACGAACGAGCGTGGACTCGTCGAAGATTCGGCATTAGACAAGAGTAGTTTCGGTTTAAAATCGATACTCACGGATTACGGTGTAAACGAGTCAAGCACAGCCAGCCGAGCGTAATGATAGACACACAGCGCGCCGTTGAGTAATTTAATTACACGCTGGGCAAAGCCGTATATACGAAAAAGGAGAGCTTGTAAATAGCTGCAGTAGCGCAGTAGCCACAAGAGTCCCGATTCTCCTCTCCATTAAGCGCAAAAGGAGCAGAGGGAGGTAATTTTTTTTAATGAATCCTCCGAGTGAGGCAAGGCAGCTCTACTCGAAGAACAGCCTCTCGCTTGCTTTCGTCAATCTCGCGCTTCCTTTTCTCTCTCAGCTCTGCCTCTGCATGGCACGGCAGGGAGAAAGAAAGGGAGATAATGACTTTTGCTCGGCACGCATGTGCTCCTTAATTACCGGACTTTTTAACAATCCTCCCCTGTAATTTACGAGCTGCGCTCTTGAAAACTCGATTCGTTCCTTTTCGGAGACGCGTTGTGATGCCGCTGATGCCCTTCTTATTCCCTCTATTCTCTGCCGCTTCTATATAGCTACTATCGCGCTTCTGTTTCAAACTTTCATGCTGCACGTGTCACTTTTTTTGTTGGTTCGTGGTAGGAATTGTCGATACAGTTTTAATTATGATTATTATTTGTACAGTAGAATTCAGGACAAATATAAAAAAAAGTTTGAAAAAAAAACTCATTGTAAATCATTTAGCATTCAGACAGACCATAAACGACATTTACAGCAATAAATAGCAATCCCTCGGCTTCTTATCGCTACCTCAACAACGTCTCCACACGTGGAACCCCTAAATCTTCGAGCAGCTCGCATTATACACCGGCAGCTCCTCGAAACAACGACCCGCTGGACCATCCCGGCTTTTTGCTCCAAAGCAACAACAAGTGCGCTGGAAAAAATTCGGGCCGTCTTCGCCATAAATTCGCCGGACTGTATACGAGCGCAGAGAACGAAAGAGATATAGAGGGAGAGAAAAAGAAGAACGAGCGACTGCTGCCGAATATGGAAAACCAACGATTCTTCGCCGAACAGCTTTATACTTCAGTTGAAACGACACAAAAGTAATCGCACAAAGTGAGCGCTACTTATTTTACTTTGTTTTCTCTTTGCCCGCGCGTTGCACAACTTGGCCTCCTTTGATACGGCTTTAAGTATATTCGAGGCTTATCGAGACTTCCGAGAGTTCCGAGTCCTCCTACGCGCGCGAGATCTTCCTTTTCTGCTATATAACGCAAACTGCTCGCGGCGTCGCATATACTATCGGCAGAGACGAAATTGAAAAACAGGACCAATTCAATTTGCATGAGACAGCTGTAAACAAGCTTCGTATACTTACCAGCTGGTTAAGAATCGCACTACATCATTGTATAGTAATAAAAGGTGAAACGCAGGGAGGTCGCATAAAAAGTAATTTTTCATTTATTTAAAAATAAACGTTTGCGATGAATAAGAAATAACATGACTACAATGGGTGTATATTGATTTTTTTTCTCTATAATTTATAGAACAATCATAGATGATTTCAAAAACTATTTAATAGATTCGAGTTTTTTCCGATGCGCGATATACACTCTACTTATTTATAATATAATAAAGAGTCAACTTGACGCGAATGGGCTAAAAGCTTCAGAAGGCACGGGTGAAATTATCAAACGCGGCGTCCTACATATAACATATGGAGTATAATTTTCGCATGGCAATTATATAATCTTATTCGATTAAACTCGCACTTTATATAAGGAATATCAACTTTTCATATTATTGCGAATTATAATTTATCATATTTTTATCATAGTACATAGTATAGGGGAGGATGGGGTTGATTCGCACTTTACAATATTTTCCTTTATGCGCGGACTTGTCTCAAACATTCAACACAATTTAAACTGTTTCGAAAAAATAAGTTACGAATTAGCCCCATCCTTCTCTATAGTAATGCACGGCTCGACTCGCGTCGGCGAAACATGCACGTTATATAACATTAATAACTCTTTTGTATAATTTTAATATAATTTTATATGTTAATATAATAATTTCGCTAAGATTTTGATTCGCTTTGACATTCTTTCGGCTACGATAGCGAGTTGGCGATGTGCATACACAGGAAGTATCGTCGAGATATACAAAAGGTTCGGAATCGATACCTATTAGCATATTATAATAGTTTTATCATTCGTTGTTCGGACGTAAAGGCGGGTTGTGGTGTTGCTTATTTTGACTAGATATTTATCGAGTTATATTATATAGCGTCGATTCGTTGTCGTAGATTGCAGTTCCATTTATATATCAGTCTTCCGTACAGCTACTGATTCGCTTAATGTCTCGCGAAATTCGCGCGGATGCAAAGACGGTCCATTGAAAGCTCACGCTCTCTTGAAGTTGAAACGCGAGAAAATTGACCGTGAATTATATTTTTACAATGCCGATATAGCCCTTTTACATAAGCTTTAATTCCGCCGTTTTTTACATAACCGCGCGTCTGCTGCTGCTGCTGCTGCTGCTGCTACTGCTGCAATGCATACACAGTAAAAAAAGAGCCAATAAACTCCTCAATTCAATTATGCATAATTATTATTCCCTCTCATGAACGAAGCAGTATTATACAAGTGTTGCATATTATACTCCAGTGTAGAGAACGAATTTGAAATCAATGACATTTTTTCGTCACTACAATAAGGATTTCTCACGATGCGTGCAGTTGGATAATTTTTATTTAAAAAGCGCCATTTTTAGCCTTTTCGAAGAAACCACTTTTGGACCCTTTACGCGAGACCCGGACTGTATATATACGTCGCCGCGGGCGAGGAAGACTCGGAGAACGAGTTAGCTTTGGTCCTCCACACCATATACGCGCATATGTGGTTCTACTAAAGGAAGAAGGAAATAGCAAAGTAAAATATGGAGAACGTACAGAAGGTAATTTTCCGGAATCGACACGTGTGCCTATATACATACTGCGTTCTATTATGGAGAAAAGCGGTTTGCTGGCGTGCCATTCGAGAGTGCGAAACTAGAAGAGAGGGAGAAGCAAAGTGCATATAATGGCTTTAATTTTAAACAGAATTTATTGAACATTAGTGCTTTACAGTCGTCGCACAAGATAGCTTTAATGAATTGAAAATTTGAAAGATAAACGCAACGAATTAACGAATGATCAAGTGGATATCATAACTCATACAAAAAATAATGAATAAATATCGTGGAAAAACTACGGAGTTTTATTTACATCGTGAGAATTCGAGTGGAACACCAGCAATATATAGATTCGCATAATATGTCATTCGCTCTGCACACTTGCACACTTTTACACGCATACAGCCCTGCTCGTCGTTCTTTTTCTCTCGCAATTTTCGAAAAAAAAAATATCGAGAAAAAGTAAGCAGAGACATGCTCGATCGCTACCTACCACCTACAGGTATATATTATAGTCAACAATTTACAATGATAATTAAGACTCGCGGGCCAGGCAGTGAACTCGCCGCTATATATATGAAAATCGCAATCTCGTACACGCTTCACCAGTCGAGATCAATCTTTCACGCTGCGATCCCTGTATACAGCACTCGCAAAGGCACACACCTGTTCTTCCACTCGCGTTATATATACATTATAATGTATTACGCGTTTGGAGCGTCTCTCTTTGGCACTTTGACAAACTTTGGCTCTCTTCTGTGTGTCGAGGAAACGCACTCCATATCCTTTGCGTGTCGTATCGTCGCTCGTTATCGCGATAACCACACGCACACTTTATAAGGGGGAAGAGCTGCTCGAACCTCATTTCAGCAGTATTGTCGCAGTATTCTTTGGCGTTGCGGCTACCGGCTATAAAGTGGCAGAAAGACCTATAACTTATTGCGACTCGTGGCTTTGGTGTACGTTGTAATGAGAATATCGCTGTATATATATGTATGCGCGTGTAGCGTCTTCTCTTCTTTTTCTCGTTGACTTTAATATATGTATATAGAAATATCGACGATATATTTTCATTAGTACGGCTTTAGACTCTAGCTTACACTATTTTATAATCGTATTATAAGATATTTTCTCTCATTCCTTTTAAGGCTCTTCAGCATACAGTATAACCTATACAATGCGTAAATCTTTACACTGAGATCCTTCGAGCAACTACGAATAAGTGACATTATATATATATGACTCGTCGTGATTGTTTTAAATTTATGTAACAAAGTTTCCATCTCGTTTCCCTACATGGTCTATGTTAGTAAATATTTATATTTCAAGCTTGTCCAGGTGTTACGTATATAGTGTTTAATTTATACAAAAATACGATCAATTTGGCAGAATCTAACAACAAATCTTATTTATATATAGTAAATACGGATCGTAAGCAACTCTGATATTGCAGACTTTATTCTCTTCTAGACAAAAAGTATGGAAGTATATCGGTACAATTCAAGTCTTAAACTTATCTATTTTACACCGTATATAAGAGCTTTGGCGAGCTTTGGCCTAATATAAAGAGAAATTCGATCAAATCCTTGATCCGCGAGCGTCTCTCTGCCACCGATAATAGCCGGATAGACTTTTGGAAAAGTATATCATAACACAGCAGCATTGCACACTCGTATTCGCACAATAAGTATAGTATATAGAAAAGGGAAAAACGTCGTAGAGTTCGTATATACGTCCCTTGGCGCGCACATTCCGGCTGCGAGAACACGGATTCTTCCTCTCGAGAAGCTTGGCCTTCTTTGGAGTCTGCAGTCCAGTATATATAGGCCTTAAGTAACGCGCGCCGGGATAATCGACGCGTGCAGTCGTCTTCCACGCTGATGAAACAAAGAGCGGAAACAGCGCCTGTGAACAGAAGAGAGAAAAGCATCGATTGCGGATTAGCGCGACGGATATATAGTCTATTAGTTAACGTAGAGGAATTCAATGCTCGCCTGCTTTAATATAATGCTCATATATATATATAAAGTCGGCCCATAAATTATATACTTTGTTTGCTGCAGCTTTGCACGCGTGTGCGCGGACGCGATAAAGCGACGCGGCCCGGAAATTTATCGCGGCTGGGATTTTTCGCCGAGAAGAAGCGCTGCGGCGGTACCGATTGACGCTTAATTTCCCGCTCTTTATACCGCAAAGCTGCGCGTATGAAGATAGCTCGTGCAATTTATTCTTATACAACTGCGCAGTGATGATGCGAGCGAGAAACCATTATATCCCTCGCAAGCTTTGTACAATACAGAGTTTCAGGTTGTTTGCGTTGAAATTTAACGAACGTGGCAGTGCGATAAATCGAGGCCCCTTTTGAAGCATACACGAAGTAAAATTTTATCGCGAACTACGCAAATAAGTATCGAATATCATCCCAAGCAGCGGCGCATTCTCTATAATGAACTCGAGGAAGATAGCGTAGCTCTTGGCCACAACATTATATGTATACACGCGCCTAATGGGCCGCTGCGAAAAACTAATCAAGAAAGCATCTGGAATGAACCCGCGGCTGAATAAACAAGCGCCGTAAGAGGCGAACGCTGTACTTTATCACCGAATATCGTCCGAGTCGCTAATTAACGAGCTGAGTAGAAAAGCTTGTCACAGTTTAAAGCTCGCGTGCCTGCCCTTTTTTTCTGTGCGACTGATGCTTCCTGTGCACACTAGCTCGGAGCTATTTGTATAGCTTGATGATAATATTACAACCGAAAGGGAAAGTACATCGTTATTCTAGCCTGTAGGCTGCGGTCAGACCCTTAGCGCAGCTATGCACGCACTCTGTACTCGCCGATCTGAAAATGTATTCGCGTGTACAGTGTGATAGATACCGGCACTTAATATTAGCTCGTTACTGCCAAAGTCCGCGCAACCACCGCCGCTGTGGCAGCGGTTCTCTTCCTGTATCTCTTTCTCTCTCTCTCTCTCTCTCTCTACTCGGTGCGCTTTAAATTCTAATTTTAATTGCGCTTCATACGCCGCGCAGCTCTGTTTACTCTCATTACGGCTCTTCTCGGCGTGTGTATGTGCGCTGCGGTACACGCGACGAAGAACAAAGAAATCATCTTCCATACCGGAGGACCGAAAGCTCCTCGGAAGAGCGTTGTACTCGATTTCTTGGGAGACAGAGTAAGTAAAAATAGGCGACACCTCGGTTAATTTATTGAGTGCCGAAGAATTCTCGAGAGCAAGCGAGATTTATCGTCATGATTAGTCGACCCGCTCAAATTGATATGCATCTTCCGCGAAACAACAAAGTCGCCAGCGTGTGCAATTAGTTAAGCTGTAAATAAACTGCTCTCTCTCTCTCGTATAGCGAGATCCGATTTTTCCGATCCAGACGAAAAAAAAAGGGAGCGCGCATTAATCACGTTCGCGCGGAGTATACGTAACTCGGCGAAAACGGATCGTGGACTCGATTTATCTCGAGCAGACAAAAGGCGACGGCCGAAGCGCGAAAAAGTGTCTCGAGTTCCGTATTCAACAGGTCCACGCGCGGACAATGGGCAGCGCGCGAACGCGACAAATCGTGCGGCACGTTTCTTCGGGGGATGATTTCGGGGGTATATATATATATCGTACCGTGATCAGGCCTCCTGCAGCTCGCCCTTGACGCCGGGTACACTGTGATGGTGCCTCGAAGCTAGTCTGTTTGCCAGCTCGTGCATCACGTCCCTGTAGATGACCGTGTCGAGGTTCTCGCCAAGCATATAGAGCAGGAACCAATCGCCGACTTTACTGCGCCTTACTATCGTTTCGACAGCCTCTCGCCGTACGAGACGAAACCTCAGCCGGAGTAGGTAGACCCTCGTCCGGGGTGAGAATATTATGATGACCTGTGCACGAACAAATTCTTCGCTTTATATAATGCAATAGAGTGAAGTAGTGTACGGTAAGGAGTATTCGCGTGACAGATGCTGCAAAAGGCGGAAAGCGGGAAAATAATAATCCAGTTTTATTCGCGCGCCAGCCAGCAGCGGGATTAAAAAGAACTCGCACGCGCGCGTGCGATAAATAAGTTAGAGGTCTTGCCGCGTGGAGCAGAGAAGAGGATTCCAAGCTCAAATAAGCCAGCTATTTAACGAGCTTATTTGAGCGGCATAATCTTCTTAATAAGCAAAGCCCTCAGCGCTTGCTTGTGTGTATGCTCCTATACGCTGCAAATTCTATTACTATTAAATATTACCAGCTTTCTGTATACTCACCCTGTAAATGACGGTCAAGAGGCTGAGCACGCCAAGGAAAAGGAACCAGAACCAGAGGAACACGTAGATCTTCTCGTTGACGACGTTCAGAGGCAGTATACAGACGGCGTCATGTCGCTCGACCTCACCGCTCACACCGTACTTGTAGAACGTGCACTTGGTCATTCGAGGGAAGACGTAGATCATCGGGTCGACGCGGTCCTCCTGATCGGACTCCAGGAAGCGTAGCACGTCGATTCCGAAGGTCAGGAATGCGCCGTCGAAGAAACGGTTCATCAGGAACATTTGGCCTGTGTGGTATAATATAATCGATCGTTAAAGAAAAGCAAAACTCCCGCGAGATACGAAGTACAAAATTAACCCCACGCGTCGCGTAGGTATACACGCATAAGCTGGGAAAGCTCGCGCTCATGCAGAGTTAATATCCAGAGTCGCCTCTTGCGGCCGCAACGAGATTTATGATAATTGTCGAATTGAAAATAAAAGAGATGAGAGAGAAACTCACCGATGACGTTCAAGAGGGCGAGCACCTCGCAGAGGTAGTACCTGTACGCCCACCAGTTGTGGAAGCGCAGATTCTCCCATAGATAGTCAAGAAGCATCTTCTTCTTCTGTTTCTTCTCGACCTCGGAACAGAGCCCGATGTCGAGGTCCATCATGAGAGCGTGGATCTTGCCGCCCTCCCAGCCCTTCCACAGCCAACGCGGCGTGTAGAACAGGATCGCCTGGAATCCCATAGAGTTTTGTTTTATACTCTCTGTTCTGTTCTCTCCACTGCGACTTGGATTGAGTCTTTTCGTCTTTTCGCCGAGATCGCGTATACAGCCCAAAGTAAAAATTAGCCTGACTAATGATCCAAGTTCGATTGGGATTCGATTGAATTCGCTGTGAATCTTTCCCAATCTCCCACAAGTCGTGTAATCGATCGCTTCATAAAAACAGCTTAATTGCAGTCGATCCCTCTCGCGAGCTTTTTTTTTTTTTCAATAAAAATCCCAACTCCCAGGCAAAATTCGAATTTATTCCACGTATATACAGCGGTGGCTGGGGGAGGCGCGTTATTAATATCGCATTCTTAAACGAATTCCTCATCGCTGGCTCTCCCTCGAGCGCAAGCGCGAAGAGAAAAACGGCATCGCGATAACGAGGAAATATGCCCTTTCGCGGCAGCGGCGGCGGCCTCCTCGCGCTCGCCTGATTAATGCTGGGGCTTTGCGATATTTTCGATGCGCGCGTAACCACTTACGCTCAGAGATCGAGCCGCTCGTTATAATCGCGCGTAGCTGAGGATACGCAACAACGGAGCTGCGTTGAATTGTAATTGAAAGCTGTGCCGCGGCGAAAATGTTTTAATCCATCTGCGTTTCGGAGAATTTTAATAAAAGTAACACCGTCGGAGAAGTATATATACCCTATAAGATTATCTCGATACTGATGTGAACGGGTTCGGAAGACAACAATTCCGAGTGGAAAAATGCCAGGAATTCCGCTAATTACACCTGTCATGTCGAGCTTGCTCTGCACGAACGTATATACACACTACACACACTCTTGCATTCTTCCACCCAATATTGTCGACTACCATCCGCTCTAGCCCGTCTCTCTCTCTCTCTCTCTTTCTCTCTCGAGACCTCGGGAGAGATCTTATCCGTTCCTTGGAAATATATAACATGTTATTTGTACGACTGTAGGAGAAATCCTCGGCAGTTTGGTTTCTTCTTCTCCTTCTGCTCCTCTACACACGTGGAAGAGCCTCATCATCGCGAACAGGGGGATAATGGGAGCAAGTGCAAGTTAAAAGAAGTCTTTACGGCTCTATTAGTCGTAAACGCGCTCGCGCGTATCCATCTTCTGCGCCGAGCGTCGCATCACAACCTCACGGGAGATCAAAAGAGCGTCGAGTCTCCCCCGCGTAGCGGCAACATCAAAATTACTCAGATTATAATTATACCCTGGTAAAAGCAACAGCGACCTCGTGCGTGCATTTCTTACACATATATATTTATAAACGACAACGCTCGTGCGTCGTTGCAGTGTTAAGTTCGGAAATATACGCGTGGGGCGCTTTCTCGCGACCTTCCCTGCTCTCTCTCTCGCTCTCTCTCTCTCTCTCTCTCTCTCTCTCTCTCTCTCTTGCGCTAATTAAGTTCACGGTTCTCGCGGCGAGAAGGATACTGTATACCCGAGAGCCTCAGAGTCAAGGAGGAAACAAGAGCGAGGTGTTAACGTACGAAGGCGCTGCTCTTGTCGTCGTCGTCGTCGTGTTGCATCAGAAGACAATGGAAGCGTGCGAAAATCAACCAAAGTGTCACCCAACTATATACTTACTCGAGGCTTTCTCACGCCGAGCGACGCGTCATATTCTTTTTCCGTCTGCTGCGGCCGCCGCCGTATAACCGATTTATTGGATTTTACGGGAACGTGAATAGAGCCGTCAGTGTTAATTAAGATAGCAAATTTTACAGCCGCGTGCGCCGAGTAATTGAACGATGATGCTTTTGAGAAATTTCAATTACTCAACTGTCGGACTACAATTAATTGCACAATTAATTTGGGGCTTTTGCAATGAAGCGAGTTTTGGCATGCGCCGAGCGTGTATGCGCTCATCGCGCGCTCGTTCCTTTTGGCACGAGCTATGATCATGTCTGCGCTATCAAAGATTAAAACTTTCATCAGCGAAGTGGCTAATTTCAGGAAATCGCTTTTGACAGATGTAAATGTATATAATTCAAAGCGAGTAAGCAAATAACACAGATCGAAACTTATCTGGTAATAACCCTATTAAAATCCTCGTTATTGCAGCGCATCCTTAAACGTATGGCTCAACTCGCAAAAGTAGGCTCTATATACTGTATAACGAAGAGGTGTAGCAGAAGCTAATTATCGGGAGACTCCTTCCGAGCTTATCGGGCCGTATACGCGAGGTCGCGGTGGAAGCAAACCGCTTATATGGTATTTTCTCTCCTCGGGATGGATGTGACTTCTCGGTTTGTACACCCCTATAGAGCACAGCGTCTAGGAGATTACATCTTCCGCGTACGTGTAATACCCCCAGCGCGATGCAGAGAGCTGTATATACGAGAACTTTAGATATTGTCGCGCGTAAGAGAGAGAGAAGGAAGAAACGGACACGCGGGATTCGATACGCGGCTTGGAAATTTCAAGGGGATATACACGCGATACGCTTTAGCTGCTCTTCTTAATTGCGCCGCTTAGATTTTCTCTCAGATTCCGTCGAGATTAGCGCGAGCTAGAGTCTCGTTATCGGTTGCGTGTCGATTTTTTCGCTTTATCGAAGCCAGGCCGTGCACGTACTCGGAAATAATAAATCAATCGGTCGTTGAATCCTGATGATTATGAAAGTATGGGTACCTGAAGACATATAACATCACCAGAGAAATTCGGTACAATGAGAGCCCGGATTCGCTCGACACACAGCCATTTAGCGCGGCTCACTTTATCCCGGGTATATAGCTCGCACTCGCGCATCAATCTTCCTTGGCTCTGCGGCGCGAATAATCTTCTCGCGTTCGTCGCCCCTGCATTGAATCAATGTTGCGTATTTTTTGCGAAAAAACCAGAGCTTCTTCCCTCAGATCCGGAAGCATTATCGCTCGAAAGAAAATACAGAGTTCGAAAATAGCTCTTATATAGGGAGAAGACAAAGCCAAGATTCACGCGCGTGAAATTCGCAGCCCAAGCAAGTCTTTTTCCCCGATGCATCTCGGGGAGAAGCTCGAGGGCGCGGACACTCGCGGAAGAATGGACCGAGCCCATGAACAATGGACAATGGAGCGAGAGAGTCACCGCACGCCCGTGTCCCGCTGGAGGAATAGAAGCATGCGGTATAGGCAGCAGCGAAGAGGGCTTATTATGTTAATAGCTCCGGGTTCGCGCTTATACATTTATACGATTCCGAAAAATCCAAGGGTGCGAGAGTGAATCTCATTGCGGCACGAGTAGAATATCAAAGTGTCTTTTCGGAATGCTATCGTATAATTTGACTCGGGTCGACCTGCGAAGGAAATTGCAAATAGAAGCATCGCGTGCGAAGGCATAGTTTCTCTTATATAGAACCTCGTGCACGCGATCTATCGGTATAGAGTAAGACGTTGCTTTGGACATTGTTGAAATTCCCGACCATTAGCATAATCGTCAGCTCGAATTATCCTCTTTAGCCATAAAGTTGAGATCGAGCAAGTGTGGGAATTTTCGGATCGGTGTCAATGCACCTATATCGACTTCGCTGCACATATATAGCTACAGCTACCGCGCGTAAGTTGGCGTTCAGCCAGCTCTTACGCTGCGCGCGAGCGTTTCTGTATTGAGCAAGGGATGCGGAAACGCGGAGGCTTTTGACTGGCAGCTCGACGATTGCCCATAGCTGATATATCCGTGCGGGAATATTTATACTGCAAGTTCGTCGAACTCTCGGGCCGATAGAGCGACGCGCGTATAAAAGGAAGGAAAGAAGGTCCTTGGAGAGGTCCTGTGCGTTTACTGAAGCGGAAGAGATGCGTGCGTGCGTGCGTGTAAGCGACGCGTCGAGAAGCTGATGACGAGAGAACACAATCCGGCTCGCTAAATTGCCTCATTATCGACCGGAGCTATCGGCTAGCGACTAAGAACAGAACGCCGCGGCGTCACGTATATATACGAGCGAGGGGAGATGGACCGCACGGAAACGGGATTGCTCGCAAATTGCGCGGCTGTCGCACCGAGAAAGTTGAAACGTCTACGTGAGTATAATTTCGTTGAAATTTTCTATGCGAGCATATTCGTTCGCGTTCCACGATGATCGGCACTTGAACGTCTCACGGAGCACAATGGATAGGCTCAGCTGGAGCTGTTTTCACGATCGGATCGGCATATCGGTCAAATTAACGCGATGACTGCGATATCGAAGGTGTAATCGGTGAAGTAGTTCCCGTCCGAGGGGTTGTAATCTGCAAAGCCGCCTTGTTCTTGCCAGCAGCGCGTTGCGCAACTGTGATAGCGACATCAGTCTTGCTTACTTGCAAGAGCAGGGCGAAGATGACCCACTGGTAGTACTTGTGCTGCTTGACAAGGGGATGCGGTCCGTGGCCATGGACTTCGGTCTTGGAGACGCCGCTGTTCGAAACACCCGGGTAAGGTATCGATCGGCCGAGACTCATGTTGAAGGCGTTGATCATACTGTAGGTGGTGTGTAGCCAGCAAAAGGTCTCGAGGACGACCTTGTCGACGGAACCGGAGGCCTCGCAGTGAATCGGCGAGCCGCTGATACTCTTACAGGCTAGTGTCAGACATCCGGCCAGCAGTAGGGCAACCGTCGCCCGGTAATGCAACCGGAATATCAAGGTATCTTCCGCGACACGCTGGACCTTGAAGAGCGAGCGGATGGAGCCAAAGACGTCTATCATCTTCAGCATTATTGGCATTTTGTTTCAGCTCGCGCACTTGGACAAGCTTTAGCCCAAAGGCGGCTTGAACACCTCCGCCGGCACTCTCATCGCACTCGCGTCCGCGCACTATCAAAGCGCACTATCGGAAAGTCGGACGACAACTAAGAACTCTGCTGAGAAAACGAGCGAGAAGGGTTACGAGTTAGTGAGGAGGGGCTGCCGAAGCAAAACAGACGGTCAAGTTGGAGAGGCAAGGTCTCCTCAGAGAGACTTGAGGGGCATCCCGCCTTGGCCTCGGCCGCGGCGCATAACTTGCATGCTCGCGGTTATGAATTTATCCGCCAACGTTTGCTCGAGCTTTTCTCTCAAATCTATACCCCTCTCTCTCTCTCTCTCTTCCCATAACGAAGATCTCGATCGAATATTGATCCAATAACTCTATACCACACGCAATGAGCAGTAATGATGCAGGCGGAAGGTTTTTTTAATTTTTTTTAATTTCCCGCCGGTGCATCCATACAATCTTCTCCGCCGTTGCCTTGAAATTCATAAGCGCGCGAACTTGACATCGAGCGTTCTGCGGAAGAGCGCTCTGTATATATAGGCGCAATCATCCTTCCTCGCTTTTTTTTTCACAATACTCTCGTCGGTGGAAAGTGCGCGGAGCAATCGAGGATATAGCGAAACCTGTTGTTCTAGATTGCAGGCGATTTGTCTGGCGGAAAAGCTCGGGCCGCTTGGCCGAGAGAGATGATTATTCTTTATCGCGGCATTGTTCGCCGAGACTTGATTAAAATTGTTCATCTAGCCAAGAGACGGCTAATGTTTAATCAAGGATAGTAGTGATAGTGATTGTGCGCTGGAAATTTTTAGAAAAAAAAAAAACAATGTGGATCATGGAGTTACAAACCGCGCGGGCAAATAAACCAAGTGCCATCATCAGCAGCACTGAAATAGATACTTTCAGCAGTAGCTCTTTGTAAGAGCGCACGTGCACACACGGCCGCAGAAAGATTTCGAGATGTTTTTTTTTTAAAACGACTAACCGACGATCAAACGAGACGAGCTTGTGTGTATTATTTCGAGCCGCAAATCGCTCGAACGCCGAAAGAACATGATTGCCAAGTGAGTGTACATAAAGCGTCGAGTAAAAATTCCCAAAATAATCGTTATTGTCAAAGAAAACGATGCATTTTCTTCCAGCTATATAACAACGCCACGACAACTCTGATCGCCGCATCAATAACAAGAGGGAGAGAGAGAGAGAGAGAGAGACGAAGCAGCAGCAGCAGGCATCTCTCGACGCCCTGTCGGAAGCGAGCGGTACGGGTATGCGTGCGCAATTAATCGTTGATTGACGCTCGTCTGTCCTCGCGCCAGTCGCTTCTTCTGCGCCTGATGCGAGTGTGTGGACGTGGACAGACTATAAGTGACGAGGATTGCGATTTCAATCAGCTTTGTTCTCTCTCTTGCAGGTCGTTTTACTTTGAAGCGCGGAGCTGGAATAAAGAAACTCGGAAAACGAGGTAAACTGCGTCGGGCTTTAAAAGCGGAGATGAAAAAGAAACGTTTGCTCTGGCCCGTGGTGGAATTGGGAAAAATTGCACAAACACAGCAGGATGAGAAAGGTGTGCGTCGTGTATATATATATATAAGAGAGCCTAACTGAAAGTCGAGGTAGCGTCTTGGTCGTCAAGGCATTCGGGTCATTGTCGCGCTATAGATAGAGGCGAGAGCAGCCGCGAAACTCGCGACACTGCGCGCGGGGGAGACCTTATATTACGACCTCGCTTGTAGTCGCGATTCGCCGGTGACGTTTCTTTCCATTCCACCCCTTCTATTCTTCTCTCGAATTCGCGACTATTACAGTTTTACATCAGTAAAATTTTCCTCCGACACATCTATATTGCAGCTTACAGCAGCGGCAGTATAGTTTGTCGCCGCGCACGCTTTTCGCAATAAAACATTGGTTTTGCATCTGTTGCTATGTTTAAGTTGCCGTGGGCGCGCGCGGCTCTCGTAAAGCCGCGCGGAACATAATAAGAAAACGCGATTAAATTCGTACTCCCCCGGCCTCAATTCGTCATTTGCCGGCGCGCTCTTAAAACGTGTTCCGTGTATAGCGACCCTTTTCGTCGAATTTTCGACGCTAATCGCTTTACGGTGTGTGCCTATAAAGTCAGGACGATAAAAGTTTTGCATCATCATTTAGAATTATAAATATTGCCCGCACGCAAGATAATTCGAGCTTTGCGATAGTTTCTATTTCGAGATCGTTATATTTACGGAAAAGTCTCGTAAATTTGTCGGAGCTACGCGTCGCTTGACGTTTCCGACGTATAAAAGAAATACTCGATTGCTCTTTTATTTTTGTATAGCGCCTTCGGACTACACGGCCGAAACGTGTCAAAGGGCTACTTAAAACGAATACTTTATTTTCCATAAAGTGTCCGCGTATTACAAGTTTGAAAAAAGAACGCGACACTATATGTGAAAATGTGAGTCGGATCCTCGATACGAGCGAAAGCGACCCTTCCAATCAACGCTTCATCCCCTGCTTTAATTCTCGCTATACTATATAGACAGACATATAAAAAATACATCTCCCGAGAGACTTCGAAGCGGGGGCGCTCGCTGTATATATGCACGCGACATAGAGAAGTCGTCGCGAGTGGACGCGCTGACAGCCGAGACGCATCGCGTACAACGTCTTTACGAGCCACAGCTAGCAGTCGCCGATAATACTCGAGACAATGCACACAATGCACACGCAGCCCGTAGGCGGGTACAGCAGTGCTCGCGTATCGCAGTCGCTCTCGCTTTAAAACTATACACACGCGCGCGCGAGCGTATAATGTGCTTAGGGTTTCCTACTTGGCAATGAACTAGATATAAGCCCGCTGCTGCTACTACTGCCCACGCGAGAGTGGAGATAGTCCCTTGTCGACGACACCCGATCCTTTATCTGCTTACCGGGACGATTTGTCGGATTTGCTTGAGCACTCGTGCGGCCGTGTCTTTGTCTCTCGACTCTTTCGCGGCTTTATCTGTGTATTATATTAGAGGTGATGAGTTGCGGGGCATATTAACTTTATTAGATTATCCCGCTGTGCTCGACTGAGTGACGAGAGGGCTATAACCTTTTCGATTCTGCGAATTTTAAATCGATTCGAAAGTCCACGCGTGAAACTTTAGATGTACTTTGACTCGAGAACCCACGCTTTTCCGTTCGCGTATCGCGTTCGCAGTAATAAAGTCGAGTCGAATCGAGTCTTTCAGCTTTTCCATTAAAATCTTTGTCGTTTCTCTTACGACGTCGATTCAAAGCGCCTTCCGAGAACGTTCTGCATCCCGTAAAGCGATACGTATATAGAATATTACGCTGCTGGCTGAATTTGAACGTCTTGAAATATTTTTCCTGGAATTAACAGGATAATTTTGAATTTTTGCGAAATCAGTCAGAGCTGGCGCACACGAGTCAGTCTCTATTATCTCCTCGCGCATAATTCAACTAGGTCACTGGAGGTACGTACACGTGCACGAGCTGCGAGAAAGGCGTTACTGCTCGCACTGCTAAAGAGACAAAAACGCTAATTGATATTCATGTAGACGGGCTTTTTCTCGGAAAACGCGCCTTGTAAAATTATTGCGTCGACGAGGCGAAAATCAACAAGTCTTATACGCACTGCCTATGCGTTATACCTGCGTATAAGTACAGGCTGCAATGAAAAACCGACGCGAGTTTGTTGCTGTTTACATTTTCGCGCGGCTATCGACTGGCAATCATTCAACGCCAGATCGATTGTTGCACTGATGTAACACGATTTTTTTCAACGACGAGCTCGTTTATTTTTTTACGGCGATTCTCCAGCAGGCGTTGGAATAATGAGACGTCTTTACGACGCTTGCGGGGGTATTTAATTAAACGACTTTAGCGAACAATCGTAATTTTCGAGTGAATATTTCGCGAAAAACTGGAAGCGCAACAGAGCCAGAGAATTGACACGGCAATATTCCGCGCGTTTTTGCCGGTACGACGGACGTACGCGCAAAACAAAGAATAGGATGCGAAAGACTCGCTGCACGAGAGCTCGGCAGCGACTAGGACGACAGGGAGAAAAACACGAGTATAGGTATATATATATATATATATATATATATGTATACACACACCGCGCGGAATGCACGTCGTGAGCTCTCTCACCGCGGCGCACAGGTACACATACAAACACACTCGAACTTTATGTGCGCGAGGAGTTCCACCGCGCGTAAAAAGTTACGCACGCACAATAGCCTCTACCCATATAGGCGAACGAAGCTTTTTTTTTACCGCGAGTTGGCCAGTTGGCCGCGAGGGTTCCTGCTCCAGCGCGGTGCGATGCCAAAAGAGTGAACTTTGCGCGACTCTTCGCAGCTTTCGGACTTTCGAATCTGGAATCAATACGGTGACAGTAGGCAACTGCCGGTTACGGCTAGACGCGTCGGCTTGCATAAACGATTTCCGTTGGATGGCAAGGACCACCAGGGGGAAAAAAAAGAGAGTCTCGCGGACCTTATAACGGTATCCAACAGCGGACGGCAAGAAGAATCAAGGATTTATCGCTTGGGATCAGCGGCCGGCGACGCGCATAACTTCCGGTGCAGCCTCGCTCGATCTCTCGTAGTGCGCGGAGACCGGTCAAAGGGAGTATGCAGCCACGAGCGAGAGCCGGGAACAAAAGATCATTTGTTAGAGGGCTGTGTGACCGCGCGGATAATCGTTGATTTTGCGATTACATCGAGCAGGAGTGGCGACTGTCGCAACGACGCGCAACGTCTTCTCGCGATACGAGAGAGTCCGATGAGTGAATATAGTTACCTGGAGAAAGAGCATGAAGCAGACCCACTGGTAGTACCTGTACTCCTTGCGCTCACTGTCGGGGTACGCCCTGGAGTTGTCGACTCCGGGAAATGGTACCTCGAAACCCTCCTTCTTCTTGTAGGCAGCGGTGATGGTATAGGTGCTGTGTATCCAGCAATAGGTGTTGAGTACGTCCTCGGGTAGATCCTTGCTATGGATGCAGTCGATTGGGTTGCCAACGTACTGGCGCGTCGTCACTATCAGCGAGAAAGCGATCAGCAGGATTACGGTCAAGCTGTAGTGAAGACGGAAGACAGCCGTGTCGATGTGGATGTGCGAGATTTTGATGAGGCTCTTCAGGCCGCGGAATATGTCCAACATCTTCGACTTTAGCCTCTCTCTATCTCACTCACACAGCTCACTCTCTCTCTCTCTCTCTCTCTCTCTCTACAGCTCACTGATGTCGTCCGCGCACGCTCATCTCATCCTGTCCGGAGAAGCGGGAAATTCAAACTTGAGTCGGACTCCAGCTCGGCGGCGACGGGCTCGACGATCGCTGGCATCCTCGCGGCCTTCTTCTCCTTCACTCGTCTGTGTCGGCTTCTCAGGCTGCTCTTGGAAGACTGTCGTCATCTGGCGCAACGCGATCGGGGCTGGCCCAGCGCTGGACTGGTTGATACTTTTCTCGGCACGCCGCCGGCCATTCTCTCGCCCGGCAACTTTGCCCTCATTCGGCACCGGCCATCGCTGAGACACACGCACCGCTCGCGATTCCGGCTTCTGTTTGAATTTCAAATTCCGGCATTGGCGCTGCGGGACATTTTTTCCTCCCCGTCCTCCTCTTCCGCCTCCTGTTCTTCTTCTTCTTCTTCTTCTTCTTCTTGTCGTCGTCGCTGATTAGTTCTAGAAGAGCAAGTTTCGCGAGACTTCAGACCGGGAACTCCCATGCGATCCTTCCGGCTAGCTTCTTTTCTTTACTATCGAGGATCGCGTAGGGAGACCGGCCCGGCTCAAAGCTTCGCCGTTTCTTGTCTGTGCAGTCTGTGCGCGTGCGAATCGTGAATTTGCTTATCGAACACACAGAAATCAAGAGAATCGCTTCAGGAAGCGAGCAAACACTTGAGTGAAATATTTCGGAAACAATGACGGCCCGACGGAGAAAAAGCAAAGGAAGTGCTGGCGCGTAAATATTTGGAGAACGCGCCAACGCGTCATAAAAGCGGCGGCCCGCGCTTGCACGCAAATTTAATAGGACTTTGATTGACTCGAGCGAGAACGTGAGCCGTATTTACTCGGTTTCGATGCGCGAGAGCTTGCGGCGACGTAAAAGCTACAAACCACCGGTGTTTCCCTCACACATCCGCACTCTCGCGGCAAATGCTCTGGTCCAGCCGAGCAAACGTAGAAAAAAGCGCGCTGTAGGTATATACACGACCGGAAGAAGTACCGAGCGTGGACTTGCGAAGCGACGACGCGAGAATGCAAGCGAGAGGCAAGCAACGGCGCGGAGCTTGCGGAAGAAGGAAAGACACTTGGCATAGGCGCCACTCGCCACTTGGCGTGGACCCCTCGCTCGATTTGCCCGCGACAGATATTCCACGAGGCCTAAAGCCGCCACCGCCGCCGCTGCCGCTGCTATCGCGGGAGGGGAGAAAAGCTCGCGGGAGCTTTTTACAACGCGGCCTCGTTACAACTTCGTACACTCACACACATACACCGGCTGATAATAGAATGCGCGATCGGGTTTATGGGGCTCGTAAACGCGCTTATCCTGCAGTATCTTTTCCTCTGTGATACGCTTCAATCAGCGTCGAAGCTGAAAGGCCTTTTGGATTTTAACGCGCAGATGAATCGAGTCTCTGGCGCTTAATTGATTCGTATAACGCGCGCGGGAGGCTGTATTTATATCACCGAAACGAGCCTCGCATTCGGAAGCAAAGTATAAGCGGGGAATTAAAAAACTTGCGGGAACAAAGTTCCTCGCGGGGACGAGCGACCGCGTAGGCAGTACGCCCTGCGAGATATCTGAAACTTTTCAGCGCAATCTAGCCCCAGCTATTTACAGTAAATCTGTCGCTCTATATTGTGCCAAGGCATCAAAGTTTACCGCGCGGAACGCGGCCTATACTCTCGCTGCTGCCCCCGCGCGTACTTTTATAATACAGAGGTAGATCAACTTCACGCGGTGCTTTAAATTTCGAAATTTCATATAAATGATGAAAGCAGCAAATCGACCGCGATTTGTTTCACTACCAGACACGAAAAATCGATTCCTCGCGGATATGTTTGATGACCCGCTGTATTTCGAACACCGACTGTATAAATATACCCGCCGCGTACGGAACAATCAAGCGTTTACGCGTATAGTATAACAAAGTCCCTCTTTCAGAAACGAATCTCGCCGGTTGCACGTGCGCGCACGGCGTCGATACTTCAAAGAGAGAGAGAGAGAGAGAGAGAGGCGCTGCCGGGAAAACCCGTTGCGAAAAGTGAGGACGACGTCGTCGCTGGTTTTGTGATTTTGTTTGATGTACGCGATGCTATTTCGGCCGAGCCTAATACCGTCAGTGCTGCACTCTCTGGACAAAGAGCGCGAGTCGCACGGGAATAGCCGCAAGCTCACCGCAGCTTGCTCTTCTTTCCTTGCGGCCGTTTAACCCTTTCATTCAACAATTTCAACCTTATTACTGCAGTCGCCGCCGCTGTGAGTTTATTTTTTCTTTCCTGGTGGCGCATACTGCCAAAACATAATAAAATTTTCTGGGTCGCTGTGGCAGCTCGAGAATTTGAGGATGTTATTAGTCGTCACGCGGCTCTTTGTGCGAGCTTTTCGAAAACGAGTCGTTTATCTCCAATTTACGACGCGGTAGTTAAATTTTTGTTTTCAACTCATTAGCTCGCTCGCGACCCGTTTATATAGCTGTGTTGATTTTTCATTTTCTACCGGGTGGGTACAAAGCTGAATGTTGTAAAACTAATTTTCAGTGCACGGCTTCATTAACCCGGCGGCAGTTAACGGACGGCAAAATGCTTTTTCCGAGTGACGCAGCCCTTTGCGAGAAGTCGATAAATTTTCGGAATAGAATTGCTCGACAGGCTGCCCGGTGTCAACATGATCCTAAAACGCTGCTATTTTAGACTGCGGCAAGTCGCGTCATTCATTAAACCGCGCGGAGGAATTCGCTGAATGCTTTTCACTGGGCGGCTCTTAATGACAGAGCTTCGAAGCTCGAGATCGTTCAAATTACGGACTTGTCATCGACGCCCTGGCGGTCTCTCTGTGCCTTCGATCAGAGAGACGTTGTATCTGACGGCCGATATCGCGAGTCCCGACGTCGAAAAAGAAAGTGCAAATCACCAGCGGATCCATTCATTTCAAATTCCATCGCGACGTCCCTTGTCAATGTACGAGTTGACTGGTGTGCATCTCTATACATTCTATATATACAGCAGCCTATTCAATCTTTGCGCGCAGGAGAATTCATGCACACCTATACGTACCGGCAATTTATCTCGCTGCGCGATCCGCCGCATTCGATTAACTTTTGCCAGCGTCCGAGCGTCGCCGACTGCACACATCAGGGTGGTCGAGGAGTCTCTATTCGAAGGCTATGCACAAATATGCTTTACGGCAGTCTTCAGTGCAATATACCTTATAGGTATAAAGTTATGGATTCCTTCGCGAGAAAAATTACTATGACCTCCCTGTGCACATTTGCATGCGAGTATATAGTGGGATAACACGAGCGAATCAGCATTCGTTAATCGAGCTCGTAATTCGCGTTTAATTAAACGTATTCGTGCAACGAATGTGCTAGCGATCGCATTCTAACGTGTGTATTATATTAGTGCCTTTTTTACTCTTGACTTAGTCCCGTCTCTGTATAAATGATTATTTCAACACCCTAGCTGACGTGTTTGATTTATTGCCGCTTGATTCGTTTAATTATTTCGCGCACTGTTTCAAAAGCTATAACGGAGATCGCTCGTCTAAACAGAATAGAAGCACACGGGATGAAAAGCACGGCTTTGCTCGAGATCACGCGATCCGAGGCGTGAGAGCACTCGGTTCAATTAAAAATTCGATTTTTCGTTCAATTTAGCGCGCGCATTAATTAGCCGCGATTATTCCGCTGACTCTATTATCGCGAATGGATCCAATCAGCGGCAATCGCTCCGAAACGGTATTATCCCATCCATCGTGAATCTAGGAAGTGCATCGATATGCAAAACACTGGCTGCGATTATGTAAACACGCTACAACGGCGGATTATTCAAATGATTTTATTGCTGGTGCATAATCGCGCGAGAGGTGAAATTCGCTGATTCATAGAGCTATAGGTATATCTATTATAATACACGTACTATTCCGAGGGAAAGTTCGACTGGTTGGGGCAATACGTAGTACGAGGAAACGACGACTAACGAGTTACTCCGCAAATTCGATTCCACGGAAAAAGAGTTAATCGCGTCCCGGCCGTGTATATCGATTAGTCGAAAATGCCACCGGTTTTAAGTATAGGAGAAAAATAAAACTCCCAAGCGCGGCGTTTAACGTTCTGTCGCGTGTAACTCGGTTTTTATCGCGAAAGCTTTAAGAAAATTGCCAAACAGCCGTTGATAATGAGTTATTCTCGTCCAGTTTCATATAAAACGGAGAGGTATTATGGTCTCGTGGAAAAAGCCGTAAACTTATTTTATAGCGCCGCGGAGATCTCTATAGGAATACAATCAGCGAGTCCATTAGCTATTCCGAAAGATTTAATTTGATCCGCTATAAATACCGGCATTATATTCCACGAATAAAAGCGACATTTTTCGAAAAGCGACGCACGATTCGTTCTCGCGAAAGAAGCATATAATAATTGCGCGAGAGCGTTTCGCCACTTGTTATACGCGCGAGTTCGCTCGATAAAACTGCTATCTCGTTCTCGTTCGCTCTCTCCGATACGGTCAAAGAGTTACGATGCTTTGCATAATTTTTCCCCGAAAACGCGGCCGTGTGCTGGCTCTCAGCCAAACCACTCACGCGCCACAACGCGACGCGAGTGGCATATAGCGGTATGTATATAGCAGCGGCAGAAAAAAGCGTCGATTACCAAAAATATCGGGGGTATACAAGTGTTGCACGCCCGCGCGCTTTCCAGCAGCTGGCGATTGAATTATTCATATATTTATCGCCCGTTGTTGTTTTTTTCCTTCTGTCGCTGTCTCATGATACACTCATCGCGCTTTGTTGTTCTTCAATCGGATTTGGAAACTTTTACGGCTTTTATCGCGCGGGAAGCTAATTTTTAGAACGAGTCGACTCGCTTTTTTATTGAGAGAAGGCGCCCGCTACCGCTGCTACACGATGCGATTGTTGCGAGTGTATTTCGGTGTCGGTTTGTTTTATCGTTCGAGACTTACGACGCCGCCGCTCACTTTGCCAGTATTCCTCACTTTGGAAATGTTTGATTCCCGCGTGCGCGTATTGTCATTCGCTGGCAAGTGTAAATGTTTTGATGGCCGTAAAATTTGTTTGGACTTTGATACTTGACGAAAAAAAAATTGAATATAAACGTCCCCGATTGTGAGATAGTATTTACACAATTTTCGTGCTACATTTATCACTTTCCTTTGATTTAATGAGTAAATAAAGTAGTCATAAAAACGTGGGCGTTGCGCGGGCTATTTTTTAGTTCTTTAAATTTAACGCAGGAATTCCAAAGTTCTTTTTTTAAACGACGCACGCGGCACTTCCGATATTCGTTTTTCTTGGATTCGTATAACGATGGTCAAATTTTCCGATTAAACGAGCGATAATTCATACGTTATACATCGAAATGACTGGCTAAAGGTGAATCACCGAAATTTCCCTGCGTGACAAACGCTAGTGTCAAAAATCTTGAAATACATTTCTTATACAGTCACGGCTCGCCCGAGAAACGTTATATTATAAGCGAATACTCAGCGAAGCTCGACGACAATGGATCGCTGCGCGCTGCAGCGAAGCCCAAGCCGCCGCCACGGGATAAGAAAAAAAAAAAGCGCTGAGTCCAAGCAACCCATCGGCCAAAGAAACCTTCGCGGTTATAGCGGCGCAGCTGCGGCGCTTCTATTTTTACGCGCCAGGGCAGCTCTCGCGCGCGCAGTACCGTTCCTTCATTCGATTAAAGCCTCTCGTTCGCTTCGAGATATACGAGAGAGAGAGAGAACGTAGCGTTAGCATCGAGCCGTACATCATCATTAGAAATTTATGACCCTTCCACGGCGCAATTTGCATTTTACCATACGCGCGCACTTGTAGGCCATGCGGATCGTTCGAGCAAATATCGAGAGCTAAACGGATCATTATACCGTGTATCTATATATCTGTATATGTTTCCACGAGACAAAAGCTTAGCTGGCTCTGGAATCCCAGGACTCGAGCCACAACGGAGGGAAAAAAAGAAGGCGCAATATAGGAGAAAGAGTTACGTATCCGCATGTGACGCGGGTATGGATACTCGCGCGAATATTCGCTGGTGAATTTGCATGCGCGCGCACGTATACCTATACATGCGCGGCGCAACACCGCATCGGCTGCTGCTCTCTAGCCTCAAGTTTGCCGGTAAGTATTATAAAATTCAACCGCGGTAAGATACCTACTACACACACGCAAGACTGGGCGGCTATGCCCGCAGTGCATCGGTCGATCGAACTACGCGTGTATATCTAAGTGTAAGTTTTTTCACGACCTTACGATATAATAGCAAAATCGCGGAAATGCCAGCTGCAGATCCGAGCAAATATTTCGGCGACTTCATCAGTGTCGACGGATACGCTAACCGCGTGTGTGTCTACGCACGTCTGGTATACATATATACAAGAGAATCGTTGGCATTGAATTCGTCCTTCACCTTTCATCGTTCAATTAGATGCAGAAGCGCAGTATATAGGCACGTCTTACAGTCCTGATTTACGGCAGGCAACGAATTCAAAGGCGCAACATCACCGTCGATCGGACTAATTTCACACGAGGCAGCACCACTTAATAAATCTCGCTTTTAGAGCCCGCTGAAATCGGCCGGCGAGGTTTGTTTGCTCGGCAGTCCGGCGCTCGCGATTATGCATCAAAATAAATCCGCGGAGATCATCGAGCCGTCTGCGTTTACTCGACCGCGCCATAACAATGATCGTGGTATTCGCATTGTCTTCAAGTCTCGCTTACGATAATTTTTCGCGTTCTATTGCGTTGTTTGAATAGAAGCTGCTTTAATGGTATATCGGCATTTGCTCGCAGCACTGACCTTACTTTCTATACAACAAATTATCGAATCTAGTCTGAAAAAATACAGTCGACGCGAGTGTATACAAGAAAGGCATCTCCTCCCCTAGTTGTAAACATAATCTTTTTTCCGAAGCGCCACGCACACAGCCAGTCTCCGTCTATTTATTATTCCTCGAGCAGTACAGGCAGCCGGGCGTAGTAGAGATTATAGTACGCACAGCGCGTAATGACGCAAGGCATCAAGTCGAGCCTCGACGATCGCGCAACGCGCGTCTCCGATACTTGCTAGCTAATTACGATTGCGAGCCGTAACGCCAGAGAGGAAAAAACACTGCAGGTAAGTACGAGATTATTATAATATACCGGACTATAAGCGCTGCGCAGGAAGGAAGAGTATATAGCAGCCGTAGCGGCACCTGAAACCCAATCTGCGCGTGGCACTAAAGCGCGCGCGTTGAAAGCTCTCTTTCGAGAGAGAGAGAAAGAGTGAGAGCTGACGACGCTTAGCGAGCAGCTGACGATGATATCGCACACAGACGCACAGACACGCACGAAAGCACTGTCTCGTAAAATACAGGTAAGTATATAATACTGAGCACACACCCGTTGGAACGTATGAACGTATGGATTGACCGACGTTATAGCTCGACCGCACCGAGCTTTCACACTCGTCGTCTTCTCGGCTTCAGATGCGTCTAGCGACGTGTGCGTGCTCTTGTTCTCTTGCACGGTCGCGCTCGCGGCATCGGACTGGCGGCAGTCTACGATCCGCTGCTGCCGCTGCCTCCTCCGCGAGACGAGCAGCAGTAGCAGCAGCAGCAGTAGCAGTCAGCTACCGCCGAGTCAGGGTGCTGCTCCAGGAATAGAACGATTCGTGCGAGAGAAGAGGGAGCGCGCTAGAGAGAGAGAGAGAGACACTGGTATAACGCAATGCGTCGAGCTTGCGGGCGAAACGTGACGGCGTGGCCGAACGAGAGCGCGCGTGTTTTATATTAGGCTTTCCACCGCTGCTGCTGCTGCTGCTGCTGCTGCTGCTATTCTATTCAGCGGAGAAAGAGAGAAAGACTTTCCGACTGGCCATTTTGACAGTCGAGCGAATGGCTGCCCAGTAGACCACGTGGACGTAGGACCGGTCAGCTTCGTGGTTGTCTCTATATACACATGTTTCTTATTGAGACACTGTTCGAGCGGTGTGTCATCGCGTATAGTGTTCAACTCGTGAAAGTTTGAGAAGTCGATGGATCGAGCCAAAAGCCACGGACGACGTGGTACATACCGATTTCCTCCTGTTCTCTCGGCGAGCTATCTCGTTCCGTTGCAGGCAGGCCTCGTTGAGAGCTGATTTATGAGCTAATTTTGAGATTTCGGTGTTATATTCGGCACGTGATCGCGATGATTTATCCTATAGCTTCGTTTTTTTTTCCCCCAGTCGAGAGATATCTATCTGGCTCTTATTCCAAGGCACACAGAGGCACGAGTTGATTTGACACTATTAGGCAGCGCCGCATCGAAACATCTAAGTTTTGTAATTTCGGGACTTTTTCCAAGCGGCTTTTGTTTACTGAGAAAACGCCGATTTTTCCAAGATTATTTACTCACGTCGTCGCGCTAATTATCTCTCGGCTATTTCCGACGAACTCAAGGCGTCTCGTGTGTGTGTGCGTGCACTTTTTCAAAACGTGGGTATAAAAAGAATTGTGTTATACGTAATCGAAGGGTATATATATATATATATATATATGGCGAGAACTACGATGCGCGACAGGCCGCGGAGCACTGCCCCTTCCGGCGTTGGCGCGTGTGCATAGCAGCTTCGCTGATCTCTAATCCCTCGCGCTAATCCGTTCGCGCGTATACTATAAGACCACACACACCCGTCATTCATCGCGACAGAAAATGCGATGAGAAGGAGCTTTAACCTTTTCACCGCGCCAGCTCTTATGCCAGCGTGACTATGATACCCTTTGTATTATTTTCTATTTGTGTTCGACATTGCAAATTCGAGATCGACTAAAATTGCTCGAGACATTTTCATAGTTGAGTCTCGAGTGATACTTCTGAATTTTTCAGCAGAGTATATGCACTGCGGCTAGATAAGGGAAATGCTGCAGTGGATAAAGTCCGAGTATATTCAGACTCCGCAAAAATGTCTTTACGGACTGCAGACGTGGGGTTATACGCAGTGTTCGTAAATCAGGCGAGACAGGATTAAGGTCCCATTTCTACATCCAATGTGTTTTTTTTTTTATTTACACATTCTTTTTTTTCTTCTACGAAAAATCATTTATATTGAATAGTTTAATGGCCTCTGGTATTGGTTACAATTAGTAAGCCTCAAGAACGTTGAAAGAGATTGGGATAATCTCTGCACTAAGAAGCTTACTCAAAAAGAAAGCATATCAAGCGTCTACAGCCATTATGAATCTATAGCATTTACAATGCAAATCCAATAATCCAATAAAGGCATAAAGAGAAAAAGTCGCGCACAACCGCAGCGATGAAAGTCGTCTGCATGTGCATAGCTGCGTATGGCTATGCAGACGCGCAAGAAACGTATCAGCTCTCGACCGGCGGCTCTTATCAGTCGGGCGGCGCACACTTATCCAGGAGCTACCGGTACGGGCGTCTCTATGCCGCAGACTTATATACTGGGAATAGAAAGCTACTCGCGGAGCCGTATCTTTTTGAAAGCGTTCCAAATCTAAAGTTACACGATTGAGATATGCAGAAAGGACGGCAAAAAGTGCCTAACGAGAGGCGAGAATCCTCCTCACTCTTTCTCTCGTCGCGGCCGCCCTAGATGCATCCTCATTTGCGATTTGCATGTAGCGACGTCTTTCGTACAAGTTAATACTAAGGTATATGTATAATAGATTCTCTTTAATCGTGATCTTCGTTGAAAAGCTCGCTTCATTGCGCGAAAAATTACTCGGCAATATTAGAAAAATTCATCTGTGTCGTGTTCATCTTGACTGTCAAAATTTTGTTCCACGTTCTCCTCGAATGACATTATTCTGATTGCGCGCCGAAGTCGAAAAGCGTCGCATTGTGCTCGCGCGGAGCCGAAAGAATAAATCCGACTCTCTCTTATATACTCTAGCTCTCAAGCCGAAGGATAACGAGGCCGCTATCCTCTATTTTTTCTGGCTCTCTTCTTCGTCGTCTTTGTTCTCCGACTCATTTCATATACTGCAATTGCTTCCAGGATGATTTCAATAATCCCTGCACACTTGAAAATAAAGTTCTAAACCGGATTTCGTCTCTTTAGGAATTGACGAGCGATAAATCTTTGCGCATAGGGGAGTGACAGAGAGCAGCAGCGAGAAAGAATCGGCGCGTATAATTAGGGAAAAAAAAAATGCAGCGCTGGAGGAGAAGCCCTAAATCACGAAGTCGCCAGTCGTATAACGCGCCTCTCTTTCGCGCGCGCGGGGGATAAGTTACTATCAACAAATCAAAAAGGCAATACGCCGTAAAGGCGCAAAATGAATACAGCTGCTGCAACGCTCTCTCTCTCTCTCTCTCTCTCTCTCTCTCTCTCTCTCACTTGTCTCCCCCGCCCCCGCGCTAAGCTCATCCTCTCGTAAAGTGTCAATATATTTTCGGCTCCGCCGCTTCTCTCGGCCGCCCATAAATTCCCGTTTTACACTCGCCAAGCAACAAGCAAAGCCCTAGCTCGTAAAGTCGAGGTTTTTATCTTGCGTCGTGCCATCCTCCGATCTGCAGCAGCTGATCTCACCTCTGCTGTTGAGGGGGAGGAGCTAAGCGCTGCACTTGCGACGAGCTTTTTGACGCGCGCAAATAAATCAACAGGTGCATCGACCGCGCTGATGGATTTTCATCAAAATTCCTTGCGAGAATCTCTCGATCATCGTTAATAGCGTATAATACGCTTCCGACGTCTTTCGGGAGTCGAAATACTCCTACGCTTGGCTATGTTCTCTAAACGCCGCTAAGTTTCAATCAGCGCCTGTCTTCGTAGCTCTCTTCTCTTCTTTTTTTTTTTTTTTTTTTGGGCTTCCCCGAAGCTCGAAAGCTTCCGAATAGTCGGTTGTTTCTTTAGGAGCTTGCGACATACGGCACCCATAAGTTAGCAGCGATTGTTGTGACGAGGGACGCCACGTGTACGAGATTAAGACGATGCTCTTACCGGATAATCTTCGCAATCAGTTAATTAATCATTAATGGGAGTACATTTTTAGAGATACTCGCTCAGCCTCGTAAAAAGTCGCCGCAGCGCGAATGGATTTAAAACTTGACGAGTTAAGTATAGTCACTGCGGGAGTGAAGTGCGTTACGAAAGACCATATAAAAGAACTTAATTTTTCGTGCACGCACAAGTATCGAAAACAGCGTTCAAAATAGAAAATGACTGAGATACTGCGAATGCTTTACAACTTGATATATCACTGCGGACTTGGGCCATCAAAACAACGTCGCGCAAAGTTGTTCTTGGCAAAATGTGCGAATGTCGTCGTTTTTTTTTTCTCACAAAGAAACAAGCGCACGCTTTCAATTTCCTCGAAATGTGCAATTGAGAAATCAAAGTTTGCGGGAAATCAAGCTATTTTCGTGCATACGGCAAAGGCTACTGAAAAGAATGAATCAACGATACTTTTTCGGTTACTCCGACTGAGTGCACTATTTTCGTACGTCGAGCCTATGATTCTGGAAAACCGTGACACTGCCACGGATGAGTCACGTAATATAGCTGAATAGAAATACGTTGAAAAAATTTCTACAAATTTTTAAAGATTCTAATTTGAGTAACGAGACTTGCTCGAGTAATTTCAGAAAAAAGAACAAACGCGGTTATGATAGGCATTGGTCTGGCGTTAAGAATAGTAGGTACAGCAGATACCTACTACTGGCGCGACCAATCAAAAAAAAAAAGCGCGGGCAGAACGCAGGTTTTAAAAACTCGCGATAGGTAGCGCTCGTGGCTTGCCACCGACTCTTTGCGGGAAAGTTTGAAAGCCTTTGTTTTCGTTCTTTCTCCATGCCCACTTTGCTCGAGTTTTATCCCCTCTTTACGAATTCGTATCAGTGGTGCGCGTGTTCAGAAAAATATGGCTAGCAATTAGTAAAAAAAAAAAGTGTATCCCAAAGAAAGTCAATTTTAGTGGAAACGGGGACAGCACTTTTGTGTGTACGTAAAACTGAAGCAGCATCAGTGGCTATGCCAAATGACAAATTCGCTCCATTTTGGACACTGGCCAGCGGCTAGGAGGGGCTAAACTTTTTTCCACATCGAGTTTAAAGATTCGTCGGCGCAGATTTGCTCTGGCCGTGACACTCGAAGCCCCGATAAGTTTTAAAGAGCAAGCGAAAAGACTCAATCTGACAGGTTGGATAATTAGGAGAGCTGAACTTACCTGAAAAATGAGGAAAAAAGGCACCCACTGGTAGTACTTGACTTGTCTGGTGAGCGAATCGGTTGTCCCGCGATCGGCCGATTGCTGATGAGATGGCATACGCGGCCTGTGCTGGAACAAGAGGGTCGAGCCGACTCCGGGAAAGGCGACGTTGACACCGGCCACACCGAGCATCGCTCCCGTGACGAAGTACGTGCTGTGGATCCAGCAGTAAGCGTTGAATGCCTCCACGGGTATGTCTCTAGAACCGTTTAATTTTTCGTTTTATTCAGAAATCGGCGACTATATAGTTCAAGGCTGCATCGTTCGTTACCTCGTGTGGACGCAATCGATGGGATTGCCGACGGCCTGTTTCATCGAGACCATTGCGGAAAATGTCAGCAGCAGAACTGCAGTGAGCACGTGGAGCCTCGACACGAAGCCGTCGTTTTGCACTTTGCTCACCTAGATCAAGAATGCGTCAATATAACGTAATTGCTCGTTTGCATTGGATGGCAAAAGGATGGATGGTATATGTGCAAATAGATAGTGTATATGTACATTAAAGCGAAATCAAATTAAATTTAGACGCGCCGTATCTCGTCGAAGCTGTACAATCTGCACAGGCGGGTGCATTAAATTCCTTTGAGATAGCTGCTGCATTGGCAATTTCATGCAATCGCATTGTCGACGAGAATATATATTTTGAGAAGTCGGAATGACGCTCGACAATTTTTCAGCCGCTCGAAAAAAGAATAGGTACGAGCAAGGGTTCGCTCAATGATAGATGATATCGTTCCGTTTCTATTTCGAGGCCGGTAGCTATATACTTATATGTGCGCGGCGCAGCACATCCCCTTTCCTTGCGCGCGCGAGCGCTTCAATATTTAACCGGCCGAAGATTCGAAGGAGCGAGAGGGAATAGGTTATCGCTGGCAAGTGCGCGAGAGACGGTTTGTTTATATATCGTCATCATAGTCGCGAAGAGAGAAGGAGAAAGCTAGAGTGAAGCTGTGACTATGTGCAGGTTCGTGGTTAACTTACCAATTGAACGTTTTCCAAAACCTCACAACGGCATGAACAGAAACATTATGCGAGTAAATAAACAAACTATCCCGGAGTGTGTGACAGCGGCGTATATATATATATCGATAAAAAAGAAGAGGGACCACTCACCTGAAAGAGACAATAGAGACCCCTGATAGCATCCATGATCCAGGCGTCGTGCCTGGCCGAATCAGGCTTGATCCTTGCGAGGCGCTGCCATGCGTTCCTCTGCCTGGACCTGAGGCTGCTACCGGATGCAGCACGCGACCTCCTCGCTCGTCTCGACTGTTTGCTCGGTGTGGCGGTGCTACTATCGGCAGCAGCGGCTACACGCCTATCTCGGCGAGGAGAAGAGGCTGAGGAGTAAGTAACGGTGATTGGCGAGGAGGGGGCGACGAGGACGGCGCTGCTGGTGCCGCCGCTCGTCCTCATAATATCCTAGCGCGGATCGCCGTCGTCGTCGTCGTCGTCGCCGTCGTCGTCGTCGTGCTCTTTGTCACCGCCGGCGCTACTCGTCGCGCTCTCTATACTGTCGTACTCTGCGAGAGCGTCGGTTCTTCTGCTGGCGATGCTGCAGCTGATGCCGCGGCGCCGGCAGCGCGCCCACCGCCACCGCGCACCACCCGCCGACTTTCCTTTGCCGCGACGACCGCTGCTGCAGCGGGATGATTTCCAAGGCATCCTCCGCTCCTGCTCTCATGCCCGCTACCGCTACGATTCACGGGATGGCACGTAGGAATTTCATTCTTTCGCTGTTTGCGGAATGTTTGCCTGGAGAATGCGAAAAATAGCTCGCATATTATTATAACGCGTGTTATAATCGACCGCAAATAATCGGGGGCGCGCGCAGTATCAATCAGAGCGAGCGAGAGAAAACTATATCCGCGGCGCGTTTACGTCAGTGCGGCAGAGAGTCTCTCGCGCTCTCCACCTTGCTCTTGTTTTTCCTCCTCATTACCTTTGTATCTCGCTCTCTCTCTCTCTCTCTCTCTTTTGGTGGCGCGCGACGCTCGATCGTGTGCATGTGTCCCTGGCTCCCTCCTCTCTCTCTGGCTGACCGAGCCGTCTTTTTCTACTGGCGCAGTGGAGCGAGCGCGAGGGAAGCGCCCCCACTGCGGATGGGGCTCGACGTAAGTAGTCGTCTCGCCACGGCTGCCGAATCAAACATTCAGAAGCTCCGTCAACGAGCTTCTCTTTCTCGCTCGCTCGCGTTTTTCTTCGATTTTACGAGCGGCTTGGGCAATGCCGATCTCTATCTGTACGCGCTCTTACGAAAACATTCCCGAAGTATCTGATCTCGACCGAGGTTTTTCAAGAGTAGCTCTTATACCACCCGATCGTTATAGTTCACGAATTTACAACGTGGTTTGCTTACGAGACGGATGTAAAGATCGTTACCGTGAAGAATCCGGTGCTCGATTTTCCGCTCCTCGGCGAGCTCACACCTGATCCGCACACACGGGAGCTCGGTTGCCAACGAAAAAAAAAAAAACAAACAAACGATCGTCGCTCCTCTGAGACGAATCGATCGCACGACGGAGCTGCAGACGCACGCGGAAAAGCCGACGCTGCCGAACTGACTGATGAACGCTAGGCCGACGTCGTTCTGACCTATTCTTTTCTTCTTCTTCTTCTAATACTACTGCTACCTCCGACAGCGGCTGTACGACGTGAGCCCCAAAGAAGAACAAGGAGAGAGGGAGAGAGAGAGAGAGAGAGAGAGAGAGAGAGAGAGAGAGAGAGAGAGAGAGAGAGAGAGAGAAACGCGGGGAGCTTGATGATGATGCCAAAACACTGTGTCGCCGACGGAGATTTTATTTTTATAATTTGCTGCCCTTGCTTGATGCCTCTCTATACTCGGGACTCCGGAGAGAGACTCGCGTCGAGCTGCTGCGCGACGTCATCGGCCGCGTGGGCGACGCATACTTTATAGACCGCCGCTGCGGAGGCGAGGGATATTCAGAGAATTAATGATTCGAGCAGAGATTATAAGATTTAGCGCCCTCATCGAAACTCCATTCATTATGTGCGCCTTTTCTTGTATCCTCCTGTGTGCAGTCACTTTGCACAATTGCACATGCGCTTTTTCGCATAATGCATACACGATTCATCAGTATATATCAACCGATTTTCTATTCTCTGCGAGTGGGCTCCGAAGATCAACGTGCGATATCTTGATATCAGTCATTATGAACGCCCGAACAACTCAACTTTTGAGATCGAAGGAGTAGGAATCTCCCGCATACAACGTTATATGTATGAATACGCAGTGCGAGAACATAATATCCGGGTTTTTTCCAGATGATGCCAAAGAAATTCGAGATATCGTATACTTTCTGTTTTTTCAAAGAGTGAAATACTGCTATAATAACACTGGCAAAAATAACTGAAGCATTTCATTCGTAGTACATCTTTTAATTATAACAGTGTCATCGACGAAGCTCGATACGCGCGAACGCTTGCGCGCAGAGATAAAAGCGCATCTTAACGGTTCATCCGCAGTATAAAAAGAATCTTCCGAGCTACCTAACTAGCTCATTTAAAAGTAGCCTCTGGGCTTGTGTTTAACATCAATTTAGAGCCTTAAAACAAATTATCATTACCATCTTGCACACCGTATAAAATTCACCTTCGAAGAAAAAAAACTAACGACGCGCGCATGCAACTTTTAATTTATGGAACGTGCAGTTTTTACCATACTTGGTTGAATTCACGCGTAAATTGCCCAGAGCAAGAACCGGACGCGTAAACTCAGGAAAAAACTTTCGACCAACAAAAGAAGGAACCACTGTAAAAAAAGAGGAACGACCTATACTCTCGTAAGTCGACAGAGTAAAGAGTAGAGCGAATCCTAGCCAGCACTTAACGAGGTGTTCTCGTCGCCCCGAGCAAATTCCATGGCGTGCTTCCACGAACACGGTCCTCGTTGCAGTTCTCGGCTGCAGCAGATTCTTTCGTAGGCCGTAATTGAATGCTCGTGCCCTATACCGCTGATCTCCTTTACGGCCGAAAGCAGTATCGTGAAAATAGCAACGCATTGGCGATCGAATAGTATGACATAAAGGAAGAACGTTTTACAATGATAAGATTGATATTTCGTTTGAAATCATCTTTAATTCTCCAAACTAATAATCAATACATGATAGTAAAATGAAAGAAGTTAAATTTTTTTATATAGATACAAAGTTCACAGGTTGAACACTCCGCACGTTAATGTAGAAAATCGAAATAAATTTAGTAATCGAATTACCGATATAACGATACTATAGTGGTGTATCGTTAAACACACGTACGAAGTATACATATTTTCGTTTGCAATTTACATTATAAATTCAACATGAAATTACTACAAAACGCACTTATATATAGGTCAAAGAACAAAGTATTTTTCGTGTTTCAACAATTATTTCGTAACGTATGCTATCAGCAATAGTACATGAATTAACGAAACTACTTAAATTGTAGATTGTTATTACAAATACTAAAAGAATCACTTTTGATAATTATAATCTGAACATAATATTCTCGTTGATCAAACTTTACGGAATTGGAAATATACTAAATATAAACGGCAGTATTTGTATTTTTAATAAGTGCAGAAAACGAGTGTAATTTGTCTGTAATGTTAATAATATTATTTGTTGAGCACGTATTATTTTATACGCATGTGCGTTTTAAGCAATAAACATCTTAAGTAGTAATATTTTATTACCATTGAAACCGAGTGTCGCGCAATTGAAGCGTCGCTTATCACATTACCGTTGTCATTCAATTCGGTAGCTCTTAATCACGCGAGTAACAGTATGCAATGCAAATGCATCAGATTCTATGCTTCATTCTTTTCCTAAAATTAACCTCTTGAAACATTTTTGTAGACGGTTCAACTTCTATTTCTACAAGTCATCCATACATTTTTGTAATTTCAAACAGCCCCGTTCGGTAGAACACTTTAACTTATGATTTTTTATACTGATCAACGTCACTGCCTTTTTCATTCCATTTCGTACAGCGTTATAAAATTACGTAAAATTAAAAAAGTTACACTTTTTAATAAACTTGAAAGTAACGATATTTTTTGTGATACATCGATGTCATATTGTGTAATCAACCGAATTGCTAATTTGAGTTACGCGTACTTTTCTGCTTGTTGCTTTCTTAGTATTAATCTCAACAGCAACAATTATTAATACACAAGTGGGGATCGCACGTTCACGAATAAGCCCTGTGTCAGTCTTCGCAACGAGCTGCTGTTTTCTCCGATTCGACGAATCCGGAAAACCGAACTAAAATCACATGAGAACAGCAGCAGTCGTAGAGCTTACATAGAATGATATATCATAATATAGTACAAAAATCTACGAAAGAATAAAGTCGCTTATAACAGCATTTGTAATACCACCAGTGGTATACATATTTATATATATCTATGTATATGCATATCAAACGACCCTATTGGTTTCAAGAGTCCTTTCATTGTACACTCGCAAGTTATTTATAGAGTGCCGTACATATTTCTCGAATGTTTTTTTTATTTTCTACACTTAGAAAATATTTTTATATTTATATATTTGTATATATTATATAAAAAATACATGTCGCCTCTGATCGCTCTATAAAAGGGACGGTAGAGAAGGCACGCGCTGCCTCGCAGTTTTGTTTTTGTTAAAAAAAAACTCCGCACTTACAAATCAGCGAGATTTTGATCCCTCGTTTAGAATTGTCGTTGCGAGTCGCAAAATGTGTCGCTCTTTGATAATACAAAATTTCGTTTAAAAAAAAACCATTGTCTAATCTCTATGCTCATATCGTTCCGAAAATTGAAATCGCTGAATATTACCCATAATTATTGTGCAAAATTAACTAGCAAATTATTTTTAATTTAGTTTACACTAACCCAGAATTAATTTATTTCTTAAGAAAATAATTATGATTGTTCAATGAAAGACGTAACATTAACTTAGATGTACTAAGTTAATAGTGTTAAAACACTGGAAGATGTTTGTTGAAGAACGTTTTTGTTGGCATACTAATTAAAAAAATTTCTGTAATAAACTATTCTTTCATTACAATCGCCAGTAAAGTATTATAAAGGCGACTACGCACGTCAGGTAACAACTCCTTGAAACGATTTTCATTTTTAATGTGCAGTGATCTTACTTTTCATCTCCGGAGTAATAACGACGTAACAAACCAAGTCGTACTCGCTGCTAAAGATCGGCGCGTTTATCGTAAAACCTACCATCTGCTAGCCTTATATTGGCCATAAGCCTTCCCTATGAAGTCAAAGGCGATGGATGTTCACTTATTTTCTTTGTCAATTCCTGTAGTAACTCTCTGTAGATAAGAGAATCCATATTCGACGACAAAATGTAGAGAATCCACCAGTCGCCAAGTTCGATTTTTCTTGTGATACTCTGACATGTCTCGTACTCTGTTAGTCTGGAGTTCAATTGCAAAATCTTCGGTCGTATCTATAATTGATAAATGCGAATAAGTAATGAGTTACAATGCATGAAGGTTTATAAAAAGTATTTAATAGTGATTAAATTTCAACGCCAGCTGATCATTTTTGACTTACCGCAGGCGCGAAGATAATAGCTGCTCTATAGACCATTAATCCAATGAGCAGAATAGTGAGGATCAAATACCAAAACCAAATGAATATGTATGTTTTCTCATTGACGATGTTCAGTGGAAGTATACAAAGCGAATCATGCTTCTGTATTGTTCCTGAAGCTCCGTACTTGTGGAAGATGCACTTGGTAACGCGCGGAAAGATGTAGACCATAGGGTCGACACGCTCCTCCTGTGGAGTGTCTGATAGATTGAGCACGCGCAATCCATAAGTGAGAAACTCGCCATCGAAGAAGCGATTCATCAGGTAAAGCTGTACCAGGATGTTGACCAGGCAGATGGCCTCGCAGGCGAAGTACCGATAGACGTACGTGTTGTGTTGCTGCAAGACAACGAGAGAGATAGTAAGCGTGACTGAGTTCATTAGTGCGAATTGAATTCAACGAGGTCGAATTAGCTTATATTGCCGGACAACGGCTTTTGCAGTCTCGTATGGCTGAATATGCGCTACTGTTTTACTTTTGTTCGCCGCAGAAAAGACATTTGTGTGTTTTATTAAAAATAAACAATGTTAAATCTATTTATATTTTATGATAATGAGAAATTTTAACATGTATTGTATTGTTAAATTTGTCACTACAGTCTTTACATAGATTCACTCTAGAAAAAAAGATATTATTCGACTTTTATTTATCGATTGATCATCGTGATGGTAACACTTTCCAAAATATTCTCAGAATTTAATTTCGACTTTTACCTAATAAATAGAAAATCCACCTTCGCAAACTAAAAATATCTTCGAAATCGAGAAATGCTTTTCACACGCTTCTTTGAAATGTCATACACCCACGTTAGAATCATCATTTTGATTCCCGCATTTATTTTTAAAAAGTTTCCTGCCCAATGAAGTTAACCGGTAATGCAAGTGTCATTATCCAGTGATTGCGCAAGTCTATACGTATACTCACGGCAACGTGCCGTTCTACCGAGGTGTCAGGCGTTAAGCTCACCGCTAGGATGCGAAACGATGCATTACGCGGCGGTAGCTCCGCGAGATTTATGCGAATTCTCGTCTATTGTGTTTGGCCTTTTCGAACGATTATTGGTGAGCGTGCAAGTAAGCACTTATAAGCTTCCTCTCATCGCCGTGCGTTTCGTAACGGTATAAATTAGTTCTTTTGTCATAACGCGTCGGATTTTTTGCGACGAGTATCTTCCTTTTCTCATTTGCAGCGCTAATTAAGCTGCATTCCGTGTTAGGTACGTACGTGTGCAGTATACAAAATTTGAAAGGAATTTACAAATCTAAAAGGAAATAGGATACAAGATTTTTTAAGTTACAAACAGTATTATCTATATTCACTAACACTTTTTGTAGATTACCAAACTTCTTTCCCAATAAGAATGCATATTCAAATGTTTTTAAACGTTGCACTACCCGACGCAACCTAAGAAATGAGCTTTTGTGATGGTAAAATATGCACAAAGCTTACCTATGTCGTTGACCGCTTTTTGCGCTTTCTAACGGTAAAGTCGATTGTTTACAACTGTTTTCTTCTTTAAGATCTGACTTATTTATCATCCATCTTGAAAAGTACATTCTTAGACAAATTACTTGTTGGTTTTCCGTTAAATTGATATTATTAAAAATATAATATCATTGCACGATGAAATAACCATATTAACGTTTTTTTTTTTTTAATCACGCCAAGTTAGAACAAATTCTGAGAAAGAATAATGGTTATATTCTATATTTATAAAATAATACTTACTCTGATGTGGGATATGATGTAGTCCATAATAACAACCTTCTTCTTGGTGACAGACTCTTCAGCTTCAAGCGTGTGGTTCATGCCACTAACCAGTGTTTTTATCAAGCCACCCTCCCACCTACCCCAGAGCCAGTGCGGGAGGTAGCAGGCCATCGCCTGAAATTACAGAAGCATGCACGATGAGCCTCAAGCGAGCACACAAGACAATTGTTCCTTGAATTGTTCGACGAGACTGAGGACACGTGATATGGCTAAGAACCGATAGATACGGTGAAATTTGAAATGGTATTCACGCATAGCTTAGCATTAAATGGACTTGAAATCGATTGCAAAACCAGGTGACCAATTATATTTGAATTATTCGAATTTTTACTGCGCCATGCATAAAATTTCAATGAATTTTCGCGCTCTTCTCGATTTTAACTGATTTTGCGTAATCAGATTTTTTATCATGAGCAAATGAGAGGCAAACAGAACGAAATGAAAAACCACGATGACACAGTCATCTTAAGAATTTTATTCCGACGAGACAGCTACTTCTTCAATAGAAATGCTTATAGTAGGTGCCGTATTGTATTACTCAGAAATAAGTGTTAAAAGTATACGTATTTAAAAAATGACAAAAGAGCTGACTGATCAGTATGAAAAATAAGAATTAGATAGCCACGAACGAAGAAGAGACTTTCGCTGAATCGGCTGATGGAAAAAACAGCATCAGCCAGACGGACGATACAAGAATCGCGAGTTCGCAAATAATTCGAGCATCGCGCGCTCATGAAAAGGACGAGCGAACAAAAAAGCGACGGTAGCTCAGCTGAAAAAGAAAAAGATAACATAGCGAGGCGCACGTGTGCGCGCCAGCCGCGGGCTCCAAGAGTCTTTATTGCCGGCGCGCACAGAGCTGCGCGAAATGAAAGGCTAAAGTATAAGAAGAAGAGCTGGAAGGAATAAGAGAAAGGAAGAAGAGGAGAGCGCTTACTTGGAAAAAGAGCACGAAGCAAACCCACTGGTAGTAGGTGTAATATTTCCTTGCCTCGACGTCGCCGAAGTCGTTGGCTATACCGGGATGAGCCACTTCCAGACCGACCTGAAATACAAAATACACATTAGAAAAATCATGTCAATTGTAACTTCATCCTATCGGGATTGAGATTTGCTACGCGAGACGATTGGGTGAAGAATTAACGTTTTAATTTCAATAGACGAACGTTACAATCGCTTTTGTTTTTGTCAGCGAAAGTAACCCGACGCCAAATCGTTTCTTATAAAAAGAATACCGAGATACGAGGTATACACCTATATGTATGAAGAGAACGGCCTGTTGTCGAGCACGTAGCCTGTACTTACTATACATTGCCTCTGGTCTAAGTCGCATTTTGATTTATACCAAGAATCAATGCAATACCCGAGAGGCTACGGTCGATCGGTTTTCGATTGCTTGTCACCGGAAGCTTTCCGAACTGGCAAATCTCATTCTAGAGCGTCGAGCAAATTCTTTTTTACGGTAAAAACTTATATAATTCTTTCATACGTCCACGAAGGAAGCAAGGCGATTTTGGGCAAAACAAAAATTACCAACACCATTCAACTGGGCACAAAGTAAAAGTCGCAGAAAAGCCGTAATCTGCCCGTAACGAGCCGTAATTGAGCATGTAAAGTGTTGCAGCCATTGGTTATTATGCAGAAAATTACTCGTCGCTGTAGTTCAATCAACGTGTGCATATAAGTATACGTGCGCGAGTGTGCTTTCGGATCGGGTTATGTGCAGTGCATCTGTGAACTTTTCAATTTCGCCGACAGGCCAATTGAATTCACGCAGCAATCGCGATAATGAGATTGACGGCCGTGAGGTGCGGACGTGCTCTTGCCGCTTGCGCGCGCGCGCGCGCGCCCCCGTGGCGCAAAAATACTACAGCTATATGCGCGTGCCTCTGTATAGTTTATACGTGCGCGCTGCTGGAACGAAAACAAAAATCTCGAACTGCTTCCTGTCCCGTTAGACTTTTACTCGAGGCGTCTCTGAAATTCCCTCTGCGTAGTCTGTCGCGAGAGATTTTAATTGCTTGTTTCGAATGACAACAGTTCGTTATTTATCGCGTGGGTGCTAAAGCGAAAATTTTGAATTATTTATTTTAATGTTCCAAAAGAAATATATACATACGGATGTCGCGAGTAGCATCTTGCTTCGAGAAAAATTCAAAGAGCTCAATGCAGTCGACGAGTTTTTTCATAGTCTGTGTGACTTCAGAAGAAGCATTAAATGCTATAGTATGCAAATAAGCTCTGCACATTGAATTATTTATGAAAGTTAAGAATGGAACGTGCACTAGTGCAACATTGTCACCAGAACATAAGATGACCTTGTCTGCAGCAAATTCTTCTGCTATCTTGATGCATGGTCTTTTAAATGTGTCTTTATCTTTTTAAATATAACAGCTAAAATTTATGAATATGTTAAGGTGTGTTTTGAATTTTACACAAAGAGTCAATGATCAAAGGTTAGCCTAGTTTCGCCGTTACCTCTTTGAGAACATCAATTGTAATATTGAAATGACACAAATGACAAGTACCTGACGATTGAAAGCATCCGGCATGGTGAATGTGGAGGTGATCCAGCAGTATGTGTTGATGGGCTGTGTAGGCAGTGCCGAAGGGACAATGCAGGAGATAGGGTTACCCACAAATTGGGTGGCAGTGATAATCATGGAGCAGGTCAGCAGCAGCACAGCTGTAAACACATTGTGCATGCGGAAGATCATAGAATCTGTGCTGATGTCCTGCCATTTTAAATAGCCCTTCAACTCTCCCAGTAACTTCAACATCTTGGCTTATTTCGAGAGCCTTTTCTTCTTTTTTCGTTTGAATTCTGTTCCTTCGATCCCGTGAAGGAACAATCTCAGAAAGGCATGGAAAGTCGTTTAGCTATCTTCGACTCGAAGTTCTTTATCTCGTCGCTCGCGTCTCCTCGGCGGCGAGTTTATAGGAGAGAGAGGTTGTCGGCCTTATTCCAGAGGAATCACAGTCTCATCTGTCAGGCGGACAGCGACAGGAAAACGAAGGGACCGGAATAACGAATGCGGCGTGGATCGTTTCTTTCTGTTCGTTTCTGTCTCTGTCTACCGACGATTTAACCGGCTGGCTATATACACAGCTATCCGCGCTCTCTTTCTCCTTCTCTCTTCGTGTCTCTCGTTTAATCTTCTTCCAGCTTAATTATTTCGGCAGTATTGCGGCTGAAAAATAAAATGTTTGTTTTATAAAATTCACTCATAAAAACGAGGCAGCTTCTTACAAAGTCACGCAGAAGAGGAAAAATAAAAAAAAAATGGAAAAAAGTTTCAACACGTTTGTTAGATAATCATTTGGTGAATTTCCCACGGAAATAAGTTGAATGAAGGATCGCGAAATGATGTAAAATAAACGTTGCACGCGAGTCGTTTACAAAATCTTATGCAACATTATAAAGGCCCAGCTTCCCGCGCATTTTGACAAGGCCCCCGCTACCTCCCCACGTTTGCTGGAAACACCCCATATAGACATGTCGCTTTAAGTATTGACCGGATTCCCCGAATCATCGCGTCCGATTCTTTGAATAAGTAAGCCCTGCCGATCGAATCCATATACAGCGTTTTGTCACGTAAAGCGCTAAGTATGTTATGGTGTAATTATTATTTACACGTGACTTGGAACTTGTTAAAAAATTGTTTTTCAAATTACACCTACACATAAAATCACGTCCTGAATGTATGAACACAGTTTACTATCGGCTACAAGAAAATCTCATCGTGTTTTTCAGCGCAAGAACAGCATCAGGGGCAAAGTTTACGGCCGGCTTCAATCTACTTATATTTATGTATTCAGCTGTCGCGAGGTCTCGGCGCTGTAGAATATGATTCTAATGGGATTTTACGAGGCGTAATATTGAAGTTTACAAGTACTCGCGCACGAAAATACAGAGAGAGAGAGAGAGAGAGGCAGCTGCGAAGAAGTGCAACGCATTACGCGCATGCCTGCAGTATCCAACCAAAGAAAGAAACAAAGGGCTATTTCTTCCATGCACATCGGGGAGAAGAAGTTGATGCAATTGCGCTCAGGATTACTCGATGCTACTTTCGGACGCTGAAGATTCTCGAATAAAAACGACGAATAAAGAGTGACGCTTTACCTGCAGGTAAGTAAAATCGGCTCGAGTCGCATGTGGCACTTTGTCAGAAATAAAGATAAACACTGTCGCGCGCGGCGGGGACAAGGACAATATAACCTCAACAACACAGTCAGCGAAGGGTCAGACGCAGCACATACGTTGCGGCCCTTCTCTTTCTCTTTTCGTCCCTGGATGCGCGTATATACAAAACGGGTAAGTTTTACTACACACACAAATAGCCGCGCTCGCGGAGCAGCACTGCAGTGGGGCGCGAGTCCTTTTTCCGCTTGCACTCGCGCTTCATGTGTCGTCGGCGACTACCCCCACCACCCAGTAGAAGTTGCTATAACCTCAAAATACCCCTCCAGCGACAGCAGGGCGCGCTTTAAAAGCGAGCTTACAATATTTATATTCAGCCGTAGTAAGTATATACCTACGGGCAGGCGACACTCACAACTCGAAAACTGCTGCGGCTGCTGAAAATTCGACGGCGCTCTCGCCGAAGCTGGAGTCCTGCTGCGCGCGCTCCCTCTCTCTCTCTCTCTCTCTCGCGTGAGTTGGTCGACCGCGTGCGCGCAAGTTGCGCGCCTCCTCCTCTCTCCTCTCGCAGTCGCACCTCCCACTACTCCCGCAGCGGATGCTGCGGCCCCGTGGGTCAGTCGTCGGAGCGAGCACTCAGCAGTTGGCCGTTGGATTGCCTCGCTCAGTTGGATTTTCGCGAAGCACGTGTGTTTTGCCGAGGATCCGAGCTCAAGCAGTTGGCGAAGAAACGAGAAAACGAGCCGAGCCCGTGTGTATCGTACGTAGCGAGCGAGCACTGTCCCTTGAACGCCGACTGACGAGAGCAGCCGCAGCTACTCGCCAGCAGCAGCGGCGGCAGTTGTGTTGTTGTGGGGGGGTCCGAGAGAGCGAGAGAGACAGAAAGGGAGCGAGACTCCGGGGGGAGCACTGTAGTAGTGCTGCTGTGCGCTACTCTGGAAAAAGACGGGACGAGGAGGGGGCCGCTCAAAGAAACGTGCCCCCCACTTCTTTCCTCTCTCTCTCTCTCTCTCTCTTCCCCTGCACAGATGTTTTGCCGAGCAGGCATACTCGCTCTCCCCTTCTCTCTTTCACTCGTAACGCAGACCTTCTCTCTCTCTCTCTCTCTCTCTCTCTCTCTCTCTCTCTCTCTCTCTCTCTCTCT
>CM053168.1:59878065-60011137 GCA_012977825.3 Pteromalus puparum
TATAGACTCCGGGGGAGCACTGTAGTAGTGCTGCTTGTGCGCTACTCTGGGAAAAGACGGGACGAGGAGGGGGCCGCTCAAAGAAACGTGCCCCCACTTCTTTCCTCTCTCTCTCTCTCTCTCTCTTTCCCCTGCACAGATGTTTTGCCGAGCAGGCATACCTCGCCCTCTCAGACCTCCTCTCTCTCTCTCTCTCTCTCTCTCTCTCTCTCTCTCTCTCTCTCTCTCTCTCTCTCTCTCTCTCTCTCGTTTTTTCAGGAACCCTTTTTCGAAGTCGCCCAAGAATTCGCAAGCCATCAGCGAGCTTTTGCTTCTGCAAACAAACAAAGTTTCGACTGCTCGCGTAAGCTATACTGTTTCGCCTCGTGGAGCAACAACGGACTCGAATGTTTCCAGGAATTTCAACGAGTTGGCTGTATTTTTTGTCACAATAGAAGGAAATTCCGGGACTCGGGGAAAGAATTAAGAATGCACGTAGGTACGAGTTTAATTGATTGACTCGTGAATCAGCGCTGAATCACGCTCACTATTCACCGTCGCGTAAATTTTTCAAATTCACGATCTCCGATTGTTTTCGTAGAAACGCTCGTTCGCATAGAAATGTTCGAGTCTCTCGACGTTTAACTCCAATGCTATGCAAGCGCGCTGCACATAACAGACTCTCCGCGCGGCGGCATTGCATCAGATCCTTGCACGAACAGAAGCTGCAAATGTAGCCGGCTATGGTAAAGAGTAAGAATTTTCTGAAAAAGACTCGGTTTTTAATAGACAGTTTTCTTTCGAAATTCTTCACCTACGTAATGACAATGATCGTCCCCGTAAGAACTCTGCAATACAATTACTGCGCGCAACAACCGAAAAAATTGCACGAAATTTCCAAAGTGGTAATGCTCGACACAAGCTGCGTCGAGAGCAGCAGCAAGAAAGATATCGCTCAGCGACAGGCCGTTTTTTTAAAAAGACCGAGCATTGAAATCACCGCCGCGTATACTCTCTCGACTTTTGTACCTATATAGCTCGTTTTTTCTTACCTCGGGATCATTCGCTCGCAAGTTCACGAGCAGCTTTCTCTTTTCCTCCGGGCGCGTCTTTTGTAATTTCGTACCCACACAGATACACGTACGCCTTTCTTCTTTTTTTCAACACAGCTTTAGCGAAAAGAGCGGATGATCGATTTTCATCCTCGTTGCAGCCGACACACGTGCAATTATACCGACGGAGCTGCTGCGGTTTTTCAATGTCCGATTTTATTGGGCGCACGACGTGCAGGAGATCTCGCTCGAAGAAGTTTTAAATAGCTGGTTTCAGTTTGGAATTATAAGCCATGCACACGGCCGACTCGTTACTCATACGTGTCGATTGCCGAGTCGGGAATCTTCAACGTTTGTTTTGCGTTACATGCACAGGTATATATATATAAGACAGTGACTTCAAATGCCGCGCGTATAGCCGTCGAGAGAGTTTCTCAAAAGGAGAGCGCGAGAGAAGGGAAAGATCGACGAGGGATCCGAAATTCCTAAGATCCCTCGGGATAATGCGACGGCGACTGCTACGGCTCGGGAGAGATCATCGGCGCGTCCGCGAGATATACCCTCCAGCGGAGCTACTTTTTAACGATCGCAGCGTTGTATCGGTGTACAACACTACCGATGTATACACATATACAACGTCTGAGCACTCGGCTCGTTCTCCTGCGGCGTCTTGAGCTCCTTCTTTTTCAGCCTCTCTCTCTCTCTCTCTCTCTCGGTCTTCATGATCGTCTGCTCCGCTTTTTGCTCTGCTTCTTTCGAGAGCTCGAGTCGGCCCTTTTTCCGCTTCTTCCTGCTACTCGCAACCGTTACTCCCGCTGTCTTAGCTCTTTTTTTTTTTTTTTAATTCCAGCAGAGTTAATGGAAAATGTCGAGGAAGATTCGTATTTTGAAACAACCGGGACTGCAGCTAAGAAAAGGCCGGGAGGACTGTTATTGGAGAGAAGGAAGTGATAAGTTGAATGAGGAAAGAACAAATGATATGGTGATACCATTGTGCCTACATGTGTATAGGCCGGAAGAGCCAGCATGTATACCCTACTGCTGCTATTATGCTGACCATGAACTTAACCAACGAAATGCAAGATTCAGGCGTAATCTGGCCATCTCGTCATCCACCAGGTATAATTGAGGAAACTCTCCAGATTCTCATTCTAACTCGAACTCGATGATCCATCGATCATACAAAAATAAAAAGACACTTGACATCAATGACCAAACCGCGAACAAAGCCACAACCGAAAAAAATTGCTCGCTCGGTGACAGCAGCAGCAACGCGCCCATGAAAGGTCACATTCATTCAAATAAACTGCTCTATATATACGGTCGCATCGCGCGCATCCGGTCCGGCGTCGCAGCCTACTGCGTGCGCGTCGACTTGCGCAGTACTCGTGCGACCGCGTCTAATATACGCAGCTGTATACCTATATACGTACATAGCCGAGCCATTGTTTTCCTCATTTTTATCGGCCCTGGCCGCGCGCGATAAACGCGCCGCGAAATCAGAAAGCAGAACGTGACAATATAAGCTCGCTTGTGCTTTTTCACACACAGGCGGTAAATGAACGTCGGGAGAGAAAAGAGAAGAAACGCGAGAGGATTTGGGACGACGGGCGTGTACTCTTCATGCGGGCTTATTCGGATTTGTCGAGCGTTCAAGGATTACCAGGAGGGCCGATTAATTATTTCGACAAGCCCGGGGGCCGAGGAACGAATTGTTTTGGGCTGGATCTTAATTCCCTTTTAATTGCCGGGAGTAACGTTTGTTTAGTAAGTGGCCGCACAATTCGATAATGCGCTCGTTACACAATCGGACTGTTTAACGAGTAAATTTGGAGCAGCTCTTATCGAGCTGATTCAAAGTTATAGAATAACGCGTGGAATCTCTCCGCAGACGCAAAGTCGATGCGAGAGGAAAAAAAAGGTATGCTGTGTCGAGACTTCCGCTCGACGGCCGATCGAACGTCGCAGAGGATACGCCTATCCGTTAAGGAACCTATTTTTCTTCTCTCCTCTCTTGCCTCGAGCGCTAGTCAGTATACTATACTTATAGGCAGCTATAATATACACCTGCAGCAGCGCAGCGCTTTCCGTCCGAGAGTCAGTTAAACGAAGAGCAGCTTCGCGATCGGCAGACGCAAACGCTATTATCTCGGACGCTCTTAACGATTGTCGTGGGAACTGACGTATACTTAAATGGTTTGCCAAGGTCGAGGGAAGATAATTTGGGACGCTATATATCGGCTATTCGGTGACGTAGCCGAGTATAGCTATATCGCGAAGGTTTCTTCCTGCGCTCGTGTAAAGCTATACCTATATGGGCTATTACAGTTTTAGGACTTAATTTTTAAAACTCGATCGTGATGCACGCGTTCCCCAGCTCTCGTCCTATGTTGGATGACCTTATCGTCTTGCGACGTGCAGCTTGCATTTTTTATGTGCAGCGCGTTTGAAAAAAAATCGCAGAAAATGCACTTGAGCAGAATCCTAGATCGCGTATATAATACGTCTGAGTCATTTTTACTCATTAATGCTTGCGGGATAAAAAAAAAACTTGTTTTCTAAGATTTGTATTTGTGTCAGCGCGGTAATAACTATAGTCCGACACGACGTTTCGCACTTTCATCCGAGAAAATATCTATTTTATGCAATAAACTGGATCGAATCGACATGAATTCCACTAGTGAATAATACGTATATGATAAGCGAGTGAGAAAAAAAAATATCGAGTACTCGCGTAGCGATGATTGACTGACTTGAGCCAATCAAGAGTGAAAAAAGAAAAGAATAATCGAGCAGCAGACGCGCGACGAAACGAAATTGAAATAGCTCTCGCCTCCAAACGAATTCCTGACTAGCGCGTAATCCGAGAGTTGCGCGAATCACGCTAATAATTGAGGGAGCCTTGAAACTGGTTGGACACTCGATCCGCGACGCTGCACAATGCACCGTCTGCATCGCTAATATAATCCTGCTGAGCGTTCTCGAACGACCTATTGTCTGATGCGGGGGTGTTTGGAAATATTTCATCAGTCTCCCATGAGAAAAAGTCAAGAACCTTGATGATAGCTGGGTCCTGGCCTTTTTTAAAAGTCCTGCTTACGAAATGCATATACGCTCGTGACCGGTTGCGACAGCTTGCGCTTCATTCGATGTTTTTTTGCGAAGAGTCGATAACCGGTTTGGAAGACGATCGGTTGTTGTTTTATTGTGTCCATACGTTTGAGCGCGTAAGCGATTCCATGTAGGCGTGTGCGTGCTCGAACGCTTGTAAAAATCTTTAACATTCGAGCTCCCAATTCAAGAGATGGAGTGGAGTCTCCGATGTTAACGGTATATTCGTTTGAATACGTGATTGGGATTCCTTTTTTATTGCCTCGAGGCGAGAGTTTTTTTTTTTCCTCTTGCGGACGGCAAAGAGGACATTCACACCGTATAAATCATGCGAATCATGATCGCTAAAAAGATAATTCATTTGGATTATCGATTTTCCACGTCGAAGATTCCTTATAACTATTATTGGTATCTTGGGAGATCAGACGAGCGTGTATACTTCAGCATCATTACTTATACGTAAAAGAGACACATGATGGATGAGCATGAGAAGAGTCATGTTTGGATCGTCGTAAGAACGCGATATGGTAAAAAAAAATCATGAAAGCGATATTTTTCAGCTTATTCTCTGGTGTTTAAAATATTCTGAAAAATATTTACTACGGAAAAATTCATGGAAGAAAAGAAAGAACTATCATCCTAAAGTTTCGAACGTTGTTTATTTTATGACAAAAGACGAACGCTCAACGGTATGTTTTTCCCATTAGGGTCCAATGACATTCACGCGCGGCCAAATTCCAGGCGTTATTGCCGGACGGTGTTGAGTCCTTCGATTTCTCCAGTCGGCGGGATGGATTATTATCGACCGCCTCGTCGTTACGTCGGTCGTATCGTAAAGGTTATTCCGATCGTTGTCTAAGAAAGCAAATCTATATCAATGACAATCCTATTTCATTTAAAAAATATCGGAAAGTTTTAAAATATGAATATTGAATATAATCCTGTGCAAACAATATAGCCATTGAATAATTACGCAACTGAGGTTTGCCAAGCGAACGCGCCCACTATAATCCTATACGTATATTTGAAAAAAACTGCTGGAATTTACTGCACGTTGAGTCAGCGCTTTTTCAGAAAATTTAAATTCAGGCCTCGAAGCTCTTCGCATGCATATCGAGAAAATGGGTAGCTGCAATTTAAAAAAAGAAAGGCTCGCGCGCTTTTGCATGTCCGAAAAGACTTATAACTGCATGCAGTCTTGATGCAAAAAAAAGCCGTTTCTTTCGGCATTGACCTGACATGCATACCCTGCTGCTGCTTTGCCTGCGGGAGGATACGTATATATATATATAATCTCCGAAAGAGGCAAAAAAGGAGCTGATTGAAATTTCGATCGCGCGTATACCAGGCGCATCTGGGTCAGAGTGAAAAATGTAAGTGTCGCTCGCCGCAACTGATCGACGGCGTATACCCTTTAAAAATTAATTCATTGTGCGCGCAGCCAGAATCAGAAATGCCATCAAATTATAAAACAAGCGTATTTAGCTCAGGGGGAGCAAAGTGCAAGCGATGGCAATTAGTATAAGTATAGGCTGATGCCCCACTGAGATACAGGATTTTAAAATAGAATATTATCAGTCGTCGCGAGCGATGAGTCTGCGAGCGAAACGAGCCTTGTATATATAATGTATAAACATCGCGGCTGTACACGTGCAGCAGCGTGTCGCGATTTTTCAGCACCTCCTACCGCAGCAGCCAGCTCATAACGCCAGATGTGCGCTGATATATGACATAACGCGATACTCTCTGTTTATTCTCGTTTAATATGCGCCCTATTGCTCGCGCGTCTTCGCCGAACCAACCGGCAGACGTGTCGTATTATCTCTAAATATTGTTATACATTGCGCGTGATGCGTCGCCGGTTTCGCCGATGCAGCTTTAAGACGAACTCGGTCTATCGCGTAATACGACGACCCAGTGATGTAGATGAGCATCATCTTTTCTGGGAGGAATTATTTCTGTCTGTCGAGATTGAATGGCAGAGGATAAACAAAGGATGCGAACCATGCTATATAGCGAAGATTAGATCAAGAGAGGAAGAAACTTGAGTATAGCCGTTGGGTTACGTATTCGATTATCGGCGTATACATTTATATACACCTCTGTGTTCTCGGTTTACTCGTAATAGTTTTAAAAATAGTGCTATCATCGATACGAGCGTATATATGAGAGATATAAGAGGCCCTTGAGTATCATGCAATGTTTTAGTCTTGGAAGGTCGTTATCGAGTGGTTGCGTGCTGGAGCCTCTCTCAGCCACAGAACTAACAGAAACGCGTCGTAAAAGCATCTAACGTTCGTAGCATATGTGAACCCTCTAATTCTCTTCACTCATTTCCCCAACTGACGAAAAACATATACAACTCTTGCAGAGGGAAGACCCAACGCTGATGGGGAAGCCGTTGCAGCCGTACAACACACTACGCAGATCCGCTAGTATAATGCGTACAGCTACATGAGCTTTTAAAAATAAGTCAAGGAGTCCTGAAACGAATGCGCATTCACGAGAGAGCTACTGTCCGAAAGGGCGTGAGCGCTTGGCAACGTACTATAGGTATATGTATATGTACGCGCAACGCTGCACACGCCTGACGCGCCACGCGACTTGAATACACTTACGCGTTTCCGTAATGAACGTAAGCTGCTAAGGGTATGCGTCTGCAGGACTTAGTCAATATTCCGACGTATTGAACTGCCATTGTCTCGACTAGCTAAAAAGTCAAGCGCAAATTGGCGTTTTAAAATATTTCGAAAAAAAAAAAAAAAAAAAAATTGTCGAAATTCGAGCAGCACTGCAGACGATGACCTATAAACGTTGACTAACCAGATGCCATAACTTGCCATGCAATTTGCGTATCGATAATTCGGCCCGATATTCGAGTAATCGACGCTAATGAATTTACACGGTTCGCAGGTACGTATACGAGATACCACAGAGCCGTGATTGTATGCTCAAAGCTGGCACACGGATGATGTAATGAGGATCGGCCGAATATCGATGACCGCGCCTTGCCCCTGCAGTATACCTACCTGCCGAGGTTGTAGGTCTGCGGGCCACCTCTGCTTCCGTCGATGCTGCTGTTGCTCCTACGGTCCACGACGCTTTTTGTTTGCGATTTACTATTATCGAGTTACGTGTGTACTTTTAATTGTCCCGTGGGCTCTGATTGCTTATACGTTTGTTGCGCATATTTCTTTGGCTTAAACGAAGAATCCCTTGTAACGGCGATAACGATAGGATGAGCACAATCGTCGTACGTGAATATACTCATCAGTTGTTTGATGGGCTTTATAAGAAGCATCAGTTTGGCCGGGCGTCTCGCGATATACTTATAAGCGACGACTTCCGTTCCCTTGTTGCTCACCACGGCGATTTCGGTGCATTAGAAGTTCAGCCCCTCTCTGGCTTCAAAGAGCGCCTATATATATATAGATAAAACGATTTCACGAAAGTAATTGAGCAATTGAATCATCGCGAAGGATTAACGACACTCTATCGATGTAATTACAGCTACCCGCGAACTGTAACAGATTTTCTAATGAAAGAGTTCCGTTGTCTCGCATTTGCATATCTCTCGAGAATAAAAGTCGCGCGACCGCCAGGATAAAGAGCCACATTATACGTCTGCAACATCGTGATATACACGGCAAACTCTTTAAAAACTATTGACTCTACGTAAAAGGGGTCATTCCAATGGAAGAGTGAATCAATCGCCCACTACTCAACAGTGCCTATATTACCTAAGAGAATATCGGCAATTGGAACAAGCCGATCGAAGCCACTGGCGCTCGCTGCGGGTCAGTCGTGTCAATTATATGACGAATGTGTGTCTCATGCGCTGCGTGAGAGGAGAACAGAGCGAGAGTACGCCTGCTTCATATGGACCTCTAACGGATGTCTTCTAGCCGACTCTTTTGCGCTATTTCGACGAGACGTCACACCGCTGCCATCTGCGCGCAGTGCGATGAAAAAAAGATCTGTGCCACTCGACGAGAGAAAGAGTCTCTTCTCGAGATGGTATCTATATAGTCTCGTGATCGCATTCTACGGTCAGCTGTGAAACTTCTGGAAGGAAGGACTTTTTTATATATTCCAAAATTTTGCGAAATGTTTCGAGAGTCTAGTGTGAACCTTATGCATGTTCGGTGATCATTTACATTTTCAAACATGACTATATTTATATAGTCAGACTCGAGGCACTTTTGCACGAAATAGCGGCTCGCGTCATTCAACTGCCGCTCATCGCGCGCTCATTTAAATAAACAGAAATGTAAAACAAGAAATGTAGAAATAATAAACTATAGGTGAGCGTTAGAACAAAAAAAAAAACGCGGCGCGTTATACTTACGCACTTAACGTCACTCCCACGATCGTATTTTTTTCTTTATTTCTCCTGAAGCGATGCTCACGCCTCGCCGAGGAGTAATTATATATACACACGTATGGCTGTACATACGGCAACTGGAAATATCGCGAGATGCGACATTGAGTTAGAAGGATCGGAATAAGTTATCGATGCGAGCTGAGTTATTCTGCGTGAGAAAAGCCCGCGAGTGTGTTAAAGGAAATAAATGAACATCATATAGCCACTAATATGTCGCGCGTATAATCCGATTCAGGTTTAAAAATCTTATACGCTCGTACGAAATCCACGGCTTATGCAAATTTTTAATCGATTTCCGTCAAATCAACAAAACCGAGTTGTTTTCATAAATATCGCTAAACGCACACTAACTATCCACGATATATGCATATCTTATAATCGAAACTGAGTGAGTTCGTAACATACTTGAAATGAAATTAAGCGACGTCGTCATCGCTTAATTCCGATGAGATCGATGAGACAGCAACAAGAAGCCTATAAGCGCCAGACTAATTACCGAGCAATTCAAATTCACATAGCGATGAGGTGTAGTCGCAACGACGCGCGTCCATTATGAGCCCTAAATCAAGCACCTTTGGCACCTCTCGTACAGCGTTAATCCCTATACATAATCCGCACGTAAGCGTTGGAGGTTGTACGTGCGGAAACTCACGTCACGCCGCATGAACCCAGCTGAGAAGATCCTGCGCAGCTCCTTTCCGGTTCTTCGCAGTCAGACGAGGAAAATTGAGCTAAACGCATACTGAGCACATCTGCTTTGAATATAGCACAGCATAGCATAGAGGCGTGTAACGTGAAATTCGGCCGTTCCGCGAAGTCCGTCGGCAGTTCTTTTAGAGGTCACACGTGCTCGCCACTTGTTGGATTGGCAGCGCGCATCGGGAGCTTCATCGACGTCATGCAGATACTCGCTGAGCCGAAAAGTGGGCCCTTCAAAGCGACCGACGTTGCGTACGAGGAGCTACTTGTGCCGTCGATCACCTCTAGCGGATTTTCGAAACGTTGACGTATAGCTGATTGTTTGGGTGTATGGATGCGCGTGTAATGCGTACATCGAGCCTCTCATCCACTCCAAGAAAGATGTTGCTGCAGAAGCGTTCGACTTTTTGCATCACTTTTTTTATTCGCCGAGCTTGACGCGTAATGCGACTCATTATACGCCGGTGCTAATGGCTCGACTCCTACATTAAAAAAACAAGCGATGAGTCATAGTTTCGTTATAACGAGAGAAGCCGAAAATCTCTCACTCATCTCTTTTTCCATGGCGTTCGGAAAAGCAGATAGTTGCACCAAACAATATGCAGCTATGTGCACTTTGCGAGCTGCGAGAGAGCGCGGAAAAACGGAACGAGGTCGCAATTAAAGCGCGCGAGCTGTGCAGTGAGATCGTCGAAAACGTCGTATAGAACTGGTGCCAGCGAACTTCGCACCAATGTCGCGCACATCTTATGGCCTTGACACGTTTTTCCGCGAGTCTATATACGCTAAATGAAGGCTGCAACCGCGTCCCGCTGAGCTTTTGCATACGCGAAAGCTCTCGAGTGATGGGATTTGTTTTAATCGCAGTTGCAGCGAGCTTGTAAGCTCAAAAGTAGCTGGAAGTGGAAGTTGTTCGTGTGGTTAAGTTAGATCGAAAACGTGTAGACGTGGGTGTAACGGAGGATTCGGGAAATTATCTGCTGTACATTCGTGTGGGTGGAGAGTTTATTGAATTCGTTTTGTTTAAGAAAACTTATATAGGTATAATCTTTTTTATTATCATCATTCTAACTACATTACAGTTACATTTATAGTACAAAATTAAGTGACAAAATTCATAGTTATACCACATTGAATCTCAGCATTGTGCCGTCGCAATTTTTTGAACGGCGCAACTGCGTATAATTACGTCGTACATATTATAACGGCGCTCATCTACTTGGTCTTTTACAAAGCTTAGAATCGCTCTCAATCGCCGGCGAATCATAGCCATTAAAAGTGAAAACCGAAAGGCGTAATAGTAACTCGATCCTCGTGCGCATTACGCACGACGGAATAATAGGAAGAGATGTCGAGCGGAACGGTGAGTTTCGATTGGTACCTTATACGTTGAGAAAAGAGCAATGAACGCGCGAGTTCGTTGTTCTTGCGTCAGTGGGCAACTTATTTCATCAATTTCTCATCTTTCTATAATACAATAACATATAAGTATGGGAGAAAAGAGCAATCGTATACGCGCGTGAAGGGCTGGTCGCGTCGATTTATACGAGTATATATATACGCAGAACCATCGCCTATATACATGGCGATCTGCTTAATCGAATGGGATCAATCGCGCAACACTTGCGCAACCACATAGCCAGCTCGACATGCAACAAAGCAAGAGCGAATAATCGCGGTTAAAAAAAAAAAGAAGAGAGCGCGCGGTCTACTCTTTTGTATATATACTGAAGGAGAATCGAGGATTACACTACTCGATTTCACGAGCTTAACAACTGTCTTCCGGTGTGTGCGTCGGTACGGTGATGCAGTAGTGACAGGTACAGTATTGGTAGTAAAGTAGCAGTAGTAGTAGTATATAGAAGCCGCTGCACTGGTGCTTAGTCAACTTCCGCACGTGCCGCTGCTACTGCCACTGATTACGATCCCGCATCATCATGGCAGTGGTATAGTGCAACCGGGGTCGAGCTGCGGGATGTTGTGCGGTAGATTGTGTAACATGCGACGCTCTCAGAGCAGGATCATCTTCGAGTTTTCCTCCTCCGGGCTCTCGGCCTCCTTCGGGCTGTAATATCGGATACAGATTAAGATGACGACAATCGCTATATTTTGTGGTCGCGAGGGTTTTCACCGCGACGCGAATTATGTTTAAAAGGTCTTCGAAGTATCACGGGTAATTGATTTAATTTTAATACCCCATTATTATATCTGCTATATGTATACGAAATAAATGCATTCCCGGAGGAGGACGTAAATTCTTGAAGAATTGCGGACTTTTACGAGCGAATCTTTCGAGAGTAAATGTCACTCGAGATTAACGCCGACCGTAAATCCAACCTCGATATAGCGCAGTTTTCTACTTCTCGCGTAACTGTTGCAAAAATTTGAAAAATATTCAATGTTTCGCTTATAGAACAGTCAGCGCGCGACCTTATGGAAACATCGAAGTAAGTGAGGGGCAACATTGTAACAGAAGTAAAAAATTAACGAGCGCGTGTACGACCATTAAAGCATTATCGAGACCACGACAACGGGGCAGTCCTAAGGTTCACAGTAATTCCGTAGCGCGCGTGAAATCCGTCAAATCATCGAGTTCCGCTGCCGATGCACGCATGCAAATTTATCGCCGCAAACACCCGCGTAAAGATACATAATAGCCTGTCGCGTGCAACGGTTCTCGCTCGCGCGAATTATCGTGGAAACTCACGTTTCTGGTGTATGCGATTGCGCCTACGCTGTAACGACTCCATGGCTTTATCGCGTGCAGTGCTTGTCACGCGCTTGGAATTGACCGTTTGTCGCTGAGCACGCGCTTTTCTCGAGGCTTTTTTTATGATGTTTGGGAAAACGAGACTTCTCTGCGCTCTTATCTGCTCCCGTGAGAACGTTTCTTTAAGAGATTGTTATTGCAAAGCTCTTTCAAGAGTCGTTAAAATTCGTACATTGTATATTTAATATTTTATAGAAAAGTATCTTTTTATTTACATTCGAAAGCAGCTCAGATTCTAAGATTGGAAAAATTTGTATAATATGCACTTTTTGAACCCTCATTCAAATTCAGATCGAAAATACATTCAAAGAATAACATTTTTCTCTTTTTTTTTCAAACTTCTTTTGCAAAAGCGTCATGAGACGCCGAACACTTACGCATCAATCCTTTTATGCCTTTTTGCGGCTCGTGTGCTCGTAAAAACTTTTAGAGCTCATAACGCTATTAAAACTCTTGATGGATCGACGTACAAAAGACAACTGATGCGATCTTTGGTAAAATTACAGAATATTTTTAAGGACAAATTTTAAAAGAGAAACAGTGGATCGATCGAATCAACTTTCATCCGTATCCGGCGTTTGAAATGAGTGCTCTTTAAAATTACCTGTAGTCAGTCTTCTTCAGAGGTTCTTTTTCGACTTGTGGCAAAGTGCGGTACATGGAGCGAGTCCTCTCCTCGAGGTCTTGCGCCAGTCCCTGCAGCAGTTCCTTGAACACGTAATTCTCGACGTTTTTCGCTATATAATAGAGGAACAGCCAGTCTCCGTAGTAATACTCGTTAGTGACTTTCAGTACATCCCACGGGTTGTATTTACCGGGACAAGCTATCTTGAAGACCATTTTGTTGAAGTACGTACTTCTGTAAGAAAAGGACGTTAAATTATTTGCTTTTGTTTGCATGTATGCTTTATTTGTTGAAATTAACTTTAGCTACGCAGGGAACAATAAATCAAGCGCTAAATGTGCGTTATAAATAGAAAATTTCTTCCGATTGAATTAGCCTCAATCTTCGCGTGCGCAGGTATATTTATGCGCACAAGAGAGTCCAAAGGCACACTGCCCTATTAATGAAGCTCAAGTGCCTGCTAATTGCGTCCTTGTAGAGGCCATAAATGCTCTCGTTAAACTCGTCTTAAAGTTAGCAACAGAGAGATCATATTATATAAGCAGATAGAAATTTGCAATTTTTTTTTTTACCTGGAATGCAACAACATCGTAAGTATCCTCCAGGCGAGTCCGAGGGCGGTAAGTATTGCGAGAATGATGAACCAGAACCAGAGGAATGTGTATATCTTTTCGTTGATGATGTTGAGAGCCATAACGCAGAGAGCATCGTGCTTTTGTATACCGCCTGACGGACCGTACTTGTGGAACGTACACTTGGTGACCTGTATACATACAAGGAATTCATCAATTGATGCTTAATTAGAGCATAATTGACAATTGCCAGCTTCTCTCGAGGCAATATAGAACTGGCGCGTCTGCTCGTTGCGGTCAAGATTTCTACGATTGAGACTTACGAGTCGTTGGTATATTACGAAATTCTTTCGCGAATTTCGCAAAACGCCTTTGATAAAAACGTTGTCGATATCAACGCGATATCAAGTACCATCGCGATTAACAGTTTTGCAACTCTTCCCGCGAGCACGTAGTCAACGGCAGATTATATACGAGGTAAATAGCGCGATCTTACTTTCGGAAAGACCTCGTCCAAGGCGTCCATCTGTTTGGTGAAGTCTGTCCCGGTGACTTCCTGACCGAGAGTCAAGAAAGCGCCGCCCAAGAACTTGTTCGTTATGTACATCTGCATGAGCACGTTGAAGAAGTTCATCAGCTCGCAGATACCGAGGTAGTAAGCCCAGGGTCGATTCAAGTGAAGTCGGTTCATAAAGGCGGTACGTATCTGGTTGATCTTGTCCTCCTTGTTCTTCTTCGAGGGCACGTTGATACCGTTCTCCGTGGTGAACGCGTCCTCGCGCAGGGAGATCGAGGCCATATGCAGACCGGAAACCAGCATCTTCAGTCGACCACCTGCGCGAAAAACGAAATCAAAGTGAGCAATCGTATAACCATCTCTATATAGCTATAGGTGTCATTGCTAAACCTCGTGTGCATTACCTTCAGCGGAACGCCATAAGTAGTGGGGTAGGTAGAAGAGCAGTGCTTGGAAGAAGAGCACGAAGGGTACCCATTGGTAGTAGGCGTGATGGGTAATCTCGTCCCGTTTGGCAGAAGGACCGACTCCAGGATGTGGTATCTCACCCTCCTCCAGAGCCGTCACGTTCATGTGCTTCACCTATACGAAAAGTCATGAAGAAGTAACATGGATTTTCACTTTGAGACGGTTTTTATCGTGAGACACTCACCACCGTGAAGGTCGACGTAAAGAAGCAAAACGAGTCGATGACGGGGCCCGGCACACCGGCGTCCGCGATGCATCTGCCGTGTGCGTGAAAAAAAGAGCGCTGATGAGCTTGAAATACATTTGCATGATCTCGCGTCGATTTCCATCGCATGAATTATGCAGTGAGCTATAGATGAGATTTTTCAGAGCTATAGCTGATGATACTCACCTTATATGCTCGCCGATGAACTGCCTGGAGGAGACGAGAAGCGTTGATCCCAGGAGAATCAGGAACGTCGCTCTGTAGTGGAGCTTGAATACTGTTTGGAAAAGAAAGCAATATACTTATCAAGTTTACCGTATACACTTTGACTTCGCGAAGAGTGCGTTCGAACGATAAAGATCGAATTAATTATAACGATCGTTGTTTTGCTTTCTAAAAAATACTTCCAGCGCAGTCGTAGATAAATTTGAACGCTGCTAATCTTTCAAGGTGAAAAAGCAGGCTCTTTGCTGATGGAATCTCGAAATGAATTTTCTTTGCGAGAAAAGCATATGTATATCGCTCAAGATAATAGACGTGCCCCGATCAATTACGTGAGTCATAACCGACGGGAACAGAGTAAGCTCTATGGAAATTATTGAAAATACGCACGCATTGTAAATTCTCTCACTGCACAAAAGCATAAAGGAAAAATTAACTCACTGATATTGTCGATCGATGGTACCTCACGCGAGACCTTTAGATTAACGTGGTTCTTCAGAACAGAGAAGGTCGCAAGGACGGAAGCCATTTTGAGGTCTGTGCGCTCTTATGGTTAAAAAAAATAATAATAATAAATAATAAATCCAAAGCAGCGCACCTCGCGCCGATCAGCGAATCAGCCCCCTTTGATGTGACTAGCAGTAGCCCGCATAGGTAAAAGGGGCTTCGGTTTGATTTTCCGAAAAATACACGCACACACTTGCAGCACGCAGGCGCGGGATGCGAGACAACTGAGAGGCTTCGTTCTCGCGGCTTGGGAAATTCTGAAGACTTGGCTTATCGAAGAGCGATTCTCGTCGGTGTACGGCTTTATCACAAGTCGCGCACATACACAACGTCAGGGAAACATTTGTCTTGGCGAAGAACGGGGAGCCAGTCGACTGTCTTCGTAATATTTCTCGCTGAGCGCCGTGCGATAACGCGATTGATAAGCCAAGACACACATATACTGACGAGAGTCCGACTCTGAGGTGGGGGTGAAGGAAATCAAGCCAGTGCTCTCTCGGACTCTTTTCCGAAATATATATATAGACGATCTGCGGAGTTTTTCGTTTAGACTCCGCCCGATGGGCTGCGGATGACGTTGACTTGTCATATACGGGGTATCTTAAAATATGGGGTTTGGTTACTGCCCCTGATTCATAGTTGAACCATTCTAATATGCCAGGAGAAAATTCATTGCCTTCAACATATTATAAATTAATGGCGATATTACGTTTCGTGCCTTCTATAGAACATTTCTTTATCACTTAATTCGCGCTCTTCGTTAACAAAAAAAAAAGTATTGGGATCACATTTTTTATTGCTTGCGATGATTTGTGCTGGGATAAAAATAGAAGACCCACTTTCATCCGACAAATTTTAATACACTCAACTTGTTTATCTCTTCTTGATACTGGTATATTACTTTTTTGAATTTGAATTCAACTTAAATGAGACCGTTAATTTAGACGTTACTATATAGTTCGAACTCGTCGAAAACGTAAAAACCACGTGTCTCTAACTTTCCTTATTGGGAAAAAAAAGACGAAAGCCTAATTAATTAGGCCAATAAGCAACGACTTTATCATTTTAAAAATCTGTTTGTACAATTGTCGAAACTGCTGATACATATATTATTGAGTAATTGTACGGAATAATCTTTCTCGGTACACGAATCTTTTTTCCATAAAAAAGTCTAACTCGAAAAATTAAACTTAGTAACATTATTGGGAAGTGAAAAAAATTATAATTTAAAAGAAATATATTCTTTATCATACTTATAAGTATCGCGTGCTCGTTACGAAACCTCCAAAAATTATACAACCGGTAATAAAACAATACTCCAGAATAATCTAGAAATTCGAAGGTTGGAAGTATGATTTACGATCTCCTTTTCGGCGCAAATCCATTTTACGATCCTTCAATAAACCGTTGGCTCGTGCGACAATAACACGCATTACCCAGTTTTGTCGGGAAATTCAGAAAGCGCTTTTGTATATCTCGTTAGTTTTAGCATTAGCTCAGTCTTTTATGGCTCAAACTTCAATATAATTCAAAGGTACTATGAATATCAAAGAGTTTTTTCGTCGTCGACTGATAATGTAAAGCGACGACGCGTAGTAGAGTAAATGACGCAAATTTCCACCGCGAGCGCGAGATTCGGCGATATATAGATTATACACACAGCCGTGATGACCTCTCCCTTTATTGCTCTGCCATTGTGAAACGGATAAGAAGTTGCCGTGGTTCTTACACGTGCTTGATATAAACGCGACAACGAGTCATTATCGCTTTCGCGGATAATCATAGGTTTATCTCATAGAATGACGCGCTCGCATACTTACATTTTGAAAAGAAAAACCTTCGAGATTTTTGTATTCTTCGATCCAGCTTGGATTCGACGATTTTTCGGTGTTTCGCTTTGATCTTCGCGTGTTTAAACGTTTGACGTCGTTACATTTGGCATTAATCATGTGACATTAATTTAGCGTGAAATTCTGGATGTTGACTTGGCTTGATATTATAGTCGACGATTTGACGAGTCAATTTTTTTTTTTTCATATCGATTGTGAATAAAACTGCACGCAGGGATAAAAAAGTGTCTTTGCGTTTCGATAGCGGTGTATGTTTTGCTCTTGAGATTATATCGATGTTTATTTTCGAGAAAAAAATGTGCACACCAGGTCAAGTGTCGATATTCCAAATTTTTAAATATGAATAATCGTTACTGTTTCGATACATCCCATTGTATAAAGGGCTAATAATCTAATTTACAGAAAGATTGCAAAATCGTGACATTATATTGCGTTATTTATGTTTCTGCTTTTCCTCGCGTAAGTGTAATTAAATACATAACCTCGATAAAAAAAATTATCTCCATTTAAGTAAACAATGACTAATTATACAGTTCTCGACACATGTAGGTACTTTGAAATCTTCAGCAAACTCACGCTCACTACTCGGTCAAAAATTGTCTGCGTCATTCTTCCAAATTTATCAGAGCGTGTACTGAATATTTTCGTAACTCTAATAATTTGTGGAAAGAGTCATAATGCGAATATGTACACATGAATGAGTAGTCGGTGGCGATTTCGGTAAAAATTTTAAGTGAATCATGAAATAAAGCATTCTTGTGAACAATAAAGATCAGTCAACGCACAGAAATGATGATACACGATTTACGTGTTTTATTACTCATTGCAAGACTCGACTCTATACGTTGTTTACAATTAAATTTCCAGCCGCCGCGGGAAAGTCGAGATGTCTGCAAATAAAGTTCGGTACACGCGTGAAATCTCATCACATATCAAATCCGCTTTATCGAGTCGTCGCAGATTACACGACATAATGAGCAGGCTACTTTATTGCTGCCGAATTATGTAAGAGTGGCATGAATTCACGAAATAACAATGCATCAGATATACGAAACGGGTCTCCTCTGACGCGCGTGAAATTCCGTGCCGCGTAGTGATAAGACCGTGCCGTAGGTGTACGTATACGTATTATATTATATACTCAAGCATACGACAAACATAACTACGAAAGCGACGCCTCTCGTACAGGGAATTTACGTAAAGCCGTGTGTGGCTTCAGGTGTGCCATCCTCTTGCGACGATCCGTCAAATAAAAGTCGGCTGATGGCCCGCGCTATGTATGCTGGGTGATAAGATCCCCGCACTCAGAGACGACTCGGCAGTTTAATGAAGAAGACGAGCCACGCGATCGAGTCTTGCAGAGAAAGACAGAGTGAGAGCTGCGCGCAATGATAAGCCGCGCTCTCTCGGCAGCCTCGTAAACGCCACTCGTATATATGTATAAGCCTTCCTTTCACAATGGAAACATTATTAGATAAATATGAGGAGTTTCAGCGGTATTACGTTATCGACGTGACTTCTTCACTTTTTTTTCCTTCTTTGTTATACACTATATCTTGTTAAAAAAAAAAAACGCGCAATAGAAGAATCTTTCCTATCGACATACTCGATATCATCTCGTTTATATTGTCCGACATTGTAGATCGCTGTGTAATTCTGATTTCATCGTCCTATTTCCAACTAACCGACCGCACGAGATAACCAAGATAGGTATATATTTTCTGTGGAATGATTGAAAAATTCAAGATTGCGACACCGAAAGCTCGGCAACTTATATAAAAGTATAACGGATTAGATGTCGCAGGAGTATAAATCTAATTTAGAAGCAGGAGATAAGACTCGGTTTGGGATAATTAATCATTTGCGTAGGACGATACAAGTGTTATTCATCTCAAGGCTGAAGAGAAACTTCCAGAAGACCAGTGCGAGCCGAGCAGTTCCCTCTCGAGCACTCGGATACCAGAGACTCCTATACATACTCTTCTCGACGGCTGATATGAGAAGAAAAAGCCATAACCGTATGACGATCCTGTATGGTTTGAACCAAGAGTATAGAGCTGGCAGTATATAGGGAGCAAGAGCAAGAGCGAATTGAAGAGATGAAGCTGCACGAGTGTGTATGGAGGAAAGACTGCATGCTGATGGAGAAAAAGGCTTTAACCGGCAACACTGGCTGCTGCCGATGCTATGGCAATGGCACGAGTGGGACTTTGACCGGCCGTTGCCCCCTTGTGCGCGCAGTATAGTGTTGCACACGATCGAGGCTTCGTCGGAGTCACCGCGAGAGGCTCCCTCTTCGCTCACTACAGGCCCTCCTTGTGCAGCTTTATCCTCCAAACGCGTCCTTCTTTCCCTCTTCTCTCGTGTATAGGTATGTCTGGTATACACCGCACTGGTGTACGTGCACCAGAGCACGCTCTCTCTCTCTTGGTAGCTATACCGATCCCCTCGACCTTTTCGGCTTTTCTTAAGACAGATTTATTAAACCGCTCGGTTCAGCCCATCAGGCATACCTGCGTTTTTTCCTCATCACTCGCTGTAAATCGCTAAGTGCTGTACAGATCTTCCATTCGAAGGTTTCGAATTTTTCTCAAAGGTTCGTAAATATATATTTCAGACGAGACCAACCGCACCTTTGCGCTGCGGTTGTGCTGACCGGGTTATCGACTGATCGGTATAACTGCGATCATATCGAGCGGCAATTAAACCAATAAAATCGAAGCAATCAAACTGTCGCGTAAAATTTATATTTGTACACGCGCTCGCTCTCACGCGACGAAAAATGCGTAAAACAATTTAAATAGCTGTAGATTGTTATTGTATGAAAATCTAAATTCTTTTCCAAGCTATCCATAAAACTATAAGATCGTAAATTAGCGACGGACACTTTTCGCGTTTCTCCGCAAACCATACGAGAGGCCTGAGAACCATCCGTGTCGTCTGTGCATGAATAAAGCCAGGATGCTCGTATAAGGCCTCTTTGCGAGAGTCATCCATGTATAGAGGAATATAAGAGCTATATACATATAATGCATCGGCTCAAAAACTGCTTAGATATTTTCTGAGAGGGATTCGAAACATTTATTTTTAATAAATAGAGAAACTATATACATGAATTCCACGTATACGTATGCCGAGGAAGTCGAAGTTGAAGGTCGACAATAGCTATGCGCGAGTAAGTAACCACTCTCTCTCTGTTTATACCTAAAAAATTTGAGCGCTTCCTCTCCACATCAAAACAATAGATATAGGCTTATATATAGCTATTTTCCGTAGAAAAGTAAACGCACTTTCAATACAACTCTGAAAAAACAAGTTATCTCCATATAACTGCCGCGCGGTGAATAAATCGATTATTCTCGAGAGCAAAATCGACAGCGTTGCAGCGAAAAGGGCAATCCTCTCGTGGTGCATTCTCAAGCGTATCTCCGCACGACTCGCCGCGCACGTATACACGGGAATTCCTCGGACGGTCAAGTCGAGCCACGAAGTCAGGCCGATTTTCAGAGTCGTTCTCACACGGCAGCACAAACACGAACGAAGATAGGATATATACGTGCCGCGTCGCGCGTCACACACCTTGCATTCGTTGCGTGAATTTTGAACCTTTTCCCCGAAAAAGCCAAAGAGAGAGAGTGAGTGTGCTAGAGCCTCTCTTTCTTATTTCGAGCTCGCGCGTGTGGCACCTTCTCGTTCGTGTCCGTCTCTCTTATTTATTTTTTCTTTTTTTTTGGGTGGGCTCCGTTCGCCGCATTCCAAGTTGTCGAGCCAGAGGGGCCAGGTACTGTACCATGCCGCTGCGTGTACAGAAATGGGAGTGGGAGAGCCGCTCTCGCGGAGTTACTTTCTCGTCCAGTGGTTTTCATTATGCTATATATATATACTTGCTTACCTGCGCGCTTGGAGAGCTGTACGACGAGGTATATCTCCGCCTGTAGCGTACACCTACCTGTTGCCCATTCCCTGTGCCGCTGCTTTTGGATTTTCGTGAAGAGAGTTCCAGAAGATTTTTTAAAGCGATACTCTGGCTATATACTCGCTCGTGTGGTTGCGTATAATATCGCAACTTTAATATAATCGCGATGTATCAATGCACTCTTGCGAATTGTTTAGAGAAACTGATTCAAAGATACGAAATGCTGGTTTAGAAACGAATTTCAAATCGGTGAAAGTTAATACCAGATTTGTGCTTCCACGTAATATGCACAGAGTGCAGTTAAACTTACTTTATTAAAATTTAACCTTGTCCAAATACGCTTTTCTTGCGATAAATTATTCAAATCGCACTTATTAGCATTCCATTTTATGCAGCTTTAAAATTCAACAGTCCACAGCAGAAAGCGGTTTCCGATTGAACGCCAACCTGCTGACTTTTAAAAACATAAATTTTAATTGCAGCTTTATGGACTATATAGAAGCGTTTATACTGCTTTTCGCAAGGGAGCTAAATTATACCGATGGTTAATAAAAAATACTTTGATCTACTGCGCACAGCTACATTATCCTTCGAGTACATGAGCAAAAATGCCTTGCGGGAAAATAGCAAAACCTGTTGCGCAAACACTGCTTTGAATAATGCTGAGAAAAGTGAGCTTTGGCTTATATTTTTCATAAGCGTGTATACAGCATTGCTACACAGCGTGGGCAAGTTTTTGATTGAATTTTTTTTTTTTTTTCTATTTTCATTAGAATCAGTGTATCAAGCAGCAATAATAATATACATTTTATTTGAAAGTATACTTATACTACGAGCGAGTAACTCGAGTGCGAGACGCTGCAAAGCGTTCGATTAGTTCGAAATTAAATTGATTATAGCTTATCGGAAAGACGTTGATAAATAAGCCTCCCATAAATCTCTGTCGATGAGTCTATGTGAATTTTTGCAAGTAACCGTTTACAATCGCGCGTCAGCTGACGTACTTATTTTGTATCGATATCTTCATACAGTATACTGTTTGAAGTAGTCGACTCGATTCGTATGGAGACGAAATCAAAAATTAAAATATAAGATAATCATCAGCACTAATGGAGCGCGAACGCTGCTTTTTATTCACCGTACCCTATCCATAAATATACCATTTATACAACTTATAAATAAATGCAGAGCGACCGCAATCTGATGTACACGTCGTCCGCGTCGTGCATATAGTGAAAACGCATAATCCTCTCTCAACACATCGAGCGAACAGTTGTATGTATGTCAAATTGTCAATACACGCTCGGCAGAGTCGCGCGCATCGATAACCAAATCCGAATCGAGGAAATCATCAGACTTGCACGATTGACCTTAATATCGCGTTGGAGTACACAATCAATAGGCATAATCGGAGACGCACGTATATCTCGGCGTTGATGCATCAGAGTGCTGACGCAAACTTGGTACATCTTTGGTACCAGCAGAGCCGATAACGCGCTCGTGCACACGTTCGTCGAGCCGCGACAATTGCGAAGAGGTGCACATATAGGTGTATAGCCTATGAGTGTGCGACATGCATATTATCCGCGCCCGCGCGAACCCTTTTTACACCCGTGATTGCACGCGCGCGCGCGGGATTGAATTCAAGGTTGTCGGATGAGTTACCCGCGGCGAGCAGCTGATATATACGTATACGATGCAATGCAGATTGACGCGGCGTCTCCTGTTGCGATTGACTTTGGTCAGCGCGTATTGCGGAGGATGCTGCATATAGGTATGTTTATATACAGCCTTGAACAGCTGAAACTGCCTAATGGAAGCTTAGTATATACAGCTACACAGTATGAAATGATCGACGAATCGAGATTAAAGTTGACACGAATACAGCCATATAGGTACAGATACGAAAGATACAGCGGTCGGTAGGCTTGTTCGAGGGTTTGTTTAATGTTAATTTCAATTAAACGTACAAGATCCGTAAGATCCGTGAGTGTGAGTTAGATACGAGATTAGATAAATATATGTTTATCAATACACGTACATTCGATAACGTGAATCGCCAATGAATACCGTCAGTTATTGTTCAGCGAAATTACTATAGCATATTATACTATAATACAGAAAGATCGGCACTCTCATACTCGCGCCAGACAACTTTGAATTTATCGCGCTCGCTTCTTCGGTATAATAACGCAGTTGCATGCGACGTAAAATATGGAACCTTTATGTTTTCAATCAGAAAAATTTTTTATTAACTTTCAAAGGTATAAAGCAGAAATCATGTTTGAATTTACTCTTGGAAGATATTTTATCGATGATACGATAAATGGTAAACTTAATTACAGCATTGGAATTTTTTATATCCACGTAATCCACTTTCTCTCAATTTTCCCCTCGATTATACCGCGTCAATTTACGGCAACCAATAATTTCTTACTCTATACATGTAAATGCTCTTACCTGTGAATTAATTATCAATCCTGACTTTGCTCCGATTGCAATCGCGACTTTGATGCGCATCCCATCATCTTCTGTTGCACCGCGTGTACACACGGCTCATACTTATATACGGAGAAAAAACTTTGAAGTATGGAGTGACAGCACAGATGCCGAAGGGAGATCATCTCGCGTGTGTACATACGAACCCGTGGAATATACTTTTTCAGAGTCGCCTCAGCAGAAACCTGATTTTCCTTCTTGAGTCAAAGGAAACGGAGTCGATGCACAGGCCTTAAAACGGCAGTCGCTGCGTTACTCCAACTCGTCAGGAAAAAATTCCACCGTGTGGAGAGTTTATCGCCGTCGACGTTCTTTTTATCGTCGCGACTCTCTTGGAATAACAACCTGATGCTGATTTTATTTCAAAGTTGACTCGAGAAACAAAACTCGATTTAATTAAGGACGTGAGCTTGCATATGTGTGGGAAAGGGATGAAATGATTGACAAAGGAGGTTTTGTACTTTTGACATTCGACTTTATTCTTCAATAGTAATATTGTCCGTTCATGAGACACGTTTTCACATTCATATCACTTACTTACAATACAAGCTCTTTCTCTCTTCTTCGCTCGCTCTAAAATTTCACAATCACATAGCATTGAAGTGGTTTCGTATAAAAAATTAATTTTGAAGACACTTTATGGAATGTATTTATTTTATCGCTATGTTGATTGCTTTTCTGGTGCACGATAAGTGCGATATGTCGTTATTATACAAACATAAACAACACTAGCGTAGCCGTGTTCCTTTCGCTTATTTGCTTTTTGGATATTAAATGGCACTGACCTCGGGATTTCGAAAAATCCGCAACGAATCGACGATGCAGTGCATAACGTCGGTAACGCGAAATACAGTGAAAGGCACGAGTATTTTCCTTTGTATTTTTGTATTTTTTGAGGTGAAAAACGAATACTGTACACGCTATCTCGTACACAACTTTATAGTTAGCGATAGTTGATTGATATCAACTTTCCTCGCTATCCCGGTTAATCCTATCGGAAATCTCGGACAAAGACACACGTGTGACGTTCCTACGTATTTTATTGAAGATTTATTGTGGAAATAGAGAAAAGCTGAATAATCGCGTCGAGTCGTCGATTAAATCGCCGAGCGCTCACTTTCACGGCATTCGTCATCAGGAAATAACCGGCTTATCAGCGTTGAGTCGCCGCTTTTTTGGGAAAAATCTACTTTTTACTTCCGTTTTGGCACGTGCGTAATATTTTCGTTGTTTCCGATATGAGAAATTCATTTATGATAGTACGACCTCATTTGGCATTTAATTTCAGCATGAAAGTGACGTGCGATTGTAATTTAAAATGTATGCTTCGTTCCTATAACAGATTATCTTCTTCATTTTATAGCATTTTTTAGAGACAGAGAAGGAGAGAGCAATAGAACGCGCACGCGATACAGTACATTAATTATATTTTTAATAGGCACTTGTTTCATTATGTTTACTTGCTTGCTCCCTTTTATGCGCGTGATATGTTCTACATGACTCTCGATTCTTGCGAGAGTAATAACCTGATGGCTGAATATTTATTGCTATTGATAGATTCACTTATGCGTATTTAAGTTTGTTGAGGAAAAATAAAAAGCCGATGCAAAATAAAAATAAAAGCAGGAAAAATTTCGTAAAATATAAATTTTATTTCAAAAGAGAAAAAAACAAAATTTTTTGACAAACCAAACAAAATAAACAAAGAAAAATCTTGTTCGCTCGAAGAAAACGCATAAAGTGTGCGTGTGCGCGATGTGTGCGTGTTTTTTTTTCTTCTAATATTAAACGCACGATGAAGAAACGCAAACGAAGATCCTGTCGCGCTGAATATTATTATTATTATTATTGTCCCGGTTATCTTGGCAGTCTTTACTTTGAGCACTTTTATAATCAAAGCGAATTACGAAAGGAAGATGCTACGACGACGTGTGTCTGCGCTACAGTCGCTTCGCTTTTTATCATTTCTTTTTTCGAGTTACAAACGCTGCAATAAAACGCCACGTTCCGTTCATCCATACACATACACTGAGTCTCCTTCGTTCTCACAATCTTTCTCTACAGTTTATACTTTTATGATTGTTGCTGTCGAACTAAATAGCGGCACTGTACAAAGAAAATACTAAATTTTAGAAAAACGTTTTTCTTCAAAAATATTAGTGCTTATACGTACTTTACTTTCAGCTTCAATAAAGATTTTTTCTAAAATTTTGTACTTTTTTGGCAGTGTGGAAGATTGTTTTGATAGAAAGTTAAGATGATAATACGTACAAAAACGTTTAAGCGATGAGAATCGTTATAATGTATAATTATAATAATAATAATTTTTTTCTAAGAATAAAACGTAATGTTATATATATGTAGCGAAAAATAGAAGATAAGCGCTTAGTCGACGTATTGTCCTTCTCGACTTCACTTGACGCTTATACAAAAAAAATCATGTTTACGTCGCATATAATATTCATACTTTATATATCTATATATATATATATACGTAAACGCACGGCAGTATTACAAAGGCATTTCAACATTTGAGTTTATTCGCCCCGTGAAAACACGTTTCAGAATGAATTGCACTTTTGAAAATTTGGAAAGTCTAGTGTTAAATTCGTCTGTGCACTGTCCCTATACGCGTTTACACGAAATTGTATGTATTTCAACCATCAAATACGAGCAAAAAATGCGCGGCAGTCCTAGAAAATTGGTCCCTTGGTTGCCTCACGAAACGTTTTCGTCAATTTTTTTTTTTCATCATCGCGGAATGCGCAAGAAATTCAGTTTTCTTCAGTAGGAAGGGAAAACATTACACATATCTACACGCCTTCTTCATCTATAATTATTTATATAATATTTATATATAAAATATTTTTCCCTATGGCCTAAAAGCTACGATTTTCAGTAGACTATATTATTCTATGCAATGAAGGGCAATGAACGAAAAAAAAGAATATTTAAGATTAATAAACTGGTAGAATAATAGAAGTTTACGCTACTGGAAGGACGGCGCCTCGTCTCACTTTCATCTGCAATTTGTACCTTAGGTTTCTTTCTCTCGTGCAATCTTTACCGGTTTTCAAATCGTTTATCAAGATAAAACTCAGCTGTGATGTATTTAAAGTACAGATTGGAAAAAATACTCCCACCGAGGGTTTTGATAGTGGGTTAAATTGTCTTTTCGATGAAATTTTTAAATCATACAAAAATAATCGAAAGATCAGATTTAGAATTATAAAAATTTACGAATAAAAAATTCACCAATATTTTATTCGCAAGAAAAATCTCTGACGTCCGAGGATAAATCGAGCACGCGCAAAGGTATGAGGTGTGCGTTTCTACTGAGTAATACGAGAGACACACACGTGGGGTTGAAGCGTCGACTGCAGGCTGCTGCAGCGATTAAAAGGTCGACCGGGCGCCGCATGGGGTTAAAAAGACACTCGTATTTCACGATAGCAGCAACTAGCGGAGGGTCTTCCAGCTTGCATTTACCGAAAAACTCATTTCTCTCCCAAAATAAACTTTTGATGGCCTACACCGGAAGTGCAATCGTCGCTTTCCAAGATTACTTTTCAAATTTACATCCAATTTTCTCGAGTAATTTTCTTTACAATAAAACTGCAGTTCGTCAGCACTTGCTCGTGGTGTATGCTATTGCATTTTTTAGCAACTATCAATAAGATTTAGGACTACGAAGTCGTCCTTAAAATTTCATTTGTACAATTTCGATCGAGCTATGTTTAAACTGCCGACGAACGACTGTAGATTTAAAAATGTACACGTCTCGTTCATTGTAGTTTGATTGGAATCTGTACAGTTTTAAAACTACATTCTGAAAAATACAATTTATGCTTATTAAAACTTTTAATTGGTCTCAAGAAACGAATTTCGGCCCGTTCCCAAGGCATAATTTACATATTTATCTACATCATAAATTAGCATAAAATATGCACGAAATGAGATCGTACTACTTTTTTTCTCCGAAATTGGAAATATGGTGCAATCTCCATAAAATGCGCGAATCCAGACGAAAAAAGAGAAGTTAAAATCCAAGATAGCAAATCGAGATGAAAATAATAAAGTTTCCTAACTTTCAATAGCCATAACAATTCATTGGAATCGTTTATATAGGTATTAATCTTTGAGAAAATTGAAAGCCATTTGTTTCAATTAAAGAAGATATAAGCTCGTTATTACTTCAATCAGTTCCCAGTTGTTTGCTCCTCGCTGTTGATCGTCAAAGCTGAGAAAAATTGTGAAAGCTATTGAAAATTGGCAAAAAAAAAAAAATAATAAGAACAAAAAAAATGTCGAGTAAACGCGAGCGTTGCATCGCGTGCTCGATCGAAAGTCCAGAAAGTCAATAAGGAAAAATAACGCCGTCCTTCGCTTATCACACAATTAGAGTCTACGAAGCCTCCGGCCACGTAGTCATCGTCGTCGTCGTCGTCGTCTCTCTTAACTCTTAACTCCCGCCGCTGTCTTATTTTCTCACGGCTCTTCGAGGCCTACACTACAAGACCCGACGGCTTGGCGCGCGAGAAAGAGAGAGGCCAAAAACCCGCCGACGCGCTGGATGGAACGAGAGAGGATGAATAATAAATGAGCGCGAGCCGGTTGGACAGAGAGTGAGAGAAGAAGAGGGAGAAAGAGAAAGAGAGAAGCAGCGCAGCTTCTATACAAAAGGAGGAGGCAGATACTCTTAGAAGAAAAATAAAAGGAAGAAGGTACGGAGGCAAAGGAGAGAAGGAATCGAGACTCGATGAAGGTGCATACCCTTTTGGCGTCGCCGTCTGTCGGCGGACGAGCGAACCCTGTACCGGACTAGGACCACATTCTTTCTCCTTTCTTCGGAGCTGCCCTTCTTTTGTTGAGTTTACAGAGGAGGCAACGCAACGCTATATAAGTACGCGCGGACCGTAGCTATTTAGAGATTTTCGCGCGGAAAAATGCGCCGGAAGCGAGCGCGCGTCAGCTGCAAGCGGAGAGGCACACCTTCGCTTTTCCTTTTGCCTCCTGCAGAGGAATGTGACTTTGCGTCGCCTATTTTAGCTGAGGAAAAAAATACCTTTGTTCATCTTGCGATTCCGTCTCTCCTTTCTCCCCTCTCGCGGTTACGTTTTGCTGCGGTGGAACGGATCTATCACAATTTAGCTAATTTACTACTACTGCGAGCTGCTTCTCTCTTATATCTCTATATCTCCGAGTGTCTCTCTATCTCTGTCCGCGCAGTCTCTCGGCGATTCTCTCTTTCTCTATAATATGCCCTCGCGCAAGAGTCCCGCGATCGTTCGTGTTCGTAAATAATCTTGATAAAAGGTTTATAAATCCCCTGTCGCCTGTTGCGCTCGTCCAACGAACTTATTATACGTTCTCCTTGCCCTCGAACTTCTTGGCCAGGTCGGCGATGAGCGTCTTGTAGATGAGGGGGTCGATGTTCTTGCCCAGCTGGTAGAGGATGAACCAGTCGCCGATCTGACACCTGTTGGAGATGACCTCGATCTGGTCCTGGGGCGAGAGGCGGGATCGCGCTCGCAGCAAGATGAAGCGCAGCTTCGGTCCAGCCACGACTGCGGCGCGGTAAGCCAGACTCAGGCCGCTCAGCACGGAGAGGATGATGAACCAGAACCAGAGGAACACGTAGATCTTCTCGTTGACGATGTTCAGCGGGAGCACGCAGAGACCGTCGAACTTCTGCACCGTTCCGGACGCACCATATTTGTGGAAGGTGCACTTGGTCACTTTCGGAAAGACCCGCGACATCGGGTCCACTCGCTCTTCCGGTTCCATTTCGGTGAACTTGACAACGTCCGAGCCGTAGGTCGTGAACTCGCCGTCGAGGAAGAAGTCCATGAAGTAAATCTGCCCGACGACGTTGATGAAGTTCAGCACCTCGCACAGGAAGAAGCGGAACGCGTAAAAGTTTTGCGAGTGCAGATTGGTTGCAAAGTAGTCCACTAGCAGCTTCCTGCGGTCAGTCTTGCAGTCCTCGCTGACTACTGGGCAATTGAGGTCGAGTACCAGCATCTTGATTCTGCCACCTTCCCAGGTCTTCCACAGGTAGCGTGGAATGTAGAAAAGAATGGCCTGGAAGAAGAGGGTGAAGCACACCCACTGGTAGTACTTGTGGTACTTGATGTCATCTTCGCCATCCACGTGCGATGCTACTCCTGGCTGAACTATGTCCTTGCCAATAACACCATTGCGGTCTGGAATAGTGAAGGTAGAGTAGATCCAGCAGTAGGTGTCCATGACATGCAGAGGAATTTCATCGACTATGCAGTCGATGGGGTCTCCAATGTACTGCCTCGATGTGACCAGCAGCGAGAAGGCCACAAGGATGATGAAGGTGGCTTTGTAATGTAATCTGAATACATTGTTGTCGATGCATACTGTATCAAGCTTCAGTAAGCCCTTCACCGAGCCAAAAACATCAAACATCTTGGCTGCTTGTCTTCTTTGACTTGCTCACAAATGAAAAGCCCTGGGGAGAATAGAAAAAAAAAATATTGAAAATACTGACAGAGCAGCTAAGTGAGCATTGGATGATAAGATAAAGGCGATTTGAATTTAGCAGAAACAATCGAAATTCTGCAGTGCAGCATAGATTAAGCGTTGCAGCAGCAACAACAGATAAGAGGATCTTATAAGTATAAACATATATAAACGAGAGAAGAGAGAACCGAGCGCGGCTCCCTCATTCCCCGCGAGAGAACAACAACAAACTCGCTTCAAGTCGAATACGTAAACAAAGCGATGATAGGTAATAGGAAAAGTCGTGTGCATTCTAAGGATAGGTGTTTCGGCACACTACGCACCTTTTTATCGGCGGGCTTACGGGAAAAGCGCAGCGGCAACTGAACAGCTGCGGTGTCCTCTCTCCACAAGTATAAGTACTGATCGGGCGCGCGCGTCGTGGCTGATGCCTCAACAGCGAGCTCGCATCTCCTTCCTTGACTCTGGAACAAAGGGCGACAACTCTCGCGCACAGTTTTTCACAGAAAGATCACTGAAAACACCGTGAGCAGAGTTTACCGGCACAGCGCGATGCGCGTACTCGCGAAGAGAGAGTAGAGTTACTTATTACAAGTATAAGTAAGCTGAGGGGACGCAAGCAAACTCGCGTGTTTTTTCACTGATGCAACAGACTCGAGCCGCGGCACTTGGTGCTGCGCCCGATCTTGGCTCCTCGGAGAAGGTGATGATGGCTAGTATATAAGCTGAGAGGTATACCCTGGCAGTCGCAGCAGCAGCGGAAGCAGCCGCGCGAGTATATACGTTATATATCTCGGTAGTTCTTGTGGTGTAGCTCAGCCGTGTCGAGTATACACGAGCAGCGCGCACGCGAGCGTCGGGGACTGAGCTCGTGCTCGCCGCGGGACCCTTCCTTTCCTTCCCCCCTCGGCTTGGTCGTTCTCTCGCTCTCTCTCTCTCTCTCTCTCTCTCTCTCCCCCACGTTGCCACTGCTTTATCTTCGCCCCACTCTTGGCGCTTTTTCTCTTTGCAGGCCCCTACTCCAATAGCTCTCTCGCGTCGGCAGTCGCTGCTTCTTTTATCTCTGTCTGTTCTCACTACACAGGCGGCAGTACGGCAGCCGGCTGGCAGCGCAGGAACTATACAGCTATGCATGTGTGCGAGAGAGCCTGCAGGAGAGAGAGAAAGAGAGAGAGAGAGAGTCGCGATCCGCCGAACAGAACACACACGGGGTTCCCGCAAGCCAGAGTATGTGCGCATGCGCCAAGCTTATGGTTATGGGTTATATATGGTATACCTTATGCTGTACTATACTGCACTATACACATGTGTTTTATAAGTATGCCGAGCGCACTGCGCGCGAGTCCAGCAGCAGCTCCGCGAGCGTGGATTCCTCGGTCTCCTCTCTCGCGCAGCCTTTCTCCTCTATGCGTCTGAGCCACGGTCCGCTGTACATGTCGACTTTTTATACACTTTGCTGGAATCGAGGCACAGAAAAGTGTGTAGCTCGTTTGAGGCATTTTTTAATGGGATGTTTCACGGCGTAAAGTTTGTTTTGTTCTGTGGGCTGCTCGTAGAGATAAAACCTTCTGCTTGGGGGCCACATGGCTTTACGCTAGGTGATTCTCCTATTATCGCGGCGATCCCTCTGAATAATTATTTTTTCTCACTTACTCCACTACATTTTCACGAGTTTATTTGATTAGCGCTCTTCACGAGATTATACGCAGAAAATTACAGGGGATCGTAATGAGTTTATTTAACTACGAGTATCTTTTATCCTCGGAGTAAATAATTCTGGGAATTGATTGCCCGTTTATAGACGAAATTAAAATAGAATTTAATTAGGCCTATAGTCGAAGGGATACGAGCACTGCATCAGGTATTGGAGCAATATGCAGATAAAATTGTGACTTTGCATAAAATAAAAATGATGAACCATTAGCCGCCAAAATAATGCCCATAGTGGTAACTCTCAGAAGATGAAAACATCAAGTTTATCCGACTCGTCCAATCTGGAATCTTTACAGAACACGGCTCCGATTTCCCATCCGGATAAGCTCCCATACCAGTAAAAGCCCGAAAAATTTTCCTATTTTCCAGCTTGAAAATAATGTCTCTTTCGAAGCCTCACCATGCGCGTGATGGGGGCCATATCTCTAAAATGTAGGTACACACAAGCATACACACTCTCCCAGATAAAAAGCGAAAAAGTCGGGAGAAGAGAACTCCTTTAGGCATCAGGGAACGAGAGAGAGAGAGAGAAGGGACTCACCTGGCGGCAGAGAGCGCATGCAGGTGACGGCCGATTTTGCCGGTTGCCATGGTGACCAGTGCAAGAAGGGTCTCCATCTGCGTTTCACTCCCGCGCCTCTTGCTGGGAATTATAAAATATATTTGCCTTATTTTCTTACAGATATTGATACGTATATTATATTGTGGTACCAATGGAAATCGGGTGGTCGGAATGACGTCTATGTAGCTTATATAGCAATAAAGTGTGTGGCTATGCGCTGCGGTGGAAAAAAAATGACCACTAAAGGCATGAGCAGCAGAGGAATCCGAGCTGTATAGGTACGTGTGTATACCTGTATGTATGTATATTGTGAGATATGTGTCCCCTGTACGCGAGGATAGGTATCTTTATTTCAGGCGGGTGTTGTCAAACGAGGGATATAGGACTGTTAATCTTGAAATTTATCTCGATAGCACTTTCAGGTATATTCGAACGCCGGACGTTCATCATTCCAAAAAATACAGGATTTCAACCTTTCTGCAGTAGATTTATTCTGGTGATATGTTATAAAATTATAAACTTTTGGCCATTCGCAGAAAAACAATCACAAAATAAAGGCAGTACAGCGTGCTGCGTCTAAAACACGCATCGGCAGCACAAGGCTAACTGTAATTATACTCCATGCTAATGTATTCTGAAAACGGTACCTCTCCTATTCAAATCGACAAGGCATATATACTTCCAGCGCTGTACAAACAGTAGAATCGGGTTCCATGGACACGCGTAATCGTACGTATACACGGGCGTATCGAATAAAGCCCGAAAAATTCGTATAGACCCGTATATTCTTCCATTATAATGAATCGAAAATAGCCCTTGACGATCGCAAGCATCTCATTCGCATTCTCTTCGCAGCTCCGTGTCGATCGGTTGCGTGCGCTTAGAGATCGAGAACGCGCCTATACTCTTATTATATGGGCATGTCTCGCGAGGCGCCTCTGCTCGTTCTATACTATACACAATGGCTGTGATGCTCGTCGCATTCCACTGTTGTTAAAGGATGATGATGAATAATGAAACGAAGAAATTTTAAGTGGGAGGCCTCTTCTCGTGACTCGCGCGTATATGTTGTTTCTCTGTGCGGACACGTCAATATAGCGATTATCAAAATGGCCCATTAGTTTTTACGGGTAACAAAGTAGGCACTTTTCGATTCTGCAAAGCGATGAATCCAACCGAGCGTGGATGAGAGAGTGATTTATTTTTACGGTTTTGCAAAGCAGTGAATCTACAAACAGTTAGTTTGTAGGTTGAGTAAACATGTTATGCAAGAATAATTGATTGGGAATCTCGTTGCGAGAGAGAAAAGAATGATGTTATATGGTTTGCGCTCGGAATGAGAATGACTGAGCGGTGGTGAGGTAATTGAGGAATTTTCATACGAAAATTCAGAAATTTACAAAGTTTTACGTCGATTCCATCGGCAAATCGCAATATAATAGAATATGAGTGTATTTATGCGATGATGTACCGAAGAGCTCCTTAGGACAATAAGACGCATCATCGGCAACTGCAAAATGAAATAACAATCACCGCAGCCTGCGTGAATCATCAAAAAAAAAAAAAAATCTCAGAGTCAGGCTTTTCTCAGAATGAATATAGGATCTCGACTAACCGATCTCGGAAACTCTCACGTCAGATCCGCCTCGAGCGCTATATGGCCAAGTCCTTAGAAATACCTGATGATGAGAGCGCCGGATTGCAACTTACCGTGCAAGACGCCGCAAGGACGACTGTGCGCGTTTATTATATACGTCTAATACTCTTATACGCAGCTGATGGGGTGCGCATCGGTATTGCGCGAAGAATATGCAATTTGAATGATCGAATAGTGTTATACAAGGCTATAAGAAAGAATAATTTTTATTACAGTTTTCATACACCTATTCTGATTTTGAACTTTTTGTTCTTCTGATAATATAGTGAGGAGTGGAAAACGAGAAACAACAGGTCGCGAACGGTAGCCCCCGCGGTGACTCATCTCGCAGAGTAGACCCTGGAGCCTCTTACTCTGAAATTCCAACGCGAAGGAGTTGCTGCCGCGGCTGCAACACAAAGATGTAACCTATATACATCCGTGAGGGAAGGCTTGTACCTATGGAGTCACAAAGAAGAAGAGGATAAGGTGCAGGCGGAGGAGGAAGGGATGGGGCTCCGGACCGGTATGGCTTGGGAAGAAATTTCGGAGTTCGGGCGAGTTGTTGCACGCCCACACCGCGCTCACGGCTATAAATTGTCAGGATTAGATAGGGTTACGTCGGGTAGTTGACGATTTTTTGTGTATTTTGTAAACATTTTTATTTTCGCAGTACGAAAGCCAACATACCCATAAGCAGCCGAAATAAACTCGGAGAAAAAGTCCACACCTTATCCGGTCGGTATCATTAATGCCTGATCTGAATATTAATTGCTATAAATCGCGATAACCTTCGCGGCTTTCTTTATGCTTCTCTCTTACAGGCCGTGACGATTTTTATCGCCTGAGCGCAGTACGCCGTCTTCATCTTTAATGCAAATGTTATTCGCGACTCTGACTGCATTCAAAAACCGATCCAGTAGTATTGTTCGATTTTTCGGCACTGCTGCCGATCGATGAATTATGCAACGCGTCGCCGCATCAGTTTCGGTGCGAGAAAAAAATCCGTTATCCTTTCTGACTTTCGTATAAGCGAGTGCACTTACACGTGGAGGACTTGAAAAATTATCCATTTCAATCACTCGCAATAAAAAGTATAAACGCCGTGACAAAATTGCTATATGTATAGGCATTAAAATCTGCTTTACAACCGGCTAGCGTAAATCGCGCTTAAACATCGAAGACAAATTAACCGCTATACATGCCTCCAAGCTCAAATCGTAAGATCGAGTCAATGCTTATGCGAGAATTGCACAGAATCCGATCGCTATCTAAGTAGGCGTCGATTTTTCGCTGGGCAATAGGCGCATTCCATCGCCGGCGCTTTTCTATATAGGCGATATCGTCGGCCGGTAATTGTTCCTCTCATTTGCAATTTTGCAACGGTGCCGCCGCGCGAGAGCTATATTAGTTTCTCGCAGTTTCTATACGCTTTGCATATTACGACGCTGGCCTGTATATAGTATGCGTATAATTGAAAGCCCGCCTATCGCTATTATAAAAAGGCAAATATGATTGATACGATTCGAGATAATGCGACTAGGCTGTATATACTCGGGAGAGTTGCAATTATACGCCAGGTCACTGTGTGGATAAACACGAGGTTTGACGCTTACTCAAGCACAAATTTAATTGTAGTTTTATGCCCTTTTTTCTCGGCACGTATAACTCGATTAGATTATGAATTTATGACGACGATGAAGGATTTTTTTCTTCTTCTGCATATAGCGAACAATAATTATGCTATTGTGCGCCAATTAGACGATGCTGATAGTCGCTCTCTATTTCATCCGGTGATAATGCTAATGTTTAAATTACAAGTTATCCAAGTGTGTATACATTATTGTGATTTATGCTACGAACTTTAGAAAGTAAGAGCAGTATACAACTTGCGTTCGCACGGAAAAAAAAAGAGTAAAATCGATAACTAATCTGCGGAGCTTATCGATGCACCATTGATGCACTCCCCGGTTTGATTAACTCAGCTGTGTAGCATTTTAATCCCCGGGTGAAGCACACGTGCACGTTTGTACAAATAAAAAATAAAAAGGTATTAATCTCTTGCGAAATCCCGCAATCGCGTGTCGTTTATTCTCCCGATCGATATTTCTCCCGAGATTTCTCCTATCCGCATCTTGCAACAGACTTTGCGCTGAGGTTTATCGGGTTCGGTACTTTTCAATCGAGGCGTGCTTACACGCAACGCATAAAATACCTGCGCTATAGATACTGCAGTTGTGTACGAGCTATGTAACCCGCTGTTTCCGATTTCTACGCGCAGCCGTGTATAAGGTATACATATATGGACGCTGAAAATGCATTTACCACTATAGAGTGAATAATTGCTGCTTCATACCCGATGATTTTTCAAACGTTCCACACGGACCTGACGTCATTCGACGCAGTGCAATGGTCGTACACTCGATAAGAAAAGCCCGATTGTTTGGCTTTCACTTTCGGTGTACTCGGTCATATCGGTACCATAATTTTCTCATTTCTGTACATCAGCAATAATGGCAAAAGCCTTTCAGCAACTTGTCGCATCTTTTTCCCGTTCGGTTGATTCACTCTCGTAAATCCCCAAAGTAAACACTCCTTCGCGCTGCAAAGACAACACAACGTCCCATCGCTCATTTCCATATACAAAGACGAGCGCGAGAAAAAAAAGTGGCTCGCGCAGATGTATAGCGTTGTAGATCACGTCGAAGAAGAAGAAGAAACACACTTTCGTATATATGTGCGCATACGTGAACTCATTAAGCCGCGGTTAATCCGTTGGTGGCGCATCTGCTTTGCTCCACTCGCGACACTCGTTGTCTCTCGTTGCGCGACTATATAGCGCGTGGTTGTAACTCGACGACAATGAGCGTTTACGTAATGAACAGCGCGCGGGTTTTGACCTAAAAAAGATTCGTATATACGTATACTCTTTCACTGCGCGCTATACGCGACACAGCTGCTGTCTGCGCGAACTATTATAATTACTGCATAGTACGCGTGATTTTTTTCGGCTCTGGATCGTTAACCGGTTAGAATCGGTGGTCTTATGTGCTCGTCGCTTGTTTTGTTTTATATACGATTCCCCGCAAGCGCTCATAGCTTTCAATTGACCTGATTGTATACCACGAGTATATAGTATATAGGACCGATCAACTCATGAGTACAGCTTATCAGAAGCTTTCATTATGACCACACGTCGTAGTCAAGCGGTTATAATTATAAAAGACACGCTTCGGGTTAGCTCTGGAGTATTTATAGTAGGTCGAGCTCTCTTTTTTTCTTTCCAGTCTTCGTCTTTAATGCGATAGGTAAATGGACATCAGGGTCACGCATCGATTTTTCCCTACTCCCATCAATGCAGCTGTACAGCCCGCGGCGCATCTCGTTTGGAATGTCTGTCACGATCTCTACCCGTCCAAGTGTAATTTATGGAAAACAGCGGATTCGAATTAGAGTATATCGGCCCACATATATACAGCTCGCCTGAAAAAAGTTCATTCGCATTGTAATGCGCGCGTCAACCTTTTCATATTCAAATATCGCAGAGAGGACAATGAGCCACTTTCGTCGATTCATATAAATCAATCGGCGCTCATCGGAACCGAGAAAAGCGAACTAAACGCTCAAGCGCGTGAATCGATCTTTGGTTCCCTGTAGCAGCTTGTGAGGCGCCTCCACATGCGGCGTTCTATCGAATACCAATCGAATCCGATACCTCGACCGCCAAGCCGACCGCCGTACGTTCGTTTTTCAAGTCGCGTGCGTCCGTCGTTGTTGCTATACTCATAATAATAACTGTATTACTCGTGTCTGTTATAATTCGCGCGTATAGGTATCGCTTTTCCTATGAGCTGAGAGACAACTGCGGCTTACACTGAGACAAGAACCGCAGACTGACAAGATGGCTTTATTGCTGTACCGATGGTGTGTATAGGTGTGTATAACGGAGCAATGTTTGATAAGACCGTTGCCCTCCTCGGTTTATTCGAACTTATCAATGATTTACGAGATTCGGCTGGCACTTCTTCACATATACTGATTTAAAAAAATCGAGGAATTGTAAAAGTTTAATATCGAGCGCACGCGTGGACGACACATTTCATAGAACATTTGTTGGAGTCCGAGAGATAAATTTTTCCCACAATCATAGCTGCTGCTGCACCTAACCGCAGAGCGATAAAACGCTGAATATATACCTTGCACACGAGCTTGAAACGAAGGTCAAAGGTGTAGGATTATAACCGGTGCACAGAGTCTTAGCCCACACTCTATAACGCAATATCAAGTAACACGCGAGGAAAAGTCTGAAAAATATATTCGCAGCCAGCTCTGACGCGAAATCTCGCGCCCGTGTCTCTTTGCACACTTTTAGCCGTAAAGACGTAGATGCTATTTGTTTTCGCGCGTAGAGAGTCGGGATTCTCCCTTAATTGCATTCTCGGTGTTTGACAAGTAGGCGCTGCAGTATATGATATGCTAAAGCAAACGTTTTGCGAGTACACGTCTGCACTGGAACCCGTACTGCTTCTCGGAAATGTATTCTAGTATGGCGTTGGCCTCGTCACAGAGCAGAGTTGGCAAAATTTGTTTGCTCTCGTAATTTATAGTTTCAACTCGCAATGGTGTATTGTACGTATACTGTATGTCAATTTTTTCTATCCAATATATTAGACGGACTTATTCTCTAAAAATACGATGGGCGAAAAAAAAAATAATTCAATCAAAGACGAAGACAGCGCGTCTCGTCTCTTATGCCCATCAGAGACATAATGATCTACTCGACATGCAAAGCACATTAAAGCTCCAGTTTCTAAATGGAGTAAAGCGTCAGAAATTTTTTGCAATAAGAACGAATTCTCGCACGCGTCTGTTGATTGGCCCTGATTAGTCTTGCAGGAGAGAACAAACTGCAGTAGCGAGAAACTATAAAAAGACAGAAAAAAGCAATAGCGAGGGCCGCAAGAGAAAAGTCAGGGACAGATCAATTTTCTGTTTCGGCTGTGCCAGTAGGGAGCCGGCGTATCTCTGGTGTGTCTGTCTGTCTCTCCCTCTCTCTCTCTCTCTTTAAGCTCTGGGTCAAATAAATTAACCCGACGTGCTTGATTATACGTGCGTATAGAGCGACCGACTGGATTCTATATCTGAGCCGCTGTTGTACAACGATACACAAAGCTATATATTTCGATCGATTCTTCCGCTCGGAATTTCATGACTCGGCGATAATCGGCGCGATATTATGATGAAATATAATAAAATTTTTCGAGTCATCATCGTAAATTTCTTCGAGACATGCCTTCTTGGCATCTCACTATTTTAGCGCGTATGAGAAACACGTGTTGCGCGCCGGGTGTCTCAGGACTCCGCGTGTGTACCATTATAAATATATTTTCCACGATACGTGCAAAAGCCAATGGAGGCGTTATATACGGCTCCGACCTCGGCAATAAAATTCGCCGTAGCGCTACATGTTTGCCCTTGGCCTTCAGTGCTGAACACTAGGGGAGCCGACGAGCCGTGACACTGTGTGCACTTTCACGCGCGCGCAGCGCCTCTTTTCCGGTACGCTTTTTCCCCGTCCATGGGACCATAATGTTAATAAACATCCGTATGCGGAGCCTCTTGAGTCGGATCTTCGCTCATCTCACGTAATTACACCGGGTACCATCGATCGCAGGAAGAATTACTGCATTAGTGCGCATACAAGCGACACGCGGTCGCGGCTCGAGATCGCTTTATTTATAAGGGCTTGAAGAAGAAACAGCTCGCGAAGGTGGAGAGGAGAGATGGAGAACGGCAACAGCCCAGAGGCTACTTTTGTCACCTGTGTGCAGCATCAGGCTCTCGGTGGAGTGTAGCGCAGTAGCGACTTCTGCAGTCCGCCAGCCCTGAGCGTGCTCTACTGTCTCTCTTTCCTTTTGCAGCTGCGAACGTGTATACGGCAGACTTGCTTTTTTCTCTCTTGCGTCTTGCGTCAGACTGCGTGGATGAGAACCTCGCTTTTGTGCGTTATGCCCGCGTACAGTTTGATGTAAAAATACTTTTTCACCGAATTTTTTTAGCCAAATGAAACTTGTATTAAATTTATCAGACGAATGCAAGTGCGATATGCGCAGAGTACGGATACAATTCAACATTGCGTTATTTCTGCATGCACTATATAGACTATATAGGTATACAGTCGCAAGGCCAACAGGATTGACAAGAACAATATTGTGAAGTATAAGAAGTTACAGCAAAGGACGATTCTCCGGCGAAGAATACCGACGCAGAGCTGGCTAAAGAGAAAGAGAGAGAGAGAGGACGAGGACCGCACAGCGACGTGAGAGCAGAGGACGACTGTGCGGGGGAGGGCAGCGCTACGGCGGTACGGGGGGGACGTCCGGTTTTTCTGGTTTGAAAGGAAAGGAGCGTATAGCTATACGAAGGTATACATATATCGGCGGCGGCCGTCCGAAAAAGAAAGAGCCGCGCGCGCGCGCACGCAGGTATTCCAGGGGTGTGATTTACTCCGCGGGTTCTCAACGTTCGGGTCTCTCGTCTTGCGTCGGCTCTGATGTAGCTATATGTACATTCCCATGCGTACTCGTGCCGCGAGATTATTCTATATTATAGGTATGTATGTATATACTCTCCCCGCGCTTGGCTGCAGTGCGCGCAATTACGCGCGATCGTTTTGTTCTTGAGTCAGTAATACTTTTATTCATCAGGACAATACGCTCGAAAGCGTCAGGAAAATACGCGTCGTGGTAAAACCGCGTGACTCGTTTTGTCCGAACAATTCCGAAAATTCAGCCTGACTTTACGGGCGATGACTCAAATCATTAGGGCCACAAGAATGCCACGCGTAACGGTATAACACATCTGCAGCCTCGTGGGATATATAAGAGCCACGTACATTATAATATATTTTGTTAGGTTCGGAAATTTTATCGAAAAAAAAAATGCGTTGAATATAAGAAATATTATATGGGTATTCAGATATAGTAAGCGCTATATCAACGAGAGCGGAAGGATACGCCTGCGCGAATGAGACCCATCACTGCACGCCAGCGTAATACGGAAGTTCTGTCTCGCTCCTTCCTCTTGCATCTTTCGTGCGCGAGTTTCTTACAGTATGTTTCGTCGAAAAAAGTGACCACTCATTCTTTCCAAAACTCCAATAAACGTTTGTGCAATTTGCAATTCTCCATATACAGAGCGCACAGTAACTGATAAATTTACAATGCGTGCGTATATTATTATATGTATAGATACGGAGTGCAGGGCAACTAGCGAACGACCATAAACATTTACAACTCTTCGCAAAAGCGCATAACGCATCACCGTAACGCCGTTCTCGCACAGATCGGTCCAGAACCACTCGACAATTTACTATAACCACAAGGATACACGGAGCCCTTAAATTCTCACTTCGCACGAGCTCGTAAAAGCTCCGTCGAAATTCCCTACGCGTGCGTTGCACTTTTTTGCGCATATGTACATATGCGCGCTCTTCAGTGGAGACTATACCTATATTAGGTATACAGTCCATAGTATAGGCATCGAGCCGCAAAAAACGAGTGACCCCGAGAATTCTTGCCGCTGTGTATAGGTATTATTTTATATTCGCGTTCTTTCTTCTTTCTTCTTCCTCTGCAGCGCGGTGACCAAGCAAAGGGTTCCAGCATATTGTATTGTTGCCAATTTTTCAAAATCGTCTTTTACACAGTAATACATTTTTCGGAGTTTTTGAGCTATAAAGAGTTGCAAGATAATTTTAAAGGCAAAATTTGAGCCGCAAGGTGCGGTCAGTGAAAGTAAAATCACATTTTCATTTTGCAACTTTTCCTGCGAAAAATAACATCAATACATTTATTTAAAATTTACTGACCGCAACTTATAAAAGCGTATACTTGTATGGCGTCGGTTACGTCAGAAAACCTGTCCCCTCGTCGATCTTTCCTTTATACACACATTCTTCTCTCTAACGTAGTACGAGCAACTGCAAAAGTGAATGTATATCGTATACAGTTGCGGCTCGACGCAAGCCAGGCTGGACAAACTGCTAGTTTACTTTCATATCGACGGAGCGCAGCTATATAACTCTGCCCCACGCTTATTTACGCTCTTTGAGTATCATTAGTTCTTAATTCATAATCAGTAGACGCACATGCTGTAACACAGATATTCCGGGATCTCTGCACTTTTTTCAGTAATCGGGTGCTACTGAGCTCGTCTCAGTAGGTTATTATATACTTATACTCACGTCGGTGCCAGACATTGGAGTCGCCTTTTTAACAAATTATAATAGCCGAAGCTTCTCAAGTCACATTTCTTGGAAGTTTTAAGAAGACAGAGTCGTCGGGAGCTGCAAAATGTCCGTCTCATCAGTACGTCCCTTTCTCAAGTGACACACGAATCGCTTTTCAAGAGCACTGTGCAATACCGCGCGTACATCTGGGTATGTCTTTTAATTCTACGAATACTAAGAGGTCTACTTTTCTTCTAGGACCATGAGATCAATTATATGCCGAGCAATTGGAGCAAACGATATGGACCAATGGAATTAAAGGCCCGATACGTCAAATTTAGCCAAGACAGTAAATTTAACGATAGCGCAGATTTGAAAGAAATACTTACAGCAGCGTTTAACATTTATTCTTAATTTTAGTTACAAACCAAGTTCGAAATTCAATCGAACATGAGCGGGATGTGAGTTACGGGCCCACCGAAAAAACAAAATACGACGTCTATGGAACAAATCTTCCAGACGGTATGCATAAATGATCATAATTATTATAAATATTACATGCTGTTTCTTTTAATACTAGATGCGCCCATCTTTATATTCATCCACGGAGGGTATTGGATAGAATTCAGTAAAGATCTGGCTGGTTACGTTGTCCCGAATCTGGTCGCTCACGGTATCAAAGTTGTCGTAGCCGGCTATGACTTGTGTCCCAATGGTAAGCTCTATTACTAACGCACAGAATAAGAAGAGACAGCGTTTTGATTAAAAACATTTTTTATTTCAGTAACACTGACGGACATAGTTCAGCAAATAAAAACCCTGACGGAAAAAATCTTAGCCCTCGCGCATGCTTCGGGATCAAAGTAAGTTCACTAATGTTATACAAATGCTGTCGTATATCGTGTACAGTGTCTAGCTGCGTGATTACAGTTTCATTCGAATATACATCGATTTTTAATGCGTAATTACGATATGTACACTTTTACAAAGTTCTTAGCAGTTATAATATATACCTATACATGTTTTTTACGCGTCATAGATGCGTCTGGATCGGCGGTCACAGTGCCGGAGCGCATCTCGCGGCGAGCCTTTTGCATGACGCTGGCTGGCTCGATCTCATGGCAAGGCACGGTTATCAAGATTTGCTTCAAGGACTAGTCCTCATCAGCGGTATCTACGCACTAGAACCTTTGCTACGAACGAGTGTCAACGAGACTGTCAAGTTCACATCGTGCGTTTTGAACATACACACATTTTTTTGTCATTTAATTATTTTTTATAAAATTACAAAATTCTCATTCATTTATAGTAAAAACAAATATATATTTTTTGTTATCATACACATAGGAACGAAATAGATTTATTTACATTCGCCCCATTGGAAATCTCGGATGACGTTGATAAAAAATTAGAACCAGTACGTAACGTGAAAGTAATCGTAGCAGTAGGAGAGTGCGATTCTCCAATTTTCATTGAAGAATCTCGCCGTTATGCACGTGTAAGTACATTTTTATTTTTGGGCTCCTCGGAATCATGAATATCGGTATACAGTAAACGAGGAAAATAGACGCACCGCAGTTGCCTCCTAACTTTTGAATCAAGCTTGCTTCCGCACACGGAAGAGACATACATCGTCATCGGTGCACCAGTCGAGTTCAAAAGGTATCCCCATTTTTTCGCTTACTGTATATCTATATCAATAATCCCGAAGGCCTTTATCGATGATTTGTGCTCGGTACTCATGTTTTAATCAAATATTCTTTTAGAGACTGACAAAATTGGTTGACAACGTTGAATTTTTGCTGCTCAGAGATAACGTTGATCACTTTAACATAGTAGAGAATCTCGCCAGAAGCGAGTTTCTTTTATCTAAACTGTTAGTAGCTAATATAAAGTACACTCGCTAATTGTGGTGTACAATTACAACGAAATAATAAACTAATAATAAAATATTTTAATATTTGCAAACTCAATCGCGTTATGTACTCGTATAACAAATAAATTAAGAAAAAAATAGTAACTATTCTCGCAGTCTTACGAATCCTACACGATAGTTTATTTACAATGCCAAGTTTCTCGTTTCATTTCCGTCTTGCGGACGAGCTCTCTGATTATTCCCTATCCGGTGGTTATTTGGTGGAACTTTATGTATATTAATATTTGGATTGCTCGTGGTGTATCTAATAACGTTAGCATTCCTTTGCGAATCCATTTTCGGACTTGGGACAACATCTTGCGACATACCATTGTAATTATTAGTGTTCCTTACCGATAAAACGTTGATTCTATTCGTAGCTAAAGGATTGATGCACAGCGTACTAGCAGGATTCAGCCTTTTTTCTTTTTCTCTATTCGAAGCTTGATGTTCAGGGTTTGACAAATCCTGAAAAGTTTGATGAATTGGCAGCTGGATATTTTTTTTTGCTTTCTCTGGTGATAAAGTATCTTTCCAGGATTCAGGTGGCTTTGCAAAGGAACACACTTTTATAAAACTGGAAGAATTTTTATCTTCAGTGCTTCCAGATCCTAAAAAATAATAACTATATTTTAGTTCAAATTAGTTATAATCCTGCAAAAATTTTTGAACATTAATATTAACGTATTAACGATTTCAATACCTTCAGCTTTATTACTGGACTCGTCGTCATCGGGAAGAACTTCAATATCATCGACTTCCATATTTTCTAAATTTTTTTCAGCCGATTTACTTGGTAGGATGCTTTCAAGTATTACTTTGCTGTCGCTTTTTGGTTTGTTATCCGTGTCTAAAAAACTTGTAGATGTAGAAATACTTTTGTCACTTTTTATCTTGCAACCTTCTGTAGACAGTGAAGTAGCATGAATATTATCATTATTATCCTTTGTAATATCGACTACTGTACAATTTGTTTCTTTCTTTTCAAAAATACTTGTCGTATCTTCTACTGGAGAGTTGTCAATATTCCTTAAAATTGTAAGTTTTTCTTTACTCTCTATAACGGATTTATTGTTTGACTTACTTTCAGTATTTTCTTCATCGTCATCACTAACAATTTGAATGACATCATCATCTTCTATCACTAAAGAAGTATCACTCTTGTTATCCTTAGAATGACTGCTTAGTTCTTTATTACCTGTTATAGATGTACTGAGATCACAGCTTTTTGTAATCTCACTTATACTGCTATTTGTCTTTTTAATATTTTCCTCTGGAAATTTCGCATCTGTAGAATCCTGATGTTCTTTGTGCAAGACCACTTTGTGTTCAAAAATATCAATCTCATTTATACAATCTACTTCAGATATAACTGGTTCAATTTCATGACTGTTATTACACTCTTCAGATTTTAAGTTATCTTCACAGTCTTGAACAACATTATTCTCAATTTTTAATTTTTCTTCTTTGCTTTTTTTATTATCATTTTCATCCGATGTGGCAACCAATTTATTTTTAATGTTGCCTTTAGAATCGTTTTCTTCATTTTCTTTAGAAGTTTCACTACCACTTTCATCTTCGGGGGCTGATTCTTGCTTATTCAAGTTTTCCAATTCTTCTACTGATAATCCTTCTTGCTTATCCACATACTTCTTAAAAATTTCTTCCAATTTTTGGTCACCTTCTTTCTTGTTGTTTTGTAACTTTTTATTTAATTCCGGATCCTTAGCTGCAGGATCTGCTTCAGTAGTAGCTTCAATAAATGATGATATGTATTCCTCGCTCTCTAGGACTCTCTGTTTCTTCAAGTAAGACCCAATTGATTTGAAGGCTGTTTTAGCTAAAAGAATAATGTTATTGTATTTCAAATTTATATAAATGGCCTTTATCAGTTTAAATACAGAAAAGATTCAATACGATGCAAGAAAATATAATAAAACTTGGCTTACCTAATTGCTGCATTATTTTTTTTGTTAATTCAAGATTCTTTTCTTTATTACATTTAACAATGCAATCTAAAATATCTGGATAATCAGGTACCAGAAGATAGTCAGCTATGGCATAAGGATGTTTTATATGTTTTAATTTATTAACTTGCTTAATGTTACAGTTGATAAAACCGATAATTGCTTCATCTACTGACGATATCCCAGTCATTTCACCAGCAATATCTTTTCGTCTTATTTGTTTTTTATATATTTCCTTCCTCAACATTCGGTCCCCTACTATATCGCTGAGTGTATTACACAATTCTACCAGTTTTCTTTTATACCTGTCTTCTTGTAGATAAGCAGAATTTTCCTCTGCATCAAAATCAACTTCTTTCGCTTCTAATTCTTTAATCCGCTTTAGGCAAATTTTAATGGCTTTTTCTAATTTTTTCACTTTTTTCATATTTTCTTTTGATATCTCAGGACCTTGTGCATTCTCTCTCTCTTCAGTAATCGGTTGCTCAGCACTAGTATTTGATTCTTTTCCCGAAGATGTTGACAAATTTAGTCTATTAGTGCGACGTTTTACTTCATCATGTACTTCCTGAATATAGGTATAAAATTGTTCATTACTGTCATTTGAAATTTTTTGTAAACTATTTTTAAGAAATAGCTGAAACTCTTCTTCGTCTTTATCTTGAGAATTAAGTTTGTCATATCGTTTTTTCAGTTTATTCAAAATTTTTTTGGTTTCCTCAGATGTATTCTTTCGTTTACAGCACTCAAGAAATTTCATAAATACATTCTCCGAAGGTTCAGGAATCGATATTATATCACGTACAATTAATTGTGGTTTTATTACTTTCTTCATAGGTCCTGATTTGTGAGATGTACTGGATGAATCAGATTGACTCTTTTGAAACTCATATTCATTATCATGTTGTTTAGACGATCCAGGCTTTGGAGAAATACATTTGTTGATTGATTGTTCATTGCTGTGTCTTTTTGGGCTAATAGCATTTGTATTTACCAAATTCTTGTTCGGTTTAATTGAATCACTGAAAACCTTATTTTCATCATCCTCTTTGTATCTTTTACTACTTCTTTCATTGTCCAAATTTACCGATGACTTCCTTTTTTGGCAAATATCTGATGCCCGCTACAAAAGTGAATAAATAATTATGTTTCAAAACAATTTAAATTTCAAATTTCTTGTTCAGTAAGTACAACAATTTGTTTTTATTGTTGATATTGCACACAAAATAAACAGCACAAATATAACCAATAAGGGCAGAAAGAAGCAGCATACACATAATTAAAAGAGTATTATAACCATCAAAACAAGTATAGTGTTATAATGTAGTATACAAAAATAGATATAATGGAAAAAAGAGTAAAAGGTGAAGTTTCTAACCTTTTTAGATGAATCCTCTTCATCTTCAGACGAAGAGATACAAATAACGTCAGTCATCTTTGTTTTTGGACTAACCTCATCTCCAAAATTCCAAATATAATCACGAAAGCTTTACAAAGCCTCGTCAAAACCAACTAAAATCTTCACATTCACAGAAAGTGTATTCAAAGCACTAACTGAAACAGAAACCTGTCGAGACTTGTACGACAAAAAATGGGAATACTTATATGCTGACGTTCTGACGACGCTGTGGTTATACTGTGTTGTATTACACACACATATACATATATACGTGTCGCGTCGCGTCGCCCATCGTAGCAATAGCTACCATGTGGCCGATGGCGTGATCTCGGTGATCTTGCTGACAGTCAGTATATTCAGGAAGACTATAGAAATCCTAGGAGTGTCAACGCAATGCTTAATTGCTTAATACTGAAAACTATTAGAGAGTATATCGCCAGTAGGCGGCGCTACAAATAGTAAGTTCTAAGATGGCCGCCGTCTTGCCGCCAGCTGACTGAGCTGACTCAAATGTGCTTCAGTGAAATAATTTAAGATATTGTTTATTGACACTCCTTTTTATAGTAGCAATAACATTATCGTCATGTAAAATTATCCCCTGAATACGAATTTCAATATCCCAGATCTGTAAATTTGAAGGATATTTTACTATAAGCATTTTAAATGCAAAATGCTTGGTATTTTTTATACGTTTTTTTCACTTTTTGGCATGTAGCTCGGTTAAATTTCACCATAGACAAAACATTTGTATTGTAGGCTGTTCCTTAATAAATTGCCTATAAAAAAGTCTCGGGTGGCTACTTTCTAAGTTCAATAGTTTGTTTACAGTAAGGGCTTGAAGTATACTCATGCAAACATACTACTTTCTTCAAGGCCATACTGTAAGTAAAGTATTGAATTTAGAGAGTAGCCATCAGTGACTTTTTTGTAGGTAATTTATTAAGGAACAACCTACAATACAAATGTTTTGTCTATGGTGAAATTTAACCGAGCTACATGCCAAAAAGTGAAAAAAACGTATAAAAAATACCAAGCATTTTGCATTTAAAATGCTTATAGTAAAATATCCTTCAAATTTACAGATCTGGGATATTGAAATTCGTATTCAGGGGATAATTTTACATAAGACTAAAGTTGTTGAGTAGATGCTACTACAATAAAGGAATATCAATAAAACATCTTTCACTGAAGCACATTTGAGTCAGCTCAGTCAGTTGGTGGCAAGATGGCGGCCATATTAGAAACTCACTGTTCGCAGTGCCGCCATGCGGCGAAAAAAGTTTTCAGCGGGATTTTGCTTAGTTGCCGTATCTCGTTGACACTCCTTATCTATATAGTCTTCCCTGGTCTTCCTGGTCAGTATACTCAATTTGAAAAGTTATGCAGTTTTAAATTTCCTGGCAGTTTTATTCGCCAAAATAAATAAACGACTCGAAGGCCCTCACTCAGCTGTCAGCAATTATTTAAACTATTATACTAAACTTTGAAAGGTATACATAACATTATATTTTGATAATCGTATAGATAGATAATATTCGAATATACGATAAGAATACACCGTGTGCGCACCGCAGTGTGTTTCTTTTCAAAGTTTCCAACCTTACCCGCTATTGGTTTTGAGGGGGCGCCATCACGTGGTTGCTATAGCAACCGAATGTCTGAATATACATAATTATATGGCCCTTCGATATTGGGCAGATTGGGCTAGAGTCTGAATTATGGAGTCTGAATTATGTAGATAGTCTGAATACTAAGAAAAACAACTAAAAGTACTTACATGTTATAATTATTGAGTTTTCTGTAAATTGCAACTTTATTTAGATTTTTCTATAAATTAATGTCGCTGATATAGGTATCTTGAGCCTTTGACAATATTCGAATGGCACCAAACCAGAACAAAAGAATCTGTAAGTAATTAGGCGAACACCGGTCGAATACCTGGTAAAGTATTTTCTTATGAACAGGATCGATTCAACACTTGAAGAGGCATCAGCTGACATCATAGAGGTTTAGAATTTAGACGAACCTATACCATGTATGTGATTGGTGATTGGTTGGAGCTCGTGCTCCGTTGCGCGCGCTTTGAGAATTCGTGTAACGGAATAAGTATTCCGCGAAGGAGTCTGGTACAGTGTTGTGCTTTGTAATTTTGCCCTAACCTAAAGAACATGCAGTGCCAGTGACACAGAATTTGGAATACGTATCAGAAATACAACTTGTGCTTATGACGGTCGAAGAACTTGATGCAGAATTCTCAATTTAGGTACTAAGTAGTTTGTGAGTAAGTAACCTGGAGAGATTAGAGTTTGCGAACAAAAATTGCAAACATGCCTCGTCGGAAAAACCAACGGCATCGGGAGATTGGAGAAGATACTAGAATAGCTGTTAATTTGACAATCAAAAAATTAATGGAAACAGCTGACCAAAAGGAATTAGAGTTTCCTTCCTCCTATACAGCTGAAGAAAGAGCTTATATTCATGATTTGGCACGTCAATTAGGCCTCAAATCAAAGAGCAGAGGGTGGCTATAATCTTTCTTTTCTTTTCTAATGTTATACAAAATAACTTTTATATTCACTAGTCATATTGACTTTATTTTTATTTTCCAGTCGTGGTGCCAATCGTTTTCTTACTGTTTTCAAGAGAGAAGGCTCTACCATAGTTCAAGCTGACGCCGTTATTAAATTACAAAAAGCATCGAGACAAGCTATTTATAATTTAATTAAAAAGTGTCCCCTTGAAAGCAAGGAACGCAGAGATTTATTACCACCAACAGAAAGAGAAAGGACTGTGGAAACTGAAGGTAATATCGTGAGGTCTTGTTTGTAATTTTTTTCTTTTTCAACTAATCAAACATATTTGCTTTTCAGTTAATACTAATACAAAGGCAATGGGCCGATTGAATAATAGCATACCGCAAGTACCTCAACTAAAAACCAATTATGATGTACTGAATTTCCGCAATTCATTAACAGTTGTGACTAAAAGAGAAGAAATTCTACAGACTTTGAGTACCAATCAAGTTGTTATTATAGCAGGAGAAACTGGTTGCGGTAAAACTACACAAATCCCACAGTTTATTCTAGAAAACTGCCAACAAAAAAATCAAACATGCAGAATCATTTGTACTCAGCCAAGAAGACTGTCTGCTGTATCAGTGGCAGAAAGGGTAGCTTATGAGCGAGATGAAAAAATTGGCCAGACATTTGGTTATCAAATAAGATTAGAAAGTAGAGTTGCTCCAAAAACTTTGTTAACATATTGTACTAATGGTGTTCTTTTGAGAACATTAATGGGAGATGACTCAGCATTAGCAATGATAACTCATATAATTGTTGATGAAGTTCATGAACGCGATAGATTTTGTGACTTTCTTCTTATTGCATTGAAAGATGCTCTTGTCAAGTACAGATCTTTGAAAGTTATTCTCATGAGTGCAACTATTGACACAACAATATTCACTAAATATTTTAATAACTGTCCAGTAGTGAGTGTGCCTGGAAAATTGTTTGATGTAGATATATATTATTTAGAAGATGTTTTGAAAATCACCAACTATATGACAAAGGAGATGTTGTCAAAAAAGAAAGAACTTGTAAATAGCAAAGAGCAACAAAAAGTTTTGGAGTCTTGGACTCAGTACAAGCCACCGTCATCTGGGCTTGCAAAAAGCAAAGAGAAAAATACTATACCTATTCCAATTCAAAAACAGCAAAATGAACCTGTTTTAGAAAAGGTTGAATTGGAGCCATGGCTAATTGAAGAAATGGACAAATCTATTGCCGATGCATGGCTGTCTGGAGGAGAAGACAAGTTCACTCAAATTTTACATTTGATACATTCAGAAAATGTTTCTGTAGATTATCAGCATTCAAAAACTTTTGTCACTTCACTAATGGTTGCTGCAGGTCGTGGATTCCTAAATACTGTTGAACAACTTCTAAATCTTGGTGCTAATTTGAACCTGAAATCTTGCAATGATTGGACTGCTTTGGATTGGGCAAAAAATATGAAACAAGCTGAATGTGCAGAACTAATAGAAGCTTATATTAAGACTTATGATTGTCCTATACAAGAGGACGAATTATTAAAAGCCAAAAATGCTCCTATTTCAGAAGATGATAAGATGTTGCTTGATGTCTATCACCATACATTCAACGATGAAAATGTTGATTACAATTTGCTTCTAACATTAATTCTGTACATACATTTACAAATGCCTATGGGATCTATTTTGGTGTTTTTACCAGGATATGATGATATTGTCACTATGAGGGAAAAAATTAATGGAGAAAATAGAATGAATCAGGGCAACCGCTATAATTTGTATATTCTTCATTCCAACATGCAAACAAGCGATCAGAAAAGAGTATTCAGACCTAGCCCACAAGGCACACGAAAGATCATTCTGTCTACAAATATTGCTGAAACTAGTATAACAATTGATGACGTTGTGTATGTCATTGATTCAGGTAAAGTAAAGGAAAAATCATTTGATGCCATATCTGGTGTATGTATGCTGCGATCGAATTGGATATCTCAAGCTTGTGCTAAACAACGTAAAGGTAGAGCTGGTAGATGTCAAAAAGGCATATGCTATCGACTTTATTCTTCAGTTCGATATAACAGCATGCAATTATATCAAACACCAGAAATGTTGAGATTGCCTCTGCAGCAGCTTTGTCTCTATACAAAGCACTTAGCTCCAGGAAACACACCTATAGCTGAATTCTTAGAAAAAGCCATAGAGCCTCCATCCAATGTTATAACACGAAATGCAGTTCAATTACTTAAAACCATTGATGCTCTTGATCCTTGGGAAGATCTCACTGAGTTAGGAAGTCATTTGTTGGATCTGCCTATCGAACCTCGTTTAGGAAAAATGCTGCTTTATGCAGTTGTGCTCAAATGTCTCGATCCTATTTTGACAATAGTCTGCAGTTTAGCATACAAGTAAGTGTGTCATTTTATATAATGTGATCATAGATATATTGTGATATTACATAAAATGTTATTTTTTCAGGGATCCATTTGTTATACCCTTTCAACCATCAAAGAAACAAGCAGCAATGCTAGCACGCAAAGAATTTGCATCTAATACTTATTCTGATCATATGTCGGTACTTAGAGCTTTTCAAATTTGGCAGAATGCTAGAGCAAACGGATGGGAAAGAGCATTTTGCGAAAAGAATTTTATATCAGCCGCAGTTATGGAAATGGTTGTTGGAATGAGGACTCAACTCCTTGGTCAATTGCGAGCATCTGGTTTTGTGAAGTCCAGAGGATCTGGTGATATAAGAGATTTGAACTCTAATTCTGAAAATTGGGCTGTTGTTAAAGCAGCTTTAACAGCTGGATTGTATCCAAATTTGATTCGCGTTGATCGAGAACATGCTCAATTAAGAACGCAGTATGTCTTTTTTAATCATCAGAATATTTTAAAATCAATTGAGTTTCATTGTAATTTATTTATGATAGCTCTAAACAATCTGTATTGATATCTTTAATTTAATTTTTTTTAGGAAAGAGGTAAAGGTTTTTTTCCATCCTTCATCGACTTTAAGAGACTTCTCAAAATCTTTGAGAACAACTTCAGCTCAAGTGCATGCTGCTAATGTGAATTCATTGCCTTGTGATTGGATGCTTTATGAAGAAATGAGTCGCTCTGGCCGATTTTGTCATGCTAGAACTGTAACCTTGGTTAATCCAATCACTGTAGCAATATTCAGTGGACCAGCTCGATTGCCAATGGATGTAATTTATGAAGCCGAATGTATAAATTATAAAATATTTTATTTTAATATAACGATTATTGTTATATGATTCTTATAATTATATTTTTGTTCTATTATAGGTATACCTGAGAGTGAATCTGATTCAGAAGTTGATGAAAGTCATGAAGGAACGACAATATTAAAACTTGATGATTGGGTAGTATTTAAAGTTGATCCAGAAGCAGCTCAACTTGTTTTACATTTAAGACAAAAGTGGAACGCATTGTTTTTACGTCGCATGAAGAACCCAAATAAACTTATGACCCAACAAGATGAACAAGTAATCAAAACTTTAGTAACTGTGATTACCAATGAAGAGCAAGCATGTGGATTACAGCAACCATTGGGTATAGGTCAAAGACCTCGACCATTACTTGTGGACTATTATCCTGCCAATGCCAGGCGTACAGAAGACTATGAAGAAGTGAGTAGGCAGTATAAAATAAGAATATTTTTAGAATCGTTTATTTCAAAAGTGAAAAATATTGTAATTTTTTCAGAAAAATATTTAACTACTACTTAAAGAAGATCCTGGCAAATAAACAGCTATATCATAGTAAGTTTGAATAAGGAATTTTCGCAATTAATAATTTAAACAATTAATTAAAAATCTAAATATTTAATTAATTTTTTTTTCTAGATGAAATATGAATGTTGCAAAAGAATGTGTAAGTTTATTATACGATGTGATCTCTTGGACATGCTTATTCCTTGTATGTCTAAAAATGACAAATCTTCCATCACTAAGACATACTGTGTGAATACTCATTAATATAGAATATCTGAATATCCAATCATCCATGGTAACTAGGAACCTTTGAAATTGAACGTTTGCTCGTGATTTGCATCTGCATGTCGCACTTGTCAATAATTATTTTATATTATTTACTTTTTGAGAGATAAAATTGTAAGTTTAGGTTGAAGCGGTTTTTTTAAATTGGTTACAAAGTACTAATGAAATATTATGAAAAGTTATTAATTAAAGTTATTTGTGAATATTTACATTTGTAAATTTATAATAATAATATGATGTATGATAATTTTTTTAATCTTTCAAAAAGTGTAAAAGTTATGTATTTCAAGTTTTTAAAACTAAAAAATTATTTTTTCATTAAATTTTCAATATTATTAAACTTGAATAGTACTAAATTTAACAAAAAACTTTGCTAGTCAAATTTCTATTTATTTATTGTAGCTAGTGAATTTTAATTAGCAAATAATCATAGAAATACAACTAATATATGTAAATTTAAATTATAGTAAATTTGTAATGTTTATATTACTTTGAACTGATGTATAAATTATATGTATAATGAACAATTAAATAAATCGTTTTTTTAACACTTGATTACTTTATGTTACTTTTATACTGCATATATCGGCAGCATATATATTATCTATAATTGTATTTCAAATTTGTATGTAACATATGCATATTAATGTAGTGTTTCGTTCTTTTTTCTATAACGCATACAGTAGGTAATTAATATGAACACCGATGTGTGATAATTCATATTTTTTACGTATGTACCACGTGACATACTACGAGCTGCCACTTGCCGTGATGCGTGATTTGGTATATATATAGGTATTGTTGCTGGACGCTGGTGAGGTTTCATCGACGTTCCATAGTCCATGAGATTTTATTTTTATATAAAAGTCATCGCACAAAACGTGAGCAATAGCAGCAACAATCAAGTTCTGATGAAGATTAACTTATTAAAAATACAAAATGTTGATGATTTCCCTTGCATCTCGAAGGGTTTCAAGTGTTGACAATATTTTTAATGGCACAAATAAGATCAAAATATCTCCTAACCTATACTTCAAAATACGATACAAATCAGGTAATTTAATTAAATTTATAAATTAAGATTACAAATGCATATCAATTCACTTTTTATTTTTCCATACGTTTAGATGACGTGGTTGTGACAATTAATGACATTTCTAAGAAAATAAAATCTCCAAAGAATCCAGAATATGTGCCAAGAAAATATTGTAAGTTGACAATATTTATGGTGAGCTTTGCTTTGAATGTTGCACAATTTATATGTGTACATAAATAATTAAATATTGCTTTTAACAGTATTAAAAAATCCTAATCAAGAAACATTGAGACACTTGAGATGGATGCTGCAGAAAGATATTCTTGGTCAAGATATGTTTTTGATGGGAGCTCCTGGATTGAGAAGACGAAATTTGGCAATGGCATTTCTGGAATTGACAGAACGCGAAGTAGAAGTCATTGCATTATCTCGCGATACAACAGAAGCTGATTTAAAACAACGAAAAGAAATTCAGAGTGGAACTGCCCATTATCACGATCAAAGTGCTTTAAGAGCTGCAACGAATGGTAGAATATTAATCTTGGAAGGAATTGAAAAAGCCGAAAGAAATGTGCTTCCAATTTTAAATAATTTACTTGAAAATAGGGAAATGCATCTTGAAGATGGTAGATTTTTGATTCCAGCTTCACGATATGATAAGCTTCTGAAGGTCTTTATTATTCGAATAAGAACTGATTCCTTGTTATTTTTTAAATTCAAGTAATTGAATTCTCAATTATATACGTTTAGGAACATAGTCAAGAAGAATTAGATACCTGGAGATTAGTGCGAGTGAGTGAAGATTTTAGAGTTATTGCGCTTGGGTTACCATCACCACGCTATCCTGGACATCCTTTGGATCCTCCACTGCGATCAAGATTCCAAGCTCGACATATTCCACCACCTAATTATGAGGTGAGTCCAATTTGATGATTAATATTATTTTGAAAGCATCTAAAAAGTTTGAAAGTACATACTTATCTTATCTGATTATTATATAGAAAAACTGTTTTAACTACAAGCATCTATTTAAAAAAATTTTTTTAAATTAAAATTAGATACTTAATGGTTTGGAGCATGGGAAATAAACCTTTCTTATTTAGTCGTTTGCAGGCAAAAAGTACGAGGACATAAGTCATAAAAATAACATTGATTTTAGTATAGGAATAAGAGCTTATGTCTCTTAGTTCTCATTTATATGTATTACCAATGTTATTTTTGTCCTACATATGCCATAACGATATATTTGGTCTCTACAAAAGTTTTTTTTATAAATCTCAACAAAGTTCGTAAGACCATTATTTTGCCCCGAATTAGATATGGACTTGTTATAAAACAATTCCCGTGGCTCTTATAAAGTTCAACACAGAATTATCATGCAGCGTAAGTAGAGCATGGCGTATTTCCAAGAAATGATTCAATCCTGATACAATCTCTGCCGCAAAATCCCGACTATTCGAAACACGCCTCAGCAGTCGGTTTGCAGGTGTATTTATGCGCGTTAATGCCCTGCAAATCGCTGCGTAAATCGTCCGCAAGCTCGCAGCGACATGCGCGCGCGCGCTCGCGCTTACGGTCGAACTTTTACCAGCGATTTATGTGCAGCGCGTCCTGCTGCTGTCGGAAGAGCCACGCGCGCGCGGATAAGTATATAAGGCGCTTTCCGGGCTTGCTCGGCGGTCACAAACGTCGCGGAGTCTCGCGCGCACATCATCATAGGAGATCGCGTGTCTGTCTCTGCTCGCGCGCGGGCTTGGCCGCGCCAGTCGTCGACTCTTTGCCTACTCGAACAGTCGATACGTTTATTTTCCTCGATTCTTCTTTCGTTCCTTGTCGCGCCCGCGCTTTGTTTCGCTGCGCGTGCTTCCGCGGTATATTGTGCGCCCCTTGAATATTTCGGAAATCGAGTTTTTTCTATTGATCTCCGAATTTGAAAAAAAAAAAAGAAAGAAAAAGAAAAATGCACGAGAGGCAGTGCAGAGACGCAGCAGAGGAGAAGACAACGCCGAGGCCCGAGTAGCGAAACTCGTAAACCAGCTGCGTGGTCGGACAGCTCGTAAAATGCCAGCTATCTGGTCGTCATCCGAGCGGCCGATCTCCGTAAGGATGGTCTGGGTCGACGGAATCCGTCACGCGATCCTCTCAAAAGACGACCCGCTGCTCAAAGCCAAGGCGACGCACCGGCGTCCTCAGACCAGCTCGTCGGCAACCTCGGCCTCGTCGTCGGCGAAGGATCGCAAGTTTTCGAGGCAGGAGCCAAGTGAGGCCGTCTTCGACGGCTGCTTCGTCAAGCTGCGCCTCGTCGTCGACAAGAGCGGCTCGGACGGCCTCGAGCGAGCTTGCGTCAACCGGACTCGGCTCCAACGCTGGCAGTCGGCGCCGATCTGCGCGAGACTCAACCGCAGCAACAGCTCGGACGAGGCCGAAACCGCGAGACGCTCCCGCGAGGAAGACTGCGCCAGCAAGGATGACGGGGACGGGGAGAGCAAACGCGCCGAGACGCCCCAGCTGAACACGCTCTCGGAGAGGGTGCTCCAGTGGCTCGACCTCTCCGGTAAGGTGCGCTACTTCGACGAGCCGGCCGAGGAGGAGAAGCAGCCCGTCCCAAGGCGCAAGTACTCTAACTTTAAAGACGAGGGCACTTCCGTACGCATCGTCGTGCCCACACAGTACCTCATGCTGCAGGACAAGAGCGATCTCCAGCTCTGCGAGGGAAGCTCCTGCAAGAGGAAGGCCTCCAAGAGCCAAGTGGACCACGTTAAGGAGACGGAGAAAGTCACCGAGCACGTCCACAAGAGCACCGACGACGACGACGACGAGGACGACGAGGCCGGAAAATCACCAAAGTCGTTCTGGACGCCGCCCGGCAAGCCGCAGCTTCACATTTTTATGCCAAGCCTCAAGCCCACCGAGATACACTGGATGTCTTCGCAGGAATCCCTCTTCTGCGACTGATTTGCGTTTCCATTATCGACTATTTCCCATCGATGTTTTCCTGCATTAATTACACATCGGAACTTGACATTGATCGTTTATGAGTTTGTACATAAAAATCCAGTGAAATAAAATCCAGACTACGATAACTTTTTTCCTCTTGTCGTGTTATTTGTTCATGAAATACACAAAGTTTAATTCATAAATTCACGAATTATATGCATATCGATTATTATGTCAAACAGCACATAGTTTTATGGAAATTTTAATTGATGGCGTTACTTTGTCACGACGATGGAAATAAGCTGATGGTACCGGTGAGTGACGTCGCCATATCTCACGCACACCGTTGTCACGTTATTTTCAGGACACACCATGATGCTGAAATGTTTTTCGTGCGCGACAAAAACTTTTTCCCTCTATAATTAGAAACGCCACTATACTTTGCTTCGGCAAAATGTTCCAAAGTGTAATAATACCTATTCTATGAATAATTCTTACTAAATGTATTACATTTTTGCATTCACGTTTGCCTTTCATTCCGGTAGAAAAATTTCATTAAAAAAAATACTAGTTCAGTCACAATAATTTGTGGCCAAGCTCCGTGTCTGAGAAACAAATAACGCTTTTTACGTGGTTCACATGCTAAAGCTATGTACGGAAATCATGAAGCTGACACGTTAGCAGCAATTTCCGTAGAAAATAGTGGTCTCGTGACGGCGCTTGAGCGGTAATCAGATGGGAATAACGTGAAAGAATCCACTGTCAATTCTTGGAACGTATAGTCGACTCTAATAAACGATGCACTGACGTTCGCCTGCACATGCGATCATTTCATTCTAGAATTTATTTTCGTCTGCATTTTATGTCTTCCAAAGCTATTTCAACTTTGGAATTGCGTACTTAAGTTGGTGTTCTCTTGATAGCTTAAATGTATCCTTATCCGGCATCTATTGAGATTTAAAAGGCAGGAAACGTTATGTGTATTGTTTGTTTCAGATCTGGAAAGTATAAGTTTTGAAATATTTGCACGTTGCTGGACGATTTTAAAAGCGTTTTTTCGATTTTCCCCCGCAAAAACTGACTTTTTAAAGCTATCGTATCCCACTTTCGCGTGCCATCAATCTGTTGAGTGCTTGCGGCGTTTTTCAGGTAATTGCTTCGGTTCGTTTTCACATAGGTTTCAAAATTCGACAAGTTAACGGAGTTGTAACTTTTTTGCTTAAAAATGGAGTATTTAGGGAAGAAACGGCATACTCGCAGCTTCATCCATCAAATAGCGTGCGGCTTGTGAATTATTCTCGATTTTTTTTAGTATAGGAACTTTGCAAATCATACAGCATTTTATAGTGACAATGATGGAAAGGTATATTGTATAGCTGCGGAGGGAATTGTAGCGATCAAGCACTCGAGATAAGAACAATTCAATTCAAACTTTCCGATGGGAATCATCCTACATTCTAGAGCCTCTCGTGTCGAACGGTAGTTAGCTCAGCGCTTATTTTGCGGCGCGAATAGCAAATTTAGCTGTTAATCACTTTCAAAAACTATTTCTGGCAAACTCTCGGGTAACTTCTCTTTTTACAGCTCTTACGTGCGTATTACTGCAGCGGTCTTAATCTTTACTTTGCAGTAAATTACTTCTTCTGAAAGTTTATTTCCCAGTTGAAGCTAATTAAAACTTCAATCGAATACTTATACATACATAATACACGTCGGAGCTTTTAAAGCAGATTCGCATTATAAAAGTTGTAAATTTGTATAATATTTAAGTAATAACATGTAATTAAATTATAAATTTGCAAGAAACTAAACATAATACAATATTATATTCTATACCGATGGATGACTCTTCCAAATATAATCTTTGCACATTTTCAGGAGCAGCTGGCTGCTTTGAAAAGTTTGGCACCCCACGTGGATGGAGCGACCTTGTCCCAGTTATTATCCTGCTGTCATGCCCTTATCACAGAGGAGGCAGTATCGCTAGGTCTTCCAGATTTCCCCTTAGACAATTTATCATCGGCGGCCATCATATTGGTATGGAATTTTCAACTTTGCCACTCTTGCTCTTTTACTCGTTATAAGGAATTTTATTAAATACTTACTGTATAAAATACCTTTTTATAGGAAAATTTCCCGAATTTGAAGCTGCTTGACGTTTTTTACAGGTTTTATCCGTATAAGTTGTTTTTAAACCAAGAAGGAAGAAATGCCGTTGAAGATATACTAAAAACTTTCGGCGTCTTCGACAGCAAAATTGCTAAAGATAGTTCGTTCAAAAATCTTTCCTTTCAAAATGTAAATAAAACGGATGGTTTTTCTGAAATCACTATTAGTTACAATGGCAAAGAATCATCGACGGTAAAGGTATGTATTTTACTATCAATTAATTGATTTCATTATATTCATAAATTTTTATTATTATTGTTGCATGCAGATTCCTCATGGTTCGGGATTATTGCCTACAGCCTCTGAATCTCCATATATTGAAACGAACTACCAAAACTCTTTGGTTGCACAAATGATTCAATCTCAATCAAATTTAGATTTGTGTCTCATCGGACCAAAAGGCTGTGGAAAGTCGATTACTGTCCAGAGATTAGCTGAATTATTAGAATACCAAGTGGAGCCAATAATCCTCTATCAGGTAAGTTTCAACTATATATATTCAAACGTGTATACGTGCAAGCTCATTAAAAATTTCAATTGTATAGGATATGACGTCGAGAGATTTAATACAATATAGAACAACTCTTCTTAATGGCGATACAATCTGGAAAGATTCGCCTCTAGTCACTGCAGCTCTGGAAGGAAAATTGGCTTTGCTAGACGGTATACATAGAGTTCATCCAAGCACATTGGCTGTGATTTATAGGTATTTGTTGTTTTGAAATTACATGCCTCAATTGATACATAGTACAAAATAATTTGTTTTCAAAATTTACCGTTTTTCAGATTAGTGCATGATCGAGAGTTACAATTACATGACGGAAAGCGACTTTTACGGGCTGACCGTTACGACGAAATCAAATCCGAGTGCAATAAAACAGACGAAGATATGAAAAAGTCTGGTGTATATAAAATTCATCCTTCATTTAGAATAGTAGCTTTAGCCGAGCCTCCAATTTTAAATAGTACAACGGGTCAATGGTTAAATTCAGAACTTTTGAATCTCTTCCTTTTCCATGAAATGCGGCCCTTGGAAAAGGCTGAAGAAATACACATTATCAGAGAAAAGGTTTGTCACCGTTTGAAATTGTATTCGTACATAAATTATAAACAATATGAACAAGTAATAATAACAGATTTCTTTCTAGTATGGAGAACCCAAAGAGGCCTTATTAAATATTATTGAGCTAGCGCACAGTTTAAGATCATCCAATGATCCAACGATGCAGTCTCTTGCTAGTTCTTTGAGTACAAGACAACTGTTGAGAATAGCAGCAAGAATGCACAAATTTGATAATGACGATGCTTATGACGCTGTACACCGAGCTTGTCTTGCTAGATTTTTGCCGTCTATTGCGAAGCAAGCCTTAGAAGATTCTTTAAAAAAATTCAACATTCATCCCAAAAAAGAAGGCCCTGACTCAGATATTCGCTGCATCGTAGATAAAGATACAGTCACCATTGGAGCAACGACTGTTCCACGGTACAAGACTACTGCTTTGACAAAAGTTCCCGACATTTTATTCTACGACGTACCTCAACATCTGATTTTGTTGGAAACTCTTTTACAAGATTTTATTCTGGGTCAGAACCTTCTTCTTGTTGGTAACCAAGGTGTTGGGAAAAATAAAATCGTCGACAGGCTGCTTCAAATACTCAACAGGCCTAGAGAATATATACAGTTACATCGAGATACGACTGTTCAAACTTTGACAGTGCAACCAATGGTGCGAGATGGAGTCGTTGTCTATGAAGATTCTCCCCTTGTTCAAGCAGTAAAGTTAGGTCATGTTCTTGTAGTCGACGAGGCTGATAAGGCGCCGACTCATGTTACTTGCATATTGAAGGTATGGTATTTCTGAATTTTTATTATGCTGATTCATGCACTTTTAATAAGTAACAAAATTAACGCTGGTTCATGTTTTTTTTTTTTTTTTTTTTTTTTTTTTTTTGGGTTGTAGACTCTAGTAGAATCGGGAGAAATGATTTTATCAGATGGAAGACGAATTGTACCTGCTTTGCAAAATGATAAATACAGTCAAGATATTATACCTATGCATCCTGATTTTAAAATGATTGTATTGGCAAACAGGCCAGGATTTCCCTTCTTAGGAAATGACTTTTTTGGAGCAATCGGTGATCTATTCAGTACACATTCCGTCGACAATCCAAGCATTGAAAACGAAATACAATTGTTGAAACAATATGGGCCAAACGTCGATGAGAAAATTGTTCACAAACTTGTGAAGGCTTTTGGTGAATTAAGAAGCATGGCCGATCAAGGATTAGTTTCTTACCCTTATTCCACCCGTGAAGTTGTGAACATTGTCAAGCATTTACAGGTAAGGCCCTTTTTAATCATAATACATACATTATATCCGAATATGTAAAACAATAAAATTATGTGTTTAGGAATTCCCCAACGAACCACTCGCAATCGTTGTAAAGAATGTTTTTGACTTTGACCGATACTCTCAGGAAGTTTTTGATACGCTTATTGAAGTTCTTCATAAACACGGGATCCCTATTGGTACGAGTCCTAAAAATGTTGCACTAGCAAAAGAGTAAGAATATTTTTAAGCCAATTGTAATACATATTTTTTTAATAAAACCTTTAAGAAATAATAACGGCTTTATTACTTTCCTTTCAGACTTCCTTTACCAGACTTAAAGCTTTATAGTACTTGGAATATTCAGGGTACATGTCAAACTATACCTATACAAGAACGATTCTTTAAATATAAACCAGTTGCCAATCCTCCGCAAAAAACTGTCACCCTAGATAAAATTGAAGCAAGATCCGCTTGGTTTACGGAATTGGATAGTTATTGGAGCATACCGATGAATGAGACTAGTACTGTAGCTGCTCTGTCTGTCAGTCCGGGATTGAAGGCTGATGGAAGCGATGACAAAATCAATGTTCTCGCCTCGAATCCACTTTCTTTATTCATCATGTCAATGGATTCTGACAAATTGCAGGAATTAAGCTTGCAAGGATTAATAAGTCCATTACGAGGAAATAAGCCTCTGATGTCTCTTGCTAATGACAAAAAGGGAAATATTTTGGTTCATGAGGAAACAGTAAGTAACGTATAATAGTGTCGAGAATGAATTCGATAAAATAAGTAGTAATATGTGTCATATTATTTGCAGTCGAATTCACTTCTTTCAGTGGATCCCGTAAAAGGAATTGCTTACAACCTCCAACTATCTTCAATGTTTGATTCGGCCAGTGATAAAATCTCGCAAGTTTTAGGAAATCGAAGTCATACTTGGAAATTAAGAAAAGATTTAATAGAATCCCACAATCAAATAGTCATATTTACTCCTAATAACAATAAAATAGAAGTTGTGGATCTTGACAAAACAAGTGCCTTTACAATGACGTTGCCATTCGAAATCGATTCTATTCTACTTGCATCCCCCGAACGATGGCTTATTCAAAGTACGCAACAAGCTAAGTTTATTCTTCAAAAAGGTTCGCCGACAAGCCCGTGTCCTAATATTTTAAGGAGAGTCGATCAAGACGATTCGGGACCCTATAAGATAGGATCCTTGCTGAATTGTAGCAAAGAAAGCTTGCCAAATGATACGCTGGGCAAAGTATTAAATCAAAAAATTGATTCTCCAAATAGAATTGTGGCTACAAATAATACGTTCGCAAGTATTGTGGTAGGCTTCCCAGAACTCGATAGTTCAAATGAGGTATTTTCATTTCCAAGAAATCAAAGGGTAAACAGCTTCAGCACACCAATTATAACACAACAGGGTACTATTATCAGAACAATAGCTTCGTCGAACGTTCCGCCTCCAGCGCTTTATGAAGGAAAGCCACATCCAGGATCGTCGGGATATTTGGAAATTACAGATCCAATTGATAAGAAATTACGTTATGTCCCAATACCTGCGTAAGTTATTAATTTTTTAATTTTACAATAGATTGTCAACAATGGTGAAAGAACTATTTGTATTGTATATCCTGTGTTTTGATAAAAAATTGTATTATTCTATTATTTTAGACCAATGAAAGTCTCTCCAGTTACTCAATGGTTGTATGACAAAGAACTTCCACTGTATGTATCTGTAACTTCAAATCAAAATTTGGTTACTATTGATGCTGGCGGTTGCATACGAGTATGGGAAACATCTTTAGTTAATTTGGAGAAATCGCTCGGAGCTTGGAAGAAAATGGTAGGTGCGGACGGAGAAAGACTACAAATTACAAAGGAACGATATTCAGGACTCGATGTAACAGCGCCAAAACATGGAAAAGTAGATCCCAATAATGATCCTCATGTTGGAGGAAATACTTGGGCTGGTGGTACTGGTGGTACGTTTTGACAATTAAAATTAATGGATTTCTCGATGAATCTTTGTTTCTAACTTTTTGAATACTCATTATGAAAATCGAATATTGTTCAAACTTTAAATTTTGTATTTTAACGGATCGCAGGTAGAGATACTGCTGGTTTGGGCGGCAAAGGTGGACCATACAGATTAGATGCCGGACATACAGTTCATCAGCTAAGCGACGAAGAGAAAAATGCGATTCCTGAACATGTCAAGAAAGCCGCTAGAGAAATGGGACTAAAGGTATTCAAACAACGCTTGAACGATATACGAATGAGCGAATACGATCACAAAATGTACAGTCAGTTCAGCGATGCAGTGCAAAGAGAGGTACAGGCATTGAGGGTGATTTTGGGTAGCTTGCAAGCAAAAAGTAATGAACGTCAGTGGTGTAGACATCAAACTTCTGGGGAGTTGGATGACACGAAGCTGATTGAAGGTTTAACTGGCGAAAAAACAATCTACAGGCGACGAGCGGAAAAAGAACCTGAAATAGGCGCACCGCAATTGAAGCCGAAGCGTCTAAAACTTGTTGTTGACGTGTCCGGCAGTATGTACAGATTTAATAGCTATGATGGACGACTCGACAGAGAAATGGAAGCATGTGTCATGGTAATGGAAGCTTTCAGTGGATATGAAAACAAATTCCAGTATGACATTGTTGGTCATTCTGGCGATGATTATCGCATTTCATTTGTTGATCATACTCAACCACCATCAGATAACAAGCGTAGACTGGAAGTTATTAAAGTGAGTGCAATTTTAAATTTTGCGAATTATTGAAAAATTAGAATGAAAACAGATAAAATTATTGTTTGTAATGCATTTTTCAGACAATGCACGCTCATTCTCAGTTTTGTATGTCCGGCGATCACACGCTGGAAGCTACACAACACGCAATATCCACTTTAGCAAAAGAGGACACGGATGAATCGATTGTCGTGGTACTTTCCGACGCTAATTTAGAGCGTTACGGTATCCGACCAGAAGTATTTGCCAAGGTCTTGACGTCCAACGCAGACGTAAATGCGTATGCAATATTTATTGGATCGCTGGGCGATCAGGCTATAAGGTAAAATCTCAAGAATTAATTTTTGAGTTAAACTATCATAATTTGTGACTCTTGTTTTTGTTTTCAGGTTGACGAAGAAAATGCCCTCTGGCAGGGCTTTTGTATGTATGGATTTAAAAAATATTCCTCGAATTTTAAAACAAATATTTGCAGCTTCGGTGCTCAGTACTACGCGTTCAAATTAAATAAAGATGAATCGCAGGCTTGCATGGTACACATATACTCTAAGATTTGATATATGTAATATATGTACATACTGTTGATACTTTAATAAATATTTTTATATAACATTGAAATCCCTTCATTGTTTAAGGAACTTTTTTCAACTCCCGTTGTATGGAAAAGCTGTCGAGCATTTATAGAATATTGGATCGATTTCAGAGTTTATTTTAAACTGAAAATTCTATTGAAATCGCGGCGGTGATGAATATTTTAAGATCCAAGCGAAGATAAAAACGGCGAGTAGAAAATGCCGGGTATGGTCGGACGGGACGTCTACTTATTTTTGTTCCATGAGTATATAGGATAGACGCGTCGGAAAACACATCGAGTTGAGCATCCTGCTTATACATTCGTCAGCGCACGAAAAGTTGTTGTGCCAGGCCGAAGCCTCGTCAAATCAGATTATAGTGCATCGTTGGCTTCCCTCTGCAATCCGAATGATAAATTTCCAATACTGTACTTTGATTGCTTTCCTAACGCGACTACCGCACCGTGTAGAACAACGAGAATCAACGAGGTCTATTCGCAGAGTAGTTATCGCCGTTAATAAATTGTCCGACAACGTCTATAATTGGCTCGGTTTTGTTTCCAGGACAGTGATCCGCGAGGGCACAGAGAAAACAGCTGAGCACCTGTGGAACGTAAATACGCCGCTGTGTGTTCCGTCAATAGCGCAATAAGGCGAAGTGGGCGAAAGACGTACTCGTGCGCGCAGGACTGCAGAGGTCATAAGGGGCCTATGGGCGAATCGAGCTCCGCTGGAAAAACAAGACATCAACCTATGCGGGGAGGCGGTCGTGCTAACGCAAGTGGAAACGGGTCGAGCTTAGTCAGACGCGACTGTGGCGGCAGCAAACTAGCAAAGTTGGAGTCGAAATTTTCCCTCCGACGAGCGACACTCGTCGCAGCATAAGTAGAATGAGTCAGCCAGTGGCCGCATCATGGAACGACGAGGCGGAGGGTGCGCGCGCTCCTCCCGTTCGATCGCGTGTCACGAAGGCGCGCTTTCGAGTGCATGTGCCCTCGGAGACAGGGGGCGCCGCGGCGCAGCCCCAGCAGCAGCAGCAGCAGCAGCAGCTTCATCCCTCCGGAGCAGCCTCAGCGGACAACGGCCGTGGAATGGAGCGGTCTTGGAGGCGCGTCCGCGGCCGGCGCTGCTTCGCGTCCAGCGCTGCCGCAGCCACGTGGCCGAGCAGGAGCAGGAGGAGCAAGCAGCAGCAGCGCAACAACGCAGCGGGAGCAGCAGCGGAGCAACAGCGAGGCAGGCGCAGAGCGCGGAGGCCACAGACGATCGTGTGCGGCTGCCATGGGCAGCCGTGCCCGGTGCACCCGGTGCTGATCAGGGTGCGCAGAAGCCAGCGGCCCCCGGCGCCCAACTGCGACTGCCCGCCGGACGCGCAGCCCTGTCCCCACCGACCACGGCGAGTCAGCAGGAGGTAATGGTATAGCCCGCGGAGTGCGACGAGGAGAATAACTATTGACGACGGGGGCTATACATAACAGAGCGGTTGCCGTTGCAGGGGCGAGTCGGGCACGAGGCGCCGACCACAGGGCCTATCCTCGCTGTTCGCGACGTCGAGCGCGGCGACGGCGGCCGTCCTGAGCGCCGGCACGGGCCAGCATCCGCACTGTCCGCACGGCGACGACGAGGTCTGCGACTGCGAGCGCGGCGCGCGGCCCTGCCTGCACACGGTCAAGACGAGTCGAGCGGCGCGGCGAGCCAAGGCGGCCAAGCCGGCCAGGCCGAGCTGCGAGTGCCCGGCGGGCCAGGCCTGCGCGCACCGGGCCCTCGAGGGCCGCATCAAGCGCGTCAAGTGCCGCGTGCGCCGGGCCGGCTGCGCCATGGCGCGCTGCACCGCCGAGCTCGCCATGCTCCACCTGCACTGGCAGCTGGCCGGTGAGTGCGCGCCCTGCCGGCCCCGGGCCCTTACCCGCCGGCTCTGTCGACGCCAGCAGAGCGACAACGAGCTCTACCGCAGCAACAGCTTCAAGTTCGAGCGCTTCGACCGCAGCGCCGACGACGGGGACTCTTCGCTCCGCAAGCAGGTACGTCCAGCCCGACACTGACTGCATCTACTTACTCGTGGTACTACGTCGGGGCTATCGACCGGTCTCGACCTCTGGGTTCTGCGAAAGTACGTTGCTCGAATTTGGCTGTCCCGGTACACCAAAGCGCGAAAATCTCGGAGTGAATCGCGGGTTTTTATAATTTTCAGCGGGCAGGTACTTGAGCAGGAGAGGAAAGAGAGGGAGCTTAATGGGCAGAATTTGCGTCGATTCACGCGAACTAATTACGCGGCCAGCTCTTGTGAGCTTTACTCGCTCGAATTTCGTTCGTGCTTACTCCCGTATTATACTCTTCTGAGCTTCTCTGCATCCAAAGGCTCTGCTGGTGTGTGCATAAACACATGTGCAAAACCGTATCTCCTGCAGAATTCATTGAACAAGTGGACAGTTTCAACAATCTGGATATTTGATCAAAATGTTCCAGCTAGCATTTTCATGCTAAATCAATTTGGAAATATCACCGAAAAATCGAGTTTTAATAATCTTGTGCATATTCTTAACGAGCTGACCTTTTCTCCAATGCACGCGTACAGAAGTAAATAAAGGACCTGGCTAACTGTCTTTAAAAATTGCCCCTTAATTTCAGAATATACAAGTCAGTTATTCATGGCTTATGAGTTTGAAAAAGTTAGGGAAAGTAGGTAGAAGCTGAAGAAGAAAGCGACCGAACAGTATCCGTCGCGTGCCACTTAGAGAAACGGTATAAGGGGAAATGAAAATTCATTAGCAATGTAAATAGGAGTGAAGCTAGCCGAGCGTATAGTCTTGCTTCTCAGTTTGTCCAGAGGGAGAAAAGGGGTAGGTAAAACTCTGGCGTCGAGCAAAAGCACTTTTCCGCTCGCGGATCGGAGGGGGAGGTTACAGAGGAAAAAGTTCTTTCTCTATCTCTCCTTTGTATGCAGCGGCGAGGGAATGGAGATGCCGCTGTGGCTTTTCATTCTCCTCTCTCGGGCAGCGCCACCTCTTTCATACACACGATTCACCTTTTTGCCCCCGTCACACGCTCAACCGCGCGCGATCTACTGAACTATAGAATCGCTCATCAGCGCCGCACTTTAAGCGCCCGCAGCAGCTGTATCATTGCTGTACCACGATCGCGCTCTCCTGATAAGACGGATGCATACACATACACGAATGTCTATCCACGCGAAAAGAAAGCACCTTTGCTATGTACAGGCAAGAGCGGAACTCGCTTTTTCACACTTGGAAATTTTTCCACATGTTTATCATATCGTTTTAACAACGAATTTCTATCAAAGTTTACAAATGTTCTAGGAACTGTCCTACTCGCGGCAAATTTTGACTTTCGAGTCGTGCTAGTCTTTGTAGAGGCCGACGATTCGATGTTAGGAACCTCTGCAAGAACTTTATTTGGATTTCTACTGATTCATCTCGGCGGTTGCGGTCTATTTAAAAACAAATTGGAACGCTTGTACTATTTCGGATTTTGGTGCGTTTTTTAAAGATGAGCATAAAATGAGAGCAACACGTGAGCCGGTAGCGCGCTTGGTTAATGGCGTATTGATCTTCTAGCGCCAGCTGACCCGCTACCCTTTTATCACCCCACAGTGCACGCTTCTGCACCAAATTTCAGGCGCATGTCCATTAAATAACTTTTATGAAGGGTGTATTATTTGTAAAATAACTTTCGTCCGTGAATAAGTTCTCAGAGATTTTTGATGAGGTACATACATTTTCAATATTCAAGGTGGTTAGTTTTTAAAATTCTAACATATATATAAGATTGATTAAAATGCATTTTATTTATTCTTGTTTGTTGATGATTGTAAAAAAGATGTAGTAAAAAATTAGATACTGATTAAATATTCATAAATACTGGCCATGTTGAAATGAACATTCGAAAAATGTTGACTACCTTATTGACTGTTCCTTTCAATCCAATCGATGTATTTAGAGACTCTCGTGAAAACTGTGGGGTAGTTTACTTGAGCACAGCCATAAGCCCAAGAAACAAGACCAACCAAAACTCCATCAACAGTCAGAGGACCGCCAGAGTCTCCCTGTAGCATAAATAATACCCGCATGATTATTTTCAAGTATTGAATTTAATGCATTATTAGTCATTTTTATCATAGTGAGACAATAACTCATACCTGGCACGATCCGTGTTCGACGATGGGATCATGGGCACAAATGTGAGTCTCGTGAACTTTTTCACCCAATTCGGTGTAAACATCGTTGCAGTATTCTTGGTCAGCTATCAATACTTCAACTTTTTGCAAATCTTTTGGCGTAGGACCATTTGTCTGTAAAAGTAGTATATATTTTCTAAGTAAAATGAATGTCGAGATAATATTTATAGAAAAGTACCGTGCGCAAAAACAGTTTTCTTTCTTTGTTCATGACGCTGATAGAGCCTATATAAATAGTATATACGCACCACGGGAGGTTTGGACAGTCCAGAGATCTCGTTTAAATTGCCACCCGAGTGTGGCAAACGCGAGATTCGGACTGTTCAAGTTTTTTCTTCCCTATTAGGCACGTAATACACTATTGTAATAATCAGCAAAAATGTTGTTTATTACTTACGTATAAGCGACCCCAGCCGGAAACCACAGCATGCTTGTCAGCATTTACGACAGCGCTAGCTTTTGGTAAGACAACAGTAGATACTGTCTTGCTGAATTTGATTGGAGATTGAACCTATATTCAATTTTCATTAAATTAGACAATTTCTATGAGAAATGTTCAAAGTAATTAAAGTTGAATAATTTTTACCTTGATGAGGGCAATGTCGTTATAGTAAGAATTAAAAGGTGAATAAGCTTCGTGCACGATTATTTTTGATGCAAAGTAAACTGCTTGTGGTTTATCTAAGTTAATGGTACCGACGATGATTTGTATAGTTTTGGGATTAGTACTGTAATAACAAAAGTTACAATTTAAAAGCCATTCTAATTAAGTGGCGAGAAATTTGAATTGTAATAGACTTTCTATTCTCTTACCCGGAGACACAATGAGCTGCCGTGATGATGTAGTTTTCATTTAGAACAGATCCACCACAGAAATGAAAGTTTCCTGCTTTGTATTGTAACGATACCTATAGATTTATAAAATATAAGTTTAAAGGCTATTGATATTTAGACACAAACTAATTAAATATGTAAACACTCGATATGCACCTGGTAAGGGATTTCGCCAAGGCTGGCCTTTTCTCCATTCACAATACGGGTCTTATCATTTTCGATTACCCTGCCTATAAACATTTAATATTACTGTGTTTATATATCAAAATAAATTTTTAAAATATGTTCTTAAAAATGTTAAGGTAAAAACGATGTCATAGTAAATATTGAATGAAAAAACTGTAAACCATAATATAATTTACCTTGAATGGCGAGAAATAAACTTAACAAAATCAAACCGGACTTCAGCATGATGTCAAGATGTGGCGCAAAACAAAACTGCGATATTTATGAAACGGTCTGCTTTTATACCAGATCATATACTTCCTATTTTAATCAACCAAAGAATTTGCTTTGATAAGATTTTAAGATTGAATCTCTGATAGATATCTCTCTTTTACTATGAAGAATGATATTTAGTTCATACACTATAATTTCTTTATCAAAGTCAGTATTATTTTAGAATATTTATAATATTTGCTAGAGTTAAATAACATACAGTTTGCTGATATAATTATTATATAAATAAGTAAAAAGAGTGCTAAACAATGAAAGTAAACAACGAAATCTTACGATAATATTTAAACCTTCTTTATATTTCATCGAAAAACGATAAAAAATCTAATTCTAAATAAATTGTACGTCAAAGTGATCAACGAATTTATTAGTGATACGAGTAAATTTTTTAAACATTTTTTAATCACAATTTAGAATGTGCTAAACCAACGTATAAGAATTTTAAATATTTTTTATTGTATAGTATTGTAATAAATGTTTTATAACAGTAGATTATATTAAATATACTATTATAATACTTATTCGCACTTCCAAGCAAAAGTGTCCCACCTAGCGGCAAGATCTGAAAGTGCTCAAAGTTATACCAAAAAAACCAATCTGTATATCTATATATATTTAACCATAAATAATAATAAAGATAATAATGTTTTATTTTATACAACGTGAATGTGATTAGCTTTTGATTTCCTCTTTCTTATCTACCTAATCAGATTCAATCAATCTAGTTTGCTTACAATCTTATCACCTTTTTGCACTGTGTCTGATAATTTTTCGTATTAAATTTTAGGTATACATAGAAAAGAGAATAGCGTTATTATGCTTTGGTTACTATTAACACCAACCTACCTATAATTAATCACAAAATCATTTTTAAATTCAGAAAATTTTATACAGCAATAATGTGTAAATAAAAACCCATGTATGTGCGAAAAAACTTTATATTTTATTGTTGATTTTGGATTATCACATGTATATAGAATATTTTCTTTTTAAATAAAAAACTTAACTGTTTTATTAAAACCTGCAATCATAATGGCAATGTCACAGTGAAATAAAATAAAAATTCTTGTCAATAATTATAGAACGCGAGATTGAACTAGGTGCGACCTGTCATCAACCTTGAACATAGGAATTTATCCAGTCGATGTATTTTGAAATTTTTGTAAATACTGAAGGATAACTAGAATCAGCACATCCTGCATTTGTAAAACTTGTGATTCCAACGACTTTACCGTTGACAATTAGAGGTCCACCCGAATCACCCTAAAACATAGGTAGATTATAATCTTAATATTTGTTATTTTTAAATTAAAATATTTCCTTTGTATGGCACTATACCTTGCATATCCCTTTATGTTCTGAACTGTATGCGCATATTTGTGTATCTCTAAAGTTCAGTTTGCTTTTCTTGTACTGTTCATTGCAGAATGACAGATCTTCAATTTTTATTGTAGTCTTTTTCAATGTCTTTGAAGTATGAGCGTGTTCCTAAAATAAAAGAATTATTGTCAGTTACCAAATAAAAAGATAAATGTAAAATTTTCATTGATTAAAAATACTGAGCTTACAGAAATTCTTCCGAAGCCTGATACTGTAGCTGGTGTATTAACTTTTACTTCTTCATTTTTCCTTGGTAAAAAAGCCGGTCCAACCAAATCATTGAAAATGAAAGGCTGCGATACCTATGTTGATATCAATTATTATAATATGTACATCAGATCGCATATTTGTCTTTATTTTTACTTTTGCATTTTCTTAATGCAACTTAAAGGATACTGTTATTATTTCGACATTATATTATTATTAATTAAACTTACTTTTAATATAGCGATGTCATCTCTACAGGAATCTTCTTGGTTATACGTTTTCGACACGTGTATTTCAGCAGCGTAATTTTTGAAATTCGGTTTTTTCAAATCAGTCGTTCCACTTATAACTTGAAAATCTTCTACTAAAAATCTATATCAATTTGCCTTATTTATAATACTTTCTAAAATATTGTGAAAAATGTTGAGAGCAGTTATAGAAGAATATATTATACAGTTGTTTGGAAACTTTAGTATAGTAGGTATCCTATAATATTAATATGAATCAAATTACCCATCCAAGCAATGACCCGCAGTGAGCACATGATATTGGTCTATAATTATTCCACCGCAGTGGTGATAATTGCTGTCAGCATTTTGTATTGAAACCTGTTAAAAAAATTTGTAAAACTATGAAATAACAAGTCAGTTTTTGTTTGTGTAAAAACTATATTTTTACCTGAAATGGAAATTCTCCGGGTTTAGCATCTACGCCTTTCACAATCCTTTTTTGTCTCGAAAAAGCTTGAGATCCTAATCGTTTTTATAAATAACACGTTAAAAAATAAATAATTCCACGATTTAATGCTAAGTTTATTGACCTAATAATCGCAAGACCTATACATGCACATTTTATAAATTTAATATTTACTATATATATGTGACCCAAATTTATCACAACTAATTTGCATTGGATCATTCATTTTTTTTTCGAATTGAAGTGTTTTTCCTTTACTTTGGTTTTCTTTATGAAAAATATATTTCGACTTTTCGATAAATCAAAGTTATGAAACATTTTTTTAGCAGTACCGTATGCCATACTGTATACTGAAATTGCGCAAAATTGTACACAATTGCACGTGAAGTGAACTATGAACATCGAGTTGGTGATTCATTCAAAGTAACTTAACAGACATACGTCAGTTTTCTGACATAGTTTAGGAAAAATGAAAAAATAAAATAGTTAAAGTTATTATTATTTTTTACTATTAAAAAGCAGTTTTAATTTTGTATTTTCCAATTATTTTTGTATTTAACAATAACATTTTAAAATTTATTAGACCGATTAATTTATTTTCCAGCATTTTTAAAATTATTGCCATCTACATTTCTATAAGAATGATGATAATAATAATTTTATTTTATTTTATTTTTTATTTTAAGAATTAAACGGGCATAGTTGCCCTTTACAAAGATTTACAAAGATTTACATAACAATTAAAGCCAGATAAGGTGGCTCACGCAGCACGCGCTTTGCATAACGGTGAAACACCCATTGAGGGCAAGAAGATAGCAAATAGGTATAAAACATTACATTTCATCGACCAACAAAGTAGCATGAGTAAAAAGAGTGAAGTTAAAAGGTAAAGCGAAAGAATAAAATAAATAATAATAACAATTGAAGCAATTAAGTAGTGTAATACCTTGAATTATAAGAAGAAAATATAATACGAAAGCCCAAGAGTACGCCATCGTATTCAGTACGAGGACAAACACTGTTTGATGACTGACTCAGTAGATTTTATGCATGCCTCAGAAAGACTACGTCGACGTATTGACAGTAATTTCATTAGTCACGATAAGATACTTTAAGTAAACAATTCTACATTTACAGAATTTCGAGTTTATATCTAGAAAAAGTATAAGTAATTTGACCAGATTTTTTGTATATTATTATATATTTATATATCAAACAAAGTAAGTTTTCGGTATGTCGCGACGTACGTATGCACAGATGTGTTTTATGAACCCAAATCGCAGAACAATCAATTCGAATTTGTACAATTGATACCAGACGGAAAATCACCAAGTATATAGATGTTTTAAACCGAATTTTTGCGTAATAAAGATCTCGTGTTACGTAATATTTTTGAGTTTTCGTTAACGCTGAGTAAAGGTGAAGTTGAAGTGAGATTCGTAGTACAATCGGAAATTCTGATCGTTCTAAATATAAAACAACCAGTGGGTTTGGGCTTCGAGTATTTATATTTAAAGCGTCCATACCATACATATAGAAGAATGGATCGCGAGACGAGCTGCAGGTACGATTAAGTTTTCATCTCTGTCCGGCGCAAAAGAATGTCTCTTAGTTCTATTTAGCCGCAGTGGATTCGATTAAAAATTTAATAGCGAATCGAGTCTCGGAGCCGAGCTCACGGCGACGCCGAGGAGCAGACTCGCGAAGTTGAGAGGAAACGAGAGAGAGAGAGAGAGAGAGAGAGAGAGAGAGAAAGCGAGAGAGGAAACTAGCGATAAGGGGACAAACGTCAGTTGAAAATTCGCAGGCAGAGGTATCAGGGGTGGCGCGGCGATGGCGGGGGCAATAGCTGATGGGGGAGAGTATATAGCTGTGTACATAGAGTGCGCAGCCAATGCTGCTCCGAACGCCTATACATATAGCGGCGCCTGCGGGTTCAACGTCCTCCGGCGTAATCCCGAAAATGCAACAAAGCCTCTCGCGGCACTTGGCCTCCGAAAATGTTCACTTTTCCCTTCGCTATCGCGTGGCGCTATGGAACAGCGAAAGCACAAACGTACTTGCACCTCGCAGAGTTTGTGTGTGTGTGTGTGTGTGTGTGTGAGCTTTTACTTTATACAGGTGCGGCCAGGCCAGAGTCCTTTGAGAGGCGCTGGCCATCGAAAGTTCATGGCCGCGAGCTCCAAATTTTCCAGAAAAGTGCGGCCGCGTAAAGCTTAGCACGCTTCTGAATTGAGGAATTTGTTAGTGCACTTGTTCTCTCAAGCCCACTCGACTGCTCGGAGGCTCTCGGCAAGCGTTGGCCGCTTCTCGACTGCGCAGCCTATATATGCCGCAGCAACGCGTCAGAGCCTCCATTCACGTATGCGAGGTGCAATGAGCCTTTTCGCTCGTTCTTTCAACGCGCGGCTTTCTTTCCCCTGTCGTGTTCTCGCTAACCGCCCACTCCCGCGACCCCGAGAGCTATAGCTACCGCTGATGCATATTCATCGCTTTCGCGCAGCATCAGGTCACCGCCGAGAAAGCAATAACTCCGGTTGCTTTTGCAAGCTCGCACGCCGCCTCGTGTCGAGAGCTTGCGGTGCGACCAGATCTCTGCCTTTGTGGCCGAGGGGACGCAAAGTTCCTCCTGCGATAAACCACCCCGAGCTTTTGGCCCTGCACGATGCTTGCGGGAACTTCTTTACCAACGGTGGAGGAGCCTGCGAAGCTCGTATGCCGGCCGTCAGGACGCGAGCGTATGTCGACAGCGAGTCGCCGGTCTTTGTTTATACGAATCAATAGCACCCTTTAAAGAAGAGCTTGAAAAAAAAAATTTTGATTGACGACAAACCTAGACAGTATTATTTTTAAAATAAACGTTTAAACGCTGCTGTAATAGACGAACTTGAAAATGAATTTGGCGAGCGTAAAAGCTCTGTCTCCGAACACTCAGAGTTAATAGCATCAATGCGGCTGCATAAATTGTAAAGCGAATCGAAGGCGATGCCGGAAACTTAAAGCTCCCAGCGCAAGCACGATATAAATTGAATCTGTCCGCTGTAGCATGACGTAAAGTGGTATTTGCAGTTCTGGAGCTGTGTTGTACAGGATCTATACGCGGATCGTCGAGCCAAGAGCGAGTCACTGCTGCAATTCTATATCGAGAGCCCTACAAAAGCTAATTGGCCGGTCAGCCCTTCGTCGAGTGAGCGAGTCTTTTTCCTTTTCCATTTTCTCTCCCTCATCTCGCTCCGTACGTGAGTATCGCGACAATGCAATTTACGTAGACATCATGGCTCGTTTCACCGCGCACTGCGAAACAACCGTTCCGTAAAAGGCAGAGCGCATTAATCTCTTATTCACCAACTTCGGCTTTGACTCGAAATCGATTACTTCTTACGGAAGCGAGAGTGCAAAAAATTCTGTAACTTCCATCAAGATCGTACTAATGCTCGCTCTCAAGGTTTTTTGCAGATCATTATCGCGCGTGTGGTGCTCTCTCAGCATCAGCAAACACGAAGCTCCCTTCCTTTATTGCTGTATTTTCGGGGCTTCTCGGATCTCTTGACTCGAAGGTTTTAGCAAACGCCCCGACTCTCGACAATGGCTATTGTCGCGGGATTCTCGAGGTTCGGCAAGCAACCAATTATTGGCAGCAGGAAATCCACTGTTTAGTATCCCCTGCATAGCTGCCTCTTGGAGAATGTTGTCGCTGAAAACTTTTCGCGTATATACGCGCCATTGTTGAATTGTGAGCTATCGTACAGGGAAATAACTCGCGAGTGCTCTTTATTCAATAAGATTTAATGCTGTGTATGGAAGGGAAGAAACGCGAATCTCGTTGCGTGCAAAGCTAGCGAGTTTACGACGACGTGAGTACCGCGCATAATAGCTCGGAGTATATATAGGATGTTAGATATTAGCCAGAGCAAAGAACGAGCTCGTCCTTTATGCTGTCGCGTTTTCTTGATGTATATCTGCAGCACGTGTTATTCATATTTTAAAAAAGCACTTCTCTCTCTCTCTCTCTCTCTTGCTCTCGGTGATCTATTCGCCCTCGTTACTTGGCTATTACGGCCGACGCCATCGTGCGACGCGTGTCTCTGTATACCCGAGCTCGACTCCCTGGAGAATTTGCGGTATAATAATGTTGACATAGCTGACAGCCCGTACTAAATAGACCTGCCCTCTCTCTCTCTCTCTTTCTCTTTCTCGCATCCTCTAGCTGCTGAATCCAGAGCAAGCTCGGCTATTTCCTCACGGGTTACTACATGTGTCGAAAAGTTTCGTGTTCTTGGCACATATATGCTTTTGCCAGACCTTTACGGCATTCATTTCACACCAACAGAGCCGAAGCGAGCTGTGAGAAATGGCTGTTGTTGTATTGTTGGCGTGCTACCTTACAATCAACAGAGATTAACCGCTTTCCCGTATATAATAGGTTAATGCTCACACTGCTCTCTGGCGCCGCTTTCGAAAAAAATCGTCCGTACCCTCGTGTTAAATTGATTTTTATTTATTTAGATATTAATGATATTACTTATAGAACGTCGTCGAAAGACTGGCAAGCTTCTAAACTAGGATTTACGCTGCGAAACGGTTTTCATTTTTGGGACGGCTCAAATTTACTTAAGAAATCTTAACGCAAAGATAGTTTGTTTACGTAATCAGAACATCAACCTAGTTGCGGCATGCGCACCTGCGTTTCTACGTTTGTCTTACGAAAGATAAAATACGACTTTATCAATAGATTAGAACATCGTCTAGGATTTGTAATACTCATGTAGATACGTGATAAAAGAGCAGACGATGCTTGCTTTAATCAATTCTCATTCACAATGTATCTTATCGTTGATTTTTTTTTATTTTTGTTTCAGGTAAGAACGTAACTCGAACCCATAACCAGCTTATTCTTCTCTTTCAACGAGTCTATAGCGGGTAATATTATATGAATAAATTGATGATTACAACACTAGTTGTAGAATTCCGATAGATACTGATACGGATCTAAAATTATTATTCCAAGTATTAATTACTTCATCATCGTAAATCGAACACAAAGCAAAGTTTTGTTTTCCTGGAAAGAGCCTATTCTCTAAAAATATCGGCACACCCGGGAGAGATCACTTCTATACTCGCATAATTAACGCGCGACAGACTGAGAAATAAACAATAGACGATAGAAGCTGGCAAGGCGTTGATGAAACTCGACTGTCAAGTCTTTGAAGGAAACGTGATTTCTGTAATAGCGGCGAAGAGCTGTACAAGTACAGAGAAGCGCAAGAAAGAGCGCGAGTCGACGTTGACATCGTGCGACGCCGACGTCGTCTGCGCCGGAGGGGCTAAAAGTGGCTTCGCCCTGGTATTTTACATGGGGTTGCATTAATGGAAGGAAGAAGCGCAGCTGCTGCGCAGTCAGTCGCGCTCTTCAACCGGTATATAGAAGCATCAAAACCCCCGTTCTGTATAAGAGAAAGTGGCGACACCCGCTCCTTATGCTGACAATTTGCTTTCATTTATTTGATTGATTCTTCAAAGCCTGTAAGGTAAATTATACCTTTGAGATGAAAGAGCAACGGTGGCAAGCCGTTTTTGCTTCGTACAAGCTTCTTTTATAATTATATTAGTTGGAGAAAATTATATTAATTTTAGCGAAACATTAATGACTTTTTTTTAAAGAAAAGAATATTGCATTTAGAATTGAAGATACAGCGGCCAATATGTGCGGTAAAATAAGTTGAATCAATGCGGTTGGATTCGGGGAAGGGAGATGAAAAACGTTACAGGCTCTGATTGCTTTTGGTACAGACGCAGCTGTGCCAAGCGAGCTTTTCACGAGCACCTCAATTTTCTATCCTAACTGGGGTAGTTTAATGCTTCTTTGAGCGAGAAAGTGGACTATTTGATGGTTTTTATACATGCTGAAAATTACGGTTCTTCAAAGGTGTCATTATGTGCCCGAATGGATTTTCACTTTTTTTATTAACGTGAAATAATGTTTTTAAATTGGTGTTTGAAATTTATTCGAGATCATAAACTGTTACAGTTTTAATCATTCTGGAGCGTTTCACAATTGAGCAAAATTCATTTGCTGAATAACTTGTACATCCAAATAGAAACATTCAATTTACTAGATCGTGTTTATTTATGAGAAGGGTTGCGGACACCTATATATAGTCATCTTTGGAGTTTCTAGTAAACTTCCTGTCACTTGCGATGCAGATACTGCGATTGTCGAGAATTACCGAAGGAGGATACTTTGAATGGTCGTTCAAGTTCACAGCGTCCACTCGAAAGTCACTAGAGAGACGTAAACTCGATAAGCCGCAGTGAAACTTGACTTCCCGGCCCGACATTTGGGATTTGGCAATAATTATCAATGCCGTGCTTCCCAACCATTTGTGATTCAAGCTAATACTGTATTATCTGGAACGATAAAATATATACACTGCCACTGTACTCGGCTCGCAATATTTTGATCGATACTTTTATAGATAGGTGCGTACGAAATAAGGAAGTGGCGTCTCGGGCGTATCTGTATTCCAAGATATAGCTATCTCCAGACTGCTTATCCGATTGATATGTTGCGATACGATTAAGGCAAAATTTGACGTGGCTATATTGATATGCTTTGACGAACCATGCGTTGTATATATTTTGAAATTTTTAAACGTGCATTCAACGAGAATGTGAATTTTTAAAAACAAAATTTGTATGTAATTTAACTCACGTGTAAAAAGCAATTGTTTTCGAATGTTGCTCTGGCGCGCTTTAATTTCGCTTCACTGCTCATGCGTAATTATGTAATTTCGCTGGTCCGGATTAAAGAGAAAGACCCTCAAAAGCTTCAATGCCGGGGCTTTTTACGATAAGCGGATGAAAATAACACCCTCTTTGAAGCAGAGACAGCGAGAGAGAAAAAAAAAGAAATGCAGTATACAGGAGTAAGAGTTCGAAAAGTAAAAGTATTCGACTGAATGAGAAGCTTTTTTGCCTATTACACGTATGTGAAACATACAGTCAGTGTATAAAAAGCTCTCGTTCCATGTCTTTATCAAACGCATCGACTCGTCCGCGTGTTATTACGTTCGTCTAAAGACGCATGCAATTTGCCTGCACGTATAATACAAATAGGCCATGATGCAAGAGGACTCGCTGCCATTGTAGTCTTAAGTGGTCGGAAATGCATTGTCGCACTTTGCCTAATGGTGTCTGATGTCTCACGTAGAAAAACTCGTGTAATACAAAGTACTCGCGGACTGAATTTTTTTCATACAGCATGTTCCGACGTGTTTATAAATATCGTGATCAGCAGAATACTTGTAATCTTAATTTTTATCCAAGCACGCTTATCGTTTCTATGAATAATCTTTGGATTAACGCGTCTTTGACGACATCAATCTTTGTTTTGTTTAAAAATTATTTATTTATTTTTCATTCGAGCAATCAATCAGTATCGCGGTATAAATTATCTGTATCATCATGGGCAAGATAGGAGCACCAATCAGTGCACAAAGAGATATGGCACGTGTCAAACTTAACAGAAAGTGAGTGTGAAAATTTTGATCGATGCGACAAGTTGATAATATACGATTGCGATTTTCTTACTGTACAAATGTGCTGTATAAAGTACTCCAAGTATAAGAATTTTTTTACCGCTATTATTTTCGCATCAGATACATGCAGAAGCCCATTGCTTATGCATTCTTCTTAACGACCAAAGATTTAAATTTCATTAAATTATTCACGCGTGTCAAGAATGTACATGTCCACATGCAAATTTATATAATTCCGGCGTAATTTCAGTCAGGCTCACAGGGTAGGTGCGCGGTTGCGAAAGAAGTAAAAAAGAGGTGAAATAAAAAGCTCGGTGGAAATTATTCGAGCGTGGGTCAGCAGAATGTATATACGCGCGACCGCTATTTTGCACATTCGTGCACATACTCACGCGCGGCCAAAACAATTTCGCGTGGCTGGAATACAGCGAATAAGTGCGCGTATATCTATATATGCCCATAAGAGATCGCAGGCTATGCAGTGGGCGGCAAATTAAAAGGTATAGCCATTAATACGAGACTCACGCAGTGACCATTGGTCATCGACGTCGCAGCTGGCGCTGACGTCCGGCCCTTTAATTACCCCCGATAAATCATCTCCGCGCGTAGCGCGTATAAGAGCGCGTCCGAACGGCGATCATATCGACACTGCTTCGTATCTATATATTTCCGATCTGCTGGCTTTTCATAAGCGCAAACTTGTCCATTAAGTTTTCGCGCGAGCGATATAAATTTCGTTGGATTTATTACAGTAGCATGGGCGCGTTAACAAAATTATTACGAGATATGATTACGAACCGTTACACACACGGAATATTTTGGTTATCTCTTCAAGCTCGAGTTTGTTTAAAATTAATATTTGATGAATTATGGCCGGTTGCCAGCAGCTCTCGCGAAGCGTGCAGCCCTTTCTGCGTAACGAACGCGATTACATTGTACGTGCAGACTCGCTCTGCGTATGGGTTGACCGTTGTCGTCGAATTATCGCAGCATTGTATACCTACGGCGAAAAATTTGCCGTTATTTGTCCTCTTTGCAGAAAAATTGTTCAATTTGCCAAGTAGCGGAGGGTCGACAGTTACGCGCGTCGGCGTCTTTGACTGCTATCATGATTACATGCGAATGCTTTTATTTATAGCTCGGCAGCCTGTGGCGGTCCGCGTTGAATGTTCTTATTTTTGAACACGCTTTTTTGCATTAAATATTATTTTTTAGACGTTTTAAAAACTTGAAGAGTATATTTACGTCGTTCAAAAGAAAGCTGAATTTTTAAAGGGGCAGTTTGTAGAGACACAATCAGAATAGGCCTTCGTGATTTCTTTTTTAAGTCCTAGTAGAAAGACAAAGAGACTAAAGCTTTGCGAATCATAAGAATTCAACGCGCACTTCCGCCTTCATTATCGTGGTCGAATCCCAAGCGTAATTAAGAAAGAAAATTAGTTTCTTTTCTGTTGTTCGCGCAAGGCTCGCCGTGTATACCACCGAGGTGGAACCGTCCGATGCCGAGAAAGCGATCCAGCAGCCACCAACTCGCAAGAATTCTAAATCGGATTAGCGACAGCAGTCAGTACGAGCAGAGTCCTGTGTGCTCGATTTTCCCCGAGCTTTTTCATTTTTCCATCCCACCCCGGACAAATCTGCATTACAAATGGGCCGTTAGCTCGGCTCTTCTCGTTTCATTAAATTCGTTTCTTTCCGCGGGAGGCTGTGTCTTTCTTTTGTTCGTCAACCCTTCGACGCGTCTGCATGAATATGTCCAGCGGTTTTAACCCTTTTTCTCGGAGGAAACAGCGCGCGCCAGTGTATTGGGCATATTTTAATCTTGAAAAAGCTCGCGCCCCTCGTCTCGACTGCAGCCAAGCTGTCCATGTACGGCTTTGGACGTGAGAAATCAAGTCGGCAGGACTCCCCTCGCTCTTAGCCAAACTTTTCCGTTTGCCCGTCTTTCGTTCAGTTTGTCCCCTCGAAAATTACCGGAGTCTTCATCCTGTCGCGCGTCGGAAAATTAGACGCGATTTACTCGCGCCGAAAAACGAACAGCCAACTCTATACTATACGACGTATCTTTGTGTACAGAAAAGCATAGGTACAGGCGGCGACGGCGAGTCTATACGGCTGGTGAGTTATGAAGCTCGCGTGCTCGACCAGCGGAGCACGGCCAAGGAGACCAGCTCCATTTTTATCCCGAGCGAGATGTATTTATGGCGAGGAGTGAATAATCCGAAGGCGAAGGCCCTCGCGCGCTCGTGCATTACACAGGTATACACGAGAGCCGGGAAGCTGTGGCCACGCGACGTGAGATTCGATACAATCTACCTTTATAGAAAGTTCAAGCACGCTTATCGGCCTTTGTCACGAACGATTGAGACATCGCCGTGTAGCCGGAAAATGATTTTTCTCGTCGGTGATCGCAGCGACAATAGTAAAGAGGATCATTTGTTTTATTCGTCGCGTTTTTAATTCGCTTTCTGATCGGTTGGATGCGAAGCAGCAGCGGAATATTCGATCCAAAATTATCATTCCCGTGGCGGGAAAGCTCGTAAAAGTATTAATTATCGTGATCGCTCAAGCAGGTAATGGGGACTGATCTAACTCGAGGCGAAAACAAGGCTACGGGATGCGAGCTGTTCGTTTTGCCGCTGAACTTTCCCTCGAACAGACAGCGCGTTGCTTTTCGTTCAAAATGCGGGCTTACATATATGAATACATGCATTGAGCTGATCCTCGAGAGCTACGCGGGATTTGCAAGGCCACCATTGTCACTCGGATATTGTTCGCCTCGGATTTGATCCTCCATACTCAGCCACGCGCGTCTTTTTTCTCGAGTGACGCCTGCCATCAAAGCCTCGAGCTTTCCACTGATGCGATTCGAATTGCAAGCGCGGGCTCGGACGTGAAATTGAAATTTCAGAAAAACTCGATCGAAATGCAGGCTTACCGATGCGATTACATTTTTTTTTCTTCTGCCAACGTATAGTATCGTCACATTTTCTCGTTTAGCCACTTGCAGGTAAAGTTTCTCTCGACGCAACATCGGGACAAAGCTTGATGTTAAAAAGTGCTCCATCAGTGGCGTGCGTGTTACGAAGTAATGCAGCGAGTCGAGACGCGCGCTGCAGTTCGGGTCGGATCACAGCAATTAACGATCATCCCCTGCGTTAATTTATCTATCCACGCGGCTCCCCCTGCAGCGCGATAAACGCGTAAATATAGACATCGACGAGAGACTGCTCCTGAAGAGGGAGGCGCGCACGTGCAGCGGTTCGCAGTTGGAGCCCAGTGCCCAAGAACGCTCGAGCTATACACGCAGGACTGATGCTGGAGGCTAGGTAAATTGCACCCCTGGGGGGAAGGAGAGAGCCAGCGCTCGAGTGGCGAAAGTCGGGCCAACTTTAATTAAGACGCCTGAGCGGCGCCGCGGCGACTTGACTCTGTTGGCTGCGTGTAGGTATAGCTACACAAAGCAGCGCAACTGGGTTGAGCGTCGGGGATACTACCGTGCAGCCCAGGGAGCACGAAAAGTGAATTCGCGGATGCGTCGCCACCCGCTCAAGTTTGTGCTCACCGAACGCTGCATAAACTCCCGCTTCTTTGCGCGGTCGTCTTGGTAATTAGCGACGAGCATCGTCGTGGCTTAATTTGCCAAGTGCCTTGTGGATTTCACGTTGTTTGAATCGCAAGTTAGCTGCTTTATGTCACTCTACGCTTCTTCTACACAGCTATACACGTCCAATTGAATTTAGTTAAAAGACCTTTTTTTAATTTTATAGTATAAAAATTCTCACTTTATTAGAGTTCATTTACAGATTTTATTTTTGAAATTTTGGTGATTTTTGTATTCCGTTAATTTCAATCGTAGTTGCAAAATATGCCCGTTATAATAGGCACTGTCGGCAAAGCGCTGCGTGGGTTCAAAAGCTCCGCGTAATTGAGTCGATATATATATAGACTGCTCGTCGCCCTAGGCTTTTCAATTATCGGCTACATAAATGCTCAATCTATTATCGAGTTCGTTACATTCTTATTTTAGCGTCAAATATAATCCCGCGTCTAATTGAATATTGTTCGTGAAACTGAATTTTTTGAAAATAAGGTTCTCGAGACTATCGTCTTTAAATTGTCTGCCTTCCAAACGCGTCCAGTGTAAAATCGACCCTTTTTCTTTTCTCTATACCTATCTCCAAACATATGCGTAAATCCCGAACGAGATTCGGACCTTTAGACGCCCTACGCATGGGTTTTTCTTTTAAATTCGTTGGCGGATATTTATTTTACACCCAGGGGATCGAATGGAAATACTCGATTTTCAACTATTTACATCAGATTTTCGTACAATCTTATTCAATGGAATCGCACGATTGCGAAAACTTAGCATTTCGGCAGTGACGATCGGTTGATTGGATTGAGTATAAAAATCTCCGCCTTCTCTTATACAGTATGACATTAGAGAAGGAAGAGACGCCGTAAAGCTCTCGAGGCTATATAAAATAAAGAGAAGGTAGCGCAGGGAAACCGCGACGGGGAAGAAAATTTGCCACGACTAGTGTAAGTCGTATAAGGATGCGAGCAAGCGGGAGGAAGAAATTCGTTAGGACTTCGTAAACGGGGAGCGAATAAAAGCGACACTTTTTGGCTNATTGTTTTAGAGATATAAGGAATCAAAAAATTTTCAAACAAAAATTCAAACCTTGATATCCTAAGAACCATAGGGGTTTCAAAGCTGCGCAATGAATTCAGCCAAAATGCATAAAATATCTACCTTTTTCCAAATTCTCAAGTGCACTAAGGCCTTTTTACGCCCGTAATCAAGTCACAAAAAAACTCATTTTTTTCAGTTTTTCGATTTATTACTGAAAAAATAAGTAGTCAAATCACTTGAAATTTTAATGAAATATAGTTTGACACGTGACTTATTAACATGATTTTTTTCATGAGGTTATGATGTTTAGTTTCAGAGATATGAAGCTTTAAAAAAATCATCTTTTTCATTTTATCTGCCGAACGGAGTGGTCGATCCCGAGGACCAAACGGGGAATAGTAGGTTATTTTATTATCTTTCAAATGCATTTTAGCTAAATTGTTTGTAACAATGGGATGATTGAAAAAAAGGTAAAATAGTGTTTTTCGAAAATTTAAAAATGGTCATAAAAAAAAGTAATTGAAAAAAACAAAAAATAACTGTTTTTTCCGAATTCAGAATCCAAAAATAAATATGCATGTCAAATTTGATTAATATTGACGGAGTAGTTCCAAAAATATTACGGAGTAGTTACAGAAATAATACACGCATTCACTCACACACCCAACCAACCTCCCACACACACACACACACACACACACACACACACACACACACACACACACACACACACACACACACACACACACATATATATATATCTATATATATATATACATATACTTATGCGGCTGCGCTCGGCGCGTCGTTTAGTCTGAAATCGTTCGAGCCGTGGGGCGTGGATGGCTGTACCATTAGCCCCCAGGTGTTGGGTATCTCACCAGCAGACTCGCTCGCGTCGCCGTCCCTCCTTCATCCCGAGCAATCATGCTCAAGATCATCCTTCCCAAATGGCAAGTATGAGACTCGCCATCAAGCTGCCAAGATATACATGTACAGGCGCGCCTGGTCGGCGCTCTACTATATACATATATACCTGGGTATACGCGGAGCTGGATGTATAGGTATATGTGCAGACGCGCAGACGAAAAGTTTCATGGACGCTTCGCGTTGAGTGCGGCGGAAGGAAAGGTATATATAGGCGGGATGGAGGCAAAGTAAATAATCGCCCTCTCCATCATATTATTTGCCTGGTTCTTCCGGAAATCGCAGATAATGGGATTTCCCGTCAACGAGCGCGCTTTTTCGCACTCGTTTCTCTGATCGATTCGATTGTCATTAAGCTGACGTCGGACACGCCACCTAAATGAAGAGCTTATTTCCTCTATAGGCCAGGCTCCATCATTAGTGTTTCTTTTTCCTGCTTATCTGCTTCGATAAATAAATGGAAACTTGCTCATAGTCACACACATACGTGAGCATGCACAAGCACGGAAAATTCTTAATGATCCAAAGCTTTCTTTTTCGACTAAAATTGCACCAAAACACACTTTCTACATGTTAGAAATAAATTCTATACATTTCTAACCACTGATCAATTTGTGAGACGTTTAAAAGCAATAATTCTCATTAAATGTATAAATATATTATTTTATTTCTGCATAAAAATAACCGACTATACTTTAATATACAAGTACAAAGAATCTGCGCGTGATGATAGGTGATAACATTAACAAACTCATTCTGATATGCAGTAATGTATTGCGTGTAACGTAGAAAGTTTTTTTCGAAAATACTCTTTCGCGCATTGTTTGAGTTGGCACGAGAGAGCCGCGTATTACAGATGAGTAGCAAGCAGATCAATAGGCATAGCCACAGGACTTCTCGTGTGCGAATCTCCTCGAGGGATGAAAGCGTTCGCAGCAGCCGCGGTCCCTGAACGCGCATTCCTCCATCCTGTAGTTGCACTTCTCCTCGTGTATCTCCTTGCGCCCGATTCTGGGTCTAACGCGGCACCCAAATTCGGCCCACCTGCAGTCGATCTGCTGCTCCGGGTCAACGAATGGCTGGAAGCCACCTCCGCAATCGTAGGGTGGACACTCCTCGTACTCATGACTGCTGTAGTTGCACTTGGACTCGTGAGTCTGCTTGCGCCAAAGCGGCATTCGTACCTTGCAGCCACGGTTACGGAAGCGACACTCGACCAAGCAGTTTGGGTCCTCGTCGACTACTCGGCAGCTGCCGTGTAGGTGTTCACCCAGGTCAGCAACGAGTGAACCTATAGGCTCGCATATGGGGACGCTGCTCCGGTCCTTGTAGATACAGAGCTCCTCGTGTTGGCGCAGTCGCCAGTGCGGAGCGCGCACGTTACAGCCGACCGACTGGTAGCGACAAGGTATGCGCTCGGAGTCGTCGTCGGGGTTACCGCAGGCCGGTGGTTGATGCTCCTCGCTGTGGTGCTTATACTGGCATCTGAAAGAGCGACGAAGGTCAGTTTGTCCATAAAATAAGCGTAAAACTTTATCGGATGAACGATAAGTCGATAAATCTCACCTGGAGACGTGCATATCCCTCAGAAGAGGTACGAACTTGGCCGTGCAGCCCAAATGCGTATACGGACAATCCAGGAGCTCTTGATCCTCACGCGGGGGCGAGGGTGGCTGCCAGGCATGCAAGTGTTGCCGGCGTTCTTGCTCGTGAAAATCGTGGAGATGAGGGGCGCTGGGTGGATAGGGCTGCGGCATATGCGGTGGATGAGGCATCATGTGTGTGGGTGCCGGAGGATCGTAGGGACGTGAACTTTCCGGAGGCAGTTCACTCAGCGGCTGCAGACACTGCGGGCACGAGTAGTAGTACGGCCGGCATCGGTGACAGATCACGTGGTTGTTGACGCACGTGAACCTGCGAATCGTCGAAATATTATTATTTTTTTCTCTCTCCCCAATTTAATTTGAAATGCGTATGTTCGCCGAATTGCAATTTTATGATGTGTATTATAAACTGCATTGTTATTTGCGCTCGCGAATCGAGCGCCGCGATAGCTATATAAAATGACGCAAATATCGTGTATCAGTTCAGCTCTGTAGCTATCATTTCTAATTATACGGAAAGCCGATGAGTCACGTTGTAGCTTCGCACTTCGTCACCGATATGAATTCAATAAAGAGAGCCTATTGTGTATCATTGATTGTCTCTATATCCGAGTTCGTTTAACGAATAATATTTATTCGTTAAACGAACTCGAACGTAGATCATAATATATAGTAAAACGACAAACGAGCTCGTTAAACAACAAGCGACGAAAGCGCTTTAAATTCGTCAAGGTGTCTCCACCTATAGGAACATCACAAATGCAATCGGTATTGCCGTTGTCATCGCCGGGTATTTACATTCCGCTCTCGCGCAGGTGTGAATTTTTGTTTTACGACACCCACCATCAGAGCGGCGATAAGAGATCGTATCTATGACTCAGTATCTAAAATTAAACGTTCGAGAAACAATAACACTCGTCGCACCTCTTCCTTTCCGATTAATATTCTTGGCTACGTGAATTTTGAATTCGACATTTGAGTAAATTTCAGTGTAAAAAGAAAAATTACCTGGGCGAGTAGGCCATCTCGATGAGGCATATTGGGCATAATCCTTCGCTCTTGAACTTCTCGTGTAAACTCGGATACAGATGCGACATCTCGTCGGCAGGAGTGAGAGGAAGAAGGTCGCGATGCAAATATCTCCAAACTTATAACGGCTGAGCACTGAAACGAGAAAAGCAGGTATAAGAATAAAAATCGTTTCGCGATGAGTAAGACAGCGAGCGCGGACGCAAACGGCTCTCACGTGACGTGTTTCCTCGTTCGGGCTTTACAACCGAATGCGTCGTCGTCGTTGTCCCTGGCGCGTATTACCTCGAGCTCTCTTTTCTCTTATCAGTCTGTATTATATAGGCGCTGTTTTACACGGCTCAAGAGCGCGATAAAGCCGAGTCTTTTATACCGTCGCGGATACACATACACACGTATATTTTCGGCGATGATGCGCGTATGTATACACGCCGAAAAATGCGAGAGTCGAGCTTGCACACAACAGCTCACGCGCGAGAGATGAATATTAATGCGAGCGCGAAAAAAAGCGAGCGAAAGAATGATCGATCGAGCGGGTGCACTGGACGCGTTGCGTCACGTCGCTCTTCTCTCTCACTGCTCTGCGGTCATGATCAATATGGACATGACGCGTAGTTTACGCCCAGCAACAGACGACGGTACTGGACCATCGCACGCTGTGTATATATTTTGGGCGCAAAGTAAATACACCTATATACTACGTATAGGCATCAGAGAGCCGCGACTGCGTCCCGAGGGGGAGTCGCGCATTTTGAGTTACGTCAGCCAAGTGCTGCAGACCGAGAGAGAGAGAGAGAGAGGGAGGCTCGGGTCCTCGGCTGACACTGACAGTTCATTATCCGGCTCTGAAAAATATTCGTCCGAGATTTGCGCGAGCTGCGGCGCGACAACGTGCCTTGGCCTCCTCGAATTCGATCCCTCGACGCGCTGGCGCTCCGGACGACTATACTACTGCCCGCGCCCGAATTGATCACGACGTTCATTTGCCCTCTCGACGCGAGGAATATTTGAATATTTTATTGCTGATTTCGTACGCGTACGCTTGCGTTTCGCGCTAATTGCTAATAATCCCTTTTGGGAACTCGTCAACTTACTATGCGTCTGTGTGCGATGATTAACAGTTTTCCTTGAACGCGAGTGTCCATTGCGGTTTTACGCTGCTATTATTTTACACATGACTAAACCTTTTTTTGTACGTTACAACTATTATATTAACGAGTAATCCACTTACGTCATAATCGATTCTGTGAAGAGGATTACTACATGCATGCTTGTTATTTTCAGTGGAAATAATTTTATTTGTTTTTAAACATCAGCTCCATGCATTTGCGCTCGTATTTGTTAAATGTATTATAATTATTTTCATGTATTTTCGCTGTTGACATCCATCTGCGGGATCTGAAGTTTGAGTGAAAAAGTACACGCAGACCCCTGCAAGTATGTTTCATACATCAGTGTTATATTCCATACTCGCACCTTGTTACGGCTCCTGTCACCCCTCGTGTGTAAATCCCTGTGTCACATCAAAGATGTTTGAATTCCCAGGTCGTCGCGAGGTGTAATATGCGCTGACCATAAGTCATTTATGTAAATATCAGTGTCCCATAAAGTGATATTCAAATTTCGCGGTCTTCTACATCAATCATTGCAGAGCAATTTTTTCCCGCCGTAATTTTATGTAATTTTTTACCCAAGTATCAATGCTGAGGCATCAAAATTCAAGATAATTTTTATTCTAATACTGGATGATGTTAGGTTTCGTCGCAGTCGCACGATGTCGTTTATGACGTTATAAGCTTAAAAACCGCTTAGCTAAGTCACCGACATTTTCTTAGAAGGTTTCTGTCCAACGTCAAAAGCTAAACTCTTATAATAACCATGTCATGAATTCATTTCATTTTGCGTATCGTGCGCTGGGTAAGTTTCGACTCGATATATTTCGATGATACCAACTTTTATATATTGAAATAAGAAGACAGGAAATTCGTGCTGTTCCCTCTCAAATGCAGAATGTCCAATTCTCTTTATTATTCAGGAGCGAGATTTAAATTTCAAATTCATAAACACACAAATGACAATCACACTCGAAGAACCACGTTCCAGTTGTTTTACGCGTATATATTTTCAACATCTCCATACGGGAAACCCTCTTTTTTTTCGGCAACGCCGCGTGTAGGTATGTGGATAGTCATCTCCTATACCGACTCCGGCGGCGCGCAGCGTCTTGTTATGCAAAGATATTCGCATATCAACTTGGAAATACACGGCTACACTCGAAAGGGGAGATTCTCGCGGATCTTTGTACATGTCCTTATCTTTTTCGCATCAGAATCGCGAGAGTTGGTTGTCTATACGTATATAATATCATATACAAAACGTGTCGAACACGAAGCCACTGCGCCTTGCAAAAGCTCAACGACTCGCTCTCCGCCGACATAACTCTCGTGTGTATCTCTTTATGAAAATAGGGCGCGACGTGATACGTGATACCTATAGATATTTTCGTAGGCCGAGCTAAGTAGATTCGGAAGGCGGATAATGTACTTTTGTATGCGACCAGGGTGCGAAGCTTGTGGCAGCGCTCCAAACCGGACGCGGTAAGGCCTTCGCCTCGAGAGAGAAAGAAAAGAGTAGTGCGAGATTAAAAAGTCGCAATCAGCAATTACGACAAATCTTCCTTGGGCTTCGCGTTCCAATAGTACTGTATTTTCAATGATATTAATCATCAATACGATGATCGAAGCTGTATTTTATTTATTGATACGAAAAAATATCACGTAATTGTGATTCATGCGGATAATCATCGTATTATAAATTTTATGATTTACATGTGTGGAATTAACAAAGATATTGCTTAATCCGCAAGCGGATAAATAAGCGTTGATCCGTATTAACATTTTCAGTTCTCATTAGAATGAATAACGCGAGCTTATGACGTATAGTCTCATTATTTTTATACGCTGCGCGTATGACCATACATCATGTTCGTATTACGCAGCGCGCTATTATTTAAAATTTATTATTAAAAGATTTGTACGAGTTTTACTTGTTACAAACAAACGATTTCGGGTGTAATTACATTTTTCCCAACGAAAGCATACGACAAATGTGATTATACTTTTCAGCGCGTTCGAGAGAGTGAGCATAATTACAATTAAAATTTGTTGAACAAACGCGCAGTGTAAACGTTGTGCAATCTCTCGCGAGCGACATAGATACAACCAAATTCAGAATTATATTCTCGTAAGCTTGGCTGATACGTTCGGATCTCTGCGTTTCCTCAATAATTAACCAGACACACTGCAATCAACACGATAAGCCGGGATGCAGCGAACTGCCAAAACAAAACTGGAAACTCGTAAACAATCTCCCGCATGCACTTCGGCTTCGCAACATCAGCGGCGTATTTACAATGTTAGAAGCGCTTGCTATTATCCTTATTCAGTTTCCGTTTCCCGCTCTTGCTCGAATGTGTACACACACACACATATATATATATATGTTGTATCTCGAGGCAGAGTTGGTCGGGCTCGTTAGATGGCGCTTTCCGCACGGCTAGCCGCGAGTTGCGTTGCGCAATCGATGGCGCTACCTATATATACGTATACGTATACATATATATCTGGTTGGCTTGCGCCGCTGCTGCTCTCTGCTGCTGCTGATGGCTGACTGTGCGCTGCTCGCACCGACGGGGATAGCCCGAGAGAGCCGAATGAAGCCGAGACACCGCGAGTGACTAAGCCGTGCGAGGACGTCGGAGAAAGAGAGAGAGAGAGAGAGAGAGAGAGAGACAAGGACGGCGATAGGGAAATCCGACGAGCGTTACGCGCGATCTCCACTATGTTGTTATGAGCAACTTTCTCTGCAGCGCGCACCGTAAACGCATTTCCTCGCGCATTTCGGTAAACGATCGACAGCTATTACGAGACACCTAATAGCATGCGAAATCGAGCGAATTGGCAGGAGCGTGAATCTTTAAAACAATGTAGCTGGAGTCAATTTCGATGATTTCGGATTTTTAACTTGGCATAAGCAGCCAAGGAACTTGCTCATATCAATCGTTTCGATACGCGAAACTCAAATTTCGAATGCAAACAATGAGTCATCCGAGTTTAAATTCCACTTGGAAGAGGAGTGGCGACGCGGCAGTACAATGTACAATACACACGGATGAGCGAGCCGTATGGCACACTAATACCAAGCGGGGAAGAGAAGGGGAGACGGAGCGCAATAAAGGCCGGGGAGTCGTGCATGTGAGTGCGAGCGAGAAAGAGCGAGGCACGGGAGTCCCCGGCGTCATGATGTGTACGAGCAGCAAGCGCGGTCGGTAGGTAAAGTAGGGAGCACAAGAGGAGAGCAGCTGGCTCGCGTCGGCGCACGAGGCTCGGCACGCGATTGGCCAGCGATGATGTCATGCAGTCGCCCCTAGGTCTGTGATATCGTCTGCGGGCTTTTCCGCTTCTGCAGTCCACAACGACCACTCGCGAGCGAGCGGCGTACCAGCAGCAGCGCCGCTCTCTCTCTCTCTCTCTCTCTCACTCGTTATTATTCTGTCATACACACACCGTATAGGCAGTACTCGTAGCAAAATACAACGAGTTTACGCGATACACGCATCACGCTCTGTGCGTGGAACATTACCGTGCTTTCCGGGAGTTTCCCTCCGCGTTCTGTGCCGTCGTGAGAGCAAAGCTACAGAGCAGCAGCAGAAGCAGCAGCAGCAGCAGTCGACGGCTACGTCGTGCATCGGATCCAGGCCTCGGCAGCAGCAGCAGCTATCTCCGCGCGCATGCAACGTCCTTCAACTCTTGAGAGGTGAGTCATCATCCAGTCGGCGGACGCGCGCGCGCGCACTCACTCGCCGAGCCAGCCACGTTTTTTCGTCTGTATGCGTGTACACCTACTCTCCCGTGTATCAGCTATATACGTGCATATGCGCCGGACCGAGAGCGCTTTAATAAACAGGTTCATTCACACTGAACGCCGCGCGAGATATCGTGCAAACACGATGACGTATCCGCGCGCGAGTCAAGCATGGGGAATACCTCTGATACTTTTTTCTTCTGCTACGCTTCTCTGTCCATCTCGAGTCTATACGGAGAAAACCAAAAGCTGCTTTTGTTTTGCTTTTCGGAACAGCGCTTTAATTTTGAGGAAACGGCTACGCACGCAGCCTTGTTTGGTATGCCCGGTATGTGTGCCACCCGAGCCGTGAACAGAAAGTCCAGAATAGCCGCTGTAGATTGTACGTTGGTTATTATACTCGCGTTCAATCTCGCGGTGATTCGCTCGGGAAAAATCCTTCATCTTGACCATCGCGCAGCTGTATACTATATACGATCCCGGCGCCGTATTGTGTTTTCTCTCGGCGGTGCGCGCGCGCGTGTCTCTGTGTGTATGTTGTTATATGCGCCGAGTGGCTATGAGTCACTTTAAACTCTTTTGTCTAGTCATAAATAATCGCCGTGTATGTGTGTATGTGTGTGAATTCACGCGCAGCGAGCCTTGGAAAAGTTTCTTTTTTTTTCCCTTATACAATACAATTCCGACAAAACGAAAAACGTTGCTGTAATATACACTCGGTGGTAGTGGATTCTGAAAGAACGTTTTTGAAATGGCGCAGCCTTATTGGTTAGTTTCTTTCAGTCGAGCGCTCTGATTGGAGCATTTCAAAAAACGTTCTTTCAGAATCCACTACTACCGAGTGTACATTGCGCTTCGACTGCCGAGTCAAAAAGTGGAAAAACCGCGCAACACGGCAAAGGTAAAAACGAGATAGTACTTATCGCGACGAAAGAGAGAGAGAGAGAGAGAAAAGTGCACGTGGAGGAACATTTATCCGCTTTCGCTCTCTCCCCTCCCGTTGTCCGCGCTTTGCGATTGCCCGTGCAATATGCACACGTATACATACACCGGTCGATGTTTTATGCAGTCCTCGAGACGTCGAGATTTTTTTCTGGGACACGTTCTCCTCGATTTTTTACTTGTGTCTCTGTACTCTGTGCATATATATCATATATATAGATACCTGCATTTGCCCCGTGAGTGTTCCACGCGAACGGCCTCAGCTATATAGTCTTGAATTTCTTGGCTTTGTGTATACGTATATTCCTCGACAAACTTTCGTGCGCTTTCATCCTAGTGTATAAATTGCAGATACGACGTACTTAATGACGCATCGGGTACGTACGCGCGCACCGAGTAGGTTTCTCTCCAAAGGCATTGTTTATTTGCTGAAAATTGCTGTTCGAATCTATCTGAATCCAAATAACGTTCTACGAGCGTAGTATTTCCCAAGTGTACAATTTCCTTATCAGTAGGAAAGACTAACTAAATATTTGTTTATATCGAAATGAAAAAACAGCGTTAGGTACATCGTACCTAAAAAAAAAAGTTGTTCCCATTGATACATACAAGTGCGTCGGGTATCATCGACCGATACCAATTGCGAGGCGATTAATCGTGATTGATGAAGCTGATAGTGTAATAAATATGATAATCCAGATTGATCAGGCAGTGCGTGTAAAGGGCCGAAAAACACTGGATAAGAAATGCGTATTCAGATATCTCTTCATTCAATAAACGCTGCTCTCAAAAATCGATCTGATTCGTGTTCTTCAAAAGAGACTTATATATAGATGTGCATGCGTTAAGTATATAGCTGTCTTTGCGGATTAGTTTGCATAATGGAATGCACTCGGCCGCCACAGTGGCGCCTGCGGTAGAGATCAGCTCGAGAATAAAGTCACTGTGTATAGGAGCGATTGGAAAGCGAGGAAGCCGCGATTACGAGGTGTCGGCATCGCTTTGCTAATTATCGCTAACGCAAGTTTACACTATAGTAGGTCTCGACTCTGCGTTGTTGTTATTGCGCACCGGCTGAGTCAACGCGTGAGCGCAGCCTAGACATCCGTCGCTGCATCAGTCGCGGTGTAATTGCGTTCGCTGCGTAGCGCTTGAAACAATTTGGACTATACGAGCGCGCTGCTGGTGGTGCTGTATACTCGTGCCGTTGATGCGATGAGTCATGCCAGTGTTATTCTTGTATTTTTATAGCGCCAGACGCTCGATGCTTTCTAAATTTGACTTCCGAGCCGCAGATAAACAAAGACTCTGCCGAGGCCTCTTCTCGATGCTTTCTCTCTCTCTCTCTCTCTCTCTCTCTCTCTCTCTCTCCCTCCTGTAATGCGGTTTTAGTCATCCTCGCGAAGTCTTTCGTTTATTTTTCGATGACCGGCGCATAAGGCGCACTTTGTCGGCTGTAGATTTTTCTCAGCATCAGCTGAGTGAACGCAACTCACATGCCGCGCGATTATTACGTAATATTTTCTTTTATAGTTGGGGTGAATTGACTTTGCGTCATTCGTTAGCAGGTAAATTTCACCCTCGACCAGCTCTTTGTGTAACAATAAAAGCAGCTCGAGTGACCTTAAGGTCCGAGACAATCGATGAGCAGCCAGCTACATATGCTTTCTCTCCCGCGTCACGGAGGGACGCTCTCATCGAAAAAGCCCCCTGAAACTGTATGCACGGCCGAGTGCACCTGCGCGCGGGAAAAAACAATAACGGCCCCGCAACGGAGAAACTGGAAGTTTATAAATATATGTGGGACATCGAACCCTGTACTCGGCGTCTCCCTTTAGCGAACCTTGCTCAGCTCTTGCACCAGTGATTCCGGTCCGGAGCATCGGAACATGACGTATACGTGTGCCGCTGGAAACTGCAGCGACGCGACATTCACGGCCTCTTTCTCGCCCGTGCAGTTTATTCTCTACGGCACAAAGGGCTGCAGTTTCAGCTCTGGCAGAAACTTTCTTCCGCGCTACGAATGAATTCCGAGGCTCACTTCCAAAGGCCCAGGGGAATTTTATTTTTCCATGTCCCGACAGTTTAAGATCTTGGCAGGAGTATACGTATACCCCTGGACTTTGCTGGCTTTAATTACGGAGGATTTGTTTTTCCCGACGGCCGCTGTCGCTCTTGAGGAATCGTTAGTAAAACTGATTCGACTGGCTCCTTTCCCTGCTGATGAGCATCTATTTTTTTTTTCCCGAGCGAAATTAGTCTGGAAAACGCGATGTTAATTTCCGCGACATTTTGTAATTTTGCACTCGACTGCATCGAAACTTTAGCTGATGAACTTTGCACAGGGTCAAAACCGCTTCGGGCTAAAAAGTAATTACCGAGAGCACAAAATGTATTTGCAGACTTTACAGCGCTTCGAACTTGCGTTGAAAAAAAAAAAAAAAAAAAAAAAATGGATATTTTTTTTTACGGCGTTGACGTAAAGGGTTCGTACAGCGTAGCTTAATTCAATTTACAAGCACGTATAGTGAAAAATCAATCAGCGCGTGCTGTGACGTGTATGGAACAAAATTATACCCTTAAATGTCCACGGCGAACATTGTTATTTTAAACTAGCGGATATCCAGCGCATATTTTCTCCGCTACACATCATTTTCCATCCGCATAACCGTTGACTCATCCGCCCGAGCGCTTTATTTTTAAGCAGTGTACAACCTTTCAAGGCCATCAGCATTCTCTTTCATAAGTAATCCTGGCCTGCGTAATGCGGCAGTGCCGGCAAGGAGCGTAGGACACTAATAGAAGGGTTATGTTATTAGCATAGCCGAGTCAATGCTTCGAGCGAGAGCGAGAAAAAGGAGACAAAGCCGCAATATAACATTCAGCTCTGCGGCAGTTCGCTCGGAATACTCGAAATGATTGCAGATATATCGTGGCGTCCGTAGAGCCAGGACCGGAGAGAAGATTGAGAGAATCGAATAAACTTATTTAATATTTAAGTCGAAGCCATCTCCGGCGAACGCAGCCTAGTTATCTCGCTCCGTGAGCGTCTCACGAGTCCTCGGAGAGGATCTTTCGCGCAGCAGTCAATGAGCTGGACGCAATGGCACATATGTACGCGAGTCCGATATGTATTGAGTGCCTCGGGTCTGCGTAGCTTACCGTGCCGGCTACACTGGGGACGGGCGGTTCGGAGCGGCTCGCTGGCATAATCAGAGATTCATTGGAATCGGGAAAGCGCGTAAATTTACATCGCCGATAAGTGTATTATCACACATTAATCATGACATTCATTTTGTTAGCCGTATACTGTCTAATTTATCCTCGCTGGCTCCACTTTATCGCTGTTGTGAATCTGCGCGTCGTTCCTGTTCGCTCCGCCACACAGTTTTAACCCGGATTCTTTCTTTGATTCTCGGGCACGCACAGAGAGTTTGCGCAGTTCTAAAAGCTAATCGGAAAATATTCACTTGAATATATATAATTCGTGTATACAAATCAGACGCTGCTAGAAAGTAACGCAGCTACACTCTATCTTTCTATGCATTTCGGCTTTAACTACATTCCATATCTGTTATGGCAAAGCTCGAACCACTGCGCTCTTTCACATTCACCAAATGCGGCGCAGTCCCGGATTATTTGTAACGATCCATATCTATTGGCAGTTCTGCAATTATTAACTACGTCGGCCTGCGCGAGTGTTTGCCATTCTCGTTTTGCAGCAGACTTGGTTCATTCTTTCCGGTTATCGCCTATCCTTTTTCATTCTGCGACGATTACGCCTCCGAACTGGCGGTGTTCGCGAGGTAGATCCACATTGAGTTACATGCGGGAGGGATTTTGTAGGCAGGAGATCGCCTTTTCTATGTGCGATGTCTTATTCGGGCAAAGCATGATTATCCGCCATATCCGCAGTGGTGGGAGGCATGGAAGGGAAGGGGGTGCCCCGATCCTAACTGAGACATTTAGGAAGAGCCCTTGTATGGAGCGAATTTCAGGATTTCCATTCTCCGGTCTCCAAATTCGTATAGCAGCCATAAAATCAAGAGACCCGTTCGAGGAACTGTAGGAATAGGCAATAACTTGTGTTATTATTAAAGAAAAGACCGGAAAGAAGAGTACGAGCAAACACATGCACTCGATAGTGCGGGGACATTATATGCGTGAAAGAGCAGAGTTAGGAGAGAGAGAGAAGTAATAATTAGAAAGTTATGAGAGATGAGGGTGTGTAAAAGGCCGGTGTGAAATCTTGATCGCCTGGACATTCATGACGTCTTACGTTATCCCTAGCCAAAAGGGGACCGCGGACGCGGGTAAGGTAAAAACTCTTAAACAGGCGAACTAGGTCAAAAAAGGTGGAACTTCAGTTTGTTGTTGGGTGTGTCTGGCCGGCGAGGGTGGAGTCGGCCAGCCCTTTTGCTTTGGAAAAGCTCCCTCTGTTATGTAGCACGGAGAGAGCCTTCAGAGCATCGCGGAAGATTCTTCTGATACTCACATTCCCGCTCGCCGAGCGAGCATGCTAGTAGCCTGAGCGAAAAAAGCGGGCCCGAGTTGTTAGGTATGTTGCAGTTATTTTCGATCTGATCAGACAGAAGTATGAAGAAGACGTACTAGTCATCGCTGCATAGCAAGGTTAGTGTGAAAGCTTTAGAGCCGATTCGGTATTGCGTATATAAGTGTTACCAAACTGCGCACCGGAGCTTAGATTCGCGAGGCCGAGTAAACGATTCTGACGAGGTAAATTGTTACGACTTAATAGAACAGATCCATTGCAACCCCGCAAGGACCGCCTAATTGAGTTATATAACAGTCAGACGTTGTGCGCTTCGTCATTCCTGATAGAGCGAACCGGCCAGATGGATTTTTAAGTACAGGCTTTGCGGATTTATTATCCTTCCCTCACTTACTTCGCTTAGACTTATTTAGGTTACAATTAATGATTAATTATCCGACGGAATTCCCGGTTGGCAGCTGGATATAACTGCATTTCCCGAAAGTCGGAGAACATTTGACAGTTCTACTTCCCTCTCGGATTCCTTATCACTGCTGGCATCTCCGAGACGCGCGAGGAGAAATCCGGTGGCTTGCACCGCAAGTCACGTTCACTTCAACGTCTAACGAGGGCTTTACTGCTGTGAATAATGCATTTTATACGCGTCTGCTTTGCTTCGTCCTTCCAGTCTTGCCCGAAGGACTTTGTTTCGATTAACACCACGAGGTTGGAAATAAGGTTGCGATGTATCGTTGCAAAAATACACACGCGACGAATAGCCTATATTAAGTAAAAGTTGAAATCATCGTCGCTTCAAAATCTCCCACACATATACGCGAAGGCATTTCCGCCGACTTTTCTTTCACGCACGCTCTTACGTAACATATTTATGGTGTCGGACGCTGAACCCACTGCGGGAGAAAAGAAGCCCAGGCAGTTCGAGGACAGGTGGGGTATAGGGGCGACTTCAACGACGCGGGGGGGGGGGGGGGGGTTCCGGATGAATGCGACTAAAAAGAGCGCGAGCAAAATGGAAGAAAGATTCGCCCCGTGCTCTCTCGCATTTTTTCGGGAGTCCGTATTTTATTATCTCTCTTTCTCTCGGCGCCGGGGCTTTGTGCGTCCCTTTTGTGCTCGACGGGTATAATTTTATTTGCGGTCGAACGTTTATGCGGCCGAGTGTTAAAAAAGAGACTGAAAACGATTGCGCGCGCGCATGTATAATACGCGCTCGTCTCTACATTATATCACAGCGTCTCTGCCCTTCTCAATCGAAATCGCCCACTATACAGCGAGTGACCATTATTTTTCCGGCCCAACTGCCGCGTCCATATTCAATATACACGCCTGCGCGTATGAAGAAAAAATCCGGGGAAATAATTATGGTAGTTATCTTATCGAGAGCACCGGCCTCGCTGTGCGCGAGATACGGAAATTCGCCTCCGCGCTTATCGAGAGCGAGAGAGAGAGAGAGAGATAGATAGAGCACACACATATATAGGGGGGGGGGGGCGAGAGCGAAGAGCAAAGAGGACGACTATGCGGAGCGCCAAAGGGAGAAAGTCGCTAGACCAATCAGAAGCGCAAACATCAGGGCGCGCGCGCGGGGACCCAGCCGATTATCAGCGCCATCATCATCATCTTCTTCTTCTTCTTCCTCCTCGAGTTGTCGAACTTTGGGGATTCCTTAAATCTGCTTTTGAGCAAGAGCTCGGCCTACTATACCAGCACTGCTCTGTATACTTGGAAGTCGCCCAATTTCGAGGGGCTGTGCGCGCGACTCTCTCTCTCTCTCTCTCTCTCTCCCGTATAAGCTTATATATAGGTACCCCCTTCGTTAAGCTTTTATATATGCTGAAAAGAAGAATAAACGTCGACGTTTTCGAGAGGGGCTGCTGCTGCCGTCGCTATTGCCGTTGCTTAATGATGAGAGATCGAAAAGTAAATCTTTGTGTCGCGTATATATATATACGCCGACTCGCCGAGTCGACGGCACTGCGCGCATTGTTCTTCCCCTGTACAATGCAGGGAGAGAGCGGGAAAATCGCGCCGGTATTATTCCACGCGACAGACGAGACGACGAAGCGAGTTTCATCGATGAAAAATGATGTTTGGACTATATTGCCATTGCGGGGGTGACTTTCATTAGCAGAGAGAGCCTCGCGCAACAAGTATACGCGAAAATCCGACTTATAACGCTCGTTTGCTCGGAGGATTATTGTATAAATCACATAACTGGGTTAGAATAGCGATTCGGCTGACGCCTTTTATTTACCGAAAATCGCGCTGTCTTTGTTTGTGTGTTCAGTCCGCAGTTCACCGATCGATGCGGCCAACATCAGAGTGCATATAGCGAGGAATTGGCGCGGCGGCACATAAATAGAATAGGTGAGGCAACGCATGCGGCTTTTCGTCAGCGCACCATCAGTATAGCCGGGATGGATAAGAGGAACAAAGAGGCCGTTAGCCGGGGGGCGATCCACTTTTCAAGCGCGCAACTGAAAATCTCTCATCAAGGCGTGCGCGACTTGAATACCTACATGCGTATACATATATATACACACACCGCGGTCTCGTGTCGCAGACCGATGCGCGTGCGGAACTGCCGTCTACGTCGGCCCGGATGACTCATACCGGCTCTCATACGTATAGCTCCGTGCTCGATATATATATAAGCACACGTAGGCGTGTGTATACACCAGCTATAGACGTGCGATAGGTGTTTGGCGCGCGTGGCGGCAGCTCTCTTGCAAATCCAGATTGATGGCCAGCCTTGATACACTTAGTGTCTCACTCACTCTCTCTCTCTCTCTCTCTCTCTCTCTCTCTCTCTCGTGGCTATACTGGCGATCGAGATTAATCAGCAGGTGCGTGTCTGCGGAACAATCCGATAGCTAATGCTTCGCCGCGAAGCTTTTGGGCTTTTATTACGCTGTAATTTTTATTTTCGCCGACGCTAAAAATAATAAAGTCCGGCCAGGCTCGCGCACACGAGGAGAGAGAGAGAGACTTCGCGTGCGCGCGCACCTTTACTCGTGACTCATTTTTATTGACCTTCTCCCGTGTGCTACAGCCGCGCGTGTGTGTATGTGTTATGAACTACTGTTATACGCGAATTCGCTGCTTCTTAACAAAACTGTTATTTATAACTTTACTTCAGAAACCCGTGGGCGTCTATACACCGCAGGGCTATAGATTCTTGTACATCCGATTAATTTTAATTCATATAGCCGCATTGATTTCTTCAACCGTTCGTAAAAGTTTAATTGAATCTAGATGCTCGCGCTTCTCAAAAACTCCTTTTTTACATTGCTAAAGACGCATTAATCAGAGAAAAAAGAAGGTCAACCATTCAATTACCAGAAATTATTCTCTCTCGGACGAGAGAAGCCGAGCGTTTATCGCGTTAAATCTTTGCGGAGCTTTAATAAGAGTCAGATGTGTTTGACACATTTAAGCGCGGTCTTGCAGCAGTCGGGAGTTTTTTCCTCGCGGTATCGCGCTTTATACGCATGGCTGCTCTTTCTGAAAGTTTGCTCGCGGTTATACGTCAAACGATCGCAAGCTCGAGTCAGCTGGTCCCGAAATTTTCTCAAGCTCATACCGGCGAAGATATTATGGCCTTGCGTATATAGATGAAGGGTGCAGGTCACTCGAGATGTAGCCGAGGGTCGCGGGGGTGCACTCGTAAATTGCTTAATCGCTGCTTTTCACAGATCGAGGAGCTTAGAAAAACTTGCGGGAAGTCGCTGGTGCTGGCTTGGAGAATCTTTGATGTATGTTTGTGAAACTTTCGTCAAGATTTTCATAAACCTTACTAAATTCGAGCTTTTTCATAGTCGCGTGCGTGTATACGTCAAATCGTTATCGTCGCATGACGGCGAACTTTTTGCTTTATTGCTTGATTCTCAAATCAAGACATGGAAATTTTTAACGTAAACGGTGTGTTTTCGCAATAACGTTGAGAAATTTGCTCAACGGAATATTGCAAGAAAAAAAAAACAAGATAACATCTTCGGCTCTGATAACGGAACCGAAGGCAGAAATGCGATGGAAGGCGCGAACGCGTGAAAAATTAATGACGAAGAGAAGAGCTAAATATTTGCTCGAGGCAGTATACGCATTGACGTCGGGAGAGCCCGATGTTCATATTGTATATACACACGAGCTTGTGCGCGACGAGAGATCGAATCAAAGGCTCGACTACGTCGCGCTCTCGGGAGCATCAACCGAGAGAGACGTTAAGTTGTGACGTCACGCGATGTTTACGCCTACAGCTCGTCGCTATATATATGCATGCTGGCGCTTTCGGATCAAATGCGGCGTACACGACACGATGCACACACACACACACACACACACACATCACGCGTCGTGAAGCCAAGATATGTAATATCACGGCAGCGGCGCTTGCGCGAACGACTCGGATGTCGATCTGTCGTAGCGTTGCGACTTCTGATGATGACACACGGCGACGATGTCGATATGCTGCCGTGCTTGATTGAAGACGCAGACTTTTCGATTACAAGGCGCGTCGACGGGGTGTGGGCCGTCGCCGCGGGCATCGCAAGAAGATTAAAGCGATCGCGTATGCTCTGTATCAAGTACAACGCAACGCGTTATACGCATCGATTGTCGTCTAAAAATAGATTCGTTCGACTGATCGAGCTTGAACGTTGATATATACTCGATTTTTAACGCGCGTAAACTATACACAGTCGACGTCGGTGTGAGTTTTCGGGCGACTCGTCGAGTACTTCCGGTAATTACGCGCATTCACACGTATTGCAAGGGGTCCGTTAATTTAATGACCGTTGATTGCTCAATACTGTAATTACACAGACGAACCAACTATTCGGAGTTGCCGCAGGTTTGGGGATGATGCTGCAGCAGCGGTATATACACAGTTGTCCAAGTTCTAGCTTCTATATCTCTGGCTTCCCCGGCTTTTTCTCCATTCGTTTGCTCGCTGTTGTTGCTAAAAAAAGACCGGATTTTAATTGTGTGCTCACGTGCCCCAATCAATTGACGCTGGCGCCGCGTCTGCTCGTCGCGGCGTGATTGTTATCGAGAGAGAGAGAGAGAGAGAGTTTGTTTCGCAAGTTTCAGAGCCTTATCCCAATCGATATACCTGCGTTAATCAAGAATCGAGCTTCTCTATAATTCGGATCTCACGAGCGTAATTCACCGCAGGGTTCGCAACGAGAAATAGGACTAATTGAAAGTCACGCGTATACGTAATGCAATTAGCGTAGCGGTGGAAAGTGTTTTCGGTCTAGCGTATAAAGCCTCGCCCTAATAAATCGCGCGCAAGCCTCGGAGGAGAACAAACGCTCTAAGGTTAAACGCGCGTGCGAGAAGGGGCTTTGACGCGCTTGCTCTCTTGCGTAGCTCGTGAATTCGAGTTACCTGAAATTCAAGCAAAGAGGAATAAAGGAGGGAGCGTCGGAAAAATGTGCGCCGCTACGCACGAGCTTCTTTCTCGAGCACGTGAATCTTAAAAAAAGCTCCGGCTCAGACTTTTTCTCTCTCTCACTCACTCTGACCCCTTCGATCCATCACGCGCAGGCGATGCATATATGTATACGATGTGGCTGAGAGGTAACAGTCTTATATCAATCTTGTTAATGTGCCGGGATTCCTGGCTCCATTAGCATAACGCCGAGCCTTCGTCGCATCGTTAACAAGGCCGATACCTTCTCTCGTGAAAGTTTTTTTTATTCTTATAAAATATACACAAGAGATGTGTTAACGCAGCGTTTCGTTCTGTTTGAACGAGTCGATGGGCTATTAGAGGCATTTAATGCGACTTTACCGTAAAGTATGTCAATAATAAAAACTGCAATTCGAACACAAAGAAAAGAAAGTTAACGACGGCGTCATAAGTACCATATAATGATCGTCATCCGCATTTCTTCCTTGTACGTATTATACGGCCGAATAAAACGCCACGAGGGCAAAGGGTCGGCGAAAGTGTCGCCATAGAGTACAGTGAGAAAAGAGCCGCGCGTGTATTCAAAGTTATCCCCCGAAACAGCTTCCCTGCATTGTATAGTCTCGCCCTCGCACTATTTTCCGATTGGCCAGTATCCATAATTAAAGCCACTGCTGCGCGAGACGTCGGAAGAACAGATTTCCGGCGCAGACGGCCTCGTAAACGTCCGATAAAAGTATCGAGCCGGGCTGAGTAAATCTGCGGTAGTTCGGCCGCTTTATGTCGGGGCGGACAATAGATTTAAGGCGTTCGACGTACGGGGCTTATAGTTAGGGTACAGGGAGAGCAGGCGACTATACTCGTAACTTTCGTACGCGCGATATACCTCGAATCAATTCGCCGATACGCGTGAGCACGTCCCTGATGCGCTGATCCCGTCGAGAAACGCAGAATCGTCGGATTTGTGCGCGGGAATTTACGCCTTGATTTTGCACGCATTCGCACTGCATTATATACACGCTAAGCGCGTTATCTAGATGTCGATAAATTTGTAGACTATGATCAGATTTATTGGCTGCCTCTATGGGAGACTGTATATTATATAGCTATAGTTCACCGATGCCGAAATGCGTCGCTTTCCGATTAATCAGCAGACTCGTGAGCGTTATTGTCGTAGAGCAAACATTGAAATATGACTACGGTTAATTTACGCCACGGAAAAAATATTAAATTCCAAGGCTAAACTACCGCCTGAATTATTCCCGCTTCACCGGAGATAATTAATTAATGTTTCGTCGACGCTATCTTCCGGGAAAGTTCTCTGTCTCCCGCGAAATCGCACCGGCTTTCTTCTCTATACTCTACCTACCTATAGGTATATATACACAGCAGCAGTAGGCAGTCGTCCCTTATCGCGCCAAGTTTCCTTGTATCGATTATCTCGGAGAGTAGTGCGGGCATCAAGAGAGATAAACTTTTTCGTCCCCCTGCGCCGCGTATCAGAAGTGGAGGATATAAACACGAAGCAACGAAGAGCCGCTGGCGCGCCAGTCCGCAAATTTCCGGCAGCCTGGTGTACATCAGCTGCATATATCCAGTGGTCGTGGAGTAATATGTCATTCTAATACGTTTCCTGGCACGCCTTCTCTCGCACACGTTTTTCCCCTTCTTCGACGTAATACACATATATAGGCTCAACCGGCGCCTCGAGGGGACATCGACTTTCCATTTTTCGCGCTCTCGCGACTTTCTTTCGCTCGCTTTTATGGCTTTTACGGCAAGGCGTGTATACGCTGGGCTATGCAGTTATACGATCGCGTCGCGCGAATATCGCTGAATCGAGAATGGAATAAGGGATGCTAGCGTTTGGTTCCTTTACGAGCTTGCCAATAGATGTATAAATTGTTTTATTGTGACAGGCTGATGGCCTGGACACAACCCCCCGCGCACGGTTCAACCCTGACCTGCGTAGGAGGAATTGATTTCCGATTATCTTACATCAATACGCCGGGCTTCTTTTTATAGTCTTGTCCGAGCAATTCACTGGCCCTTTACTCTTCTCCCCGGCGCGTATATTATCTCTATGCACAAACGCTCGATTACATGATTCCGCGGATATTACCCAACGCGCTCTTACGCGGAACAAAGGAAGATATCGCGAACGTAAGCTCTGCAGATAAAGAAAGTGCAGAGCGCGGAAGGTGATGAGTAACTGCAGTGCACACTGCAAAGCGTGAGAGCGGTGAGTCAAAGAAGCTCGACGTATACATCGATGCAGTTGCGCGTGACTCATATATTGTATATTATCCAGTGCTCGTGCCACAATGGATGATTTTAGTCCAGCTGCGGATGGCTTAATTATCCGGTCGATTGTTGACCCGAGTTATATATAGCATCAGTGCGTGTATAGACTCCCGAGACGCTGCTGCTGCTGCTGCTGCTGCTGCTGAGACAGTGTGCAACGGCTCGTCTGGATCGTGCGTCGCCCCCCAACTTGGAACCGCTTCAATTATGAACTAATTACATCCCTCTGTACACGCACAGAGCATTGCGAGGGCGACACATCTGCCCCGGCTGCTGTGCGTGAACATGAACGACGCAGGACATACGCGCGAGAAAGGGTGCTGATGTCTACGAGCCTTTCACTGCTATACCGCTGTTGCAGTGTATACGATCTTTCGTACATTACCGCTTCTGCTGTTACTGCTGCTGAGAGATGACGAGGATCGCGCAAATGATATTGCGAGCTTGCAGCTGACTCTGACAGTAGTAGCGACCCGAGAGCTAAGCTTCCTAACTTCCGTAATGAGCCCAGAAATTAGCTGTGACGTTGATTAAAGACTCCGACGCGCGTGAGCTGATACACATATACACACGTGTGCCGGAGTACGTTTAAGAGGGGAAATCTCTAAATTCGGTTAAAGCAATTGTACCGTTCTCTCGGTAGCGGTACAGTAGCTCTTTGCGGTCGGACTGCTCGAAACTCTGAAATAAGTGCGGCGACTCAATAGAGCTTTGCGGGATATCGAGAGAGAACAAAAGTTTTCGGAAGCTACAGGTTCCACTGCAGCGAGGGCATCCCCTCTCGCCATATTTTTCCTCGACCGCGAATATTTAAAGTCGGAGCACGACTCGGGCATAAAAAACACGGGGCGCTGAGAAAATTTACGTTTTGCTCGGGGTGAAAAGTCTACGTGTATATTATACGCAGCTACACGCGGAAACATCGCTGATACTACTCTCTGAACTTTTTACCTCGACAGAAGAAATACCGCCATTCGAAAGTTTGGAAAACATTAATCAGTGTGCGCGACTCTTTACTCCATAAAAAATCACTTCTCGAGACTCGCTTGCGAGAGCGAATTCGTTTGCGCTATAGTCGAGTGATGAATGGACTTGCAAGCTCAACGATGCAAAGCTTTGCTCGTTCGACGTACGAAAATATAGCGCGCCATGCGCCCGCGGGATTATACATTGTCAAGGCAGTAGAGATCAGCATTTTTTTCTGGCATTTTCCATAAAGCTCGCATCATAAATCCGCGCGCGTGGGTCTGGGTGCGCAAAAATCTGTCAACGCGCGTGTGTCTTGGGCCAAAATTCCCCCTCGACACTCGAGACTCGGCGACGATATTCACGCGCACCGGCTGCGCCGCAGGCGAAAAACACATCGCAGGCTATGACGGAGAAGCCTCTCAAGCTTTCGAATTCTCCCGCCGAACCCGATGCGAAATCAATGCGCGCAGAGTTGGCACTGCTGACGCGAAGCGCAAACATCATAGTACGGGTCTATACGTGGGGGGCTGTATATACACACATCTCGGCGATTCCTGCGCGGTGTGCATCTCGTATACGGAAATGACGTCACGCCTGTCCTGTAGCCGCTGCTGTGTTGGCTCGCGTGTGCCACGTGACCGAAATGCCGAATGCAAGTCTCTCTCTCTCTCTCTCTCTCTCCGGTGCTCGGCGAATGCCAAAAAGCGGAGAGAGAGAGAAGAGAACGAACAGTCGCTTCCTCTCGACGTGTGTGACGGGGAAAAGTTGTATTTGAAAAGTTCGGGCTACGCGCGGCTCTCTCGGCTTCGCTCTGTATCCGCTAGTATATACTACTGTCTCGTCTCTCCGCAGTCGTTTGAAAAATTGCCGTTGTTTGCTGGCTTTTTAAACGTGACGTGGGTGCAGCTGCCAGCGCGCAGCATTACGCCCGGCTGCGCTAAATAAGTGAAAACAGTATACGTGCTACGGTATATAGCTATGGATCACAGAGTAGAAGCTGCAATGCTCATTAAAGTGAGAGTGTTTTTTCTTTCGTTCTGAAGCTGAGCTACATACCGATGCGCTCGTAAACTCGAAGCCGTGAGCTGCGACTTATTATTCAGATCAACTTGGCCGAAACGCGAGCTGTAGGAAAAAGCACGCGAGTATCGATTATTGCTCTCAAAAGCGGCTTTCCGTCCTCCAAAAAGACACAACGGCAGCAATAACACGCTGCAGCATCAGCATCGAAAGCCGCTACCACTGCGTACGTTGCACGAGGGAGAATGCAGCTCATTGTGCGAGCTTATTCATAATAACGAAAGTCAGTGCGAGGGTTCGTGATGTGAGGCAGCCCTTGTGGCCAGAGCATCGAAACCCGGTGGGCCGCGCAGCGGCCGTGTAAAGCGAAACGGGGGTCGTTAGATTAAAGTCCAACCCCTCGACGGTGTAGCGGCGTAGCAGTGCGATGCCTACTCCTCCGACTGTTACAACGCGTACACATATAACGCGTGCGGCCGTCGAGTCCGAAGCCACGGGTTAAAAACAGACGGGGTGCATGAGTCATTTCTCTCGTTGCACCCCCCCCCCCCCCCCCTATGCTCGCGCCGTATAGATTTTCAGCGTTTTTCTTTTCTTTCAGCGCCCTCGATGTCGCGCGCTTAATTATGACGAATGGCTTTATTTATGCAGCGCGTAATTTGCGGATAACACAGAGAGCAATTTGGGTCACGTTGATCTAGCTCTCGAGCTATACTCTTTCTCTGTGAGTGCCTCCGCGAAACTCGCCTCTCGCCGGACAAAGGCTATAGTTCCGGCGCGAGTTTTCAAACTTCCCGCCTCGCTGCGACTATCTTGGCGAAATTTATAATCTCGTATATGTACCGGCAGACTAATTGCTTCTGCCCTAATGGAGAGCGGTTGGTGGTTGCGAATCGTTGTTTTAACTTTGCACAATCTCGTAAATAGAAATAAGGCTTTGAATTATCATTGAATGAAAGTGTATAATGCCTGAAATACCATATTGATTAAAACTCTTATTTCGTTTGTTTGTTTCAGGTGAGTCAGAGTTTATCCGTATATACATACAGCAGATAAGGCAAACGCTGTAGTCTGTCGATTACATCTGACAGCTTTCCAAACAAAGGTAAAGTTACGCAAGCTTGATATAATGCTGTATTACTTTTCTGTGCTGAGAAGCTCGATTGCGTTCGTCGAAAAATCGAGAGGCGCTTGTGAATTTTAATTATTACCATACCAGCCGCGGGGAACTGTACAAGTTCCGAGAGAGTAACTTTGGCGGGTGTGTTCAAAGTTGGTCAGTCATAAAATATTCCCTCGAATCGGGCAGTAAGGAAGTATCCGAGCTTTCACCCTTCGCGCATACCAAAAAGCTTGCACCCTTCCTCCGTATCCTTTCACTGATTCCCATGGAAACGATTTGAGCGAATCTTTCGACGAGTCATCTTTAGAGAGCCGCTGGAATAGCTGTACCTATGGCTAATATAACGGCTGGGCTGATCGCTTTATGATTGGGGGAGTGAAGCTCTTCAAGCTCTGAAATATTCGTCGGATTCCTAATTGTAATTAAGCTTCTTTAACAAATCGCAGGGACTCGTTGTTAACCCTCTATTACCCCTCCGAATACTGCGGAAATAAAGGAGAAAATTAACGCGATTTAAACTTTTTAACTGCTGATTCGCCCATTATGTTGCGCTCAATCGTGTAATTTTATTTCACACAAAGCTGAAACTTGAACACACCAGCAGTGCTTTGCTCTTGAAGCTCGTCGCGATACCTATTCTATGTTCTTGCGGATGATATGCACGAGAACGTATTAACGCAACGCATTTGCTCTATAAACAGCTATCCTATCTGACAGATAAGATTATATCGTCAGTCGATAGAGGCGCGATTGTTTTTATTTTCCCAGAATATAAAAGATTCCGTGACTTTCCTCCAACCGAGAAAGATTTATTTTCCCTCGTCGTCGTATCGCATCTCGCGACAAAGAGGATCGAGAGCGAAAAAATGCTGTATCGAAGCTTCCTCTCAGGCGATATTTTATATACAATTTCGAAGGTGGATTTTCGCGTGACTAGGGCCTCTCCTTTTTTTTTTTTTTTGCTTGCCCCTCTCGACGACGGGATTTATACACAAGGCGAAGCACACGCAAGCAAAGCCCGCCGCTCGTGTCTGTCCCAAGACCGCTCTTTTTCTCGTGAAACTTCTTAGTCCGCGAGACTGTTTTTTATCGACTCCTCGCGGTCAGAGGAGCAACTTTTCTTGAGCACCTAATCCAATTCTCCCGCGAGACTCTGCGGTCGCACAAAGGATGGAAAGAAAGTGCCGCGGAAAGAGTAGAGTCTGCACACGGTGATGGAAGGAGACGACTACGACGACGACGAGTTGTATTAGTCGTCTCTAGTCTTCCCGATGGCTCCATAGCGTGTCTCGAGACAACTTTGCCAGTGTAGAATCCTCCCGATCCGTCGTGCAGTGCGTGTGCGTGAGAGCGAAACCTGGCGAGGGAGCAGTGCAGCCATCGGGCGATTGCAATTTTCTGGCGGCGAGAGCTCTTGCAACTATTTTGGTGCGATTCATTATTTTCCTCGCGTGAGGAAAATCGCCTGAGTTGAGAGAACGATTTGTGAAAAAAAAGCTGTATAAGACCGCTTTTTCTAGCCATTAAAAGTCGATTTCATCTCGCTCTTTGCTCAACTCGTTTTTGTATATAGAACTCACCATTGCGTTTCATGAAAACAGTAACACGATTACAGCGCGGATAAGAAGAAAATCCAATAAAGCGCAATAAAATGATGAAAACAACGACGTTATCCCGCGAAAAAGCGACAGCGCGGTAGCATCTCGAAGCTAGATGAGAGTGGTTTCCGTTTACGGAGAAAGCTCGTCTTACAAGAAGAGCCACCCTATTTTACATTATCTTTCCTTTTCGCTCCCCATAAGCCAAGACTTTTTTCCTTCTCCTCCTACTCCTCCTGTGACTCTCTTCTCTCGGGATCTCCTAGGCATCTGTCTCTACCGATGGGTTTCTCGTCACTTTTTGTCACGCGCTACGCGCTTCGTGTCTCGTGTGTCCCCCGTTCCTTTTCCCAGCCGCCGCACGGTGTCTTGTTTGATGCAAAGAAGTACTCGAAACTTTTCACTCGAGTTTCGGACAAACTTCTAGCTCTCGCTCTTCCTTCCTCAACCCCGTGGGGACGTGTAACTTGGAATCCATTATTTTCCAACAATGAATTTGTCACCCCAACCTCACTCGATCACCTGTTTAAATTGTGTATACTTGTTGAGCATTTCTTATTCGAACAACGAGCATGATGAAGTGAATAAATTTTCCTATTACATTAAAAATTTATGAAAAATTGCTGACAAGCTAGTTTAGAAATTCCGGAATAAAATAGAGCACTCGCGAAGATATTAGCGAAAGCAGATCAACGCTTCACGAGAAATTCAATGACGCGCGAAGGTACGCTCAGAATATAGCGCGCCCAATTGTTTCCCAGAAAGTTCAATTTTGGGTTTATATGCGTCGTCGTCGTCGTCGTCGTCCGGTCAATATTAGATGCCTCAGACTCTCGCATACGTTGGGCTGTTTCTACTCAATGATTTCCATCACTAGGCTAGTCTAGTTAGCGTTTACGAACTAGTGCGCCAGGCCATTTCCGGAAGCGAGAGTTTGTTACACTTGTACCGCGCGGGTATTTCGGAAAACTGTTCGCGCTTCCAGTGTAGTCTACACGTGCTTCTGTGTAACTCGCTGTACGCCGATGTGCGTCATACTTCTGCCCACTCGAGTTTCGTAGATACAAAAGTTTATAATACTCTTTGTCGTCGTTGAATCAAACTTGTATTTTTATGACGAAAAAGTTGTTTTATCTGATGGAGTTTCGCGTTTAGATTTACATTGCGATTGAAAGAACTTGGAAATGGCAAGCTTGATGAATCGAAACGGCTTCGTCAATGGCTAAAGTTTTAATTGCGTTAAGCCCACAGTTGAAACTTGTTACTCTTGGTAAGCCTAGCATATTAATGTGATTATGAAGCATTCGTTAGTCGCATCCACAGGCTGAAACGATCTTTTTCAAATATAATGGACCATTCGTGGTTTTAACTTTTAATTCCGGCCGAAGTTCATTCAAAGAAAGCTTTCCTAATATTTCCAATATATAATCTCGTGTAAAATATGCTTTTGCTGAACGCAGAAGAAGTTACAACAGCCATATATAATTTAATCTTACAACGCGAATTTTTCCACTGTCATCGTTTTGCCAGCTTAATCTTCATCGATCCAATGTAAATTTAGCATGGCACAAAGTGTCTCTTGATAAAAGATGAGTCATGTAAGATATCGTTTTTTTTTTCAAGAATACAAAAAAAAAAGTCTCGCGTATATTAAAATGCGCGCTCTTAATTTCGTATTTACGATTGCACGATATCGTGTTTCTGGCTTTATTTTTCGAATGTTCCGAGAGATAACGGCGCGCATTTGTTCGACAACAGCAAATCCCCGTGATTGAGGGATCACTGCTGAGACTTTTTTTGTTTGCACTTGGCAGCGTATACGTTCTTCTTTTTTCCTCGCTGACTTTCTCTCTATCTCGTTCTCTGCGTCGATCGGCGCCTTATCAATATTCATGCTCACGCGATAATACAATTCGCCAGTGCCATTTGCGTTGCTCCGATGTTCGACCGACAGATATGCAAATCCGGCTGGCTGTAGATGCGTCCTCGTCACGACGACGACGACGATCTGCGGTGTTGCTATACTCTCATCTGGTGGGCATCCCGTAGCTGCTAAATATGAGAATCAGCCCTTCTGCAAAGGGAAGCCACTGGCTATTATAGATTTTCGTGATTGCTCGTTAACTCGGACGTGCGTTAACCTCGTTTCTCGCATCACGAAGTGGTTATCGCAAGCTCCTGAATTTTGCGCGAGCTTATTTGCAATTGAGTTTTCCGAGAAAATCTCAATTTCAAGGATTTCGCTAATTGCAAGTACAAAGCTTGGTTAAAAAGAAAATCTTTGCGCGAACGATACAGAGAGCTAAATAATTTACGAGCCAGAGAGCGAGAAAGAGAGCGTTTTAGAGGTTAATTGCAATTAGTCGGTATAGTGCAAATTTAATTAGATGTGCTCGACAGAAATTTGTACAGCGATTTTGCAAAGCATATCAAAGAGATGCTCTCGCTAATTCGAAGGTACGCGCGGTTTACTAGCATAAAATCGGCATAAAATCAGATCTTTAGAATATGAATATGACTCGCGTGCCTAATTTTGCCGAACCTCTCCATGGATACGACAGCTTATCCGATTGATTGATTCTGTGTGTAAACAGTGTCTTCAAGCGGAAACCGCCGGCAGCAAATCAATCCACATTCAAACGCGTGTATCTGCTATGATATGATCGGGGTAATACGCACGAGGCGTGTGGGAAGTGAATCAAAGGATTCTCGTGCGTTTATTGAGCAGACCAGGTATTTAGTATTTTACACAGACACGGTAACGAGAGAGTATGTATAGGAGTTCGCAACTGGGGGCTCCAGTTCGTTAGCGCTATCCATGCTCGAATTCGCCTGAATGATGCGTCGCGCTGCTGCGCGGGGTGTCTTCATTTTCCGATTCAAAGGAATTTCTCTCTATAGCCGACCGCACTTTATACGCCGATGGCTTTAGATGACTAATTAGACGACCGAACCTGCAATCGTCGATTGACTTCGGAGTCGTAGACGCGAATGGAGATCAGTTTGAATCTAATCGCTATACGAGTGCATGTGTATTATAGTTTTAAAAATAAATTATCCCGCAAAGTCTCATACACCCTCCAGTTCAACAGCAGAGCGGATTCTATCAGAGCCATCAATCTCTCGGTACGCTGAAATCGTTTTAATCGCGAGCTAATTGGCTGGGCTCGGCCTGGCCTCTGACGTCTTCGCGAGCCATTAAACCCGCCCAATTCGTCCGCATCGTACATTGCGTAAACCACGCCCAGCTAGAATGTAGACGACGATGCCGCGTGTACTCTTATAAAAAAAGAAATTTCGACGCCGACGACGAGCTTATCGCAAGCGAGGAAAAAAAAGGAGGCACGCACGCAAGCCTAACGAACCATCCTGCATCCGCTTATCGAGCGAATTGCTAGCACGCGCGCCGATATTAGATTAGGGCTAAGGACAATCGGCCAATGAGAGAGCTAGGCGCCGGGGGGAGGGGGTTGCAGACGGAGGAAAAAAAGGCATTTTGGCAAATTAGTCCTAAGCCCTCCACGCAACGCAATTTTACGCAGTTCGCCGCTGCGCCACCTGAAAGTCAAATCCAATCTGGGATACTCGCGACCACCCTGCACACATCCGAACAGAGTAATCTGGTAAACCATTTAGACACGGAGAGAAAGAGAGAGAGAGAGAGAGAGAGAGAGAGAGAGAGAGAGAACACACTGTCCGTTCCACTCGGTTTCCGAAAATTTTCCGCCAGCGGACAGCTGCAGATCGGCTCGATCCTCTCTCGTCTCGGAAATGGAAGGAGGGCCAGCCTTGCCTCGCCACAACCCCTTTTGCTAATTCCAAGGCCAATTATGTCCCCGACGACGTGCGTACGAGCCTTCGCTTCTTTCCTTCCTCCCTTTTTGCGGCTACGGATTTCGGCTGGACCGCCGACAAAGATCGTTCGTTCGTTTCGGACTCGCTCGAACCCTCCGGCTGGCATCCCGATAATACACACAGTGCAGTACACTTCTTCGTCGCTCCTTTTATGAGCTTCAGGACAACTATCAAAGGTCCTGGGGCCAAGCTTCCGTGCAGGCTTTTAGTCGATGATGTGTCGTAACATGTTAATGAATTCGATGCCCTTGGCCGACCGGACCTCTGCCTTCATCACTGCTTGGGAGTAAAAGATTCCTGTCCTCTACTCCATTGTGCGGAGAGAGTACAACAGACTTTAGAGTAAAAGGGTAGCAAAAATTCCGAATGAAAACTCACCCGGTCGCCGCGGATGCCAGGACACGATTCTCGGCCAAAGTAATTATTTGTGTTTTTTAGTGTCCCCATAAATAAGGGAAAAAGAGTCACGCTAGTTGGCATTTGGAGGCGGACCAAACGCGCGTGCGCGAAAAAAAAGCATCGCGCAAGGCAACGCGGTGATGGCTAGACGGCTCCTCTGCACCGGGCTGCTCTGAAACAATAAAGCGAGCGTCGCTGCCACGAGAGAGAAACAAATGCATAGACGGAAGAGAGAGGCCCTTGTTTCTCTCTCGCTCGCGCGCTGGATGTTTTTAACGTTCAGTTTTATGGATCGTAAAGCAAAACGCGCGTAAGGGATGCACGTCGAGGGCCGTGGTCTGATATAAACGCGCCGCTCGCTAATTAAGCCTTATTGCGATACTGCCGCGCATTATATACTCGCGCGCCGTAACGACCGAATTACCCCGGCTGATGCCAAAAAGCCAGCTCCTGCACAGCCCGGGTATGTACATATAACTGGGACGTAAATAATCGAGACTTGTCTGGGGCATTGGTCCGGCATTGAAACTCTGAATTATTGCTTGCTCCGGGACCGTGTCTGCCTCATTATAACATAGCTTATATACGTGTCGTAGATTAAAAGGGACACTTTTACCTGCGACTATTTTTAGCGCTCTCAAGCCTTTGTTTCGACTGTTGCCACCGTCGAGCTCTCTCTCTCTCTCTCTCTCTCTCTCTCTCTCTCTCTCTCTCTCTCTCTCTCTCTCTCTCTCTCTCAGTCGCGAGTGCGATAATTGGGCCCTTGAAGAACGATGTTAAGTGCAGCAAGCGAGTTTCCCCTGAATGAAATTGCAGCAACTGGATTGCATTACGTGCGCTGATTCACAGTGGAACATTCGTCGTCGGAAAAGGGGTACAGCGTTGGCGACAAATGACCACGACCAAGTTCAATAAACTTTCTTCGCATAATGGAGCCGAAATCCATCCGTCACTCGAGAGCAAATATCCACTTCGAAATAGCCTAGCCGCGTGAAAAATCAGTAATCTCAGTCAGGGTCCGATCCGTCGGACGGAAGAGAGGGAATTTGCTACGAAGAAAGGACGACGGCGAAAGATAAAAGGTGCCGAGGGCATCAGTTACCCTTCTCCCTCCAGGCAAAGATACGAACTGCCTGCGATTTGTATCGCCGCGCTGGACTGGGGCAGCTTAAGACAATTGGACGAGAGCTTTAAGACATCTTTCAGACTCTCTATCTCGAAGCGAGTTTGGTCATTGTCCTGGCCCGTATATAGCTCGCGCAGCTGGAGACGTAGACACGCTTCGTGACTGTGGCGACTTTCAAAGGCTTCCGTGCAACGCGAAGAACTACCTAATGGATTTCTCCTCGCAAGGCGCGTAATCGGACTGCTGCACTTTGTGCGCGAGGGAACAATCGGCATTGTTTGCCTAGCTCTCTCTCTCTCTCTCTCTCTCCTCTTGCTCTTTCAGCTTTCTCCCTGGCAACTGCTCGCTTCTTTGCTCGAGTGTTTTCGTTCGAACTCGCTGCTCTTGATCTGTAAAAGTACAGTCGCATTAATACGCTTGTTTGGATACTACGGCGCAGCGATTATCGCTTTCGAGTGCTTTCTGGAAGAATTGATTGATGGGATTTCAACTTGGACTTGATAAAGACTCCGCATTTACCCTCGAGAGTGTATTTTACTTCGATTGCGACGCGAGTATGGATACTCATCGGTGGAGCACGAGAGCTATATAGTCGAGGTACCGGTAAATTACAACCGCGTCGCCGTAATTTATTCTTAGCGCGTCGACAATTTTTAGGTCATTCACTCACGTGTGTTATAGCTGGGAATTTGCATGTCGGCACGTGTTGCTAGGCAAAAGTCTTTTGTATAGCGGATCGCGTGCGCCGACTGATAAATTCACTTTTCAACTTAAACCAGACGCTTTAGCTCGAGGTGGTTTTTTTTTTTATATGCGTCTCGTCGTGTGCGAGCTGATGGCTTAAAAAGGTAAAAACCGCGCGTTGGAAATTTCCAAATTGCCAAATTAAAGTTCTACGTGGCAGAGTTGTTGTAAGGGCGACGTTTTTTAAGAGCCGCGCGCATTAAGCTTCGAGCACGATCGATTTCTCTAAGCCGCTAGTCACGGCTTTTGACGTCAATAAACTCGTCAAGGTCTCCACGTGTCAAAACTCGCTCAATTGTCGCATTCAATTGGCTTGGATACGCCACCGCGGTAATATCTCGTTTATCATCGATTTTCCACTAGCCTCTCAATGTTTGACGCTTAATTACGGGGTGTTGTATAGACGCAACAAAGCGTTCCCGCGAACTTGACCTTTTCTCCAAAGACGAAACAATAATTGGACGAGCTCGCGCTATTATTGTCACAGAATATTGCGAGAAAAAGAAAAACGATACCTGACAAGTGTACGTCCACGCCGATGTGTCCGTTAATGGATGTCTCGCCAAACAGGGAGCTCTACTACTTAGAACGAAATTTATCATAATACGCCGCGATGACTCAGCAGCGTATCGATCGCGCTGAATACTTTTCCGTCAAAAAGAAAGCGCGGGCAACAAATCACCCCGGAAACGATATAAAAGCCGGTGGCATGGAGAGGTGGGGGGAGGGGGGAGTTGTCAGCAATTTATAGCATAAGCGAATTATTGATAAGGTGTCAGGGCCGCGGAAAAGTCGTAAGGGGGTGGGAACGAAGATTGCGCCTCTCTCTTTCGGCATTTGTCCGCTGCAAAACTCGCGCTTTGAAAAATAGTCGGATATTTATTCGAGACCCGCAGAAACTGCCGGTGCCGTCGAGCTCAGCCATTTCTCTCGCGAGAAAAGAAGCGACGAAGCATCCTGTCTCCCGTTTCCGTCGTTGCCTTGCGCTCGCTTTCAGTTTCGCGCGCCCCCGAACGTCCTTCTTTATTTCCATTAAGGCCCTCCCCGACATTTGTTATGATCCTTCTCTGGTGCTGAAGCTCGCGGGAAGGATGTAGTTATGTAAGAGCTGCGGGACAACCGAGGATAATCCCTACGGCTGCTTAAAGTATTCCACAGGCGCGCCTTTTCTCGCGTCAGCCTGCCGAGCGCTAATGTTTACAGATAGCCGCACTTTGCTCCGGCTATTGTCTTACGCATTTCGGAAAGTTGATCGAATTTTGCTTCATCGATGCTCTGCTCATATCCGAGCTCGTGAAATGCGAGAGGTCTAACGAAGGAGAAAATTTTAGCTGTATCCTTATTACTATCGGAAAAGGAAGAAAAAGGCGGAAAACATTTTGTAGCCGCAACGATCGCAGGTTATTTCGCTTTGACGGTATAGCGAAACGAAAGTCAATAAAGCTTTAAAAGCGCAAAAAGGCCTCAGCCCGGCGAGTCGGAACGTAATGAACTTTCAAGGTATTAAAGTTTCCCTTTTTGTCGTCCGGTTTTCGAATCCCCCCCCACGTACAGCATCGATCCGTCTGAGTATCAAATGCCCAGGCTGCCTACAGGATATTTCTGTGCCAACGAGTAACGACGTTCAGCTAAATTGTAATTTTCATTACATCTGCGTCTTCCACGCCCGAAATAGAAACGGTATCGATTGCCTCGAGAGTTTATTACACAGTACTCCCACACGTTAGAAAGCGAATTTTATTTCACGTACGGATTCACGAGGACCACCTGTTTTATTCCGCACGGCGTCAGTCTCGAGATTTCGCTGTCGAAACCTTTCTGCAAGTTTGAAATTTCGTATAGGTGAGGGAGTGAGGCTATAGGTGACGCGCTCGAGACAATGGCAGGTTTTTCGGCTTTTATTGAATTCCCTGACCCCCCCCCCCCCGCAGCTGGTTCCCACCCGAGGCCAGCCGAAGTGTATGTAAATGTAGCCCTCGGGGAATATAATCTTGCATGGAGATGAGAAAAAAAGGGGCGGGAAGACGGCGGCGTTGGCTGGTGCCAAAGTGCGCGCCCTTCAAGCTTCTCTCTCTATCTCTTCTCTGCGAGCTATATTCGTGCATTTTCAGATCTTCCTTATCGCGCTCGCACCGCACGTGGCTGATATCACCCTATAGTCGTAATGGGGGATACTGTAAAATATCGACGCTTTTAATACATCAATAAGCTGCTATTTTACCTATATATCGTTCATCTTTCATCAGCATCGCCTTTCATCGGAGCTTCATAACTGCGCTGGCGCTTGTAAAAAGCTCTACCCTTCTAAGTCACGCGGAGAAGATCTAAAATTTTCACCAGTGTGCTTGTAATTATCACAGCGCAGCTGCAGAGACGCCGAGTTTTTCCAACTGCTCCCGAGGCGATGCAGATGAAAAACAAGGGAGCCATCAGCGCGCAGTAGTACGAAATGGCAGTAGTCAGCCGCGCGAGAGATAAGCCCTGGAAAAAAGCAGCCAGGCGGCGCCGTCGTCGATATGACGTATATAAAATGTACAACGTGTAGTGCACAACTGAGGAGAAAGAGAAGCGTAGTACGTGCTGTAGGTATAAGGAGGCCAGCCAAGCCACCGACGGGCATGCGCTGCATTCGTTGTCTCTCTTCTCTCTCTCTCTCTCTCTCTCTCTCTCTCGTCGAATAAATTTGTTTCGGGGAGGAATAGACTCCTTTGACGGAATTACTTCTCTTTTGGCGCGCACGAGGGGATATATACGAGAGATGTGGCGTGATACTTTGTGTAGTTCGTATTCGTGTGCGGCATCTTATTTGTCGATCGAGTGTGTCTATCCGATATGGCTTATATATTCCCGCTTCGAATCACGTCCGCAAGCTCGCATTAATTCTTTCGGTTTCTTGTGGATTAGCAGCCTCGGGTCCAATTCGTTCTTTGAATTGCAATGCAATATCGCGCCTGACGTCCGAATAATTCACGCAAATACAACCAAAGTATCTCGGATAACCACTAGCTAAGACTTTTAATCGAATTTGTTTCGAACACACCCCGTCGCAGTCGTAAATGGTACATCAACCCAACAAAGCGCTATGCATACGAGCGAAAGCTCTTTGATGGCTTCTTAACGGGCTCGAGCAGTGGATAATCGCTACTGCTCTGTTGCTGCTGCTGTGGCGACGGTCGCCAACACCCATAAATAGCAAGAGGAGACCAGCGGAATTTCTATTACAGCGCGTTCCAGTACCTATATACTCCCCATAAACAATATCATCGAAAGTCTACCACCAAAACTGGCCCTGCCGTCCGCCATTAGGTGTTTGCGCGTGCTATTTATTACGCGGGTTCCCCTGTCGTCGGCTACGATTTATGGGGAATCGCGTCGTCGTGCGGAGCTAGCCGCAAGCTCAGGCGCAAGTCGGGGAAAAAATGCTGCCCGCCAGGGACGATCGCACCGGAGGATATGCTATCGCCGTTAACTGCCGATCTGTTACTTCTTGCACGCTACGTCGAACAATGCTCCGGTGAGAAAACAATTTCTTTGTTATCCGCTGGCGAATCGATGCTTCGCTCCTGCAGCTAAAAAGTTTCGTTGCTTTTCATTCCTTATTCCCTATGCACTGTTTACCGAAAATAACAAACTGTTATTGTTTATGCTTCGAGGAAAAATGCGTTGGCCTTTGCATAATTACCAAGTTTTTACGATAAACACTGAAAATTAAACGGAAGTTCGTATAGTCGCGAGACTACATCAAGCTTTTACGAGCGAGTGCGTAATCTAATTTCTAGTGCACAATTAAGCTCACAGGGTCGTGATGAAATTCGTGGAAATGCGAGCTGGCGCTCAATAATACATTGTAGATATATATATATATATATATATATTTATACAACGCTGTCATCGAATTAAGCTTCACCTGGAGTCGGGTGTCCGAACCAACCCCTCGGTCAGCTGCACTCACGGATTAAAAAATTTTGCGAGCTTACGGCCGTTTGTCATCATGGAAGTGTATTTTTCATTCCGATAGTACCGACAGCCTTTTGTTTTCCCATTATCATGTAGTCGATGCCTCTATTGAGCGCAAGCAGCAGCACTATCTGATTCGATGAGCTTAATTACGTTAAATTAACCGACTCCGCACTGTGTGCTGCACGTTGGGCTCGCGAGTCTGCATGTACAGCACATATGCTTGCAGTGCACGATGTAGCTATATGCGCGACACGCTTTGGTTAGACGATTACTCGGTGTTATATATACGTATACGCGGACGATGATGAAAAGAGACAGCAATAGCTGCGGAGCGATATTCTCCGCGGAACGCTTCCCGACTCGAGAAACGAGAAACCGATGGCGGGAAGAATTTTCCTCAAACAATGAGGCAGACACGTGTCGGTTATAGTGCGCACATCCTCCCTCGCGTACGGCAAATATGACGGGAATCTTTAGAAATTTGAAAAGCCACGGGCTACGGAAACGCGAAGAAAGTTGCGTGACGAGAGGAGACGAGCGGCGGCTTCCCAGAATAGCGGATGGATTTTTCTACGGAGAAAATTCCAGGCACGTACGTTAGCGTTCCCTACGAGATTACTTTATATACCACTTGGATATATACTTTGCGCGCGTGAAGTGGCGCAACGCGGCTCGCTAAGAATCGATCAATTCCGGATTTCTGGCCTGCATCACTGCTGCCCTCGAACCTACGGACCACAGGTGCTGATATTTCGCTGAAGTGCCGTTCGCGAGTCGAGCGAATATTTCATGAACGACTAACTTTTCCAGCTCCCCGCTCTTTCCGATGCTTGTCAACCCCTCGACTCTACGGCGCAGCGGGTGAGGGTGACTCCGGTCGCACCGAGTCACGCGGCTTATTATCATTTTCGTAGTGCGAGAGCGCGGGACCTTATTATTTTTTCAATATTCCGTAAAGCGATGTTTCATGGGCTCGTAGGATTATGCGCTTATTGAGTCAGTGGCCGAATAAACGACTGCGTTTTCGAGGTTCCTGTTAATTGAATTTTTTGCCTGTATTATAATTTATTTTCACTTTTAAAATAATATAATATAATATAATATTCTGTACATTTGGTTTGATAGAGTCGATGTTATATACGATCGATAATGAGTGTGACATTTTGATTAGAATCTGTGAGTTGTAATCGCAAACGCACGCGTATATATAACACAAGACTCGAGTCTCGAGTAGCTATACAAAGTGTAAAGTCATTCAGAACGATTAACAGCTGCTTTGGTCGACCGTAAAAATATCTTTCTTGTTCACGTATTGAGCGAGCTTTCTCTTGAGTTTGTCGACGATGAACGAGGATAGACGTTTATCTCGCGACCAAATCATCGCGATCCTGATGTGATTTGCGAAATTCGCCGTTTTTTCGCCGTTCAATACCGTCGCCAAATACGAGTCGTAATTACCTTCGACGATAATCTGTTTTATCGGACCTGCGAAAAGAGAGGGGATTCCTCATTAACCCACGCAATGGATAAAGAAAACTCGTATGCCTATGTGTATACAAATAAAACTGGAAATTACCTATGAACTTTGTCGATCCCTCTAGCTGCCACGTCTCGGTGACGTCATCGCCAACTGTGCCATTGGCGTTGAAAACAACAGGGCTGTTACGTTTATGACTCACCGCCGTGTACTTCATAGCAAACGTGTTCTCCGATAATTTTTTCACCACAAAGTGCCCGCATTTGTTCACGCTAGTGCCGCTAGCGGGCGTCGACGCCATGATGTACCAATCTCCAATAAACTGCGAAGAAAAACACGTTTTTATCGTCACTGCCCCTGTTTATTTCTTATTATTGATGTAGTAATATGAAAGAAAAATATTGACGCTTTTTTTCCATCAATTCTTTTCCTGATTGAACCGGCAAATAATCGATTTTCTTTTGTTTTGTTGCAGGTGAGTTTCGTGGAAGCATTCGTATACCACACCATCGAATCTGCGCTATGAGTGAGTTTGATAGTTATAAGGCTGTATTATGAATTTTTCACCACGATCTGGAATTCGACTATAGTTAATAATCTAATCCCATTCCATAAGGCTTTTTCATCCAAATTTTCGCGGGTAATTCGTAAAACGTGCGCAATCCCGAGAAAAAAGGGGTACACGCTAATCCCACCACACACGGCCATCCAATATTGACACTTTTCAGCGGAGGATCAAGTCGCTGCGCTTGTGGATCCGCATTGAAATTGATACCGCGTTCGCTCTCTTGCTTCGTGGAGTTTTACCTGATTCAAATCTACAATTTTCGTCCCCTCGAAATTCGTAGTTTGAGCCTCGCACACGATGGAACACGTAGCCAATACCGCCAGTGCAACCAGAGTTATTCCCCTTCTTCGAGACATATTTTTCGAGGATTTGCGGTGTATCCTATACCAAACTCTCTGGAAAAATAAAGATTTCTCATTATTCCAATTTCGACGATTGCTCGTATAGACGGAATCGCTGCGGCGATGAAAAATTGATGAGCGAGTTCAAAGTTACATTAATGGTATTGCTCATTCCCGTCAAATATTAAAACCGCAAGCTCCCCCCGCGCTAGTGCGATAAACATACACCAGAGCTCTTATAAATATAAATTCTATCGCAGTTGGTTAATAATTGATTCGATACCTCGCTGAATGTTTATATGGTTTCGTCCGGAGTCTATCACATCCACCCACAGTATTTACACTGACCGTTACCCGTATAGCGAAGCGCGCGCAGTGAAAAGTAACGGCGGAAGAGTTTAAGCTCACCTAAAATCGAACGCGGCTTTTTACAACCTGTGCACAATTGCTCGCGTTTACAATGATAAACGGGCCCTCGCAGTAGCTTTAAACTGGTACTGAAACGCCGAGGCAAACGGTGCCTACAAGAATGATCCTCGAGTTATGACTGAAGCGCACTAAAGTGAGACACTCCCGTGTGCGAGGTTTCGAACGGAGGGATCTTATCGCATCCATCCTATTTTCTCCTCCGCTTTCTTCTACGTATACTCGTGAGTAGGGGGGCCGCTGTATAAGGTGTATCAACTAGAGGCTCTCTGGAAAAGCAGTAGCAGCGGCAGAGTCCCTCGAGAGCGAGCGTGTGTACATACACGCGTACACTTTTCAATTTGTTTGCCCACTTTCACCACAGCACATCCTGTGCGTGGGCGTGTGCTGTGTTTACTCGGTGAGTAATGCTGTTTACATCCGAGCTGTCAATGCAGGAATCTCACGACGATAATAGCAATCTATGACATACTCCGAGTTTCGACTGTATAGTCGTATCTACTGGCGGTCCAGTTGTGTATTCGCCGATATACCGCTAGCGAGCGATACAGGGTGAATTGTGGCGGCGGACTTGGACGAAAATTTCCGATGAAACTTTCCACGCGAGAAAGTCGGTCAGAGCAAAGCTCGCTCTCGTTCTTTGTGCGTATACGTTCCTTTGCCGGGCGCAAAAAAATCGAACCGTCGCCGGTATAAATTACTGCTCGTTCCGATTCTTCGGAAGCTGGATTTATACGACTGGAGAATTTTCAATTGTTAATTTTTCCCTCTATATACAGCTGGAGAGCGTGATTCGAGAGGATATATACAAGCGAAGCAAATAAGAGGCCGATAAATAATACTCCGTACGACCGTGGAGAACTTTATTGCTTTATCTATCGGAATAATAATGCGCGAGAAAGAACGGACTAGTTACGCCGAATGAAAATAGCTCTGATCACCGATTTTTTTATTGGCGCGGGCTCAGCCCCTCGAACGTTTCGGTTTAATTTATCTGTTGTCGACATTGCGCCGAGATTAAACGCGGAGAGCTTGCGGAGCTGGAGGCGGAGAATCGGCTGGGATGAGAGCGACGGGAGGTCAACTTACACTGAAATTAAAAAGAGAGAGAGAGAGAGAGAGAGAGACGCAAGCGAACGAGGGAGAGAAAGAATCATCGTCCACGATCAAGAGCCGAGAGATATTTCACGAAGAGAAAACTCTAGCCCAATCAGTCGGAAATGTTTCTCAGCCTCGCTAACTCGGTATGTGCAAGAGGAAAAACGAAAACGTGTAACATTGCCGCGGATCAATTTTCGACGATTAATAGTCAGGCCTCAGGGATGAGGGGCTGAAAATGATTAAGCCGTGAAGGCAAGCGGAAAAAGGAGTGAGACGCAGTAGCTTGCGCTGTCTATACGAGAGGCCGTTGTCTAGCCCCTTCTCTCTAATTTAACGCAGACGTACTCGCCTGGGCTCGACTATACGGTAGATTTATATTTTCGGTGCGCGCACGACAAGTGCGCGCCGATGAGCGGTCCCTCCTAACAAGGTAACCGCAATCTAGCAAACGCAGCGCCCAATTAACGATGACCCGATCCAGACCAATTTCAGCCTGAGAGACCATGTGGGCGACGCTAGTGGACACCTTTCTCCATTCTCGTCCACTTCTCACTTCACTTTCTCGACGATATGTAGCTCTCGTTTGGCTCTGTATGCACGACTAGCTTGTCCACCTCTTTTTCTCTCTTCTCGTTTCCTGCTTTTTCTGCTGGAAGAAAAATCTTGTACGGCCGAAAAAGTTTTCTCGTTTTCCGCGCGCGAGCTTTTTATGTCATCTATTTGCGAGATTTCTTGCGGCAAAGCCGTCGTGCTGTGTAGGGAGTAATTTCGCTTGAATTTTAAAATTTCTACTTTTCTTTGAAACGTTAAATTCCAAAGAGGATACCCGATGATCGTTACTCGATCAAAGGTAATCTCGTGCAAAGTTCGCCGGATCATGACGAATAACCGGCGAAGTTGTAAAACAATTTGACAAGATGATTTTATACTGACGATAGCTTTACTGCTCTCTCGCCCCGCAAAGGATAACTTTGCCCCCATAATCCGCGTTCTTGCAAGGGGCTTAAGTAATCTGTATTACATTTTCTCGAGCATACCTGCAAGTTTTTCAGCTGTGCGTTGTCGGAATAGTTTGGAAATTGTTTTCTCATCTTGAATTTCGATCACGCGAATCCTCTCCGCCCTCGAGTCCAAATTTGCTGTGCTTGTTCTCGTTGCAGTGTCGAGCTCAAAGTAAATAAGTTTTATTGGAATACGTGTAATACTTGAAATACACACAACAGTAGTAGTAGACGTGTGGCTGGTTCGATAAAAGCCGCGGGAATGAAAAAAACAAAACAAGCAATAACTTTTTACAGTCGTACATTTCCGAAGAAACGGCTCGACATTTGCCTCGGAGAAAAACACACAGGAGCAGAGCTTATATTGCGCACAACCCTTTCTCAGAGAAATGAAAATTCGGGAGGGAAGTAGAGGGATCCGTGTACGAGTACAATTGCCTTATGTAAATGTTATTCGTACGCGGATACGGGATTAACTGCTAGCTACGTAGGAAGCTCGGTCGTGATTATAAGGCACGCATTGCCTCTATAATTACTTAATTAAATTCATACATCAGGCGGCATTATGCGGGTCGCACGCGAAAAGCCGTCTTCTCGCCTACTGTGGGCTTTCAGCTACACGTATACTCGAGTGCTATAGGGATGTATATCCACCCCCGTCTATACGGAGTAGGGTCGATCCTCGAATTGTCCGTGTCGACAATCCTGTCACGAACACGCGACTTTACCACATAGCGACGTGTGCGTGAGTTCTCTTGCGTATATCGTCTTTTTAACCAATCGTTACTGCGCAGAGATGATAATTTAATCTTTCTTATCTCAAAACGCGCTGTGTTTAGAAGGCGAAGCGCAATACGCTGTGTAATAACGAGAGCGACTCTCGACTATATCAGAGCCCATTTAAGCGTCGGAAGTTAATCGTCGAAGTGTTTTAACATCTGGCAAGCGCATTTTCTACGCGATATTACCCTCGTAAATCATATAGGCACGAGGAGCGCCGCAGCTTTAATTGCACCCGGCTCAGTAGCTCGTAAGACCGGGAGATCGTCGCTGCCACGGCAGCAGCTCGCTCGAACACGTTACACGTACAGTCCCTGTAAATACCCGCGGGCTGGCGAAACATGCGAATCAATTACCGCCTCGGGGGCGCCTTGGCATACGTATACACATCCGGAGTTCGCTCCGCGAGCGAAGTGAATTAATCAAGGGTTCTCCGTGTGTCCGAGCTGCGATCGAAGATATTGGAAGGCGCCGCCGTTGGCTTCGAAATCCGCTATCTGCGCGAGATGTAATGGCCGCGTGATTGCGCGTCTTAATTGTTGTCGCCCGCGCTCTACTCCCTTCCGCTTCCGTTATTCAAATAACGCCTGTGTATATGGATAGACGAGGGGGACCAGCAGCGAACATTATCGGCATAGACAGACAGACAGCTTCCTTTGTACCGCGTCCCACTATCGCAGTGCGTCAATCTAGACTCCTGTGCATCCATATATAGCTTCCCGTGTGCCTCTGTTATAGTCTGTAATCGAGTACTATCGAATTCGCGTTATGGATGACTGGCTTCCCGATCGGTGCCGATGTTGATAATCACCTACATCCGCTTTCTCTTAGCACGTGCATGCGTATTAATCGTGAATCACTTAATACAGTATTCTTAAAATTTTGTTGGCGTTTGATAAGTCACGAGGTGCGCTAAAACACCTGCGAAAAGCGTTATCTGCCGTCGCAAGTACAAATCAAGCTTTCTTTACATTCGAGATAAGAGCACTCGGCTGGACGATGCATATGACAATGGTATATATATATATGCGGGGCAATATCAGCCCTCATTGTCGCCCCTCACTCTTCTGGAATATATCCATCCTCTTATTCGCTTGAGCTAGATTTGCATCCTAGACGGGAATATTCTCCTGCACTCGGCTCTCACTTGGGAGCTTGAGCTGCAAATCTCAAATGGACCTGCAAAGTTTGACTTTCAAATGGCCTGTGCGCCATCAGCCTCTATTCTTCAAGACGAGAAGAGCGTTTATGCGAGTATTCTTCCCACTGTTATAAATGAGGAGATTGGCCAGCTCTAATTATCATAATTATCATATTCAATTTTATGATAATCGTCTCAAAGGCGCTTCCCCGATCTTCAGGATTGTTCGCTTTCCGCGATTAATCATTCAGCTATGCTTATTTTAATGAAAATTCACGACGAGAGACGTCAAAGCTGTATCCAAACGTTAGTTCGTCCCATCTGCCGCGTCCAAACAAAACACAGGTCGTAAGCTCTCGAAAAAAGCAGGTGATTTAATATCGCGTCATAAATCACAAAAGAAGGAGGCGCAATGTGTACACAGCACGTACTGTATACAGCAGACGAAATTTTCGAAATTCCCGCGTGGAGCGTCAAAGCTCGGAGCGACCCTCGGATGCCTCACATGTGCAGTGTGTGTGCTCATCGTCCGGATCACGACATTGCACCCTCGGTATTGGCGAATCTCCGACCAAGGCACGTAGGAACGCGAGCGCGCCCAGCGATCAGACCTGCTTTGCGGTCAGCGAATGCGTATAGGCTCGTTCGTGTTTGTGGTCGCGTTTTCGCTAAAAGTCGTTAGCGATGCGATCTATGCTCTCTCCGTTGCAAGGGCGCGTGTTTATCGGGAGAGACTCGGCCTTGCTCGCGGGGGAGGGATACAGGGCGTGCGCTTCATCAAAACGACGCCGAAGCTAAATCATCACGTCGCCGCTGGCGAGGGATATTATTTTTACCGCGTTTGATCCATTTTCGGCGGTGCTGACTTTTTTTATACACACAGGCTGCTGCTCCGCCCCCGCCTATATATACTCGTGCGATATCGCTGCTGCGCAGCAGGCTTGTTTTGCATTTTCCTGCCTGATATATTGGCGCTTTCGGGAGGTTGTTTATGGCCGACGATTTGGTGTATTATATGCTCGGATTTTATTGCCGCACGTATAATAATCCCTCCTCGGTCAGCCTACTCATTATATTGTAAAACTTTTAGCCGCCTATTACCGCGCGCGCCGAGCGCATTGTCGCGTCGTTGGTAAATCATAACTTTTTTTAATTACGGCTTGCACCGGGGCGGGTCTATATAGATTCTTCATTCATCCGTGATTTATACAGCATCGCGCATACTTTACGCGTTCCGTATATCTCGTCATCCATTGTTCAGATCCGCTTCGTCCTATACGTATATACACATTGCGATCGGAGTTGAAAACTCATATAATTCCGACCGCGCAAAAACTCGCGTGCAGCAGACATTTGCGGAAAAAGGAAATACGGAGCCCGCACCCTAGCGCGCGGAAGCTGCGCTATAAGCACGTCTACTCCCGTACAAAAGCTTTTAAAAAATGCCACTCGCTCGCGTGTAATCTAGGGAAAATCCTCGTAATTCCACCCCGAGGCACAGTCGACACACTCGCGCGTTCTTCCCCCTCAAACTACACACGCCGTGCGTATTCGTCATACTTAACGATTCGAAATTGCCCCATCTCGCGTCTGGAATGCGCACGAAATTATATGCGCGATGCCACAACGCGATACGAGCTATTTGTAGAATTTATCGGCGTTATACATTCGAAAATATTGATATTGTGTCCGCTTTACCGTTTTCCCGCCTGAATTTAGTATAGGGACAAACATTTTTCACGTATACGTAGATTTCCGCTCTTGATAATACACCGGACTTTGCTTCGAACCACGGGCCATTTCTCACAGTGTTCGCAGGTCTGTGGCAAAAAACTCTCCACAGCGGCGTTTGCGCTCAAACACGTCATTTGCATACAGGCGCGTATTCCGATTGATTGTAACTTCGTTGCGCGTTGGGCGGTTCGTCGCTGCTCTCTACTGCCACTGGTTGCTCGGATTCCATTCGATAGCCGAAAGTGCATTTAATCCGAGCGCCGGATTCGTATCCAGCGCTTCGGTGATTAAAATACAAACGGGAACGAAAAATTCAATCGGAAGCTCGATCGTGCCGTGCATAACAAATGACCGGCGCTGTGTGCTGAATCTATGAGTTTTTCACACTTTTTCAGCATCCAATATATATATTGGATTGTTATTGAAATGTGGTTTAACAACGTCTATAGATGCCATTGAGTCCAAGAGTAATATTTGAGCAAGCTTCGAGCGAACGATCGAATTGAAAAGCTCTTGAATTGAGCGATAGCTCGAGTCACGGAAGGAAGCCGAAGCCATCGTCGGCGGTGCTTGATGTTTCCGGTGGTGAAGAAGGAAGCGTCGCTATCGCATTAAAACGTTGCGGCTTTAACGAAGCGCACTTCCTGAGCGATTATGTGCATTAGCATTGCGGCTTTAAGCTCGTGGCAAAAAAAAAAAAAAAAAGACGGAGAAGCACGAGAAGAAAAAAGAAAGTATGTCGGCAGGGGTAAAAGAGAATGAAAAAGTGGGGTCGAGAGAAGCAGCAGCAGCCTATCGAATCGTAAACGGATGTAACGAGGAACGACGAGGCGACGACGAGCTTTTAAGCAAAGTTGCCGAAACTTGCCTCGTCGTGAACGACTGGTTAATACGTATAAGGCTGACGTCGATGAGACGGGGCGCAGATTTTTCAATGAATAATATCCACTTACGGAGACTTCCCGCCAGCCGGTGCGCGAGACGCTTTAAAAGTCAATTCCTGCTCAAGCACTTCCAATCGATATATTGGACGAGAACTTGACGTGGCGCTGTCTGCGCAAGTTACCGCCTTGAAATGGCTAAGCAGAAAAAGCGATGGATGCAATCGTGTGTATGTTTTGAAAACAAGTGTCGTGATATTTTAAAATAGTGGTACGTCTGTAGTGTCACTACAAGAGCTGTCTGCGAGTCGTGACGTTTAAGTAGAGGTTCGAAGCTCGACGAAAGATAGCCTTTGAAAGACGAGTATAGTTTATAACGGCTCAGGCCTACGGCGGTGCATTGTTGCAGCGAGTCACAGTGATTACGGCAAAACCAAGTCTCGCTGTCTCGTCTGCTTCGCCGCCGCAGGTATAGCTATCAAGTCGCTCGGGGCTGTGCGTCTAGTTATCATCCACCGCCGTCTGCAGCCTTCCTTTTTTTTCTCTTTCTCGTCGCTATGCGCTCGTCCGCGGCATTAGCTTTTCCCGTTTCGAATTCCTCTTCCAGCCAAGTGTACGCAATTTTTCACAAGCGAATATTCGAGGAGACAAAAAACTGTAGGTGAAAAACAGTGGCAAAGCCGAGTACGTCAAGGAACATCCCTAGCGGGCTTAATTGTGCATCGACGACTCGTCTCTGAAAAACGTAATTACCAAGCGATTTCGTCAATATTCCCCGAGGAAATCGAGCGCGTGAGCGGGAACTTGGCTTGTCGCGACTCGCGCGGGGAATCAGAGCGGAGTACTATAGACCTCTCTCTCTCTCTCTCTCTCTCTCTCTCTCTCTCTCTCTCTCTCTCTCGGCTCCGTTAAGCGTGACGCCAAGAGAGAGCCTTTCCTCTCCACAGCTTCCTAAGGAGCTTGCGGGAGGAGGGCAGACGTGAAACTTCTAAAATCAATTAGCAGCCCCTTAGGCAAAGAGGCGGAGCCGCTACTGTGCCACCGTCGTCGTCTACGGGGAACAAACGACGAGGAAGGAACAAATAATGGCGCGAAGTAGGCGTATGGGTCCGTGCGATAGATACACAGGACACAGGTGTTTCTCTGTGCCACGAGCTTTTGCTTTTAATTTGCCAGAGTAGGTCTGCAAACAGCGGTTTAGCGGTGTAAGCGCTTTATCGCCGTTTGTGGGGCATTATGCCGAGACCACAGACGAAGAAGTAATAGGATATAACTCGGAGAACGTTTGCTATCGGAAAAGTCCGAGCTTGCTTCTTTTAATATCGAGTTCGAATACAGCAGCGTGAAGCTGAGAGCCGTGGCGGTAGAATGAACAGGAAAATTAAGCGCGCGCGGAATACCGAATAAGTCTGCGGGGGAAAAAGAGGCAAACGTGAACTTGACTCGCTCGAGACAATGATAGAGAGAGAGAGAGAGAGAGAGAGAGAGAGAGAGAGAGAGAGAGAGAGAGAGAGAGAGAGATGAACAGGAAAATTAAGCGCGCGCGGAATACCGAATAAGTCTGCGGGGGAAAAAGAGGCAAACGTGAACTTGACTCGCTCGAGCAAAATGATACGAGAG
>CM053168.1:60018162-60073357 GCA_012977825.3 Pteromalus puparum
GTACTGCCCCCCCCCCTCCCCAGCAGTCGTTCCGAGAAAATATCAATACCCGGCACCGGAAATTACGTCGGCTCGCGGGAGATTTAACCTACGCGCGATGCAACGTATAATATATATAGACAACGTGCCAGGACAAAGAGAAAAACGCGGAAAGTCACCGAAGGGAGAGAGAGAGAAATATAATTACGGGGGTGACAAAATACCCGCGGGGCAAAAGGCGCCCGAAGAGAGAAAGGGAAAGCGCCGCTGCTGACTTCCGGCGCTGCTTATAATTGCTGTGGCACTCAGAGCCCTGGGTGTCTGCGGGCTCGCCTCTGGGCGTAGCGCTAAATGTTTCTGCTGAAATATTACCCATACCCCCCGACGACGGGCCCTCGAAGCTTCTTTTCGCTTTCGCGTTGCTGTCCGGTGAATTTCAGCTGAGCAATACAATTGCTGGATGTCCCATTGTCCTGTTTCTCATTACTTGACGCTCGATGCACACGTACGGGCAATGACGAGGCATAATGCATAGTGATGCAATATAGGAACTATTTCAATTACGATATGCAATTTGGAATAGCTGGTGCATCTCGCATATCTTGCAAATAAGGGAATATAATATGTGGGAAGAAGAAAAAGCTCGAGTGAAAATGGAGCGTTAATGGGCACACAGCCTGGCGCATTGAAAGAAAAGTTGCGAGCAGGGCGCCGCCGACAGGCTAACAGCGGTGTAGCCGCCCAGTGGGGGGTCTACAAGACGCCAGAAAGAGAGAGAGAGACGCGCGACAATCGCGGCGGGGGACGAAGTCATAAAAAAAGATGGGGTGACACCTGGGAACAAGAGACAAAAGTTCGCATCTTTAGAGCGCTCTCTCCCACCAGCCTCTCGAGCGAAGAGGAGGCTGAATCGCGCTACGAGCTCGTAAGCCCTACTTAATACTTTAGTGCTTTATATTACTCGCTCTCTCTCTCTCTCTCTCTCTTTATCTCTTACTCTACCGGAGTGAGTCGCGCGCAGCGGCAGCCGCCACATTTATCACTTTAAAACCTGTATACACCGCGCGGGGTATCGCGTTTCCCTTTTTTTTTCCCCGGCGTACACGGCTTACATTACTCGGGTGATGCACTTGAAGCGGAGAACCGGGCTTAACCGATCGGGCTGTTGGAAAAATATATATATACCCAACTCTTTGTTAAAAGTTTAACCGAGCTTCTAAACCATCTGAAATCAAAGGCAATAATCAGCCAGGCCGCGAAACGCGACTAATCGAATCAGCGCGTGGCTCCGAGAACCGTAGATCAGAGTACGAGCGAGCGCAGTTCCTTCCGATGATTGATTTTGAAGCAGGCCGCAATTACGCGTCACCGCCCAGGGCATCACGGCGCAGCAAAGCTCGTCAGAGTTTCCGCGCTAAATGCCGACGCGTATAAGCATCCGGGAGTTTACGTCTGCATATATAGACAGTGTGTATACGGCCCGTAATTACAAGCTCCGTCAAATTCGAAGCCAGCAGCTATATACGTTGCTAAATTTTCACGTCCCCCTCTCATCCTCGACGATGCATGTATTGACGATCCTTTCAGCCTCTCGCGCTGGAAACTCATTCGTAGCTATAGGCGCGTGTGTGTATACATTTCTCGTAAATATAGCGGGGTTGCTGCCTCCGGAGAGCTAATAATCATGCCCAATTATAAAGCGGCGGTGGCCTCGATAATCGGCTTTCGAGTCCTCGATAAATCAATAGGATTATGAGCTTCCGAGCGCGGAACGAGCCGACCCCGCAGCTATACATACAATTGGTCCGTACTCTGTATTGGTACTCCCCGCGCGCCTTTGTTTGGACGCACTCTTATATCCCGTTCGCTCGACTCGACGGCTTGTTTGTGCACTTGAAGCTCAAAGCCATATCGCATCGATTCCACACATCCAGGCACCGAGCTTCCTCAATGGGCAGCCGACACGTCTGACTAAACGCGCGCTCTGTCTACTGATTCTTTGCGTCTACTCTTTTAATTTTGTTTTTTTTTTTTCACTCGCAAAAAATAAAAGTAAACATCGGCGCTCGACTTTAATTGAAGCGAGAAAAATTCGACGCTTGGTCAATAGCGTTCGTTAGCTGCAGCGTCCTCGAAATCGCACTTGGGCGCGTGCGTTCCGGCGATTTGACTAATCGCGAAAAAACAGAGGAGCAAGTAATAGAAGGCAAACTCGGCGTCGGTATTTACACGAGCGCGTGTTCCTCGTTCTCTCTTTGCATCGGGCATCAGCCGAAAAGTCAGTTTCGCGGTTGGCGTATACACGGATCGGATTTAACGCGCTTCGTCGGAGCCGCGCTCGATTGACGAGACGACGCTTTCTCGCGCGCGCAAACACGCCGACGAGCCAACGTATAAGCTCCACCGTCGTTCCGGAGGCGAAAAGTCGAAGAAAAATGCGGGAGAGGGATTCGGAGTCGGAGGAAGAAACAGGCAAGCAATCGCGTCTGTCGAAAGGAGCCCTCGGGCTGTGTATAACTTCGGCAGGAGAATTCCAATTTCGGCTCTTTCAATTTAAGGCTACTTGTCGTCTTCTTTATATAGCCTCGTCTCGCTCGCGCGCCCAAGTCTCGACGTCTCGATCTTTGATACACAGACGGTGTGGGGAAGACTTCCTTATTGATTATTCGTTACTGCTACTTCTATTTACGAGTAATAAAACACTCGCTCTCTCCAGGGAAATTATTAGCGCTAATACATGAAATCTTTTGTACGGCCCGAAGAATATCACTGCTCTGCCTCTTTGGTTCTCTAGAGCGAAAAAAATCGACAATCGCGGTAATTACATTTTCGGCTCTTTCTCCTTCCGCTGTCATCGATAGCTCTGCGGAATTGGTGATTGCAATTAGGTTTCGAATCCACTTTGTGCGAAATTTCGTTGAATACTCGCTCGGATGACGTAACGATCGGCTAATGGAAATAATTCCCTCTCCATTGTTTCGATTGACGAATCGGTTAACAGTACCGGACATATTTCGCAGAGGAAATTAAGAGCGATCATACGCGATGCGTGAAATTACAAAGAAATATTTGCTCTTCGTGTCCGTCTCGTTCTCAGCGGAGCGTGGGATGTTGGCACAGGTCTTCTTGACTCTGAATAATTAGCTGTGTATAGCTTCGATTTCGAAGCGGGGACAGTATAGTGACCAGCGTAGCTTGTTCGGTCACGTTTACTCAAAGGAAACTTCGGCAATAACCCTTGGAGTTTCTCTCGTATACTCGAGGGGATTTTCACAAGGGTGCGGCTAGGGGGAAGAGATGATACGCTCCGGATATGCCTCCGTGTATAAGTAAACAGCCAAACGAGAAAACCCTTCCGAATATGTTGGCATTGTTGTCATAGACGACTCTCATAACTGTGAATTTTCCATCAGACTAACGACTGAGAGCGCGAAGGCAAGAGACTATACCTGAATATTTACGCTTCAATTTTTATTCGCCGCTGACGAAAAGTTAAAAATTTCACGATTCTGTAGTATACTTCTCCGTAATAATCCGAGGCGTCAAGACAGGAGAGCTTTCGGAAGGGCGGTATACTTTGCGCAGGGTGCTTTAATTAAATCGAACAAGCGCGGCTCTCTCGCTCATCCTTCGGCGTTATCTTCCTCGCCAGAGAAGCGCTGAAAGTAATTGATTTTCTTTCACTTGCACACAGGCGGAGATCGAGGTCGTAGAGCAATACAGCGACCCGAAGGATAGTAAGAACCGAGCTTACATCGAGCCTGGCGTCGATTCACCCCAGCCGGCGATCCACGCCAAACCAAATCGCAACTATTGTAGACCTTATACAGGTGAGTACTGTCATCAGTTCGTAAATATCCGTTTCGTGTGCGCGTGTATCCAGAGGGGACTTTTAACTGGCACGACCCCCTTGAAGCCTTATCCGAGGAGCCGCCGGCATCAGTTCTCATGCGGTGCCTCTCTAGCGAGCATAAAATGCTCGTTAAAAACGAAATTTTTCTAGTTCAGAGCCGCGACGTCAGAGGGCTTCAAGGGTGCTTGAGAATAATCTACGTTGAGGTTACTTCGCGTGAACTTCAGCTTTATATACGCTCCATTTAGAAAGTGGAATTTTATGCCTTTCGCGCTTCTCTTATACAACTTCTCTGCTCTGCTTATATGCTTCGAAAATTATAGTATCTACTGCTTTTCACATAAATTATGGCAATTAATTTTGATACAAACTCGCTGGGTTATACGTGAAATACCTCTCAATCTTTCTCGTGCTCGAAACTTTCGGCATTATCTCGCTATCAATCATCGGTGATTCTCCCGATATCGATCGCCCGGAGATACCGGAAAGTTAGGACGTCTCGTAAAGTTTCTGCTATTCTCCGCTGGAATCCAGAAACTTTTGCCCAGGTTAATGGTCCCAAGGACAATCGGCAAAATCCACCTATTTCTCGGATGATGCCCAGCTATTCAATTAAAGTTTTGAAAAATGAGCTGTAAATCGATTATAATCTTAAGAGCAGCTGGTTCTTTTATTTGTCCTTAATGAATAAACACGAAAGAATCATGCCCCTTAAATACTTCTCTCGTTTCGGAATAATTAATAGAAAGAAGACGATCAACGCCGTCGCGATAAAACAATCCGATAATTGAATGCCGCCGTCTGTAGCAGCAGTAGTAGAGATATAGCTATAGGGGTGCCGAAGAACCGTGAGCGGCTGATCGAAACTGGAATACGCTTTCTCGTTTCCGCTTCGTCGAGCCGATTCTCGGTACGCTAAATTGAGCTCTGCAGAGCTGCCGTAAGGGCGCCTATATTTTTAGGGCAATCAAGCGCAACGAGACGGTTCTCGTTCAATAACAATCGATTAGATTTTTATTAGCATCGAATCGTCCTCCATCCATATATTTGCACGTTAACCCTCGATCAAACGTCCATTCGTTTCACGCGTGTTCGAGCAGATAGACGAGAGATCGGTACGGTTTGTAGAAGCTCGTGCAAGACGTGTAACCATTGATACAGCTCTAGATCTATACGCGGATGACTGGATACTTGGACGGCTAGCTCGAGATCCCGAGTAAACAGGCGAATTTGCATCCTTACCATATTCATGGGCTTTTAATTCGCGTAGAGATCCTACGGCTGTTTGCCGAGAGAGAACCCAAAAGCGAGAGTAGGGGTAAAGTTGCGTGGTATATGTACCCTTGGGGGTTCGCACCGGTATCGGTTCGGGGATTATCGCCCGATATTGCCGCGATATACATACCTGTGTAAGCTGTTTTGTTTGTCTTCCTTCTGTCCGTCGATACAGCCGTTTGCTCGGTTTTGATGAATTTTCGTTTTCGCATTGTTTTTCGATATTTCGCGTTCGGAAATAAAACGGCCTTTCTCTCCAGAAGACAAATCCTCCAGTTGCAGAGCGGACATAAAAGTACCCGATAAGAACTGCGGAAGTACGGCATCGTAGCAGCTTGCGTCTGTTCAATCGCTTAGCACAGTGTGGAAGAGAAAGCGTGACAATGAAGTGTCCTGGACACGTTCCGTTCTTCCGGCTTTCTCTCTTTCGAGCAACGGTTTCCCCCTTGAAGCTCGTCGGCGGCGTACATAGTTACACACACGCCGGCGACAACGAGACTCGAGTGTGCGATATTTAATTAAAGTCCCACACCATATAGCTATATATACGCCTTCTTTCCGCTGTCTCTCCGAGCGTCCGCTGTGTGTACTCGCTGATGCGGCTGTGTGCGCACGTTTTCTCATTTCAAACTCGCGCGCCTGCATGAGGGCAAGTTTTTGGCCAGGGACGAGCAAAGTTTTGCACGAAAAGCGCTGATTATGGCGGCCTCGTTCTAGCTCGTCGTTCGTGTTTATTAAGACACTTTTTACGATTGCAAATAACGCTTTGCTCGTCGAGTTTCCTCGTAAAAGTTTTTTTTTTCATGCTCGTTCATCCCGCAGTATAAATTTTTTCCAAATATTTTCTATAAAATATTCACTTTGTCTAATGTAGCGAAAGGTGGCGAGCAAAATGTACCAGTTGACGCAAAGAACATTGACACTCGGCGATTAATTATGCATTCGTATAGCGGCGGGGGAAAGCAATTTCGACGAAACTTTTCTCTATCGGTTTTACCGCACTTGCGCATACGAGCTCCCAGAGCGACAAAAACTCACTGTCTCTCTCTCTCGGGCAGGGGTTGCTACTGCGAACCCTTTGCGAGCGTAACACGAGAGAGTAGCGGCGAGCTGCGGCCAAACTACCCCATTTCAATTAACGTTATAGTAGGTGACTTGTACCTCTTTCCACATGCCCGCTCAGTGTTAACGGCCCCGTCGGCGCGGCCAAGTCGGCTCATCGTATGCAGATGACACGGTGTCCGTCAAGCCAGCAGGGTACAGCTCGGTCAATGGACCCTCGGATCGTTCCCGATCGTTTATTGCTACTTTATAGACAGTCCTGAATGTGTGCCTGCTATTTCACGCTCCTATTGCGCGAACGGTCTTTCTTGGACTTCGTTGGATTTCGTCGCTTGCGCCAACGTTAATCAAGAATTTTAAACGAGCTGGTGAATGAATTTTCGGAGATAAAGGATCTTATCCAACTTTGATTAGAAAGTCGTTCTTGAGTCTCGCAAGTTCGCTCTCATAGCACGAGGGAGTTTACGCGCGGCCCGTACTTTTACGAGAGACTTTTAGTATTCCATACGCGGCGTTAAGTGCCTGAAAGTTTGCCGGATCGCCGTCGGGAAGATGAATAGTTAGCAGCCTCGGCTTGCGCAACTCTTCTCTATCGCGTAATTTTCCCATCCCCTTGTACTCTCTTTCTCCTTTTCTCGCGCTCTTCGTAAACTAGATCATTTGCAAACTGTCAGCGGCACGATGCCTATATTCCTCATTTCGCCGCGCGCAAAGTGAGCGAGACAAGCCGCGTGGATTTCCGCCGCCAGGAAATCTTAATCCACCCCTCGGTTGGCTCGTCCTCTCTCGATCAAAGAAATCTACCGTCGGTTGAGTTCAGAGTCATCCTTGTCTTTCGACATGGTTCGCTATTGCATGTGTTTATGGGATCGTCAAACGCGACGATTACTGTGTATGCTATGAACTTGATCACTTTTGCTTTGCGCAACTGCATAAAACTGACTGAATGTATCCAACGTTGAGTAAATATACCTATAGGGGACTCGATACACAGTAAACTCTTCGGAGACAGTGGGGGGAGAAGTCCCGTACAGCTCGTAAGCACCCCCTCGATGAATTAGTGGGCAAGAGCAATTACCATTCCCCACAGCTGATTTGCATACCGTTTCGGGATAATTTCGGCGGTGCTTAGTCTAATCTTTCGAGTGTGGCCGATGCGCCTAGAAAAGCCAGCCCGAGTGTCCTTTACGACTTCCTCGCGCCTCTATATCCGCTCTCCTCCCTGTGCTTGTAGCAAAAACTCCTTATCGGAGGGTATTACTCTCCTCTCGTTCTTCTACTGTTGCGCTGCTGCTATGGTATACAGGGAACGCCGGTGCTTGGCTTTTTTTTTTTTATTATGAAAACATCCCGGAGAATTAAGTATCCGCTATAACGGGTTTCGAGGAGTACATTGTTTGAATTTCATTATTCACCCCCGTCAAAATTTTATCTCGCAAATCACTTAATGCCAATCGTAAATCACTTTGTTTTCGCGATTGCGAACGTTATATAATCGTAGCAGATACTGATGGCTCGTGTAACGCGTCGATAAAACGTCAAGAGCGACACGATCGTTTTTCCGTCAGTCAAATAATAAATTAGTAGCAGTAGTCCGCTATCGGTTGGACTTGTCCGAGTGTCAAAATAATCCGCGCGGGAGCCTTGCGAGCGACAGAGACAAGCAGCCTCGGGCAATCGCTCGGCACCTCGGCGTCGATCGCCGTCGCGATGCAGATTTCAATTGTGGGCAGCTAGTCTGCGATGGGGTCCGCGATCCCCCGAATAATCCGCTGCGCAGTATAACGCGCTCGGGGAGAGAGATCTCTGTACTCTGTACTACACGTATATACAGTGGAGTCCATCGATGCTACGTTCTATCGCCCTTGGCGACGTACACCGCTCCCAAGCCCTTGCCTATCGGGTTGACTATAGCCCGTGGCTTCATTTTATTACTGACCAAATCAATTGGAACAGCCTTATTTCGATACACTCTGATGTCGTTGTTGTCGTTGTTGTCGTTGTTCTCTTCGAATCGCAGATGTGGTTGAATGTTATTGCGACATTTTCGTTTATATGAAGCTCGACGGTTTTGGTTAACCAACGGATCAACATCAAGCAGCGGATATATATTTAACATTGCGCGTGCAATTTGCTAATGGCAATGAAATCCCTGGCGCAGCGTGTCGCCCGTAGCGGAATTAATTTTCGTAATCAAGTGTGTTGGGGTTTGTATCAATTCAAATGGGAGCCTTGCTAAATGAATCAGAAGCGTATATACACGGAGAGCGTGAAAAGGAGGGAAAGTGGGCTGGCCAAACCGCCGTAGGGCACCAGATCTAATGCCCGATTAGTACGTGACCGGAGAGCCGAATGTGGCGTACGGAGCTTCTTCATTCGGGTGGCTGTATTGTGCGAAGTGGTTATCCAGCTGGGAATCTTGGCTGTGTCATTAGAAACGAGTAGCAGCAGTAGCGCCTCGAAATCTCTGGTCAAAATAGCGGAGAAAAATCTCCACGCTGATTGTGTGTCCGACGTCTTTGAAGTGTGCCTACAATACGGGCGCAAAAGTTTTCCGTCTCCTTGTAAACGCAGAGCTGGATTGTGAGAGACAGCAACGAATGAAATTATCGCGGGAGAAATAATTTAGAGAGGAAGAAAGCAGGAGAGAGTAGGTAATTGCCACTTTAAGCACTCAAAGGAGTCAGCCCCTTGCGCCTTTTTTTAATTTAGCACTTGGCTGCGGCAGCGATGACGGCAGGAGTTTACAGCGCGTTTGGTCCTCTTTCTCGAGTAGACGCACGCCGACTTCTATCGAGCGAAGATCAGAGGCGCGCTTGCACAGCCACTTAAAAACACACTCGGTAGAGATCCACGAGGCGCTGCCAGGTTTTTGTAATCAGCTCCTGCGGTGCGGGGGTGAAAATCAGCTTTCTTTTCGCGCTTGTCTTTCATCTCGTGCTCGCGGGTAAGGAACTGCGCTATGAGACAAAAATTAATTCTATTCACGAAACTTCCACTTTGTGAGACGTTAAGACGAGAAGCCGTCGTGTTCGCACACGCAGCTGCTTCGTATACGAAATCGTGAGCTTGGTAAAATGCTTTTTCTGTGTCGCTCGAAAAAAAGTCTTGAAAGCTCTCAAAGTTGTTGCAGCTCGCCTTTTCTCATCAAAATTACAGCCGCCGAATATAGACCGAGATTTGGGTAATATTCACGACGGATCGTTCAATAAATGAAATTGGCTTTTTCGTCTTGACACTGCGTTAAGGGCGTTTTGACGGGGGACGGAGCTGCGTAATCCCTGCGTGCATGGGCGCCAATTTTGACGATGCGCGTTCTTATCTACGCCCTTATTCTCCTTCAGAGCCGCTTATACGGGATCTCGAGTGTGAATGGAAAGAGCTGGATTCGGAGCTTTTTGTCGCGGTGACTCGAGAATGACAACGTCCTACGCTTGATCCCCCGTTGGTTATGTTACGAGTACAATATATAATAAAAAAAAGCAGCCGAGCTTGCGGAGCTTCGCTTTATTGAACTCACTCAGATTTCCGGATCCGTCTCTCAGCTCTCTGCTTATTGTTCGCCTCGCGGCTCTTTTTCCTTCTTTCTGCCCTTCCCTCTATACCTATATGACGTTTATGATAATAGCTGCGAACTAATGAATGCCCTTCGAGTTATATGGCTTATTGCAGCGTTATATATAGTATTCTTCCGCATTGTTGTGCGCAAATGATGTTTTTTTCTCGGATATTTCTTCGCCTCATTTTTCTTCTTGCGTTGCCGCTGTGCTATTGTGATTTTAATATTCATAGCATCAAACAGTAAAACCGAATATTTAAAAAGCGCTCCACCAGTGAAAGCTCCCGCGAAGCGCAGCCTTTAACGAACTTTACATTCGCCGCCACCGCGCGGGGAGAACTTACCTGTCAAATCATATTTGGAAAATCCGAGCGCACGGCCACATGCAGACTCGTGTAAACATGCGTGCATCGGGTGCAGGGATATACGTACAAGGGGAGAGCGAAAGAGATGGACAGACATGAGAGAGAGAGAGAGTGAGCGAGCGCGTGTTATCTGTAGTGATTGCCGCTCGGCTGCGCAGTGAGCGATGCTCTCGGAGCCTAATAGATTCATTAGGGAGTGTATAGCACCCGCGCACCCTCGTCGTCGTGCAGTGCCGTCGATATCTCGCCAAATCTGATTAGCGATCGGTAAGCAATCTACATATACGTATACTCGAAGCCCCGGCTGGTCAGTCGCTCGCCAGACTCGCAGTCGTCGACCCCTATACGCGGCGAGCTTACGGTGATACTTTTACAAGCTCGTACACGACTTCCGGAACACGAACGCACCCTGTGTCGTGCACGTACGTTTGCTTTGAGCTTCTACAAGCGCGCGAGTCTTTGACTGATGCTTCGAGTGGTATATAGTGTCAAGTGTCTGCTTGTGCAATGATCGTCTGTAAGTTTTTCACGGAAATTAATAACGTTGTGAAATCGATTTATTATGGGACGAGCGGAGAAATTCAATTAGTGCGAGGCGCATAAAATAGGTCCTAAAGCGCGGATTTTAATTCAGACTCCTCGTAAAATCTCGCTCTCTCTCTCTCTCTCTCATAAAAGAAGCCAGCTGCCTCAGTGACGTAGGTAACAGTGGAAGTCGCGCCTTTGTTCGCGTGTGCCCTCTTCGGTAATCATTTTTCCGGAAACTTTCTTCGGTCTCGATCCTCCTCCTTGGATTCTAGTAGGCTCCGAGCTGCTCGCTGTCACGAGCAGGACTGAATGCTTTATGACACGGACTCGCCCACCTCTTCTTCTTGCCAGGCGAACCCCTTTCCAAAGCTGTGCGTACTTGCTCTCGAGGAGGAGTCGGCTTCGAAACTCCAGAGAACGTATAATGCGATGCCCCATTATCTTCAGGCTTTATATTGTGGTTTCCTTCATTGCCGCCGATCGCACGGTGAATCCAGATTATTAACAGAGTTTTGCAAAAGTACTTTCGAAAATAAAGCATAAATAGGTATAACTCGAAGCGGAGGTGGCGATGACGATTACCGCGTAATGTGGGGGAAGTGATTTTCGCGGCAGCGTTTTAGCGCGCAATTTCGCCGCGTAGTTGCTGGCGGGCTATTGTGTCGAGTGGACTCTTTCTGCAGCGAGGCGCGATTATGAAAACAACATTTTGATTTTTTGTGCTCCGGAACTCGCCGCTTTTCAGCCCCACTGTACAGTACATAGAATGCTAGAAAGCTCCCCTTTGTTTCCCATCAATTTAATCTTTGATTTTCTGCTTTTCTTTCAGATCCTTCGGCCTCTGGCTCTTCGTCCGAGGATGAGGAAGTTACCGGTAGACTCTCGAGCGCCAGGAAGCGAAAAAACACCGCTTACGGTACTGCTTCAGCCAATCGAAATCCTAGCCTACAAGGTGAGCATCACATACGCGTTACCTGAAAATTCGATCGCGCACATTTCGCCCCACCGACGATACACCGTCCTTATCAGCGCGTAACTCAGCGTGAGTAAGCGAGTCGTAATCGCGGACAAATCTTATCCGACGAAATCGAGCGAGAGCATGCAGTCACCCGATGAGTAACGCGTGTGCGCACGCGCCGGGCGGAAAAAAGACTTGACTCACACGGGCTCTGCTTTGTGTCTCGGCGTTCAGCAGCAGCAGCCGCAGCAGCAGCAGCAGCAGCAGCAGCAGCCGCAGCGGAGCCAAGACCGCCGAGCGCCGAGCCCGGCCTCCTGCAGAAGAGCAACAGCGGTCACGTGGTAGACTGCGTGGCCCTAGTGCACCTCGAGCACTCCGAGCACTCGGCCTGCAGCGACAGCCTGCCCTCGCGGCACCCCTCGCCCTACTACTACGGCGACCTGTTCAAGCCCTCTGCGGGCACCCAGAGCGTCGACACTAGGCACAATTTGCACCGAGCCTATCAGCACCAGCAGGCCCAGCACCAGCAGCTGCTCTTCCCGCCGTGTCGTGGCCAGCCGGGAAAGTACCGGAAGAGCGCGAGCCTCGACGCGCCGGCTGAGCGCACTCGCAGCCTTGGTCTTATTGCCAAGCGCAACTCGCTGACGGAGAGCGATGGGCCAGGCACCTTGGCCCGCGACGCCTCGGAGCCACCGGCCGAGCACCAGAAGCTGAGTCCCCTGGAACCGGGCGCCAAGAATGCGGCCGAACCGGAACCCGAGACCGAGATCCTCTCCAGCTGCATCATCACCGAATGGGACTACACGCTGATGCCGCCCCATCGGCTGCTCAGCCATGACTTGCCCACGACGGTCTGCACGTGCCTTGCCTCCGCCGAGGAGGACGAGCTAGAGACGCCGCCACCCCCAGCGCCGCTGCCCCCAAGCGCTCCCGCGAGGTCCTCCTCTGCCCGGACAAGTGACGCTCCCCCCCCCCCTCGCTCGCCGCATGACTCTGTTTTGCTTTCCATACCGCTCTCTGCTCGTCGTTGTCTTTTGTCCCCGTTGCTCGTAGACGTAGATCCAGTGCGTAGTTTTATCCCGTTCACGAACCTAAGTGACGAAGCCACTAACGCTGTCTTTTTGAACTGCCGAAGGTGCGAAAGCTGAGACGCTCGAGAAGAATCGAGCCGCAGCCAATACCGATCGAGGACCGCGACGACGACGCCGAACTCGAAGACGAAGGCGACAAGGAGTACGAGGACGAGGAGGAGGAGGAAGAGATGGCCCGACAGCGACAGATCTACGAGACTGCGTTCGACTGCAAGGTCAGTAGGTCGGACGACGATCTGGACGATCTCGACCGGATAACGAACCACCCACTCTTGATAGCTCAAGTGAGTATATACCCTTCGTCTCGACGCTGCCTTTTTTGAAGTAAATTTAAGTACTAACCCCTCGCTCCTTCCAGATAAGAAACGGCTCGGCGGCGCTGTCGCGCGCAAGCTCGTCGACAGAGTCCTCGCGACAGTCCCAGCAGACGCTGCAGCAGACGACGCACCAGGCGTCGAAGGAGCACCGACGCAAACCCGGCTCCGCTCTCCGCCCCAAGGCCACGATCCCGAGCCGGCAGCAGCAGCAGCAGCAGCCGACCGACGGCACCGTTGCCAGCCTCTCGCAAGACATCGAAGCCCTCCAGATGAACTCGAACGACGAGAAGAGCAGCTCGCCGCGCGCCAGCGGCCGGGGCTACGGTACGCCCTCGCCGCCGTCGACGGCCCCGCTTCCCGCCAAGTTCCACAGCAACCGCGAGCACCTGCTACTCAACATCCGCAGCGCGCCCAACCTGCCGAGCCAGCAGCAGCAGGAACAGCAGCAGCGACTTAAGGACATGCGGCTGCCCGTCAAATCCAGCCTGCGCGCCAAGGAGAACTCGCCCCAGAGCAGCGAGAACAGCATCCTCGAGATCAAGGGCCGGCCCAAGAGCTTCGCCATGGAGTCGAAGGAGCTGATACTTGAGTTCAAGGGCAGGCCGCTTGAGGCCTCGCCGCCTCAGCGACCCCGGCCCCGCAGCCTCGTCCGCGAGAGCAAGCCCATCATGGAGTTCAAGGGCAGGCCCCGCGAGGCCGAGCAGTCGACGGCCGAGGCGGCAAGGGCTCGCCGCGAGCAGCAGGCCAGCCTGCTCGAGTTCAAGCTAAGGACGAGTCGACGCCGGGCCGGCTACTCGAGCACCGAGAGCATGGCTACCAGCAGCAGTGGCGGCAGCATGGAGTCGCTGCGCAGCAGCACCAGCGAGGGCAACCGCTCGACCAGCAGCAGCGAGAGCCGGCACAGCACGAGCCTCAGCTCGCACAGCTCCGACAGCGGCAGCGCCAACTGCTTCCATCACCACGGTCACCACCACCACCATCACCATCACCAGCAGTCCGGTCTCCCGAGCTTCCTCACCCATCACGCGACCAAGCTGCACATTCTCTCGCCCATCAGCGACAAGTCCTCGCAGGAGCCGGCCAGCGAGACGTCCGACAACAACCGCAACAACAACTCGCAAAAGGCCTCGCCCGAGGAACTCGGCAACCCCACAGCCGAGCAACAGCCGACCGTAAACGCGAGCGTCGTCATCAGCAACCCCACCACGCCCACGGACACGTCCTTCAAGAAGCGGCGCACCCCGCAGAACAAGAATCTCATCAACCTCGCGCTGCAGTCCTCCTCGTCCGGGGACGCGGAGATCCAGGGCTCGGACAGCGGCATCTCCATAGAGTCGCGCGCTGGCATCAAGTGCAACAAGCCCTTTGGTTTCCAGCCGATCAAGCCGCCCTTGCTCCAGCTGCAGCAGCAGCCGCAACTCGACAACATCAACCAGATGCTCGACAACGAGCAGGAGTTCTCGGATCTGCCGTTCGACATGCCCAAGCTGCGCCGGCGCAGGATGCTCATGCAGCAGGACGCGACCACCTCCGGCAGCGCGACCAGCGTCGACCTCAAGGATCTGCCCTTTGACATGCCCAAGCTCAGGAGGCGGCTCCGATGCACCCAGAGCACCGAGTCCAGCACCTCCCAGGCCTCCTCCAGCCTCTCCGTCAGGGACGTTGATCCGCCCACGTCGCTTTTCGGTGAGTTCAGCCGATCATGCTTCTTTTAAGCCAGCTTCAGCCTAGAGTACAATTTTTTGTTTCGACTGTCACGATTCCGATGATATTCGCCCGACGGTTTGAAAAGCTTTCTATAATTCCGTACAAGTGCACCCTCGCGATATAGCCGTCGCATTGTCAGGCGAGCATTCAGCCGGCCAAAATCCATAAAACAGACGCCCGTATACCGAAATCAGCAACGCCGACAACAGCAGCCGACTGCGTTATTCCGATGTTCTTTCGGTCGTGCAATTGACACGTTTACAGCGCGCGCAGCCGTCCGACGCGTAACAGTTCGTCGCCCCTGTTCTCTCGAGGCGGCTTTAACGCGAGCGACGCGTACACCCCCCCCCCCCACACACACACACACACGGAGACTTTGTCGATCGACTCTGTTGTATGTGTACACGCTGCAACGTAAACATCGCAAGCTTGGCGCAGGTGTGAGAGCCGGCGACTCGTCGCCGACGTAAGCTTCGTTATATTTTATGAAGTAACTCGGGAACGTGCTGCTCGTATAAACGGCTCTGATGTCGGATGACGCTAACGCGTCAACTTACTCATTGTTCAATAGTGCGTAAAAGGCGCTGTTTAACTTTGTAGCCGTTCGATTTTCAGATTCGCGGAAGAGTTGACTCAGCCACTGACCTGTAATCATTTCGCAGTCGAGCGCGTTATGCTTAATTAAGAAAATTCTTCTTCTTTGTAAGAGACACTCCTTTTTCACGCTTTTATCACGTTCTAACGACGACTACTTGCGAAAAAAACGCACCGGAGCTTCGGACAAAGAAAATATATCAGAAGCTCTCTTGTGTGGGACTGAGTGATCGATAGCCCGGCAGTAGCAGCGGTCGTCTCGATTCGCAAATGAGCATTTGAAGGGTCGCCGTGTGAAATGGACGAGGGGCGCAAGAAACAACGTTGCTCTTCGCGCGTAATCGGAAACAGATTTCCGAAAGAATCTCGCCTCGTTTTTCTTCGGATTGCTTTGTGGCGAAAGTTGCCAGACTACCCGATCGATCACGTTCGATGCATTTTTTCCTCTCATCCCCGCGCATTTCATTTAGCTTGTGTATAGTCGATCGTCTCACGCGGACTTGGCGAACGAGGGGAGACTTCCTAGGATATTAATCGATGGGATAAGAGCCGCTAATTAAAATCGATTAGAAGCTACTTGACCCAATCCTTATCGGCAAAAATTTATATTAAGCTAGAGCAAAGCTTTTCCATCTATGCTTTATTTCCCATTCGCCCGGGGTATATTGAAAAGCATCTGCAGAGACCGTGAAAAAAGGACGAAAAAATAGTTTTGTTTTATCTCGAAGGCAGAGGAATTTCGGAATCCAGCCGTATTGTAGTCAAGCGGACAAAGGGCGAACGGCGTCAGGCAAGTAGCGCCTCGCGTGCTTTTTCGCCCAGAATGAAAGGAGCGTTGCTGGAAACGCGGGCGCGCGACACCGTGCTCTATACGTTATTATTTCTCCTGCTTCCCAGGCGTATTAGGAATATTGGAATTATTACGCTCCGCTTGCAAGCTTCTTGGCTCTTGGCGTTCTGAGAAGCAATCGCTTTTTCAATCATCCGCAGCGATTCGGAGGCCCGGTTTCGCAGGATACGCTACGTCGCTTCGATGATGCGCTATCATCGCTGCTGCTGATGGGATTTGAATGTCGTATTTCTTTTTAAAGTTCATCCTAGGGCAGTATTTTTGCACTACGGGTCTTGTCCTAGTATAGTGAACTTGCGCGAGATTTACGGCGACGATGTAATCAAGCCTTTGAACGGAAAGACTCACGGGGTATATATAGCGCCTTTTAATCTTTTTTCGCGTCACCAAATTAACGAGCGAGCTAGGGTGGAAAAGTCATAACCCGAGATTTTGCCGAAGCGTTATCTTGCACAGGCCATTAAACGCTCGAGGAATTATCTCGCGCAGATTTCGTCAAGAGTATATATCGCGCGGCCGAGAATGTGCGCGTAAGAAGAAATAAAAGAAGGGTCGTTCCGGCTTCGTATCTTACCTCTTTCGCTTGGCTGGACTAACTCGAGAAAAAAAAAGACGTCGAGAGACCGCTAATCGATCTGTTGTAGAACTTTTTCTCGGTACGCATATATAGTCATATAGGAAAACGTGTTTTAATTTCTTTGGAAACTCCACTGCAGAAGAAGAACGCGAGATTTATAGTCGTAACGAATGTTATAGTGAAAAATCGCCTCACCGCGACAAACTCTCTCTCTCTCTCTCTCTCTCTCTCTCTCTCTCTCTCTCTCTCGGCAGAATCGTTTCCGCGTGATGCACCCTTTAAACGCGATGAAAGAGGGTCTTATACGCACTTTGATGGCGGCGGAGTTTTCTGTTCCACCTTTTCAAGTCTTTGTAGCTTTTCTTGAAGAAAGAGACACACGACGAGTAGTCGGCTGGCTCCATCTTCTTATACTTTAGAAAATCACAGCTCCAAGCGGAAGACACCACGCGCTCTTTTATATGCGTGTTGCGCGCTTGAATCCACGCACGCGCGGGGCGTAAATGCTCTTTCCAGCCGCGTTAAAGTCTGGCATGAGTATGCCTAACGAGATCGAATTTTAATTCGCTCTCGAGTCGCGGAAGTCTTGAGGATGGAGTTTTTCGTGTCTGCTGAATAGTCAATAGCTTTTAAGGAAATTATGACATATATATCGGGCTCTCATTCTTTACTCATAAATTTGCGCAGAGCGAGAGAGTTCTCGAAAGTTTTTGTCGTCCGGAACGCGAGCGAAGCTCTTGGAAATTTGTTACACGCTGCAGCGGGTTCGGACATTCTAGCAAAGTGCACCATGAAACTTGCCGTAGTGAAATATTTTTAGGACGCGGGCGTGTCCTCGTGAAGCTAAAAGCAAATCCGTAATCCGCGCGAACAAATTGGCCTCGTATCATTAGGCACGCGCCGGGCAGTCGTGTATACTTCATATTTCATGAGATCGCATCATCAGCCATTCTGCGCGAGTCCGAAGCGTTTGCAGCCTGTGCCGCGCGCATGTATTGTATATTATCTACGTGTGGGGGAGTCAGGGTGTAACATCTGCTTAGGCTCGTTGCCGCATCTGCGGGAACCCCTGGACCGCATCGTCCGCTGCATGTATAAACGCTTTTTGTTTTCGCGCGGGGGGTGATTTCTCCCTCTTATATATACAGCTCCGCGGCAACGTATATGGATGACGGCGCTAACGCGACGCGGCTCCCGCGTCGATCGATCGAGAGAAAGGTGCTCCTTTGCAGCTTGAGGGTGCATTGGCACTGCTCTCCTGCTCTTTGAAGTCACTCTTTCTCTCTCTCTCTCTCTTTGTTGTTCCTTCGTATCTTTGTTCCTTTGACGCCTCGATTTCGTCGCTGGCGTATCATAGCTTCCCCTCGTGTTTTCCAAATATTATTGGGCTTTCATCTTCGGCGCTGTTTGGCTTCAATTTTGGATCAGGTCTCCATGTCAGTTCACTAGATCGAATTAGTATCGACGCATGCGCGCACTCGAGAGTTGTTCATAAACAAGCGAGCGAAATTCCGTTCTAGACGCCATTTCATATTAACGCCACATAAATACGCGCGTACATAGCGGGAGGCGTTAGGGCGGCAATAAATACTAATCCAAGCTGTCGATCGAAATCGAAGATTCCCAGCTGCGCGAACCCTCGGTGCGTTGTGATTTTCCCGCGAAATTAAAACTCCCGTCTTCTTCTTCTTCATCTCGGGATGTCTCTTCCTGGCACGCATTCGTGTGACGACATTTCCCTCGAGACATTACTCTCGAAATTTCACGCGACCGCAAGCTTTCCTGAATTCATCCCGGCGAATACGCACGCATACAAACGCCGATGTATCTTTAGTCTGATTTCCTAGCGTGATTTTCCCTCGTTTTCCGTCTGGCCATATCACAGGCCGGTACCTCGAAATGTGCGTATGTAAATAATACCGCCGAGGTTGAACGAAGAGGGAATTTTCCTCAGCATGTATACTGGATGAAATTTAATAAAACAGTCGGCCTTCCAATCTCGGAAAGTAGACGAAGAGGGTAGTTGCGCGCAGTGCTCGTTAATGTTGCAGGAGGACCCGCTAAGAAATTGAACGTTAGCGAATTGATGGGAAAGCTACGAGCATATACCTATACCTGCGCGTGGAAGATAGGAAAAGAGAGGGACTTGTTTCTGTATAGTTGGCTGCCCGTCGCGTCGCGACTTTGTTCCGTCCAGACGCTGTACACGACTATTAACTCTTGCGGCTTCGACTCTTGCCTCGCTTTCACGGATCCTAACTCGGTGTTACAGCTGTCAGACAAATTCGCTCTTACCTACGTCATTCCACGCTCGAAAAGTTAAGCCCCGATAAGAGATTGTGGTCCCTTTCCAAACGAAATTACGCTCTTGTGATGCGGCGAAGCTTGCAAGCTCCGCCGAGATTCTCTTTTTCCGGACATCCACCACGAGAGAGACGTGCGATATACTGGCAAAGCTCGTGTTTTAATTCTGCAGCGCAAGCTCTCAGCTGCCGCAGGAGAGCAAATTCAATATTTGCTTATATCAAACCGCCAAATTTACGCGGCGACACAGCTTGGCGCAGACGATTCGAGTGAAATAAAATGTCGGGTCCCGAAAAGCATTGTTTACGCGGGAACAATGCCCGGGTAATTCCTGTCTCGGATTCTTAAGTGTGTCCCGACTGCGCGGCTGGAAGGTCGGGGCGATGGGGTATATAGAAACGTGAGTCTCGTTGTATACCTCGAACGAATCTCATTTTCGTATTGTTTCTCAGTCGCGAGCGCGCTCGACTTTCCTTTACTTTCCCTTTGAACGCATGCCAGTATAAGCTAAGCGGTACAGACGTGCGACGGAATAAATTGGTTTTCAGCAATCAAGAGTAATGCGCGTTAATTTATTGAAAATACACTCGCAGATTCGAACGCAAATATCGCGCAACCGTGCGTCAGTTTGGAATTTAATGAATTTACGTAAAATCCCGTTTTGGCAGTCGGAACTCGGGAGATGAGACAAGCGAAAGAATGATAAAAATAAACGCGCGTCCATCCGAGTATAGACGTATTAGTCAGGCTTCGCAGAGTATATACATCGAAACTGGGTGGAATTCGCGGCGCCCTATGATGCATAGCAGGTCATTGGTATGATCGGCGCGCAGCACAAACGCGTAGACGTATATATATATATGTATAGATGGAGAAGGCAGTTTTGGCGACGAGGCGTCTAAGTATCGGGTGTGACTCATTTCAGGCGGCGGCTTGGCGAGACCAAAGATGACGCTGAATCTGGATGGTGGAAACGGGGTCGGGAACGTTGGCCTCGCTGGGGATGCCGGAGCAGGACAGCAGCAGCTGCTTGGACTGAAAAAGCCCGGTGGTCTTAATCTCGGACTGTCGCTCGAGCTTACCGCCTCCCGAGGATCTGCCGATCTCGTCGATGTCGAGTTGCCATTGGAACGACAGGGGTATGTATTTTTAAATCTTCACTTGCATTTTTATGCATCATCTCGCCGATCAATATATACTTGTTGTTTTTATTAAAATCTTTCCATTATCGTTGAAACGTTTTCTTCGTGATCGAAACGTGGTCTGCTCTTTCGATCGACGAGCGGAAAAGTTTATGTATACACGCTCCTGGCTTCGATCCAATGAGTCATGCCAGAGTGTCGACGTTAGGATTATCAGACAGCGCGTATAGCAGTACATACACATTGCCTCCCTATACGTTCAGTCTAATATTTTCTATGAGTCATCCTGAGCTTGTCTGCCGCCGGAAGACTTGTTGAACTTCCCCTATCGATGTTTACCCAAACTCTGTCGTGGCACCGATCCTTTTTCATGAGTGACGAGTTTTCTTACACATTATCTAAGGCATAATCTTCTTTTCCAGCTGGTATCACGGCTCGATAACGAGAATCGAGGCGGAAGCTGTTCTAAGATTACTGCGGGAAGGAAGTTACTTGGTACGGAACAGCGAGTCGACCAAACAAGACTACTCTCTATCGCTAAAGTGAGTTTACTAACTGTTTAACGAATGAATCGAGCTTAGAATCGATTTTCAACTATATAATAACGTTGATCGATGTGTTTCAGGAGTGCCAGAGGGTTCATGCACATGCGCATCCAAAAGAACGAAGAATTGAACGCTTACATACTCGGACAGTTCAGCAAACCATTTGACAGCATACCTGAAATGGTGCGACACTTCAGTATAAACCGTTTACCAATTCGAGGTGCCGAACACATGTGTCTTCTGCATCCGGTGATTGCGCAACTGTTGTAGCGCTTCTGTCACAGTGCACTAGTTAAGGCGCCCTTTTTACTATCAAAGAAGCCGACAAAACAAAATGAAAGGGATTACCCTAATGAATAATGCGCATGTCTATTAAAGCTATTTGGTCATCCGTTCCTGACTGATAAGGGTATAGACGAATAAGATATAGTTTTTTAATTTTGCGTAAGGTTAATGATTACGTGCGCGACGGCGATGAGTTTGACTTTCCTCGAATAAGTGTACGAGATTGTTGTTGTTTTTCTTGCATTCGAATTGGAGTGTCTGGCGTAAGAATGTGTGCGACCCCAAAACGGTATCGAATGTAACGTTTCTCGAATTTTGTAGTCTAACAAGCAAGAAACTCCGCTAAATTTACTGCAGTTGTTGACGATGCAAAAAACAATAGGTTAAACGACTGTAAAACGACTGCTATGTTTTTTTTTTATTTCTTACCGATATCATTGACGACTATTATGATTATGATTTTCGTATTTGAACAGAGTAGAAAAGAATGATACCAGTATAAAATGGTGTTCGTGTCTTCCGACCAGAATAGTATACAAGACTTCCGCAACGAATCTATCTATTATTTTGAATTTATTATCTATTTAATCGTGTTTACTTACAAATACTTATTGTTACACGATTTAGCGGAGAGTATTGTGTAATTTGGATGGAAAAGAAAAATTAACAGTGACTTCAAAAAGACCATCGCAAAAAATGCCAAATATCACTCATTTCGAATTATTATTTAGGAGGTGCAGCAATTAATGGTCGTCAATCATTTATGTTTTTGATTCGGTGTGATTTCTCAATTTCTGTCTTGAAATGGCTAATGTGTGTATTTATAGATTAAGAGAATAAGTGGTAATAGATATGGTATCGAGTGTTTTTAGAAAATTGACATTGTAGGGTCAACATTTTCGCCAATTCGGTCAGTTCATAATATTGATGACTCAAAAAATCGAGTCATCCGTCCAATGGTCAGTAAAACGACTCTGAAGATTCCTTCGAAATGAGGCAACCGATACATATTTTTTCATGTGATATTAATTTGTTACAGACCTAGAGCCTAGTTTCACCTGTGATCTGTTATTCTATTCGATTAATTATTCTTATTATTACAACTAATACTGCTATTAATAACATGTATATGTATCTGTTGCTTATAACGTGTGCAATATACGTAACAATAATGGTTTCCTTATATTATTGTAAGTAAAGTTACAGAGTATGTCTGTACAAAAGCTGAACGTCCGTGAAATAACAATAACTTCTATGATGTAAGACACTGGATCGGCAACAGTCTCAAACTAAACATAAATTAACCGTCTAGAAGACAGTTGCTATTTGCAAAAACTTTTACCTAAGGATTTTGACATAAATTTAGGTTTAGTGATCGATTAGGTATAACGTCGGTACTTCAGGTGTTTCACACGAAGAAAATTGATGCTTATAGTCAGTGACGTCGTCTATCTGCAAAGTTGCCAAAACATAGACAGAATTAACCTCCTTCACAAGTACAAAACGAGCGAATCATTTGTTCCGTTCACATTTCTTAAAAAGGTATTTCAATGGTAATAAATGCGATCACAATTACATAACTGCGTTTGTTTCGAACTCCTATCCAAATTGAACCGAATACGAAGTTGAACAAAAGTTGTACCAAGCCAGTTTTCAAATTTATTCAACGACTTATATGATAAAAAATTCGACGTCACTATACATTTTATTTAATTACCATCAGACGTAAATCAGATCCACTGTACTTTGAGCAGTCAGTATTATTAATTATAATCGAAATGCATATCCATATTAAAATTTAAGATATCCTTATTGCGTCGTTCTAGTTGAACGTTAATTAAAAATATAACCTATATATTACAAATATTTATTTGACATTGTGTTTATAAAAACAAGCCGTTAGATAATGAAACTATAAGTGCGAAATACGATGCGTTAACTTAATATTAAGGTCGTAAAAAGTTGTAGTAACCGTAAAACTAGAATATAGAAAGTAGTACGTTTTATGATACCGTGTCGTAAAGTAATTATATATGATGTAGAATTAGCGATGAATGATTTGTAGATACTTCCTGTACCTTGAAATTTATATGAAGTAGCTGGTAACTCGGAACGTAAATCTATACATAAAAATACATATACAAGATTGTATTAATAATAGATTTAAATTGTGACCATTCGCAGTCTTTCGAAACGTTATATTATAAATTTAGGGAAATTTGGAATGACCATTGTATTATTTTACTATCGGTTTCTAGCATCGTGTATTCCAATAAATGTACATGATTATTTTTAAATTCAATATTTAAGATAAAACAATGATTTGTCTCTAATAATGAGAATCGTTAAGGTCCCTCTCCACACTCGATATAGTACTACTATATATATATAGTAAACGGGGAAAAAATACGCTCCCGTTGCTCCACTTAAATCTCGTCGAGGAAATGATATTTCGGCCTCAAAAAATTACCAATGATAGATTATCATGCACAGATACCGCGGATACAAGCTCCGGCTGCAATTCTTTAACAATAATCGAGGAAAAATCGTTGAAATTCGAGAACCGTGTGTAACCTCTCTCATGATATGCCGTACCGATTTCTTCACCGATGCGCATTTTTTTGTTATTTTTGACAGTTAACCCGAAAGTTCTATGAAGATGCAAATTTCAACGATTTTTCCTCGATTATTGTTAAAGAATTGCAGCCGGAGCTCGTATCCGCGGTATCTCTGCATGCTAATCTATCATTGGTAATTTTTTGAGGCCGGAATATCATTTCCTTGCCGAGATTTAATGGAGCAACGGGAACATATTTTTCCCCCGTTTACTATATATATTAGTAGTACTATATCGAGTGTGGAGAGGGACCTTAATAATATATATTTTAAAAAAGAAAAACATTTTTTTTCGTCAAAATAAAAAAAAAATGTTATTGTAATACCAAATATGAATTGTTTAAATAGTTATTTTTCTATAGATTGTTAATTTTCTCTCAAAATATGTATGTATAAAATTGTAAATGATTAATTTATGAAACCGATAGTTGTGAATATTTAAGAAATATTTTATGATGACTTCCTATCCCCCAATGTGTAATATTTTTTTTGACGCGTGCCGTATGCTAATCATTGAAACGAATTACTGCGATCAAATTGATATTTTTATTGCTATACGATCGATCGCCATTTTCCCAAAACAACGTCATAAGATTTTATGTATTCTAAAACTCTTCTTAGTAATAAAACATTTCGTAATACAGTCAAACCGCGTAATATAAATCTTACCCATCAATTTCACTATGTTCCCAACCCATGCTCCAGTTGTAACCCCGCCTATCTTTGTTTAATTTTGAATGGTGTCAGTTATAAGAACAAGATTTGGTATATTAATATGTCTATGAGAAAAGCACCTTTAATTTTTTTCAATTTTTTTTTTTTTATTTAGATTATGTTCTTTGATATGCTCAGAATATTTGTTCAAAATGGTAGCTGGACCGTCAGATTAAAAATGTTCAATTACTTATATTGAGAATGAAACCGTTAATTTTATATTTTCATAATCAAATTTTCAATTGATTTCCCTCAAATTCTATTGATTTGGTTTCGAAATATTCTGAAACAAGAGGTCTTATTTAATATTTGAAAAATCAATTATAATGACTTAAGAGATTTAAGAGATAACTTACCGACGGATTTACATCAGCTTCATTACTCTTCCCAAGAAACCATCGACCCCTGTACATTTTACCGTCGGTACCCTCAACAAACCCCTCTACCAACTGCAGGTCATGCACACCCCATTGGGTCACGCAATTTTTCGTCCTTGCTACCCTCTGCTGTGGACTTATCAGTGTGTGGCTACCGCCACAGTACCGATTGCAGGTTTGATCTCTAAAATAATTGTTTTTATCTCGTGTGAAACTAAACGTTACGAAAAGATGCTGTCGATTATGCCGCAATGACAGGGATTTTAGAAGTACAGTAATTATAAAATACATTTTTTGCCTTTATACCTTGACACGTTGTCGCACGTTTCCGGGTATTTAGGTTTTCTTTTTTCTCCATTTTCATTTAGTATTTTTTCCAAATGTACGAGGTTTTTCCCCTGTGACATCATTTTTTGTTGCTTCCTCACTTGATCCATCTTGAAAGTGAGATAAGGTTTGATGTTTGGTCTGCACGGAAAAGCATCAGGAGTACCGAGAATTTTTGCATCAGGCTGCATGAATGCATCCTTATCGCAAGAAATGCAGCGCAATTCTCTAATGGAAAGGAAATAGTGTTATGATCAATTACTCAGGCACTATGTTGATTAATTAAACATTCCGAAATGGAAGGATAATTCTAGAGGGATGACTAGAGTTAGGGGATTAGTCGCGCGAAACTTTTTTTTTGTGATTATTTATACACTTTTGAGAGGCGAAATTGAAGTTTCTTTAATTACCTAAGTAGTTTCCTAGCACCTGCAGCTTCCTGCTCGCGCTTAATTTCGGAAAGTAGTCGGATCTTATTTTTTAATGCTTGCAGCTCATTGTTGATAAAGTCTTTTAACGCGGGGATTTCCAGTTCGTCAAGTTTTCCTTCAATTTCGCAGCGCAGCTCGCTGAGGGATTGTTGCCAGATGGATTCTTGTTGACTCAATTTCGCGATCGCTTCGTTAAGGCGGCCCGTCAGATCGTCGCAGAAAGCGTCAAATTGCTCGTGGGATACCTTATAAGTATATGAAAGATATACAGGAGAGTTTTAATGAGCAGATCCACCGCGACTGATGCAACAAATATTTGTGAACCTTTTTGTTGAGCGCGCATAAATCTGCCTTATTCGCAAGCGCTTCTTCTACTTCTTCCTTATCGGCTTTAACTATTTTCAATACATCGATTTGTTCTTGGAAGATCTAAGAGACAAAAATCTTCAATATTATCATCTTTTATACGATGTGCTAAACTTTTCTTACCTCGTTCTGTTTGAGCTGTGCATTTCTGTTATTCTTCAGATTGCAAACATCTTGCCTAACATCTTCCAAATCCAATCGAACGCTCTTAACGTATTTAATCAACTCTTCTTCGCTTTTATTCTTGGAAATAGTATCATTTATGTTTCTTAAGGAGCAGTTAACGTAGTCTTCAAAGCTTTTAAAACGTTCTTCAATGCATTTGATTGAATTAATTAAAGATGTTTCTACATTACAAATCAAATCTGCACATCGAGCAGGTTTAATATCAGATTGCTTCTGCTTGATGACGACATATTTTTCATCAGGCCTATCGTCGAGAGATATGGTACATTTCTTGGTGGGCTTACATTTCGCTCTCTCGAATTCTCCTTTGATATCTATAATCGAAAAGCTTGTTTAAGATATTGGTTATGATATTGTTGTTAGAAAATCATACCGTTAGATTTAGTCATTTCATAAAACTTCTCTTTTAAACCACAGATTTCTTCTTTCACTTGTTCGAGAGTTGTGGCCATAGTCATCATATTACTCCTCATTTTACAGCAATTAACTTCACCTAGTAGACATTCAAATTACATATTGAGATTTATATAGTTATGATTGATAGTAAAACAAATAATAAATAAAAAAAATCTATACTTCACCTAGTACATCAGTATCTGAAATATCAGTTTTCTGACCTTCAGCAGAGGAGGTACTGGAACATTTTTCATCGATATCGGATTGCTTTTCCGATACACTTTTTGCCAGTTGCAACGAGTTATTTTCTTCTTCGTCACTGTACTCTATAGTTGTATGATTATCGTTGATAGATTGACTTTGATTTTCAATCACTACTGGATTTTGATCCTGCACTTGTTCAGCATTTCTGCTTAGCGAGCTCACATTGTCTTCTAATTCTGATAATCGCTTATTTATATGTGCAACTTGTTCAAGTATGTCACTGCCACCAGCTAGACGTTTCGGTCCATCATCCTTTATAGAATTGTTGACTAATTCTTCGAGAGCATAGTGCTGTTGTTGTAACGTTTTAACCTATCAATTAACAGGCAATTTATCGCGTTAAATATATTTTGACATATTTTCATTTTGCATTACGTACTTACAGATTCCTCTAACTTTTTGAAAGTTAGAACTGTTGGCGGGACTTTATCCGATGGTGGTTCTACAAAAATCATTAACTGTTTCATCATAACGTTTACAGCTTATAGATTTAGCTGGCGTATGATTCGCAAACTACATTCGCAAATACTTGCCATGAACGCCATTGTCTACGTTGATATCTTGATGATCGCTTTTGCCATTTGTTCCTTTACGGTTGATTTTTACGCTGTACTCGTGAAACTGGAGACCATGACCTTGTTTTGAAGGTGAAGATATCATCGCCTATAAAGCAAATAGGTAACACGCTTTAAACCCATAAAAAGTTTATGAGCTTTATTTTATTAGGAAATATATTGTTACTTTGATTCTACGTGCATCTTCGCCTCTATATTCAACTTTTGTTGATTTTAAGTCATTTAAATTTAGCAAAACATGAAGAAAGTTGTGGAGTATATTCAAATTAACGGCTCCAACCTGTAAGCAATAACAGTGTAGCATTAATATCAAATATTATATGAACAAAATCTAAGTTGCAGTATAAGTATGCGAGTTTTACCTCTGGCGTTCCTAAAGCGAGATCTAACATTTCCGATAGAGAAATATGCAGACTAGCTGTTTCCAAATTAGAAGACATCTTGTTCTGTTGACAAATTACACTTGTGAAATTAAGTAATTCGATTTCTTATCTGTGTTTAAAATAGAAAGCTAATGTCGACAAAATATCAATAGCGCATCTAATACGATATCAAATGTAGGTTACAAAATATGTTCATTTGTTTGCCCTGCATCAGCATACATATATTTTTATGAGAAAATAAAGTATTCCGAATAAAGTATTTTTATATGACTAGGTTACAAATAGCGAATTCCTGAAAATGATGAAAATTAAAAATTATATATAAAATATAATCAATCATTATTATCGCGCATAAATTAAGATTAAAAATAATATTGTTGGAATGTATGCGTAGCATGCAAAGCCTGCTACCGATAATTTCACAATAACGCGTTATTAATTGATAATTTATAATATAAAAGGAAAGCAATACCAGTTCAATTTACTTGATTTTTTCTTTTATTTGCATAACTGCAGTATTTAGAACATTCGACTCACGCAAAGATGATTGGTAGTCAAGACAAAGCAATATAATTTTGGAACTCATAGAGCAACTATGTATTTTTTATGTGAAAAACAAACTACGATCTTTGAGTTACGATTTCCGATACCGCGGATGCAAATTTAAGATTCAAGGTTTTATTTCCAAGAACATAAAAATTTGATTTTTTTGTGCATTTTCCGAACAACTGAAAAAATCGTAACATCAGTATATTGTGGATTCGGATTGATCGTGACAATTTTAAGAACCACCTTGTCAAAATACCCTAAATACGCGAATGAATTCGAACAAGACAAATTGTTAAATCCAATCATTTGCTATATATATAAAATGTAATATCCTGCTAGCTAATGACGTCACGTTCACTACACATACAAATTTAATCACATCGGAGTAACCTATTCAAGTCGGATCATCGGTCTTTATATTTAAACCAGCGGTTTGACTATAATATAACGCAAACGAAGATTCAATTCTGCCGTGAACCGCAGAGACGTTGTTATATATATATATTGAGCGCAACGCTTGGCTCCAGCGTGAGCAGGAGTTCTCGAATTACCGACATCCATCTCATATTTCCGGCCTTTGTGTTAGCCGTATGTTTGAAATTCGCCGAGAGCGAGAGAGGAACGGATAATATTTAATGGTGAGTAATGGCATCGCGGATGACCGGTGCACATCGAACATTTATACCGCTCGCGCGAGGATGGCGGTATCAATCGGCCTGGCGTATATCCCTCGACACGCCAAGCGAGAGCACTTTCGCGTTGAGTGCGCGGGAAGAAGTGACGACATGGAGCTCCTCGGCGTCTATTTTCTCGCCTCGACGTCTTTCGTGAGTATATACACATACTTGGACAAGTGTAGATATTTCACTCTTGCGGAGTACGCGGACCGTAGACATACCTCTATATATATATATAGAATAATCGAGCGGTTAAGTTTGCCAAGCTCTATTTGTAGCCTAGCACTGTTGACCGAAGCTGTGCAATCTTCCGGGTGAAAAGAAGAAGAAAAAAAAAACCGATTTCTTTCAGGCCTTGATGCAGGGGTCGAGAGTATCGGCGTCGACCAGAAGCGAGCCCGAATGGCTGGACGCCCTGCGCGAGTTGATCTTCAAAACAATTTCGCCGTCACCCTCGACAAACATCGAGCTCTACAAAAGCTTCCTGGAGGCACCGTTCTACGGGATCCAGCATTCGAGCATCGACGGCCGAGAGAATGAGCCAAAAGCTCGGCCGGCAACGAGCCTGCTGGCTCGCGGTGACGTTCACTACTCGACCACAAAGGGCCGCTGGATCCTCTGTCAGGAGGGTTGCGTTGATTGCGCCGAGTGCCTCCTGCAGAGCAAGCCAAGCCTCAAGTGGAGCTTGCGCTACCAAGAGCCAGCCTTTAACTCATCAAGCTACGAGCTTCAATTGACCGTTGTGCCCCAGCTCGACGACAGCTTCCACATGAGGAACCTGCGCCGGAGATCGCACGTCTACGTCACTCTCGTGCCGCTACCGCTACAAAGCTCCACCACGCGGCCGGAGCTTTCAAAGAGATCAGCGGGCCCAAAGAGGATTAAACAGCTCGGCGGCAAAAGATCGATAGCCGCGAACGAGAGGCGAACCTCGCAGGACTCGTCGAAGCCTTTGACCCGTCGGAGGAAGCAGCTTCTCCGAGTATCGCCGGCGAGGCTACGACAAGTTCCCTCTGAGCGCTGTCCCACTTCCGGAGAAGACTCGCGGAATGCGGAACTGCACCTCGAGGTTGCACCGCCGTCGACCAGAGCGAACGTTACGGCTGCTGCAACCGACAGTAGCAAGGATCGTCTTTCGCTGCGGCTCCTTGAACTGACCGAGCCGAGCAGCTCCGATATTGAAAGCTTCTCGTCAGATCTGAGCAGAGGTAACTACAACGTCCACTGCGACTCTTTGCTTCTTCTAGCGCTGCTCATCAGCTATTCCATCTATTCGCTGTTGTGATCCACTTCGTGTACCTACTAGAAATATCTTGGCTTTCTGCACTCAGATCCCAGGGGAATTATCGGCCGTGGAAGTGTCGTAGAGTCGAGATCAGTGGTCAGCAGATTGGCTAGCAAGACAACAAAGACTCCGGCGCGAAGCCCGCGAAGGAATAGAAAGGCGGCGGCGGTGGCGGCGGAAACGAGAAAGCCGAATAAGAAGACCAAGAGAAAAGCAATCGAAAGCGCGAATCCCATCGAGGATAATCGTCCAAAGGGCACTGCAGCGCCGAACCTCGTTGGATTGGAGATCGAAGCGGCAGCAGAGGAATTACTGGCCTCTTCAAACTCCGATACTCGAGCCGAAATGGAGAGAGAGATCGAGAGATCGGGTGAGCAGCTCAGAAGCATCAGGAGGCGAAGATTTTGAAGCTACCGCCGCTGCCTGAGGAATTCCTCGCGAGTCTTGGCCAATTAGGTAACATACTTGCCAGACGCGTCGATCTTCGATTGGGATGCCAAACGCGTCGAATACCCCCGAGCGCATCAGCTCATATACCTATAACCTGCACGTTCCTCCTCGGATGCACGCTAAGGTCGCATGTCGTTCCTTGCCCCGTTACCTCGCCTTCCTTGTACCTCTGCTCTATACCTGACAAATGCGAGCGATCCCGAGCTGATTATGAGGCGCTAAATGCTCTCCACTCGACCGTCGAACCAGAACCTCTATGTAGCTGCGTCGCCGTCACCGATCGATATTCGCTGCTCGCACATACAGTAAACATGCTCTAACTCACACCTGCAAGCTGACCTATTAACTTGCTCTCGGCTTCGATTTGCCTCCTCTTTTTATCATCTTATGAGCGAGAAATAAGGTCGAAGAATCCGATCACACTGTGTGCATAATTCACCGTTACTCGGTTATAGTGCCCGAATCTATAAAAAATTGAGTGATTCGTAATTGGCTGATAATCCGTCTGGGCTTAATTTCAACATTTTTAATTCACGTTAATGGCTGGAGTCGATCGATTGAGGATTAATAATTAAACTCTTTGATAATACCCGGAGATTGTATTACGATTATTATCGAAAGTAATTGCTGTACGTGAGTAATGCTATATAAGTGCATAGCATTTTTTCAATATAAAATTGAATTTACTATATAAGTTATACACATGTAAAAGCGGCGTGCTGTTATACAGATAAAAACGTGTAACTTGTATGAACATCGAATGCGTAAAAACGCTGGCTATACAAGCCGTTGTATTTTTCATTCGGCAAAAAATGTTTCTCGTAAAAAGTATTGAAAACCCATCAGCTGCATTTACTGTCCATTACAATATTTGAAAATAACGAACGCAGCAAAATCGCTACATTGTCTCAGTTAAAGCTTTTATCGAACAGAGTTCTTTCTAGTAAATGAATTTGAAACAAATTCAAGTTTCGCTTTCTAAATGTATTCGAAGGATGATTATACATTTTATGTATAAAATTCTGCTTTTAGTAGAACCATTTTCAAATTTTACTTTAATGCGATACATCGTATTTTAAAATCTGCGGAAGAGACTTTCTCTGAATTAATGATTCTCTGCACTACAAGGCAGTGTGGATTGAAAAAAAAAAATACATCCGCTCTGTATCTTTTTTTTTGTGCGCAGCTTTTGTGAAAAATATGACGAAAAAATCGAGAATTTGAAATTCTACGTTTCTAAAACGGACGTAAAAGGAGATTTTGCACTGTCAGAATACAATGTAGCCTCGTAAAAAGGTTGAGGCATAGCAATAAAATGAGTTTAAAAAAAGCAACTGCAGTGTACATTCAATCGTCATCGTTCACCTTGTTATAGTCTGCAGGGGGTACAAATTTAGGAATTTTGGCACATTCGGATATTTACGCCCGAACACGCGTGTACGGAGTCCTTTGTACGAAGGAAGAAGGCACACCGCTGCCAGTTTGAAAAACGCACGGCGGGAGACGCAAGGGGGTAGCTGCAAAACTTGGCTTGTTTAACGGGCTCGAGCCATTAAAATAAAAAAGAGGAAAAAGGTCATTTTAAAGCTGCGCAAAAAGCCGTCATCACCATTATGCTCCTCGTGTCCGACGCTATCCTCCCGTATAGCCATAGCTGCATACCGTTGCGCTCTTTCGAAATTCCTCAACGGCGTATACAATATACAACACATAAACGCGCGCGTGAACAAAGTAGCCTCCGATTTTACGGGTCGGCCCTTGGCTTAATTCGCTCGTATAACGCGCGCTCGTTTAAAACGATCATAACGTAGGCCTCGCTCTCTCGCAAGTGCATTACGCGTATACAGGCCCGGCTGTGCACGAGGGCACGTTCGCTGTGTATTACGCGCTTATACATATACACACGTGCGCGTGGCGACGACGACGACGACGACGACGACGCCGTAATTGCGAGGCAATGGATGGGAATGTCGGCGTTGCCGTCGCGCCTCGAGAATTTCCGCCTCCTCTGCGCGCGCGCGCGTGTGTGTGTGTGTGTGTGTGTCTGCTGTGCATGCGAGGGAAGGTGTTGCTCTCGGCTGCTTTTCGCGCCTTGCTTAGCAACAGCGTGTAAAGCGATTCGACGCGAAAGCGTGCGACCTACGAATCGGCCATATTTTCAAGCACAGTCTTAGTTATGCTACTTTTCGCGATATGGCTCGGGCAAATATATAGGGAAGTTGTCGCCGTCGCTACTCTCCAGAACAACTCGAGCGCAGTAGAGTGCACTTTGGTTTATTGAAACGAGCCGGCTGCTGCTGTTGCCGACGACGACGACGACGCACCGGTGATAATAATATTGCATGCAGCTCGTTTGCGCGAGGAGGTGCTAATAAAAGAAACACGAGGCTCGTTGGATCCTGATCATCGACTCTGATGCATCGGAGAGCCTTTCACTGTTATTCGAATATACGTAGTTTTTATTATATTCCAGCTAGCAGCTTTTCCAAGCTTTTTGCTCGCGCGGACTTGATTATTGTATACACAGCAGCGCGTTTGAGATGCATAAACTATTTTTAAAACGGAAGTGGAGCGTAACTTGAAATTAAATTGCTCGAATTTCACGTTTTTAAAAATGCGCGCCGCTCTCAAATTCGTGCTTGATTGCGCGAGCAGGAACTTAGAAAATTCTGATTATAATCCCGCTTTGACATCTTCCTTGCATTCGAGAAATGCTTCTAATGCAGCGAGGAACGAGAGAATTTCAGTTCATATTTCTCTGAATTGCGCGCTAGTTTTATTATTATATATCGCGACGAAGCTTTTATACTGCGCTCGGACGATGGAAAAATTTCACGAATCATCGGATTTTCGACGGCCGGCCTGACTCGATTCCATTTGGAAAAGCCAGTGTAATAGGTGACTCTGAATCCGAGTGGCTGTGCTTATCCCGGTATACAGGAGTAGCTCGTAAAGACATGGGGTCAGCAAAATAAATAAGAAGGATCAGGGGTGAATCGGAGCTGTACTATAACGGTAAAATAAAAGGATAAGTTACGCGATATAAGCTTGCGCTGGTGCGGTGGACGGGCTCTCTATTACCCCCGACTTTTGACGATCTCGCACGCAAAGTAATTATTCCACAAGTTTTCAATGAGGCTTGATTTCTTTTTCCCAACAGCGACTTAAGGGAGTTTTCCGTCGCGCCTGCGGCTCGCAACTTTGCAACGCTCCCAAATGAATAAGCTCGTAGTAGCGAAGAGAGAGAGAGAGAGAGAGAGAGAGAGAGAGAGAGAGAGAGAGAGAGAGAGAGAGAGAGAGAGAGTGCGCTATAAAATATGGCTGATTTGGCGTGGAATGGCTCTATATACGGGCTCGAGAAGTGGAGGTAAGCCGGTGCTTATATTTAATTAAGGAGGATACGCAGCGGTGGCAGAGGATAGGCGTCTGGTAGGCAAGGGTTACGCCGAGCTTGGCTATATAAGCTCGAAAAGTGGAAAGGGCGCGCAGCCTCTGTATTACTTGTCTAATTATCAAACGCCCTTCGCGCTGCTGCCGTCTTCGCGCTCTCCCTCTCTCTCTCTCTCTCTCTCTCTCTTTCAATTTTCTAGCTTCGCTCGACTCGCTCTTATACTACAGCCAAGAGTTTTCTTGCCCGCGAGCGCGTCTGGTAGTCTCGTGCTCGATGCGCGACGGCGTCAACTGCGAGCCGTTACGAAAGGTGCGAGCAGCGAGATTGCAAATCCCCAGTGAGTGTACCAAGAGCGAGACTCGAGAGCGCCCAGCTGCGGAACTTTTTAATTAGATCGTCACAGTTCCCCCGCGCGTTATTTGCTCGATGATTAACCGCGCGCTAATGCGTTCACTATCGTATCGCCGACCGGATTATTCTACGACTCGAGTATCGTCTTAGCTCTTCCGTATATATAACAGGTCGTGCAGTTTTTACGAGGCGTCGTGTACGTTGCCGGAAACCTGCTGCTTCGTATCGAGCTGATCATAATCGATTTGTGGCATATAACGCAGCTAAAGCCAGTCGTAAATAATACTTTTACGCGTGTGTGTACAAGTCAAAGAACGCAGCTTTGCATTTTCCTTGAGCAAATACGCGCGCCTATATAGCCTAACGGATTGGATATCGAGCGTTGACATTTGCAATTTGCATTCTCATTTACTCGAATCGCACTTCGGAGACATCAATTTCCTTGGGGTTTTCACTCTCGAGTCTATACTCGCGACAAAGCCTGGCCGAAGCTAAACCGATCGGCATCGAGTGCGTTTAACGAGTTTTTTCCTTTCCGCGCGAGCGCGCGAACGGCTTTGCACTAGTATATATATACAGTAGAGCTAAGCTGCGGTAGAAAAAAAAGAGCCTTGAACGATCTGATCAAGATTATATTATGCACAGGAAATGAGGTTTCCAAAAAGGAAGCCCCCGAGCGCCGGTGTTAATTGAAGCCGCGCGCAAAGCTACAAGATAGAGTTCAATTCGATTATCGCGGTTTATTTTATCGTAATTACATTGCTTACAGAGAGTACTTAATACGATTAATGCCTGGGATGCCTCGAGAAAGTGCATCCTTATTTTGATTGAATTTCCCTCGTGAACAAACTGTATTTACCCGCCAAGATTCTACTCCAAGAGTTCGACGAGGGATTTCGCGCTCAATTATTCATCAGCATCGTTGACGAGCACTATTTCTAAAACTTTATGCACAGTTCCTTTGAATACGATTCCATCGACTTTGAAATAGTGGTGAAGACAGGAGCGGGGATGTTCTGCGAGTAAGCTGCGACGTATTTAAAAATCCATAACGCGGGAGTATTTTTCTCGTCGAATCCTTCGGAGGTACGAGTTATATACCGAGTTATAGAGAGCGCGAGGAGGAAAAGGGGGAAGAAAAAGACAGTTGACTGGGTTCAGAAGCTCCGATAAAAGATCGATAGGGTAAGGCAAGCAAAAGAGCTTGCTTCGTCGTTGAGATGTGCGAAAGTCAGAGGTAGGTGTGTGAGGAAGAAGGAGCTAAACGCTCCTTGCTGCCATTCGAGAGAGCTATATAACGGAAGAAGTCTCGCGCGCTTCAGATATTTAAATCCGCACGCCAGTAGCTACTTTTCCAAGCCATTCTTGCAATCCTGAGACTATACCTTATATACACTCTCTCGTCTCGCCGAGTTGGGAGAGGGAGCCGCTCTTTCTTGACATTTCGCTTTTTTTCAGAGGCGTCGGCCGAAATAAGACCGAATGCGCGAAGTACCAGGCCTCGATCCCTGAGCCTTCGGGAGCTTCTTTACCGGTGAATGTACATATATACACGCTTGTGTAGTGCTGCTATATGGACAGGCGAGTCATTCGGGCGTGACGTGCACTCTGTCAGACGGGAAAAAAGAAGGAGAGCAGACAGCGAATTCGATGGGTAAGCAGCTCTGCCCCCGTCGCGCTGCAGCTTCTTCTCTTCGCGGAGTATTCGAAGGAACTGCGACTGATGTCGAGAGGAAAAAATCGAGCTATACCTAGAGATGCGGCTTGTATACGCTGTATATATACACAATCCCTTTTTCTAATGGCTGCGATGCTGCAGGAGCGCGAGCTTTAAAAACAAGCCGCCCGAGTCTCACGGCTGATTTCGCACCGACTTGACTTCCGTACCGATGCTCTCGATGGAAAACCTGATGCAGCCTTTATTTGCGAACGAGCATGCTTGTCGAAAATTCTTTCAATTTATTTTATTCGTGAATTTTCCCACCTAAGCTACTATAATGATCATTGATTTGAAGCTTCTAGAAATAAACTTTCCGAAAATATAGAAAGCCCGAGTACATACAAGAGCCTCGACGATCAATCAATGAAAATGTTTTATCGACTATTTTCCGAAAATAGATATTATTACACAATTAAATGTGTAGATTTTGCATTTGCCCCGCGGTCAATTCCGGATATATCTATTTTACATTCCATGGAGATGATATTTTTGAACAATTGCATCAAGGCGATTCCTCGAGAGCTGAATATTGAAATTCTAGTCAATATAAATCGTATTTGATCCACGTGCTCCGATGCACTTGTATAATATGTTCCACCGGAAATTCCAGGAAACGACGAATAAGATACCCACTAAGAACAGCCGGAAATATGTGCCAAAAAATCTCGTGCAGTTTCACGGGAGGCTATACACCGATGCACCGCCGCCGCGGCTCAGAGCACATATATATCTTATCCAAGCAGGATAGAGGTGTAGAATATTTGCGGGAGAAAAGCTTCGTAGAGTAGTGCATGTACGGTAGAAGGAGTCCATAAAAAAGATCGACTACGTCTTTTTCAATATTCCCCGCCGCGGAAAGAAGCCGGCGACTCGAAAGAAATTCGGATATTAGCCCTCTTGCAAAGCGTAATTGTGTGCGCGGGTACGAGCGACAAACGTTATATACGGCAATGACTCGCGAGTACGCGGTGGGAAACGCTGAAAGAGCCGCCCGCGTGTGATGCCGACAGAAAGGATTGAGAGAGAGAGAGAGAGAGAGGGGGAGAGAGAGCGCGCGCGCGACTTTGCTCTCTTTTCGGCTTTGAGAGCCTGCCAAAGTACGTTTTCTACATGAAAATCGAGGAAATAAATCGCCTGCCTCAGACGTTTACCTAATAGGAAACGAAATAGGATGTCGATGCATCTGGTTGTTTTTGGCCCGCTCTCTCGCAGCGCGACAAAAAATACGGGACTCGATTCGCACCTTGTGCCTCTCGGCTCTGCTCGCGAGCTTTTGAGGCCCGAAGAGGAAAGGAGGCTAGAGGTGGCGAAAAAGCCCTCGTCTCGAGAGAAAGAAGAGAGAGAGAGAGGGGGGGGGGGGGAAGGAAAGAAAACTAGCCGAGGTGGTGCATGCCTGTATATAAATCGAGCGAGCTCCTGGAGGAGCGGAGAACGTTTGCGCCGCTCGATACACCGCACGAAAAATCAGTCGTTCCGGAGAGAGGGCTTGAAGAAAATTTTCCAATCTCCTTCTGTCAAAAGGCACGAGCGATCGCGAACAAGTTTACCTGCTGTAGAACTTGTGCTCGCTTACTCGTTCCTTCTTTCAGCCCTCTCTCTCTCTTGCTTTTTCTGCCCAAGAAGCAATTTTCGGTAGAAGGTAACCGCCTTGCACACGGCTCTCAGATGTGGATATCCGTTAGTGAAATGTTACAACGGACAGTCGAACGTTACACTCAGCGATTTCACCGAGTTCCGAGCCCGCGGAAATGTTAATTCAATTTCAGCGAAATTGGCTCTATTTCTACAAACACCTTAGCTCGCATTCTTCCGGCAATCTATATGTTTCGATATCTCGAAACATTTCGCCCGGTGTGGATAAACTGAGTTATTGAAACTTTGCTCTAACGCTAAACCGATATCCCTTTTGTCTTGACTGTCCCCCACTACTATACAGATATCCTCTGTATAGAAGGAAAGCTCGCGGCCATATCTATACAATATACATCCCCCGCGTCTATAAATCGTTCTCACCCTTCGCTGCGCGCACGGCCGGAATCCACTTTTCTTTTTACCCCTCGCTTTGTATACGATGCGCCCGTTTTGCCGTGTTTCCTGATTATGATTGTTATTTTTATTCGTCAACATCGGCACTGCAGATCTTCGGATCGGATTTCGAGCCAAAACTGAAATACACTATTGTATAATACCGAAACGAGGAGAAGATGGAAAACCGAGAGGTCGAGAAGAATCTGCGGAGGATCACGTACAGAAGGAGCTTGAATAAGCGATCGATCGGGTTAGCAAGCAGAGAGCTAGCCGAATCCCGCTTTAATTAAAAAGATTCCCGGTGGAGTATACGCGGTATATAGAGGTGCGCGCTAGGGGTGTTATGTACAGGCTCGATCGAAGAGAAGAAACGAGAATCCGAGAACAAACAGCTTTTGTCGACACGAAGTCTTCGGCTCATGCACGCACAAAGTAGTTTGTGAGAGCCGCCAACGAGCATAGTGCAGGTAACTGCGAGTTCTCGCACCCCGACGGTGTTAAGCCAAAAGGCAGCTCGCTGCAAGAGGTAAACGCAGCCGCAAGTCCTGCTTGCACCAAAGTAGCTAGACTCCGCACGAGGTCGCACAAAGCCGCGCGCGCGCGCACACATTCACTCGCTCGGACTATATAGCTAGCGCTAACAAAACCCGCGCGCACTCGAAATGAAACAGCTGCCGCCATTGAAAAGAAGAGGAGGAAATCGGCTCGATTCGCTGGGCTAAATTGAAATCCGGAATCTTAGGAGCTAGTCCAGCCGCGAGCAACGGTGAGCGAGTGCTTTTCCAAAGCGGCAGATCGCACCCTCGACTCTCTGCACGCGAACTCGCGTTGATGCTTTCTTTCCAGCCGCCACCGCTGTGCCACCTGCATTGCGTCTTGAGAGTGGAAATATATCCCAGGGCCGCACGACGACGCTTCTCTTGCCGCACTCTCTCTCTCTCTCTCTCTCTCTCTCTCTTGCGGCTTTCTTCCATTCTTCCGCCTCCTTAAGGTCCGACCGTGCAAGCTTTTCTTTTCTACCACGCGCGGCTTTTCCTCCTCCCTGTGCCCGAGCTTTCTCCTCTCGAGAGCTAAGACAGCTGCTTGCCTAGCTCCTGCCTGCCCCTCTAGCTTCCTTCTTTTCGGCCTGCGCGCTGCACTCCGCCTCGCTACTTACCTCCGGTTCCACTGAATTAAGCCGAGGCAAGTCAATTGGAAAAGTTTTTATTGGTCTGACGTTTAGGAATTCCACGACGAGTGAGCCCATATCGTTTCGATTCGACTACGGCCTCCTTCCCCTCTTTCTTTTTCTTATATTCCTCTTCTTTTGCTCGATGCCCTTCTATACCTCTTCCTATTATGCTTTCACGCTTCTATCGGACCGATCGTAGCTTCTATCGGAACGATCTTCTCTCTTGCCTTTTCCCTTCTTCAATCTTCATATGTTCTCTTCTTGTGTACCTTTCAGAGACCTTTTTCGCGGCTGAGACGTCTTCACCTCAACTTATTACCATAACTTAATTTGCATTTTATATCATTTTCGGCGCTTACTCATATTATTGCTGCGTGCTATCCACATACCATTTCACGAAGAATTTAGAATACACATAACTGCATGAACTTCAACAACAATCAGTAAGCTCCGAAGGCCGAGAAAGTGCGGTTGACCAATAAATGCAAATGTACTTCACGATGGCAGACAAGCAGGGAGCCGAGGGAATCGAGAGGAGAAGTGTTCGCAACATATAATTAACGTGAAACTATAGGAGTAACGGTAATGGACGTTTAAATTATGCATTGGTCTCAGCGTTAGAGAGCTAATTAGTTATTTATACATTCTAAAGTGGGGTGTGAGTTAGTGTCAATGATTAAGGGAGAGTTTTGCGCCGAGTATTTAACTTGAACCATCTAGAGTTTGCAAAGTCGTCGAGGAGATGCCAAATATAGAGAGACTTTCAAAGAAAGAGATGGTAGGGGCAAAAAAGAGCTAAAGTATAAGAGAGAGAGAGAGAGAGAGAGAGAGGGAAGAACAAGAAGCGCGTAGAAGAGAACGACGTTGCGGATGCTAAACTGTTGCGACGGTACACGACAGTTCGCGAGGGAATAGTTTCCTGCGCTTGCGCAAATTTAAAAGCTGTATTCCCGGAAAATTCTCTTGGGGGTAAGAAAGTGCTTGAAGTGGAAAATCTTTTGCCTCGTTTCTTGCTGCTGGTCTGGCGCATTATATAGTCGCTATTAAATACAACTATCGGCTCTTGTTAAACATATACATAAGCAATTACTTCCTATACTTAGTTTTATACTTTTTATACCCACGATAATTAGAGCTAATTGGAGCAAGAAATCGAGGCGGCATCTTTTTCGGATTATGACCCAATAGCGATAGCCAGGCATGTAAGGACTGCAAGCTCTCATTCTTCGCAAACGGAGCAACGGCACTTGGAGCCGCTCCAAAAGGGAGGAGTTTCTCTCCGCAAGTGGACGAATACTTTTGATCTTGGGTATAACGGACGCGCTTTCACCTTCTTTCGGAAAAAAAAAAACGGAAAGCCACTCAGGCGCTGAGGCTATCGCAGCTCGGCTACACCAGCTATACACGTCGGCCGAGCCTGTTGAATCATTAAAGATGGAGGAGGAAAAAGGAAATGCCAAGGAAAGGGAAAAACTCGCTGCGGTTTCTGCGTTCGAGCATGCGTTAGTATATAGGTATACGGGGATACGAAAGGGAGGGAAAAACGAGCAAGCAGTCGAAGACTGTGAAAGGCAAAAGGCTGAGGAGCCCCTATAACCATCCTTCCCCCCCCCCCCCACTCCGATACCCGAGAGGAAGCAAGGGGACCGTGCGTAAAAGAAAAATAGAAAAGATCTCACTTTGAGGAGCTATTTGGCATGCTACCCGCGGCTTAATCTGGCGCGCTCCTCTGCGCAGCGCTCGCGATCGGCACCGGAGAGTAGCCTTCGTCAGTGCTGCCGGCTGTAGTGCTGCTTCCTCGCTTATACCACTACGTGCTTGCACGAGTTTCTTTTCCGAATCATAAAGTTCAACAGCACTTGATAACGTTTTCGACTGCGGTCCGCGCAGCGAATACGCCTCGTTCGATCGCGAGACGTATGAGGAATTTCAATTTTTTAACCAGCCAGCCACGCCACTCGCACACCCACTTTCCCCTCCGTGTATCGGACAACGAATTTTTCCCAATCGAATATTATTGCGCTAAACAGTCGGTTATTTCATATATCGCGCGTTATGAATTTTTTACAGATTCCCCCAAAGTGTACGCCACACACGAGGGGGGCGAAAAAACTGACCAATATTTTCGAATCGTGATATTTATTGCTTCATCTCCTGCTGGATTCAACCAGCGCTGCGAGCTTAAATTGCTTTACATTGTTTTTTTTTCTGACGGAATTTTTTCGAACGTGCACTGACTATAAATTTTCCCGCACAGGTTTTTCGGGGAATGGCTCAATTTGTCAATTACCTGTAGCTAGTACAACGCAATAAACTGCCCTTTTTTTGGAAATAACCTCTCGTTATCCATGCGTCCGATTTGATTAGTATCTGATTTTTTTTGTATCGTCGATATCTTCATTACGTTCGAATATCCCGTCGAAACAGTGGCGATGTTTGATTGCGTTAGCATCACCAGAGGAAAATTAAATATTCGACGTCGTTGTAATCACGAGGTATATATACGCGCTGATTCTCTATTTTACATCACTAGAAATGCCACTCAATTATACGGGTTATATTTTATAACCGTTTATATACGCGTTTGCAGTCCAACATTTTGAAAAAATATGATGCAATGTATAGAAGCCGCTGCTTTTGGTCACGTTTAGCCTAAAGTTCAAACAAAAATAAAAACAAAAACACGAGTATAGGTACACGATGTTCATCCGCGTGAAATTCGGACGAAACTTAGCAAGCGCAGTAGCTGCACGTCGCCAGATCGGCAGAGAGACTCATCCTCTGTTTGAGCTTGCGCAAAATTAAAAAGCACCTCACGCGCGCCAGCAGCCATTACCGCGAGGTAAACATACGAGCTGCGTACACGCGCAGAATACCTTTTGCAACGCGCGTGGCAATTTAAAAAGCGACGCTACGCGCGCCCTTTGCCCAGCCCCGCACTCGGTTCGCGAATCACGTTAATTTCTCCCACGACACAGGCTAACTTGTTAATCTTGCTTATCTCTGCCCCTACTGGCTCGTTTTATTGGATCTAACGAGGACGCGGACCTTCTCTTCGAATAATTTTTTACCCCGAAATTCTCGAATAATCTGTTCCGTTGCGGCTTTGTTTTTTAAATTTTTGAGAAAAATGCTCCAGTGTAAAATAAATAGGATGAAATGGTTTTCGAAAATCTGGCAAGGAAGCGTATACACGATCAAATTGACATGCACCAGGGAGCGAGTGTACGTCCGGAGGGGTTTACGTGGTTGCGCGGGCGCCTTACTGAGTCCACGATATACAGAACGCGATATATATATAGGTAAAAGCGTCAAGAGTTATAGGCGTGCTTAGCCTCGGGCTGTGTAGCCGGAAATAAAGTCGTGCAAGATCATTGGCCTGTGCACGTATAGAGATCTAGATACAAAGAGGCGGAAGAAAAAAATAAATGTGCCCACTTTTCCGTCTCACTCGCCGAACCATTTTTCTCTCCGGTTTCCCACGTATAAGTGAACTTGAAGCATATACGAGTCAAGGATATTCAAACCCTCGGCGTAGCGGTACAGAGTATACACTGCACGCGTCGACACACGCTGTGGTTCGGTTCCGATCATTTTCGGCGCGTCATATCGAGAAACAGCTTCGCAGCGATTCTATTCATCAAACTTTTACTCGCAATTTACCGCGTACAGGGCGACTCCGGCGGATAAGAAATAAATGGCACGGCGAGCAGACGCAGAGGGTGGAATTCTCGAAGGGGCTTGTTTCTCCGCTCCACCGGCTTATATTCCCGTTCCTCAGGCCGATATACCAGCAGCTAGTGCGCGGGTGTCTACTCAGCATACGTTACACACACGTGCGATTGTGCGCGCGCGCGCGCGAGCTCTGCTTGCCAAGAGCAGAGTCGTGTTCCCGTACGGTCAATGACGTATACGCTGTGCCTAATCACGTCTCGTGGGATGCATCGAGATTTAAAATTCATGAAAATTGCCGCTAAAACCTCGGCTAAAACCAGATGCTCCTTACAGCTTCCTTCCGTAGAACGTTAAGAGTTCTTTATGCTGCAAGGGCAGACTTTTGGCAATTTTACGATGTATTATATGACAGAAATCAATAAAAATCGTTGTTTTATATTTGTTCATTTAACAGCTAGACTATTAACAATTGTGGATATTTGAAAACGGTCTCGATGTATCGACTTCCAAGCTATTCTAACTCTTTTATGAGAATTCGATATGTGGAAAATCAACGAAAAATGTCAGTTTTGGAATAACAAATACTTCATCTGATACGAGTTTATATAACACATATGAATGTCTGAACGTTAAAAAAGTCGAATTTCATTGACTGATATTTATTTACATGCACATACCTATACCTTTTGCTTTTTTTTTCAAATATTGAATAATCTGAAGCCAGACGAGTAGATTCATTTGAAGATTAAAAGTGCAACGAGTATATTCATAAATTAAAAAGCACTGAATAATAATATTATTATAAAGTCGCATATATATAAATTTTAAATGACGCTTATAAAAGCGTTAAAACTCCATTTTTATCAGAATAAGATTATCTCTCCTTCAAAAAAAGTTAAGGCATTCCTGCGTATACTGGTTTCAGTCGTTCATCATTCAGCATTGCTAAGGACAGCAAGACGCAGAAAAGTGCGATGCAAAATTGGAAAAGAGTAAGAAGGAACAAGTGCGGAGACGAGGAGAATCACGTAGACGAAAATCGGGTCGTCTCCTTTGTGCAAAAGCAAGAGATACACTTGCGGCAGCCGGAGTCTGCCGGGTCGTCGCAAGTCAGCCGTGGGAATAAGTTATGAACTCTATGCATTTTAAATGACTAAATCTCTGGACCGAACATGCTCTTTGCCGAGCTTTTTCTTTTCGAGGGAGGTGCATTATTGGCCTGACAATCTCTTTCACGGCCTCGCCGTCTCGAAAACTCGGCACTGCCTACAACAATTTCCTTTATTATTCCGTGCCTTTTATTTCATGCTATTTAATTATGATCATACATCAACATAATTTTGTATATTCGAACAAAACAAAGACAATTTCGCAACACTATCATTTCAAGTTTAAGTAATGCAAGTTATTTGCACAAGTGCAGAAGAGACGAGAAAACGCGGTCTTTCACCGTTCTTTCGCCTTAGCTTCCGTCAAGCCGTTCGCGGCGTAAGTCGTAAGAACGCATTTTACTGCCTCGTAAAAATGACTAAAATTAGATTAACACGCGGCTTCGCTTCGACGCTCGAGCGAGCTTCCGCACATACTATAATAAGAGATTCTTCAACACATATGCGCTAACTTATACATTCATGCAAAGCACACCGAGATTTCATGGTTACACAAATCTGTCTTAATTTTGTACTACCTTGTTGTATCGTATGCACAGACAACCAACTTTTGATTTAGTGCCAGTCGAAGTGATGATAGAGAAGGATAAAAAAAAATGAAATAGTGAAGAGGATGTATAGGATGAAAGAATGCAAAGTCGCTGGCTAGTATTGCAGAATGTGATACGAGTAGGTCCATTTATATTGCCAGACTCTTGTGAAAGTTATGAGCAAGATTTTATCACATGCACACATTTCCAATTGACGTGTTTCGATTGCTTCCACAGACAGTCAGACCGCGCTTTGTAACTTTAACGAATGGACCGATTTACTACTATTGCTGTTTTTGATTTATTGATTATAATTTCACTGTTGTAATACTGTTTTCTTTTGGTTTAGCAATTCCTGATGCATATCATTTACCACAAGAGATATGTAAATTGAATTTTGTTTAGAATTTAAACGAAAGAACGCTCGTAAAGATGAGTTAAAAATTTAAATTCCCATCATAATGAAGTATATTAGCGAGTACACAGTAAATTGCCATAACATAATTACCTCAGCATAATGGGGTACGAAATTAGGTAATGAGTTTGAAATGTTAATTTAGCGTTACAAAGCTCATCTTGGCAAAGCGACTATACAAAGCGAGATAAGTTATGCCATTGCAGCGTGTCGTTCCAGCGGCGCTTAATTATAAAAGAAAATTCATGAGTATAAGCGAGATTTTTGACAATCTTTACGTTAGCACACAGCAGTACATGCGTCGCCTCGGTTTTGGCTTTTGATCCTCTGGAGTCAGGTAAATGAAATTTATCAAGCAGGTTTGCGCTTCCAAGATAGTTACGAGCAGTTGCTAGGAAAAGACGTTCGCAGAGCCTATACGCTAGGCTCTCCAGGGTGCGACACGGTGCGAGCGGCGTCGAGAATGATTTAATAATGCGTGCAGCATTAGTCGAGTCGGGTGAACGTAAGCAAGGATAATCCTTTTAACCAGTTGTCTAGCAACCCCTTTAACCTCGCTACATCCAGGCGACAACTAATTCTGCCGGATATTGCTTACCATCAGGGGTACGCGCGCGTCCTCGCTATATATACCTATACGCAGAGAGAGAGATCCGCACGCATGAGAAAGAAAGCTCGAGTATGCGCCAGCCGAGAGGGGGAGAGAGCCTCACGGTTCGCCGTCGTGCAGTAGTTGCACGCGAGGAGCGCGAGGGTGCCTGGATTATTACATGATTTTCAAGTTTATTGCCGAGAAAGGGTTCAAGGACGACGACACTCACGTGCCCGCACTATTAACCTCGAACCCTTACAACGTATGCTATTCCGGGGCTTGGGGTGCGAAAAGCATTTTTAGTGCCCTCGTAGTTTCACTTTAGTGGCAATAAATTTCCATAATATTTCTCTCTTTTTGCAATTCGCTCAATCTGTGACGTTTTGAGTTCACACGAGCTTAGCTTTGTATTTTTAGCGATCAGCGGTGCTAATCCTACGATCAATATCGAATTGATAGTAGGTATTTTTGAATTTCGACCTTTCGAATTCTACTGCATGGCAATTTATAAACTTTCGAGCATTACACTTTCAGTGAGATTCAACTAGATTTAGCGAAAGTATTATCCACCAAGGTATATAGGATCGATGAGAAATGTTTAGAAGTATTTATATGAAAGGAACGCAGCGCAGACTCCCGCCTTTTTTCAGAGCTAAGCAAAATTCCATAAAGATAACATCCAATAAAAGTATAAGTGTTTCAGATTCCTCGGTTCAAATCGCATGGATGCGTAGAGCCGGTGAACCCTGCGGTCGAGCGAAGCTACCATCCGACCGCGGGAAACATGAATTTCAAGAAAAATTCGCTTCGAAGCATCCATATATCTCAAATTCATCATCGTATCGCCTACAGCTAGCTGGACTGTCACTTGGTCCTGTGTCGCGTCGGAACGTACGTAGACTCGTACTACTGCGGACTATTTGAGGCCGGTATACGGTAGTGTCAGACTCATAAAGGAAATACTCCAATCTTTCGGGCAGATGAGAGCGAATCCGGAGATGTACCAGCTCTCAGCTACACAAAAAGATCACACGGTCGCCGCAATTGATGGCCGCGTGGAATAGAAGATAGAAGAAGGCGCACGAATGCCGTGTCGGTGTTATACTGCAGCGTAGTTCGTTCCACTCGGAAGGTGCAGGCTTTCGCCGCTGGCGTAAAGCAACATATTATTCTGCTGCACACCTATATACTGGAATACATGTGGACTTTACGATCTCGTAAAATGAAATGAACTTTAATATTAGAATGCTATATATATATATATATATATAGTTGAGTTTTCATTTTCACGCTCGTCTTGCGCCGTGCGATGAGAAAAAATCTGCCAAGGCTGATATACGCAGGCAAGCGATGTTTATGAGCGGAAAGTGCGATGGGGCGCTTGTACACTTAACTAACTGTAGGATGAGTCGTTATCTTTAGACTCTCATTTAACAACGTGCTTCGAAATGCGAAAGAATGGTTATCGATTGTTCGCAATTTTTGCATGTGCATTAAAATGAAATGTAAAGATTTTGCAAGGGATTTGGGTTGAGCGCATCGGCTAGTCATGGATTGAAATCGCAACTTTCCAAGTTCCCGGCAAGCAAAAGCCTCGTGTTAAAGGCGGCTCTCAATTCCGCTTTTACTTGGCTTAATGATGAAAGCCTATACGCCTCTTAGAGGCTCTCATTCGCGGAAATAATGAAGAAAGTTCCAAGATGACTTGGACGCGCGGCTTTCAGCGTGGCGAAACTGCCTCTACAGAGCCAGCCTTGGCTTTCGAAATTACGGAAGTTGACGATCGGAATTGATTAGGCTATTTCACAGCGACGAAACCGCGCGCGTATACGCAATACATATAGAGTCACGGCCAGTAAGTCGGAATTCGCCAAGAAGCGCGCGGAGTTCAATCAACATATGCTATTCAGATACACGGAGTAGGGAGTAGAGGGAACTATCAAACCGCACGCGGATGACAGGACTCTTCGCCTTTGCTTCAACCTGCGGCAGCATGCGTAAATAAGCATATGCGGAGGCCGTGTACGAGTGAGATAGCGATGCAGCCGCGCGAGCTTCTCGGCGTAGAACATAGCTCCTGACGAGGATTCTCTCCTGAAAATCGCTTTCCACATTCGCCTTGCCCGCAATGCGCGAGCCACAGCCTCCGTGTGTGTGTGTACATAGATGAACGCCGCTACCGACGTACGAATATGTATATCGGGGAAAGCCAGAGCAGGCGGTTATTGCGGGCGTTCCAGCATATAGCCAATGCACTTAACGTAAACAGTAAACCAAGTAATGGCTCGGCGATGCAGCAGCCTCGTCCTCGTAATGGCTCGATCCCCAGCTCCTGCTCTGGGCTCTGGCTGATGGCACACGGAGGCCTAGCTTCTCTCTCGTCGGCTCTTGCTGCCGATGCGAAGCTTGCGACGCTGCATGCACTGCCTTAGTGCTCTCGAGGCTCGTTTGTTGCGACGTCTCGGCGCTGCAGTCGACAGCCATATGGATGAGTTACCGCTAGCTAGCGACTATAGGGAATATAGCCCGCCAGGAGAGCACCCCACCTATCGGATTACAGAAATTCGCCGATGTGCCGCCGCTGCATCAACTCGGATGATCCCTCCGTTGCTCTGCTTTCTCTTCTATACGTTAATGCAACGCATTCCGCGATCATCATAATGACTTGATCGTTTGCGCGCTTGCGATCGTCTATCCGTTCGTTCATTCCAATATGTATAGAGATGCATCGCCTAAATCAATGAGTTCCTATTCCAATTTATATGAAAAGAAAAGTTAATGTATAACGTAAAATATTTTTATCTTTAGACACGAACATCAAAAGTATAGAGTATCCAAAAATGTAAAAGCTTAAAAATGAGCTTTTAAGCGGCGAGTCTAGCTTTAGCCTCGTAAATGAAAACCAAGTGGAGCATCATTAATATTTCATGCAGCAGGATGTGCTTTCTCGCGTATCGCTTTTTCAAGGCGTTATTATTATGTATATTGCATTATTACACTCGACCTAAAATTCATTTTCAAGGAAATTGTCATTTAACTTCGTCAAGCGCTTTGAGCTGAAAGAGACCCATTGTACCTGCTTTCTGTTCTCTGATGCAAATAAGCAAATAAAATTGGGTCGACTCTGACAATTCGTTTCATATTACACGTAAAAGGTAATCATGCACTTGTAAAAGCTAAGATTTGAAAATTAAAAAATTACTTTTGAAAACCAGCTTTATAAACTAACTTTATTCATCATTATGTTGCAACGCAAAATGCACTAAAAAATTAATAAGGTTTAGTTTAAAAAAGTGGCAATGCCAGAAAGTATATATAGGTGTAAATAAAAAGGTGCTATAGCGAAGCAGCGGGGAAAGAAAGCTGGTTGCGATAAAAAGAGAAAACATGAATTACGACAAAAGAAATAGAAGTGAGCGCACGGAAGAGCCTGTCTGGAGAGAGAGAGAGAGAGAGAGAGAGAGAGAGAGAGAGAGAGAGAGAGAGAGAGAGCAGACAGGTCTTCGTGCGCTCACTTCTATTTCTTTTTGTCGTAATTCATGTTTTCTCTTTTATCCGCAAACCAGCTTTCTTTCCCGCTTGCTTCGCTATAGCACCTTTTATTCTACTATATATATTTCTGCATTGCACCCTTTTAAACTAAACCTTATTATTTTTAGTGCATTTGGCGTTGCAACATAATGTGAATAAAGTTAGTTTATAAAGCTGGTTTCAAAGTAATTTTTTAATTTCAAATCTTAGCTTTTACAAGTGCATGATTACTTTACGTGTAATATGAAACGATGTCAGAGTCGACGCCCCAATTTTTATTTGCTTATTTGCATCAGAGAACAGAAAGCAGGTACAATGGGTCTCTTTCAGCTCAAAGCGCTGACGGAAGTTAAATGACAATTTCCTTGAAAATGAATTTTAGGTCGAGTGTAATAATGCAACTATACATAAATAATACGCCTTGAAAAAGCGATACGCGAGAAGCACATCCTGCTGCATGAAATATTAATGATGCTCCACTTGTTTTCATTTACGAGCTAAAGCTAGACTCGCCGCTTAAAAGCTCATTTTTAACTTTTACATTTTTGGATACTCTATATTTTGATGTTCGTGTCTAAACGATAAAAATATTTACGTTTACATTAACTTTTCTTTCATATAATTGGAATAGGAACTCATTATTTAGCGCGATGGCATCTCTATACCATATTGGAATGAACGAAGCGGATAGACGGATGCGCAAGCGCGGCAAACGCATCAAGTCATTGATGATGATCGGCGAATGCGTTGCATTATACGTATAGAAGACAAGCAGAGCAACGGAGGATTCATCGGAGGACTGGCATTTTTGTTTGGACGTGTCGGGGCGGGCACCGCAGGTCCTTGGCGGCAATCTATGCTGGTACATGACACGGCCCTGAATGGTGAGTTAATAGGTGGAGCTAGGTGCTCCTCGTAGCGGACTATAGCGGTGGGCAGGTGAGTATTTGCCCTATAGTCTCTAGCCCGCCAGGAAGGAAGTCAGCCCATCTAAGTCCGGTGCTTACAAAGCTAACATCTCAGCCGATATGTGCGTGCGTTCGCCGCACAGGGCCAGCGCCGCAGATGTCGCAACAGCACGACATGCACCCTCGTCGGAGGAGAGCCTAAAGGGCGAAAGTTCGCACCTCGCCACGTCGCAAGCTTCGGCATTGGCGTGCAGCAAGAGCGCGACGAGAGAGGAAGGCTTAGGGCGTTCAGCACGCCTTCACCAGTTGTGCGCCATCCCGCACAGAGGCCCGCAGCAAGGAAGTCTGGGGATCCGAGGGCCACTTGACAGGTCTGAGCCGCTAGCTGCATCGCCCGTAGAATGCATTATTGGTTCTGTTTTTACGGTAAGATGAGGCTACGGGTTTTGGCTTTAGTACTGGGCGCTGGTAATGCGGAATCCCGGTGCCCTTATTACCTAGTTCCCGTGTCCATTCGACAGTTCAGTATTAGGCTTTCCCGCAAGATAATACAGTACTTCGTCGATACGTCGGATAGGGTTCCGCACCGGGTATGTCTCATCTTAATTACATAGTATCTACAACAAACGGAAAAATAACTAAACAGTCAGAAGATAAGTTCTTTGATGCTGCTTAGAACTACCGAACATGCAACGAGTCATATGCGGAGGGTCAATAGGCCCAAAGAAATGTGTAATAGGAGCTATAAAAAAGAGCTATGCTGAAGTCGCGAGGTCTAGGCTTTTACTCCAGTGGTAAAAAGTAGGAATAAACCCAAGTGGATGCCATCATAAATATTAGTCTCATGAGAGAGGCACGGATGATTGTGCTACTTGTCTCGAGAGCGCGTCATCGCTTTTTCAAGGGCGTCGTGCATCTGTATTGATGTCATATTGTCGCATATTCAGCTAACTACCTCTCACTCCGTACACAGGCCTCCCGCAAAAATTGCTTACTATTTATGTCATGACGGGAAATCTGTGCCATTGCAAAGCGTTTGCGAGGGTACGAAGGCACAGAGCGATATGTGAGATCGGCCTTGGATCAATACCGAGACCCAGTGTGCGGTTTGATGATGCTTCCTGCTTCTCTGTCTCTGGATGGCAAATAAGTCCATACTAATCAAAACTGCTGACGCTCGCGTGTGACTTCTGCTGGAAACTAAAGCATTATGTCGTTTTCGCATAATTTGAAACTCAGTGAGAAAGGTAGATCATCCATGTCGCTATTCATATGGGGCATCGAAAGGAATTTAAGAAAATTATAAGAAGATCTCTTTTTCTGGGAAAAGGCCACTTTCACGATTAGAAAACATCTCCGTATTAATTCTCAGCTAATGTGTACTGGTGTGATGACGAGGCGGCCAAAGCGTGCATCTAAAATATAATCTGAATAGGGGTTCGCTTATGTTAAAATGGTGGGACATGCCAATAGAAGTGTACTACGTTAGAGTTAATATAAAAAGGTGCTATAGCGACAATTAGCAGCGGGGACAAGAGAAGCCGGTTGATAAATCAAGAGAATAACATCGAACTTTTACCCGACGATAATTGTAACGAAAAGCCAAGTGACGTGGACATGCCTGTAGAGGGATGTGTTCGACCACGGCCGTCGCCAAGCCGCCGCAGAGTCACAAGGTCATCCTTGCTGAATCTTCTCCTCATTAGTCGCGCGAGAGAAGATGTAGATGAGAGAGTAGAGTGTTTTTTATTTTTTCTTTTGAAAGAGCGCCTCTAAGAGCGCGTATAGCTTTCATGCATTAAGCCAAGTAAAAGCGGAATTGAGCAGGCCGCCTTTAACAGCGAGCTTTTGCTTGCCGGGAACTTGCGGAAGTTCGCGATTTCCAAAATCATGACTAGCCGAGCGCTCAACCCAAATCCCTGTGCAAAACTTTACATTTCATTGTAATGCACATGCAAAAAATTGCGAACAATCAGATAACCATTCTTCGGCTTTCGAAGGCACGTTGTTAAATGAGAGTCTAAGATAATCGATCATCCTACAGTTAGTTAAAGTGTAGCAAGCGCGCCATGCGCACTGTTCCGCTCATAAAGCATCGCTTGCGCTGCGTATATGGCAGCCTTGGCAGATTTTTTTCTGCACATCGCACGGCGCAAGACGAGCGTGAAAATGAAAGATCAACCTATAGTATATATATAGTATATATAAGCATCTAATATAAAGTTTCCCAATTTTTCGCCCCATTTTTTTTAAGAGATGTAAAGTGCCACATGTATTCCAGTGGATATAGGTGTGCAGGCAGAAACTAATATGTTGCTTTACGCAGCGGCGAAAGCCTGCACCTTCCGATGAAGAACTACGGGCTGGGCAGTATAAGCACGCGACACGGCATTCGTGCGCGCCTCTTCTATCTTCTATCCGACGCGGCCATCACAATTTTTTGCGGCGACCGCTGGTGATCTTTTGTGTAGCTGAGAGCTGGGTAACAATCTGCGGATTCGCTCTCATCTGCCCGAAAGATGGATATTTCTTTATGAGTCTGACACTACGTATACCGGCCTCAAAATAGTCCGCAGAGTACGAGTCTACGTAGGCGTTCCGACGCGCAACAGGACCAAGCTGACAGTCCAGCTAGCTGTAGGCCGATACGATGATGAATTGAGCTTATATGGATGCTCGAAGCGAAGTTTTTTCTTGAAATTGCATGTTTCGCGCGCGTCGATGGTAGCTTCGCTGCGACCGCAGGGTTCCGCGCTCTACGCATCCATGCGATCTTGAACCGAGGATCTGAAAACACCTTATACTTTTATGTGGATGTTATCTTTATGAATTTTGCTTAGCTCCTGAAAAAGCGGGAGTCTGCGCTGCGTTCCTTTCCATATAAATACTTCTAAACATTTCTCATCGATCCTATATACTGGTGGATAATACTTTTCAGCTTAAATCTAGTGAATCTGACTGAAAGTGTAATGCTCGAAAGTTTATTAAAATTGCCATGGCAGTGAATTCGAAAGTCGAATAATCAAAATACCTACTATGCAATCGATATTGATCGTAGGATTAGCACCGCTGACGCTAAAAATACAAAGCTAAGCTCGTGTGAACATCAAACGTCACAGATTGAGCGAATTGCAAAAAGAGAGAATATTAGGAAATTTATGGCCACTAAAGCTGAAACTACGAGGGCACTAAAATGCTTTCGCACCCCAAGCCCGGAAATAGCTACGATGTAAAGGTTGCGAGGTTAATACGTGCCGGGCACGTGAGTGTCGTCGTCTTGCAACCCTTTCCTCGCAATAAACTGAAAATCATGTAATAATCCAGGGCACCCTCGGCTCCCTCGCGTGCAACTACTGGGGCAGGTCGACGCGTTAACGTGAGGCTCTCTCCACCTCTCGCGGCGCATACTCGAGCTTTCTTCTCCATGGCGTGCGATCTCTCTCTCTGCGTATAGGTATATGATAGCGAGGACGCGCGCAGGGTACCCTGATGTAAGCAAATATCCGGCAGAATTAGTTGTTCGCCTGGATGTAAGCGAGTTAGGGTTGGCTAGACAACTGTGTAAAAGGATTATCCTTGCTTACGTTCACCCGCTGCGACTAATGCTGGCAGGCGCATTATTAAATGCATTCTCGACGCCGCCTCGCAGCCGTGTCGCACGCTGGGAGAGCCTAGCGATAGCTCTGCGAACGTTTTCGCTAGCAACTGCCGTAACTATCTGAAGGCAAACCTGGTTGATAAATTTCATTTACCTGACTCGCAAGAGGATACAAAAGCCAAAACCGAGGCGACGCATGTACTGCTGTGTGCTAAAACAGTAAAGATTGTCAAAAAATCTCGGCTTATACTGCATGAATTGTCCGTTTAATAATTAAGCGCCGCTGGAACGACACGCTGCAAATGGCAATAATTTATCTCGCTTTGTATAGTCCTTTGCCAAGATAGGCTTTGTAACGCTAAAGTAAACATTATCAAACCATTCTAATTTCGTACGCGGATTATGCTGAGGTAATTATTTAATGGCAATTTACTGTGTAGCTCGCTAATAACTCATTTATGATGGGAATTAAATTTTTAACTGCATCATTTACGCAGCGTCTTTCAGTTTAAATTCTAAACAAAATTCAATTTATCATATCTCTTGTGGTAAATGATATGCATCGAGGAAATTGCTAAACCAAAAGAAATCAGTATTAACCAACAGTGAAATTATAATCAATAAATCAAAACAGCAATAGTAGTAAATCGGTCCATTCCGTTAAAGGTTTAACAAAGGCGTCTGACTGTCTGGGAAGGCATCGAAACACGTTCAATTGGAAATGTGTGGGCATGTGATAAAATCTTGCTCATAACTTTCAGCAAGAGTCTGCAATATGAAATGGACGCTTAGCTTTAATTCCCCACACCCTCGTATCACATTCTGCAATACTAGCCAGCGCCTTTGCATTCCTATCATCCTATACATCCTCTTCACTATTTCATTTTTTTTTAATCTTCTCTAATCATCACTCGACTGGCAGCTAATCAAAAAGTGGTTGTCTGTGCATACGATACACAAGGTAGTACAAAATTATAGCAGATTTGTGTAACCATGAATCTCGTGGCTTTGGCAATGAATGTATAATTAGCGCATTGTGTTGAAGAATCTCTATTATAGTAGTGCCGGAAGCTCGCTCGAGCGTCGAAGCGAAGCCGCGTGTTAATCTAATTTTAGTCATTTTTACGAGCAGTAAAATGCGTTCTTACGACTGACGCGCGAACGGCTTGACGAAGCTAAGGCGAACGAACGGTGAAAAGACCGCGTTTCTCGTCTCTTCTGCACTTGTGCAAATAACTTGCATTACTAAACTGAAATGATAGTGGTTGGGCGAAATTGTCCTTTGTTTTGTCGAATATACAAAAATTATGTTGATGTATGATCATAATTTAAATAGCATGAAATAAAGGCAGCGGAATAATAAAGGAACCACTTGTTGTAGGCAGTGCCGAGTTTTCGAGACGGCGAGGCCGTGAAAGAGATTGTCAGGCCATATGCACCTCCCTCGAAAAGAAAAAAGCTCGGCAAGAGCATGTTCGGTCCAGAGTTTATAGTCATTTAAAATGCATAGAGTTCATAACTTATTCCAC
>CM053168.1:60074007-60140732 GCA_012977825.3 Pteromalus puparum
CTAGGCAGCTGTGGGGTATTCCATCTGTTCGTGTGGTTTCGCAAATGCAGTTCCTACGAGAAAGTCTCTGGACTCGGCGAAATGTGCGTTGGCCGGAACGAGAGACGGGCTTTCTTTTCCTCCTCTCCTCTCTCCCTGCTCTACTCTCGTAGAGAGAGAGAGAGAGAGAGAGAGAGAGAGAGAGAGAGAGAGAGAGAGAGAGAGAGAGAGAGAGAGAGAGAGAAAGAAAGCCCGTTCTCTCCGGGAACGCAATTTCGCGAGTCAGAGACTTTCTCGTAGAGAATGCATTTTGAAGAACACACGAAGAGATGGAATCACGTGCGCTCCCAAGCTGCTAGGCTATTCGCATTTCGTCCCTTTACTATGTGTGTGATTTTGCCGGAGCTACACATCGCGACAATGATAGTGTGAAATCGATGGCCTGCTTATCTACTGTTGTCACAACAATAGCGTGCAATGTCGGATGTGTCTCGCACAAGAATTTTATTACGGATCTTTTCTTTTCATGATTTTAACATTATATATTCGAAGTGCTTATATCTCTCAGGCGTCAATAATCATTAGTGCAATATTGGAACTTTGCGGAAAGCCCGAATTGAACATTAATATGATTATCTGTATTGATGTTTAAAATTGCATTAAATAAATTCCGATAATTTACTATTGACAATTCACGAGAATCCCTTTTCCGTCGACAAATATGCAGTATTGCTTATCAGATACCGTTCATTACAAAAAGGAAATCTGAATTTGAGATCGGAATGACTGCCGCCGATTGCTCTTAAATAGCCGATATTATTAAAATTCAGAGAAATCGCTTAAAAACGCAAAGCATCACATGCGGGTGAAGGCTTAACGATATTCTGGTAACTTCCGGTCCCCGATGGTTAAAGTAATTCGATCAATGCCGGGTCGGGCTCTCATTGGATGTGGCTTAACGGCCGAATCAGCGAGCAGTGCCATTAGCAGGATTCAGGAATGGGGCAGAGAGAGACGCGGGCGATTCTAACGATCGAGCTCGACTAGCATTATACAGCGAGCTGCTAGGTACGATGCCAAGGGGATCCCGAAATTCCGAAGCGGCGAGTGTGTGGCGGTTGAGGCGACGAGTAGCGCGCAGGGCCGTTTTCCACAATTAGTGCGAGGTTCCAGTGAATTTCCTCGCGAACGCGTCCTAAAACAACGGAACTGCGTGCGTGGACTACAGCAGCGGGGTTAGCCCAAGTCCAAATGTCATGGGGTCAGCGCGATTCCTATACTTCCGAGTCGCTGCGTGGTACGCACGTGTGTGGCTGGCTTACGCTCAGCCTTTCCCTCTGTCTCTTTTACTCTGTTATCGCTGCGCGACGACCACCGTTGGCGCACTAACGAGCACGAGCACGTTGCCTGCTCCCTGTGTGTGCCTGAATGCAGCCTATGTATGACCGCCTGTTCGCTTCGCTCAAGCATTTTTGATAGCCCTTTGTAGTATACGCTTGCTCTACTCCTGTGTGTGCGCTTTGTGTCTCTCTCTCTCTCTCTTCGACGTCCTTTTGCTCCTGTGCTAGCAGCCATCGACCGCTTGGACAAATTGTTTTCGCTATTTTTTGGTTTACCAATTAAGCGTGTCCCTCACCCGCATCCTGTGTGTGACCTACATTTTTTTTTTTTTTATTTTTTATTGATGTATCCGTGAAAGCTTGGGCATAACCGTTTTCCCGATACGAAGTTTCGGATGATCCGATCCGAGCGATCGCCAAAGAAATTTTTTTCATGTAAAAATTGGTCCGGCAGATGCAGCGTCGCTACTTTTCAATCGTAAAACTGTTTTTTTTTTTAGATTTGAATTTTTTTGTATCCAGTCGCCAACGTAACGAAGCAAACAACGCGTTACGAGTTGTAACTTAATCAGAGAGCTGGGGGTAGCGCAGCAGCTGCAAACTAATGGGCAAACGTTAAATAGGATCCCAAGCGCATAAATCAGGGATTCAATCTTCAGCGTTTTCTTGCACCGAATTGTTCAAAGCTACGCCTAAAATTACGGCCGCGCTTTAGCCAGACCGCACAGAGGAGGGAGCGCATACGCACATCAGCCGAGTTGCCGAGGTTTTGCCAACGGCCGCCGGGGTCTTGAAGCCCTCTCGTCATGCAAGAGCAACGTATATATATATATAGTATAAAGCCCGCGCTTGGCTGACCGAAAGTCATTTCGCGGTCGGGCTTTAGTTTGGGAGCCGATAAGTTAATCTCGCCTGTCTACTCTTCGGCCTGCTAGTGACGTTGCCTTTGATTTATTAGAGAATGCCGATGAGCGTATACCGTGCGTAAACGGCGACAACGTCAGTCGACTGGAATCCCTCGTGACTCGATCATCCGTATCGTATTCCACAATGCCAATGTTGCTCACATACGATGCTTTTACAGACGTTAATCGAACTTCCTGTATACTCCGTGCACTCGAGCGGCCGGCATACTTACTGACATCTCGAGCTTTTAGGGCACGTTCGAGTGCTCCTGCGTCGTCTTTGCTCGGCGACTCTCTCTCTTGATTTTCACCCACCGCGCGCTCGACAGCTGCAATACATCATCCGATTGATTGCAAGTGAAACACACGGCTTTCCGATTCTATTTCCTCGGGTGTGTGTATGTGTCGTAAGCGTAATTCAGAGACGTCGTTGGGACGCTTGCAACAAAATAAACACGTACGCGCTGAGGTCGCGCAAGTGGTCCGTGATATTTCGCAAATAACAACAGCGCGTGATAACGAGCTTTCATCGATGAGAAGCGCATTAACGAGACACAATGAGGCAAATTAAATTTTCCCAGAGTAAACGCATAATGGCAGCAGCGGCAGCAGCAACAGCAAGTGGGCAAAAAGCAACGCGCATATCTCGTTGTATATATGCGGGTTGTATATACGTGCACGGCATATAATTCTATGCACACGACCTGATTCAATACAAAAGGTTAACGTATCGTTTGACCAGCGTCGAGCGCGCGCACGCGTCTATAGAGATGCGATAATCCGAAAAGCAGATAAATTCAAATGAGTAGCCTCGCTGCCGATACTATACCCGCGCGCAATATGCATATGATTTTAAAAAAACATTTCATCCCCACCCCCGCTTCTGCTACTGATGATGATCGCTGACTGTAATGCACCCGATAGGAAGAGCAAATAATTAATTTTGTCCGCCCGTATCGCTACCGAACTGCAGTTGATCCCCCGATTGCGCGGAAGCAACTATTATGCGCGCCTCGCACACACACACACACACACATATATATACAGCGCCGATAAAGCAAGAGCGCACTCGAGAGTCGAGGGGTGTATATTTGCAGTCGGTCTCGCAGTCTCCTCAGAAATTCGCCGCGTGCTCCGCCGAGAGAACGCGTCGAGCGATCTGCGGAGAAGAGAAAGCGCGAGGGTCAGACTATATGCGTTTAGAGGGCAGCTCAACATAGCTATACGCTTCCAATCCCCGTTATACTATACGCGAATAATGCTGGAGGCCCTCGACGAGCCGTGATTAACGCCGCAATAACGATTATTTATAGGCGTAAAACAGCGTTTCGCGCTGTCCACCCCAGCGCTATATACTCTGCCACCTCTTCAACTCGGCTCGCACTCGGTTCCTCCGACGCTAACCGAATCGAGCCCTGATTCAGCAGTTAGTCCAGCTCACGCAAAAATTTCGCGGGGTTCTCCGCACCGACGGTCCGAGAGAGAGAGAGAGATAGAGAGAGGGTGAGGCAGCTCGCTTTTCAATTACTTGCATGATCAATTTCGAACCGTGCAGTTGAAAAGACGAGGTGAAAGGGATCACAACGAACCCCCTCTGTGCACTCGTTTTCATATTTTTGGCTATCATTTTTACTCTCTCTCCCTCTCTCTCCCTCTCTCTCTCTCCCGCGGCGCCTCGCTTATCTGCGCCCTTTTTCATTGTCTGCGGGCATTATTTCATTCCCTTTGTAAGCCTCCTCCGACAACTCCGAACGTTTATACGTACTCGTGGTTCTCTACGGATTTAATTGAAAACTCCTCATCTTCAATCCTCATTATGGGTCATTCGCTCAAATTGCTCGACTGCGTATTATGCGATATTGATACGTTAAATTATGTCGCGTTTCCTTTGATGTGACCATCATATAATTATGACAGATGGATCTGATGAGTATAATCCTTCTGTATCTCGCGTACGTTTATACGATGGTATCGACGAGAAGATAAAACGCATGAAATTATTATTATAATCTCATTGATGCGCCTTTTAATCGTATAGAGTAAAATCAACGATACGAGAAAAAGAGTGATAAAAGTTAAATAACTCAATAACAAATTCATGCAGCACGATTTATAACTCCGAAGACCGATTACAATATTATTATGCGCTTAAACTTTCATCAATGTTTCTATATATGCAACGACGTCGTTATTTTCTGCTCCGCAATTATCGTGGACACGTTTATTAATAATGCCAGGGTGCGGTCGTATTTTTGCATTTAAATAAATTTAACTATTAAATCAAGGGATTTCATTAGCGAAATGACAGTGACAAAACGTTGGCTTTTCCAAGCGTACGTCCGTACTTTATTGCAGCTGTCAAGTCGACACCGAATGGAATCTATCGCGGTCAGTTATACCCGCTCGGACATAGTATTCGAATTAGCAGAGATAACGCGAAAACTAGAAGTATATTTTGTGCGTATTTAATTGACTTTATCAGCGGTACAATTCATCTTTGAACTAGCTACGCTGCAAAAGCAACGCTGCGCATATCGACAGGTTGATAAAGCAAATTTTTAAAGCATCCTATGCAAACAATGCACATGAAATACACTCCGAACTTCGCTTTGAATGTTGTATTATGACAGAGTCGGCAGGCAGGTGAGCAGTATAAAACAAAAGGATATTGTTATATCGCAATATTCTTAGTATTATTAATCCACTGCTATTTTTACAGAGTTCATTAGGATATTCAGGTCTTTATGAGCAGTAAATTATTTCGCAAAGAGGAAGCAGCTGCCGGTTAATCTTGAAAAAATAAGCTAAATAGAAACTCTTCCGCGAGTAAATAGACGGGCGCAAAGTCATACATTAATTTGAGGAAGTAACAGTTAATTTAGTTGGCTTAAATATTACTTGCGTCACAGCTAGAGATTTAACAGAGAGACGACGGCGCGCGAGTCCCTATGGCATTACTGGATCTGCTGCAGAGCAGAAAGTGTGTTCCCTCGAATGTGAGTAGTATTTACGTATAAACGTTCATGAATAATCGAGGGGTCTAGTGCACGACGTCTAGCGCACCACTTCCATTTTCGACGGTAATTGTCCCAAATTGGATGCGGAATTATCCTAGACGTGCGATGAAAAAGAAACTGTTAAGAGCCGCCGAGAAGAATCGAGTTTGCCTTCATAAAAATGAATTAATTTATAAAAGGCTTCGGGAACCGTACTTTATTTTTCAGAATCGAAGAAGCATCGCGACCGATGCGCGTCCAGGTAGAAGTGGCATTGTTTGAAATGCAGCGCGCAAGCTTTACTTTGAAAATCATTCCTCCGATACGCTTAAATAAGAGATATGAAATGAAGCGTATTTGCTTAATAAAAAGGATTCCTCAGGACTGCGCACTTATTCCCTTCTTTTTTTCCTCCATCAGTAGGGATCCTTCGCATTCGATAATGGTATCGGAATTCCATCTGCAAATGCCCTTGGTCTCTCTCTCTCTCTTCTTCTTCTTCTCTTCCAAGTCCTTCTCCCCTGTTCTCGTCCTCTTCCACCTCCGCAACACCGGCGATTCCATTGATCTTCCTCTCCCCCTCAATGGCTTGCTCGCATCTCTCTTTCTCGCTGTACTCCTTTTTCGCGAACGCTCTCCATCGCGTTGCAGCTCGTATATATGTATAAGCGTGATGAATTTTATTTGCGATAAGAATTTCGGTGCAAGAGAGAGAGAGAGAGAGAGAGAGAGAGAGAGAGTGAGTCGAAATGGCCATTTCTATGCGGACGATGACCAACGCTTGTGCGGCTAGTGGTACGAGTCGACTATTGCCCACAGGCAGTATGAACAGTTTCGCGAAGAATCCGCAGAATTCGATGCATACCTATGGACCGACCAGGGGAATAAATTAGAGTACGATCGCGAGCGGCTGCGTTTGGCTCGAGGTATGTTTGGAAGTTCGATTCGCTCTATGGCAAGTGCCCACACCCTCTTCGTGCATGTGGAATATCAAAAGGGAGTAAGTACGCGAGAGGAATATTCTTGTGTGTATAAAGAAAGCTCATCGTGGTCCCAACATTTGCCCCTCGCTACTCTTTTCTTTACCTTTGCATAGATACAGGTTTAAACTTTAATCGCGAAACTCGACGCTCGTTATAAACAGATTCTTTGGCATCGGCTATATACCCTTTTGGCTCGCTGATGAATTATTGATTTCGCGCGCGAGTAGGTATTCGAAGCATTGCCAGGCTCGCAGAAATGTGTATAGTTCAAGAGCATGATGCAAGCTCGATAGAGAGAGAGAGAGAGAGAGGCGGGAAAAAAGCAGGCAAAAACCAAGTGTCTTGAATATCGAATTCCGATCGCCGAATTCAGTCGCCGACGGTGCGATGTTAATTTGTTTTTGCACTGGACAGAGGGAATCGTCTCAACCGGCGTGCAGCGAGAGAGAGAGAGAGAGCGCGCTCTCGGAAAATCGATAAAACCAATAAGCCATGGCAATAACGTGCTAATATCCTGCGAAGACCATTCTTGCCGGCAGCGCTTTGCACCCGCGCGCGCGATGCCCGTATTCCGAGGGTGAGAGAGAGAGAGAGAGAGAGAGAGAGGAGGCGGTTTACGCTGTCTCAGTAATAATTGTCCTGGTGGCTCTCTGCTGGCAACGAGTCGTACACCAGCTATATAGGTGCAAACGCGAAAAGGCAAGAGTCGTCTCCCTCGCAGCTGGCGAAACAATAAAAGTGCGCGGATGGCCTGCAAATTCCAGCGCTCGCGTAATCGTTTAATATTGAATAATCGGCCGCCTCGTAAACAAGCTGACTGCCATTGCTAGTAGAGAAGGGGAGGGCGTTGGAAGACCGAAAATGAAGACTTTTTACGGTTATCGCAGCGGAAACGAATATCTAGAGCCTATATACGTATAAGAAGGGCGCGAATGTCTTTATGCGAATGCGAGCGATAAAGACGCTGGCAACGACGCAGAGATATTCGTTTCGGTTGAAACGATTTTGCTTCTATACTTGTCGTTTCTGTGAGAGCAGGACTTGGGAGAGAGAGAGAGAGAGAGAGAGAGAGAGAGAGAGAGTGAGAGAGAGAGAGACGCGAGAGAAAAAGAGCAAAAAATCCAATAATCCGGCTTCCGGGCTGAAACGAGTCGACGAATGAGTATCGCAGGGCTACTCGTTAACAGCAGATTGCTAATTCTTCTGTGTCCGAAGATTTCCTGCCATCCTGCAAATTTCATTTAGTCTTTGGCGCGCCCCCTTTTCCCCCATGCGTGCTACGCCTACCCGATAGCTTCATAGATTTTTTAATAGACCCGCAGCTTTACTATTACATTGAAATAACTTCGCATTAGATTATAGTTTATTGGTTTTTTTTTAATAATAATAAAATTTAGATTCTCGTATACAAGAACTTTTGATTCTCTATGGGCACTTATATTATAGCTAAAGTCTCTTATCACGGGTGTCTTATGCTTGTTACTGAAACTGACATTCCTATGGGACTGCACTGGCCGCAAAATGTCACCTATTCTGGAACGAAAGGAAAATTGTAAAAAGCCGATAGTACAACTACGTATAAAGCTTTAAATTGATTGCATCAAATGCTCAAAAAATGAATTCTATGCTTCGTCTGAAGCGCGTTTTATCTTACCCAAAATATACTTGTACAAAAAATTCTTTGTTAAATAAATTTATCGGTTTTCAAGTAGTTGAAGTCAAGATATAAGGAGACGAACATGGTTACTTTCGCAGTTGAGAATGTATATGCGTCTCTGTTGGTATTAATCATCTCTGGTGTAGCACAAGAGCCCCTCGGAACATGCATAATAGATAAAGCAAAGCATATTAAGGGTAAGTCTCTTGTTCCTTCCAAAAAAAAAGGTATAGGCAAAAACGAAGACATAGGCAGCAAAGGGCATGGATAAATCAAGACAACAAGCTGATAGAAATGGAGTGGAGAGGTGAACAAGGGAGAGATGCGGCGGCAAGATCGAAACAAAGAGATGTGGGGTGTGCTGGTGGGCAAGGGAGCGTGAGCTGTGTATATAGCGCACGACGGCAGAGTGAAGCCAGAAAGCCCAGAGCTGTCGCTGGGTGATGCAGCACATAAGAGGTCGAGCGAGAGCACGATGCCACCACCGCCAGTGGTCGAGGACTCCCCGCTGGACCGATCCAAGCGTTGTCTCCGGCCCGGTAATGTCTTGATATGACGAGTCCCTCGACCTCAGTTGGCGCTTCTCGGTCCCGCAGTGAGGCACGTATCGCGATCTCCACGGGATGCCGCACGCCTTCCTATACCTACTCCCATCGCTATAGCTCTCGTGCAGCTTCTCTTATCCCCTTCTCCCCCCCGCCTATCTTACTTCCATTCTCTTCCCGATTTGTCGATATTTGTTGTCGGTTATCGTTCCGCAGAATGTCTCTGGAATTCGAAACGAGAACACTTCTTATAGACAGATAGAATTTCAGTGCTGGATCCTAATCTCTGGATCACTTGCTCATCGAAACCCGAGATTATTTATGTCGATGACTTTGCGTATAAATATACGTTGGAATTAGCGAAGGCATAATTATAATCGCATTAGCTCCATCCAATTTTAAGATTTCCTTGTATAACTGACTACATCAGCTATTTGCAGAAAGAAAATAATGCGTAACATATAATAGTGCGACAAACAACACAAACAATTAGCGTGGAGAAAACTAAGTTTTCTGATTTCTCGTATTTAGTTAGTTTTTTTTCGTGTCTCTCCGTTAAGTCGTCTACTGGTCACGTCCAGATTACATTTCGACGAAATGAAAGAGCACGTAACATCTCTGAGGACGGTCGGCGAAAGAGATAGATGTGCGATCCTTTGTCTTAAGTTTCTTAGTTGACTTTATACTGAACAGTAGGACATGTCCGTTTGTTCGCTTTTCCACTTTCTTCTCCGATTCGTCTGGGGTTTATCGCAAATTTGATTATCCCCCATGAAACGGAAACGTGAGATGCTTCCTTATAAATGTCAGGAAATTATTTCGAAACAAGCAAAGGTATTGTTCGTTGAAATTCGCTAAAAAATTAAATCCTTCGAAATACAAATGTGCCGCATTGAATAATTACTCAAGTTAAAATCATTTGAATTTAATCAAATGTTGAAAATGAAAAGTATCGAACTAAGTTTATCCTTATATAATAATAATTGCAATAATTTTAATTAGATGAAATTTCGGATCACAATTAAATTTGGATCCATCAAACTACATGCGATGTTTGATAATATACCATTATATTATACATCGATCGTATAAAGAGCAATTCTATAATGAAATTCGAGCGAATTGCAGTGTTGAGTCTCAGAACCACGAACAATTTTGCGACAATGTTAACAAATATCAATCGAAATGACGTGCAAACCGATATCCTCTTCCTCCCCTCTCTCCTCTGCCCGTAGCGGAAATTAATGCGAAATTGCTTTGTAATTCGTATTGGTATACATCCACGAATAAATGACCCTTCAGCACAACGTACTACGTGACGTGAATTCAAACATTTTTTAATTTATTATCACTGATGCGAACATGTAAAAGCTGTATATCTTATAATTGTATAAAATTTATGGAATCACAGAGGAAGTATAGAATAAAAAACATTCGAATTTTTCTAAACCTTATAGTAATGTGACTATTTGTATATCGACGTGAAAAAAAAAAAAAAAAAAACTAAAATATATGGGAGATCGCAGATAATACATACTTTGATTTGCATGCAGAATTCGCGGAAACGTACTTGTTCGAAGCGATCGTGTCCCGAAGCAAGCTAGTAGTTTTCCGCGCAAAGAAAGAAAAAAAAAGAAGGACAAGGATGATGGAAGAGCGAAGGTGAATTTACCAGGAGGCGGCATAGGCAGCTAGCTATAGCGAGCTGGCAGGTATAGGAGTGGGCGGGTGAGGGCGTCTCGCACAGCCATATAGCGCTCTGGCCGGTAGAATGTAAATTTCAGCGATGAATCCTCGGGAAATTCTCAAGTTCCATAATCATCGCAATTTCGCCCTACGTGATGTAATTTTGAATTGAGATTATTCAAATTCAGAGTGTGCGAACGCGGACGTCTCCGTCGCGACGTCGCTCTCTCGAGTTAGCGTGTTGTATAATTTTCTCTCTCTCTCTCTCTCCCTCTCTCTCTCTCTCTTGCTTTCGCCCACGCGGCGGTAGCGGCGTTTGTGTGCATGCATAGCTATACCCGCGACTGTATAGTATTATGAGCCCGCGCACACACGTCGTGCACTTTGTATGCGCTTGTTGATACACGGCGCGACAGAGCTCTCCCCTCAATTTTGGCTGCAGTGCCGTATAGCTGCGTGCGATTCTCGCTTGACTGTCAAACTCGAGCTAAATCGCGTTCCAGCGCTGATTCGAGGACGAAATGGACCGGGAAATGTGAGAAACAAGTCGATCCCCGCAAAAAGGAGAGCTTTTTCGATCTGTTAGACGAGAAGACGCAGAAGATTAGAGAACGAAGGAGAAAGAGGGGACAGAGTAAAGGAGTTGCGAGAAACTGCGCACAGCGTAGGCAATTAGAATGGAAGGGCGTCCTAACGAATAGATTCTCCGGTCTCGCTCGTAACAAAGTTTCCTTTTCAACGACTTCCGCGTCGCGAAACTTACTGTGGCGTATGTGGCCGCACGCTCACTCATCCCGTTCGCTCCTGCTGCTGTATACACGCGCGCAGGCAAATCTGTCGCACGAACGTCTATAAACGTGCGCACGTGCGCAAGCCTCGTTTGATGAAAACACCTCGCCGTACCGCGCCGGGACCCTTTTCGCCATAGCAGCAGTAGCGGACGACTTGCCAAGTCTTTCTGAGTAATGTCGCCGCGCTATACACTGGCTTCTCCCGCACCTCCTCGAATCTTCCCGGCTATTTTCTTTCTTTATGTACTGCCAGAAGCAACTTTCTCCAAAGAAAATAAGATACACGTTCGCGACTCGGAAAACTTTCTATTGCAAGGCCGCAAAAAAGAATCTGGTTCTATGTGTATATACCTATGTGTGTGATTTGAGGAAAAAATATATATAATCTCGCGCTGAAGCTTTTTCGCTGAACTTAAAAAAATTGATCGATCGTTTAAAAAATGCAGGCGTTCGAGTTTCAATTACGACCGGTCGTGCGTTAAAATTTTTAGCATAAATAGGAATTTACCAAGAGAGCTGCCTGCAGGGTAATAATATCGATGCCCATCACGGAAACGAAGCAATCGTAAAAACTTTTCCAATAGGGTGGCGGCTTTGCCTAGCTTGGTTCCCGCTCTTTCTCCTCCTCCTCCTTCCTTCCACTTTCTCTCTATCCTTAAAGCCTTGACTCTCCTTAAGTTCCAATCGACAGTGTCGTGCACCAGGTTCGAGGAAAAAGAGCATGCCGCTCCTGGTCCAGAGCTCCATTACGACTATAAGCTTTCTCGGGATCGCTCGTAAAGCTGGGAGCTCCCGGATTTTCGATTCGGCTCTTTTCTCTGCGTCCGCACTTTTGTCGAAAGCGACGCACGCCTTTAAGTAATACTGTCGGAAAAAGCTGCGCTGGAATCCCCCCCCCCCCGATGGAACTAAACAGTATATAGAGCTAAATTATTAACGCTGATAGAAAACAAAAGATGTATTAATATCAACGTTTCAACTATTGCATCTGGATAATAAAGTGTTCGGGGGTGAAACAAAGAGGTGTCGGTAATTTTAACGGATGCGGAAGTAAGCGAGGTGGATATAATTCGAATTTACAGGGAGGAGACAAGTTTAATAGAGCAAACGGTTTATCGAAACGCTCGCTGCCGCGAGGCTATACCGGCATGGCGCACATGCGCTAGAGAATATTGGGAAACTTTCGAACAAGCGCGCTCACGAGCTCGTCGTACGTCTATGGTAGGCCAGCTTCGTAGTCCCAATGCCGAGCCACAGATTCCCTGGCAGTTAATGTACGCGCCTTCGAAATGACAAAGGAACTCGTATGAGAATAATATATAGATGCCTCTACTCGTTGGCTCGTCTTTGGTTTGATTGGTCCGAAGCCTCTTCTTAAGAACTTGAATGGCAGCCTTATTAGAGGATTATTATAAAAAAAAAATTGTGCTTGGAAAAATATTTCACGAATCGATACAGAGAAATACGATTGAAAAAATATGATTTTAAATCTCTTCGTAAATTTTCAATTCAACTCTTCAATCGTTGAAATTACGATTATCGATTTTCTACAATACGGTTCAGAGCGCCAGGAAAAATTATCATCACCTGAAATCCAATTATAAAAAGAGAGCAACAGTTTATTCGATGTTCAGAGAATATTTCAATATTAAAAAAATAATAATAATAATAAATAATTTGTTTTTACAATTCGAAATAATTTATTCAGCTTCAAATATAATTTTGTATCAACGAGTACAAGGACCAAGAATGCGATTTCGCGAGTGGAGGGTTGGAGCTGTTTCTGCGGCTTTCAAGTGATTTTTTTCAATCGTGCATGCAAGAAATTATAAAAGGAAACTTTCTTGCGCTGGTGGGTTTCGTAGCCCCACGAGACGCGAGAAGGAAAGTTGAAAAGGGTAGGTGCACGCTTTGTATATGCTGTATTTTCTCTGTATATGCAAAAGCAAGTTATTCCCAGCATAACTCGATGCCCGAAAGTTTCGTCATAGCAGAATTATACTGGCAACGGTAATAAATTGGAGTGAAATTCGATTTCAGAAATTCCATAACAGCCAGCAACGCGCAGAGTGTGGTAGCTAGGAGCTGAAGCGAGAGCACTGCGAGCAATTTCCGCCTCGGCGAGACAAAAGCGAATTTACGAGATTACATTTTTTCATACTGGATTAGAAGACATTCGCAGCCTCGACTCGCTGCGCTCTAGACGTATCCCCCCGTGGGTAGCAGCGCGACAGAGCTTATATATAATACTCCGGTGAAGGTTCGGAGCCTGTTCGGAGGTGCACGGTAAAGCCAGTTGTATGCCTGCGCGCAAGTTTGGAAAAGGGGCCAACGGAAAAGGCACAGCGCGAATGATGTCGGCAACTTTTAAATGACTACCAAAGTATTAAAACTTTGATGGCACGTCACTTTCTGCTGTCTGTTCGGGCAAAATGTTTTGGAACTCTTAAGCCGTTTTACGAAGCTATTATTGACTCGCCTCTTTGTCAACTGAACTACAGCGAAAGAACTCTTCTATTGTTTCTTTCGCTCAAGCTCCTTATTATTCGACTTCTCGTATAACAGTTAAGAGCGCAAAGAGCAAAGTGCGCCTTCACCGCCGTATATACTTATCTGTTTTCTATGAAAAAAACATACGAAAAATCGTTAATCCTTAATATTAATTGAGCAAATGGAAGTTGTATTTTAAAAATCAAAATTTTTTAAAAATTCAAAAAATTCAAATCAAAATTTTTGAATTTTCGAAAACGGGCTGGATGGACCTCTTGGCAGTTGATTCTAGAAAGTTGTGTTTCTTGTTTTAATAAAAAAATATGTTCGCACTTGCGCGCTTTTTGTTGATTCTAGTACTAGAAAAATCAGACCAAAGCAGTGAGGTTTTTCGCACTGGCGTTTCGCCAGAGGCTTCGAGAGCGCCCGGCGAAACAAAGAAACAGTCAGGCTAATTAATGATTTAATTATAAGGGAAACTTTTGCGGCCAGTCTCGTGTCGGCCTTTTGGGAATTGAGCGGGTGGACGCCACAACCGCCTGCGCGCGGATAATTGAGAATGCTAAGGCCGAGTCTTATGGGTGGCCACCAAGCAAACGGGGGTCAGACTAACCATGATCTATGATCGTCTCTTATATGACTGACCTTTGTCTGTTCCGAGTCTCAAGAGAGTATAAGAGGAAAGTCGATATACTTGTACCAACAATGAGTGTAATGGAGAAAAACTTCTTCATCCCCTATGTTGTGAAGACTTAGACACAAAGCATTTTTAAACCATTGTATATCTAAATTGATTTCTACATTTATTCACATTTCATTCCATTTTTTACAAAATGGAATCACGTATGCACAGTCAATTTTTAAAAAGCTCCCTGTCCATTCAAAATAATGCATTGGTCTGGACAAAGCCCACTTTTCAAACAATGTGTGCAGATAATTCAAAGGACTAAATACATTACAAGCATCATTACTATTCATTTATTGCAGCTGATCACTCGGCTGCAAATGATTAACTGATTCAGCGAGCTGTATTGATTACCATATATCTGCATGCTTATAACTAGATGCAGTCTTTATTGGCATAACATATCCATGAATGTGACAAAATATTCAGTTTGCATTTCTTATTGATTTTTCTTTATTATACCAGCTTTAGTATCTTAACAATTTGAATAGCAATTGTTGATGAGGTTGCGCGTGCTTTGCATCAATTATAGTGCTGACTGATGTATAATACCACACTGCATGTGCTTTTTTCTCAAAATATGGAGATTTGAAGTTTCTTTTAGAGGGTAGAGGCTTTTTGCTTTGGTTTAATTGTAGTTACAGTATAACTTTTTCACTTTTAGCTTTACCTGCTTTAAATATTTGTATCTGTAAATATTACAAAAAACTGGAAAAATCTGCAAAATCACTGCAGACTTGAATATTTAACATTGCCCGAGCCTTATTCGACAATTAATTATAAAGAGCCTACAGGAAAGTTAAGCGGCCGAGCTTGTCCCTCTTTCCATTTCGCACTCACGTAGTTTTGCCTAGTTCAGCACAGCGTCTGCGTTAGCTAGGGTTGTGTGGAAGGGGGATTGTGAAATAGGTATAAGCAACTTGGGTATCGCAGGTAGTGAAGCGGGCAAGCGAGTGGCACTGGTGAACTTGCTTATATAGAGTTAGTTGAATTATGCTTCACGTTGTAGCGAAGCTCGCTTGCAACGCCATGTAGGTGTATATATATATATATATATAGCCAAATGCTGTTGGGCTGACGTGGGGCCATCGAGTGTGACGCACTCGGTCATACGAGCGTACACTCACATTTCTCTCTTCAAGTGCACGCGCCAGTGCGTGCGCGTGTGCACACCCGCAGCCGAAACTGCGAAGCATGTAATGGCGCAAGGAATACGAGCTCAAGTGCCTCGCTCTGGCTGGTATATGCTGAGCTGGGGGCCAGTGGGGAAATTTGTGTCCCAACTTCAGCTATCTGTGTATTATATGGAAATTGATAACGCTGAAGTTATTAAAGCATTCTCTGATAGCTACTGCGCCTTGCGCGACTCATGCGGACGCGATGTGGAGAGGAACTCAGAAACAAACGATGCGTGCGTGCAGAATGCATTTCAAGATATGGGCATTTTAAAAGCTACGTTTGATATTTTTGATAATCAAAGTTTATGTTGCAAAAATAAAGAAAGAGATCCATTTAACAGTAATTCGCAGCAGTTGATTATGATTTTCACCCGCTTGTGAAATCCTCACCAAGCCAAGCTCGACTTTGATCCTGTCAGCACGATTCCCGAAAGCTCCTTTCGCTCCTTCCACTTTCTTCCGCAACAAGCTCTTCGACGTCTCTGCATACCGATTATTCTAGCAATTATTCTGGCTATTACGCCGAGGACGATCGATAAACGTCAAAGCGCTCATCTTTCTTTTGCTCACTCGTCCGCCGAGATCTCGAGAGTTGGGGGGGGGGGCTGAGCGGGTGGAGCGTCTTACAGTAAAGTCGCTCTCTTCCCGGATTTCAACGGCGCGAAACGCAAGACGTCCTAACGAGAATCCAATAATCCTCAATTCTCCGGGACACTGCTCGGCAAATGAAAGTTTATTTGAAAAGGCCGATAGACACCGAGTCGTCCGTGTAAATACTACAAGACAGGATATCCGCCGTTCTATTGTTTATCGTGTCTACTTCATTACTCCCTCTGACCAAGCAATGAATTGCTCCAACGAAATGATCAACAAAATGGACAATCGAGTCAATTTTATTATTGTCGTTATCATTGAATCACTAAACAGATATAAGAATGCTATTATTATTGATAAGTATAGCATCGATTGCAGTGCAATATTAATTTCGATTCAGCAATTCAATTATATTGCGAGAAAAGCCATAGCCAAACGAAATTGATCTATCAGTTCCAATAGAATCATAAGCGCGTGGGACAAGAAAGACGAGAAGAAGGCTGGCTTCAGTTTGCTAAAGTTTCTCAATGAAAACGAAGCCTGACAGCTACTTCGGGTACTCGTGTGTGACGGTATTAAGGCATAAAACTTTCTTGCGCGATAATTGAATGAACCAATGCTAGTATTAGGCTCCCCATGCGTGGCTGGAAACGAGCTTTGCGATTCGTGTATACTCGTCCACGTAAAGTAAAGAGAGAATGATGAAGGGAGAAGGAGCGGGAAACACTAGCTGCACGAAACGCGTCCAAGTACAAGAAACGGAAACGAAAGGGCGAGCATAAGAACAGAGAGAGAGAGAGAGAGAGAACCAGAGGATGAGGAGAGGGACGCACAGCTTATCCGTCGATATAAAGGGAGCCTAGCGCCCGAAGGCACTGGAAAAGTAATGCCATCTCGTCGAGAATGCTTTTCCAAAACGGGGACGCTGCCGCTGCGCTACTGCCGCCGCTGTCGGATCGTTTGAGAAGACCGACGGAACAGGTCTAAGTGCATGTCGGCTAGGATTTCCACTATAGCTTATGTAATATAAACCCCGCCCGAAGAGACCAAGAGCAAGAGAAGACGGGACTCGGTCGGCTTTCATAATCATATTTCCCAGCTGACTCGAGCTTTTCTTTTGGCTACTCACTCTTTCTATTTTCATCTTTTTTTCCTACACAAACCTATAGCTGACAACATCACACAGTCATTCGTACTTATTTGAGACTCGGTTACTCTTCACTTTTCCAAAATTCAATCGACTCTTGCAAAATTGATGAATTCCCTGTCCTACAACGTCTGATGCTATATGCTACTCGTATGCGAGTCAGAAAAATAAATTTACGTGTTGGCATATTCACGTGGCAGCATTTCTGGGCGTTTTAAGCAAAAATTATCCGGCGTTCATGTCGCGTTCACGCCCTCCTATATTTACGTTTGTTCCGCAGTACATATAATTGCTGAAGTTTCGACGATATTTCAAAAGCTACGCACGGCGCTCAACCAAATTTCACACAGCACGGCTCACGCAACGGCCGAGCCAGCTCCATACCACCCAATAAAATATATGTATACGAAAGTGCTAGGTATCCGGAAACACCCGTGGAAAACGTATTCGGAAACGCGTGACAGTGTCTGTGTTTACAATTTATACGCTATAGTATTGAAATTCATTCACTGATTCATCAAAAGATTTTGTCGAATAGATTAACAAACGATTTTTTACATCGTGAAGTTGATGAACTGAATGTGATTATTGATCTTGAATATATTTAAATTTAGAACGGCAAAATTGCTGGCGATAAAAGAGACTTAACGATTGAACTTCGACATTTTAGCGCAACTCCTTTTTATCTTCGCGCTACATCTTTATATCCCTTGTGAAATGTAAATTTCGATTGTACCGTGAACGTCAAGAATTTATGATACATCAGGTAACAAACCAGAAAACTTCGCGCACAAGCGCAGGCTCCACCATAGATTTTCTGATTCGCACAATTTGCATTTAACGAGCGATCGTTAAAAGACCGGAGGTTCTAGTAAATCATCAGGCTATTTTTTGTACGTTGAAAGATAATAGCGCTTAGTGATGAAAATAAACGAAACCTTTCGTGGTATGTACGTTATTTTTATTGTGCTGCAAAAGTATCATTTAGACGTAGACAACTTTATTCAATTACAATTACGACTTGTCTGAAAATATTATTGTATTTGTTATTATAATTATAAAAAAGTAGTCTACATTACAAAAAGTTAGTGCTTAAACTATAACGCATTGTTTTGGCCTAATCTTACAAAGTTTGGCGAATGAGTAAGTCTACCATCTGTTCCTTCACTTTAAAGGATGGAGAAGGGTGACAACCTTATTAATTATGTACTACTATTCTACACACGACTAAAGTCTCCCCTCATATTTTGCATACTAAGCGCTAAAAATGCTTAAACAATGTTTGCCTAATGAATACAATACATACTTAGAAATCACGTTTAGGAAAACAAAGCTCTTTTGCATACACAATTACTATTGCTTAGTGTGTACTGAAATTGAGTTTCCATGCATGCAAGCGAAATGGTATTGCTATAAAGGTAAGGGCACGATGTCGATGCTCCCATATCCCGATGTGTCTTGTCTCTCACACTGTTTCTCATACTCCTTCTGCGAATGCAAGAAAACTCTCGGATATATACTAAGAAATATAGCCTGCTATTGTAAAAAATAAATTGCAAAAGCACAGCAATTAGCTATTCCAAAATTATTTTTTTTTTCATCCCGAAAAAATATCAAATTTTAATATCAAGTCGTCTTATAAACTTAATAATCGCAGAATAGATTTTTTTACAAAATACACATATATCATATTATTAGGCCACAGAGAAAAGTTAGTTCGTGACATAACAACCTGAAAAATGCCGTAGCGAGTAGCACAGATTCCAGGAATTACTTTGTTCAGTAACAATTTCAAAGCTGACTTATCTACGCCATTGAGTCTTTAAAGCATTTGGCGCATGTTAATAATTACAGAAGGCAATCACTGATTTCGAGCTTACTCAATACACTCGTATCACGCAAGAGTTGCGAATGTTTCTGGCGCAATCTTAGAAACGGCTCGTGCTGAGCAGCGACGTGGCAGCACTAGTCTGATCGAAAGTTGAGCAAAGCCGAGGTAAGTACAGCAATCTTGCAGGGGTAATTTTGTGCAAATACTGTAACGCCGAGCGCGCAGACCATTGCACCCGTGGCCAGGCCGTTTAACTGCCTCGCATGTCGAACTATCATATTCATTATCAGTCTTCGGTGCTCATGCGACGAGATAAAACCAATTATAAGCTATCCTCGATATCAGAATAGCGTTATCGTGAAGCTTTACCGCTATTACTAGTAATTCTACTTTTATGCATCAACACTTAGTATACTAGAGCAACGAGCTTTTCGTGCGGATACGTATTCACATAGCACTTTTGCTTCCTCCTCAAGAGGAAGCTTTGTAATAGTAAAATTTTCAGTTTTGCTAATACTTCGTGGAAACGCATTTGGAGGTGTTTGGAGTACGAATCATACGTTTTTAGAAAATGTCCGTGCGGATGACTGCGTGTGCGTGTGTGTGTGTGTGTGCGCGTGCATGCGTGCGTACGTATACTGTTATAATTCTGGAACTACGTGATCGATCGTAATAAGATTGGACGTGCATATATGTTTTCTGATTCTGAATTCGAGTAAACCTATCCTTTTAGTATCGAATAGTAGCGAATATTTAAATCAAAGAATGAGTTGATTGTCCCATGTAATTATCTTCCACTAGCAGAATAGGAGGAAGCTAAGTCCCAATGACTTGGCAGCGGTTTTTTCATTACAATAATTTAATTTGTTGCAATGCGCAACTGAAAAGATATAATTGCCTAAACGGCATCATTGAGAATTATATTTATTTAAGTAGGATAACAACTTATAATTAATAGGTTCAATTTTTTAAATTTGTAAATCCAATTTGATTTCTTAGTACAAGCAAGTTGTTAGTTCATGTAGATAACACATTCCAAGATATATCCAAGATAACCACGACAAGTTCTTTCTAAGAATCGCTGCATATCTATGTAGCGATTCTAAGAAAGAACTTGTCGTGCAGCATAAAATTATACCTCGTGGCGTGTCGGTATTCATATCGTGTTAGTAATTCTATGAAAATTATTGCGCTTCAAAAAACTTTGAAATAGTAATTTTTTACAAAATAACAAACCCTTCCAAATTACGAACCCTTACAAAATAACAAACCCTTACAAAATTTAATTTATATTCACTCTTCATAAAATACAATTTTATTGAAATAACACACGTAAAAATTATTCTTTGCAACTTTGACTTTATATTAAACAGTAATTCATAATTTAAGAAAATCTGAGTTCCTAAGTCAAATTAAAAGCCAATATGGACATTTTTTCGAATAAGCATACAGAGTCTAAAAAAATCAGTCTGTTTTCTTGTATTTTCTTTGGATAACTTTATGAACACACACAGACCCAAATACACTGACATTTTTTCATTTTCCGCGCGTTAGCAGCTTTACGCTGCGCACATCAGCTACTCGATCTCGGCGAGCGTCCTCGATAATATTAGCTGGCATGTCTCCACTCTCCATCTACGCCAGTCTGGAAATATCGACATATCCGTCAAATATAAGAATCTGGAACATCTGGCGCAATATTTCTATCAGCGACTCCTTCCGCTATATCGGTTTATCCCACGTTGCCTTGACTACACATTCTCACACATATATCGAAGCCAAGTGTAATTAAGAAAAAAGAAACAAGCCACGCTGACTCTACTGACTGAAATCTTACAAGGCGCGACCAAAAAGTCCGAGAGCATAATCTTTTTAAACTTGTCCAGAGCAATACGTAATTGATACGTCTTCGATTGCGTTGCCTCATAGGCTTGGGTTTCAGTCAAAACTTGCAAAATTAATTACTTTTTGAATATGCATAACTGCTGTAATAAATACTATACTGTTAAATCCATATATCTATAAAAGGGAGACAGTGATTAGGTATCGAATTATAGCTTTTAGTACTAATAAAGATCGTTATCGAAGAATTTAGCCTTTTCTAGCTGATTGTCAATGTGTTCATTAAATCTTAGTAAGTCGTCAAGATATACTCCTAGGTATTTTAACTGTTTTTTTGTGTATAATTCTTCAAAAGACGAGAAATTCAACGTATAGTTACATTTTTTTACGTTTTAAAATATTTTAGTCTACTAGCTAAAAAATCTTTAAAAAATGCTCGCATGAGTGATCATTTTATTGATGACGTAACGTTGTTTTCGAACGGACGGCTCAGGGTCCCATGGTGTAATGGTTAGCACTCTGGACTCTGAATCCAGCGATCCGAGTTCAAATCTCGGTGGGACCTTCTTTTATAATTTTTTGTTTGTGTACCTTATCAATATTTCACTCATTTCTCTAATAGACGAATTCTTTTGTAGTCGTTAAGTTTTGCGATTTATTATAATATATGTTTGATAGTACGTTTTCTATTAAGGGCAAGTAACCGTCTTTTTCCCGCTTTTTCCGGCCTAGTGCGGTTTATTTAACACAATTTCACTTCGATTACATAATTAAGAATCATTTATTCGATTTGACAACATTTTATATAATAGTCTTATAAAAACATTATATAGGTATAAATATAATTACAAAAAAAAACTTTTTTCAATCAGTCTCATACAAAAATTGTATTGCATGAGTGATTAAAAATAATTAAAAATTAATCTATTATTCGAAAACTTTTTTATATATTATGCATATGTGATTCGATTTACATTTTTATGTACTTTATGTGAGTTATACGTGCAGTTTTAAAAAAATGTGTGCCAAGTAGTCTCGAACTTCTACTATTATATAATTGAATATTTGATTACTTTATCTTTTGTTATCTTTTTTTCTGTGCATTTATATAAGTGTAGACGGGATAGCGTATATTATACTGCTGATAAACTACTCTGCAGTAAATACAATGATGCATTTCAGTAATATGCTAAATTTTGATATAGATAGAATTTTATATTTCTTAGTTATTATTTAATAAATAATTGTAATCGAAATTTTTTCAAATCAATCATAACGTTGTAAAATAAATAGTTATGTTCATATTTTAACATTTTTTAATTCACATGGTTAAACATATTGTATAGAGGACATTTAATATATTTTAATCACATTACTTAAGTATTTAAATACATGCGAGAACAATTTTAATGTGCATATAAATAAAAAAAGTAAAAAAATAAAAAAAGGTCCCACCGAGATTTGAACTCGGATCGCTGGATTCAAAGTCCAGAGTGCTAACCATTACACCATGGGACCGTGAGCCGTCCGTCCGAAAACAACGTTACTTCATCAATAAGATGATCACTCATGAGCATATTTTGACCATACTAGAGACTCAGATGCGCTTCGCGCAGTTTAACCATGAGTGGCCAAAGCAGCAGGCCAAACAAGGCAGTTTTAGCATTGGTAGCACACCACTACCCGGATCTACCCATCCGTATTAGAAGTTACATGTTCTAAAATATTTGAAGACTCTTTCTTCCTTCCTGGTTCACTTTGATAAGTACCAGTTGTACAATTATTACTTGGTCCAAAAATACCATGGTTTGGTAAGCCATTCTCATAATTCCATCCCAGCGCAGTTAAAATATTTTACTTGTCGGTATGATGTAGTTTATCTCATTTCAAGCATAATATTTGCCAAAACTTTTCTCATACAAAAAGCATTAGACCATAGTTTTCAACTTTACTTAAAGAAGTTCCTAAGAAAAGTATTACATTTAAAGAGTATTTTTAGCAATGCAAGCAGGTTTCTACGAGAAGAATCATCAGTCATCGGATATTTGTAGCCAGTATGACGATGAATCGTTTTCGCCGCAGTAAAGTTTAAAACGATAATATATCTACGGGATCTTTCGTGCCTGGGCTAAAGCAAAGTCAAGTAAAAACAGCAACAGGACCGAAGAGCAAAGCAGAGGAAAAGGGAGAGAGTTGTGGAGAGAGGAAGAGAGTGGGAGAGAGATATCTTCCCCGGAGCTAGCCTATCGTTTCTCGTTCCTTCATCTTCTTGCATCTCTCGTTCTTTCTCTTTCATGGGCGGGAAAAAAGTAGAGGTGTGTATATGCCAAGCGCATAAAGATGCCGAAGTATCAAGACTAAGCGATATCGAAGTATGACGAATGAAGGCGCTCCACTATAGATTCAAACTAGTGCATACTGATCTAAATCTGTTTTCAAGAGACTCCGATATCTTACAGGCTATCCCAAACAGTATTTACGCATGCATTATATCTTATAATACACAGCAGATTCCGTATTAGAATGTCAATATTAACGAAATTATAATCGATCGAACTGATCTGAATCATTTTCTGTGTACAACTCTTTGTCTCATCAAACTAATTTGTTTCGCAAGTAAAAATGAAGAAAAATAAAAGTAGCCTTCTAAATATATAAAAGTGCAGAAGGCAAGGCAGCAAGTTAGACCGATGTACCTAAGTGGTATCAGTCTCCAGTGCCATTTCCTGTTCTGTGGCAGCGCCGAGAGCGGCCTTTACTATACTGGCTTGACTGTAAGTTACTAGCGAGAGCTGCCGGTCTATGGGGCGTGAAGCCTGAAACGCCGCAATAATGTAACCTTCTTAGACGAAGCATGCAGGAGCAACCCTCCCGATCCATGGAAGAGTCATGGCGCGGGATAGCGGCACCCTATAGCCACGCGGAACTCAAGGAATTGCGCACTGTTGCGCCCCACGAGCTCGTGCTCACCTTCTTCCTATACCTTTGCCGCGCGAACCACCACTCGCGTTGCTTAACCTTCTCAAGCTAAGCTCTGTACCCTCTGGCTGCTTGCGTTGTTTTTTTTTATCCTCCACAGGGAAGTTTAATTGGCAAATTGACCTCGTCGATTTCGCGCGAATCCAACAGTTCATGCTGTACGACCAACTACGCGGGATTACCACTACATTACCACTATTGGAACATAAATCGCTTGTCTAATGTCCCGGCAACATGCTCGCTAACTTTCGTGATAAGTAAAAGTCTCATCAAGCTGAAATATCGATGCAGCGATTCGAAGATGCAAAAACAGGCAGCTGCGATAGGATTGTAAGAATTAAATTGGAAGCTTCTTATTATTCCTGCCACAATTTCAATACCGATTCTTCAAACACAGACGATAATTAACACATTAAGGCATTGCCGAACTCGCGATAATTCACGCGCCATCCTCGCCTACACCCTTTTCGTAATTTCAAAGCTCGCTACGTGCCAAGCGGAGTTTTCCATTCCTCGAGCTGTCCTCTTCTCTCGTCGTCTACTCCGTTTTACTTTCGGCTCGGGCCTCCGGTCCGTCTCTCTCTCTCTCTCTCTCTCTCCCTCTCTCTATCTCAGTCGTTCTCGCGCACGAGCGTATGAAGCTCGGTAGTTCCGTTTCTGCCCCGGGAGATCCACTCGTGCGGCATAATTTTCAATTACAATAGATTATATCGCAGCGCGTTAAAGGGGCTTGTGTGCATGCTGTGTGCTCTGGTGGTCGTCGACACTCCTCTCCCACCCTGTTCCTCTCTCCTACCCTACTGCCCGGTCCCGTCGCACCCCCGGCTTCACTGAGGCGCCAGCAAGAACCCCCGGGATGCCCGGGGCGTGACCAGGCTGTAAACTGCGCGTTTGCCTAAACCTCCGAAAATCAGCGTACCAGCTGCAACGCGTGTAACCGCACCAGTTTTCCCAGTTCGAGTCTCCTGTTATTGTCAAAAAAAAAAATAGTGTATTTCTGCGCAATACCATATCATACTTTAGTGTTGTTCGATTTATGCAATGTTCAACGGTTGAATAATTTTAATCTCCCAATTTTTTAAATAAACATTTATACAAGCGATGATCAGATTCGCTGCTAAATGTCTACATTCTACACTTTAGAAATGGAAAATCGGGCGACTATAGCCCCCTCGTTACGGATACATAACGTTGGTATAAGCCCGCTAATGCAATGCTAAGATCGATTTTGTATTCCGTGCGTCACTTCCAAGACTTGAGTTAAGTACGAGCTTTTCGAAATTTTAGCCATTACCACGAAGCTTCCACTTTCCGTTATCTCACTTCGTGGTCTGCCAAACGTTCTCGTGCATGTAAACGATGTAAAACAGAATAAATTATTCTCCGCAGCCTTTTCATTTTCACCGACGACGAATAATATTCTTCAAGAAGAAATAATACTGCGAGAAATTCTTTGCATCCACCTGAATAAATAAATACATGATTCTTGTATAGTTCGCAGCAAACAATTATATTGTAAATGAAGCTCCAACTAAAAACGCAGCAATCGCATCATCAAACGTCCATCAAACCATCGTAAAATTGTTGAAGCCTTTCAGACGAGATGCAAAGTGCATGAGCGAATTTTGTCGTTAGTCAAGGAAGCATCAGTGAGTGTGATCGAATGGTCGACGATATATAGTTGCACTGGGACCCGCTACAGCTGACCTCTTTTCAGATTTACGAGCTTGTCGGATCAGATGGCCGTAGCGCAAAAAGATGAAAGCCAGTCGCGTCGACGTGTCTGGCTGAGTCGTTAACAAGCCCTAAAATTTCACAACGCTCTCTCTCTCTCTCGCTCGACATATAGGAAGTGCCAGAATTCTCGCGTGTACAGTTCGCTCTCGCTGCCAAATACGAGCGAGAGCTTTTACCATGTCCCAGCCCCTTTTTCCATTATTTCTTGTGCCAATACAGCCTCTCCACCTTTCACTCCTTCCTTCCTCGTTCGACACATTATGAGTTCGAGACTCTCTTACTGCCTTGTTTCGTTCGCATTACGTTTTTCCTCTGTACGTCAGACAAGCTTTCAGCAAAGTTCCGCTTCTTGGATCTCTACTGCAGGACGCCTTGATTTGCTTTGCTTTTCCCCCACTCGAGCTCGCGCACGATTCTGGCGGAGTCTTCAAACAAAAAACTATTGTTTCTAGCTTCTCTGATGCTTTTTTGAGAGCTCGAACTTGGCTCGGGTCTCTCCACTGCAACGACGACATGTGTATATGGTATAGCAGCAGCTACTCTCGAGCTGTGTCTACCTTTTCACTGGGTATATGTCGCGCAGTATCCAAACGTTACGACGGTCAAGCCCTCGAGACTCATCCCGTTCGCCCGTATAGATGCATTCGGAATGATGCGGCGAGAGAAGTAAGGCGCTGACTGGTTGCAGTTGCGTCGCCACGTATGCACCTGCACGGTTATATTCGACGCCAAACCGATAAACGTGAAAAGCTGCCGCGCGTGTTACGAGTCCGCGTGCGCCGGAAAACAGGTCCGCGTTCCGGGGTTACTACTATGCTCGTATATAGCCTCGGCGCAGGATGGAGAATATTTATACTTGGCTCATGTCCGCTACGTGCATCGGCGAGTGCGTCACTGCGTATTGTCAGCTGAAACTATATGAATTGCTTACTTGTACATTTGCTTTATACATTTCTGAAACGTTTTTTTGTAAAATTTTTGGCTTATTCTACTTGTATAGCATTGGAATAGAATCACGGCGAATATGAATCTGTAATTCTTTTATTTACATAATTATAATAGCAAAGGTTTCGTGAAATCTGATTCTTGGGAAAAGCTGAATTTTCTTTACTAAGCACAAAGACTGTAGAGCTGCGTAAAGCATTAAATCCTCAAGTTGGACGCGATAGTAAGTGAGGACGACTACTTAAGCTGAGTGTTATTAAAAGGTTTTACTTTGGGATTAAAATGTACTACGTAGACGGATAATGCGATGAGTATGCAGGGATATGTCATAAATACTGAAAATTATTCTTTCATCTCACTTTAAAATAAAATTGTCCTTAGAAAGAGCAATCTATTAAATTAGCTTTATTTAATAATATTTTTAAAATATTATATACTGTTTTTAATTATAAAACGCAAATTTGTTTCTAGTAACAACTTGGTTTGACTGATCTACTTTGCGATGCATTATGCATAAAAATAAAACGAGTATGTCGTTATTGCCTATAAACTATATTTACTTTTACTGCGCAGGCAGTGCAAAAAGTTAATTAAAAGTATATACATCGTAGCCTCATGCATATTAATCATCGTTTTTACGTTTTAAAGTGAATGGCATCATAGTAAGTATCACCTCTACTAAAAGTTCGTTTATTAATATGAGTTGCCTATCGTAAAGCACAGGCGCATCTTAACCACTATAAAGAGCTCTTAATTAAACGGCGAGTATCTTTATAGCGATTTAGTGCGCTCTTTTTACTTACGGCGTTTCCGGTAATATAACTCAAGTAATATTTTTCATACCGATATCTTTTTTTAACAAGAGGTTTATGGTTCTATCAGCAATCTGTATACACCCATGCAAACTAATAATGCTAATAACTAATAGTCTACATATACATTCGATCTTATAATATATTGTAAGATCAATAGAATTCTTAATGAAAGATGTTAAGCTTTTCCTTCTACACTGAATTGCAAAACATTACAGTATACAGATAAGTGCGTCAGTAGTACTCTTATAGCCTCAGAGTGATGATAAAATCAATACTAAAACGTCTTTTTCATTGTAGTTTGACTGTAAGATGAAATTTTGACGATGACTGGCATGCAGTTTATACCACTACGTTACATTTGTGTAGCATTCTCAAAGTGTATAACAATAACTGTATAGATGTAAAATTATATGAAAATTTAACTAATGCATAACTCAGTGTGGCTATGGTTATGTTACTTAACAGAGTCGTTGTTCTGGCTCATCTAGTATGAGGGTTGCTACTAGCTTAGTACCGAGAGTAAGCCTCATGAAGCACCAGTACCTATACCAATATGATGCTATACACTAACTCCTTTATGGAGATGGAAGCTTGGCCATGTAGTACAAGTAAATTCTTATATCCTATGTGTAAAATAAGCATAATATTCTTTATCGTGTAACTATAAAACGCAACAATTGATCCATTATTTTGTTGGCGAAAAGCGATAATTTTAATTGAATAGGGGCTGGCTTTTAAATGTATTACAGAAGAAAAAAACGAGTTTCGGTGCAGTCCATCGGCGCGAAAGTATACGCGGGGCCTTCGTAACGAGGATGTTACCCGGAAAAGTAGTCTGTAAGAGGAAATAAGCTCCCCTCGTACATTACGGGATATCTGATGCCCCCGCCTGCAGCAGGCAGTAGCGGCAACCGTACCAGCAAACCCGGGCAACCGTCGAAAACTTAAGTCGCTTCCTAAAACCCCCCCTTTGCCCAGGCCTTACGCTCGAGCTCGGCCTCTGATATTTATGCCACTTTGCACTTAATTGCTCTCCAAACGGAGAGCCGGCCCGTAATTATCACGCTGCACTATCGTCGCCTCTTTCTCCCCTTGAACAAAAAAAAAAAAAAAAAAAAAAACATTACCTTGACATGCAAAAAACTCCTTATTTATCGTCGAACTTTTTCCCCTTGCGACTCTCACCCATCTCCCACTGAATATTTGAAACAAAAATAACCATCAACACGTGTACGCAACTGACTTCTCATTTATTGAGTCATTGCCTGAAATTGATGTTGAATTCAGAGAGCCAGAATTTCGGTGATCGCATCACGCGTATTAATTTAATGGGTTGAAAAGCTTCCAACGAGAATAAACATCGCAAATAATAATAACAGCAGAAGTTACAAATCTCTTTGGTTTAAAACGGATTAATCAACTAGAGTGCTTATCTGTTATACGAATTATCATCATATTTCCAATTAATCTCATTTCCTCGCCTACATTTTTAAGCGTCAATGAATATTTTATACTTGAATGCGGATTTTACTGACGAACAATGATTGTACGGTCAATGATTTCTGCACAGATCGGAAATAATCAACGGCCCGTAAGTACTCAGGCGAATTAATGATAAAATTAGCTATTTTTGCGGGTGAATGAGTCTGTATATAATGCATCATTAATTTAATGCACATCGCGCAAAGCACAGTGCGATGTATTTTAAAGCATTTCATAATTATCAAAGATCTAAAAATAACACGTTATTATAAAGTTCCGTCGCTGCACATTTAAAACAAAAATAAATAATGTAAAAATTCAATTTAAAAAAATGAGTCCGTGCAATCGTCGTTTATTACTGCGGAGAACTTGACGTCACCTCAAGACCAACCTCAGCAAATCATTATGGTTGTGTACGCGTTCGCGACAGCTTGCATGCATTTGTTTTTTTTTTCAATTAAGATAATACAGGGTTCTCTGTTGTGACATTGCAATTTATACAACGTTCGCTTGCCCCCCGTCTATTTATGTGTTTTCATTTCGAAAGACACAGGAGGGTAATATCGGGCTTAGGCTAATCGACAATGTGAAATTGCGAATTTCAAGCCTGCTGCGACCCTACACAACTCCAGCCCCCTCTCTTACCCATGGGTAGCAGAAGTCACTTGAGTCGCGCTATACGCGTAACCGACTTGTGCTCGCTCGCGGTCTACTCGTAACACGGAAATCGGATCAACAGACTGCTGGCTGTATATATTTATCGAGACAAGGGCGTAAGAGAAGGGGATAGATTGACATCCAAGGTGGGCTGTGCTGACACTATTTCAGCTTGGCAAAAATAAGCCATTAAGAGCACGTGTCTTTTGACGATTAGCATAACGGCGAAGATTTTTACCTCCACCCCTCAGCCTTCCCCTCGAGAGGTGCTGGCTCGAAAAATGTTAATGTCCGATGCCGCGTACACAATATGCTATGCGTATCGAAGCCTGGGACAAAGAAGACGTAGACTAGACTGCTCCCCCGGTGTGCGGTAGCAGCTGCAGGTGCGCAGCATATGTCCGCCCTGAGTCATTAAATTTTCTAACTGACTAGCGTTTGCGACACTCCCGTCAACTGCTTTTAAGATTTTACCAGCTATACGTAGTCTCGCCAGGCTGGCGATGCGTAAGCGTTTTTTTTTCCGACGTCGACTTACTCCAACGAGGAAGAGAGTATAGGGCGCGTAACTCGTGCGAAATATTTTTTAGGGTCTTTCGACACCACGCGCGAGGGCCTGCGATAGGGGGCACTGCTGCGATGGACATAAATTTTAGAGGATTTCTCAAAACTTTATCTTGCAATATTAATTCCATGAAAGTATATGCAAGTGCGAGGGATGGAAGGCGTAGTCATTTTATGGAATATTAGGCTATAAATCTACGGTACTATAATAGCTGGAGTGTACTTTGTACACGTAGGGGTGCTGTGTATGCAATGCAACGACATCAAAACTGATCAATTTCTCAAGTTGCAAATGATATAAATCGTCGGTAATTCATGAAAAGTGAATTTCATTAAAAGTGAAACTGAGAATTCGAAATCTTTTACTATTTTTTGTAAGAGACAATGCTTACGACGAGCGTAGACCGAGGGATGATGGCATGCGAACCTTGGGGAGTAAAATTTGCGGTAAAGTTAAGAAGTGCGTCGCGCTCCGAGAAAAGGCAGTATTTGGTACCGCGAGCGCTTTGTGCAGCTTGTATACGCGAATAAGAGGGAGGGGGGGGGGGCGACGCGACGTCGCGTCGTTAGCAACTCTCCACCATTGTTTTCAACGCAACCGACAAACTGGGGTAATTGCTTCAACTTTTGACTCTGCCCGTTTCGCTGCTACGTAGCCTCTCTCTCTCTCTCTCTCTCTCTCTCTCTCTCTCTCTCTCTGTGTTCTTGAGCTCCGTTTCTGTGAGTCCGTATGGCCAGAGATAGATATAGAAAGAAAGAGAGAGAGGTATATAACTATGAGAGCCGTTGAGAGCTGGCTGCTTGACTGTTTTCAGTGGAAAAAGAAGCTGACGCTAAGCTAGAAACCACTGCCTGTTCGCATTAACCATCGTCTCGGGGCCTATTAACGCGTAGCTAAAATTAGCATTAATCCTCGCGCTTGGCTACACATAAGAGCCTTTCGACACCTCTACTCACTTTGCCGAGCTAGCTGCTCGAAAGGGATGCTTTATATTCGTGCCTTATTACCTTAATAGCGGCATTAAGTGGACAGCTATACTCGGAATCGAGAAAAATACTGTAATTTCGTACTATTGTCGAATTTTCAGCTATGTAGAGCTTTCCAAATTCAATCCGTTTTTTCCATCGCTACATTTTTCCAAACTTTTCCGTACCCCTCGTACGAACTTTAACTTGTCTTGTTTGCCATAACGTGCTTGGATTATGGATGGAAATGGGACATTTTCGTGAAAGTGGACTTTGCTGAACTTTTTGTTATATTTCAAAGTTATAAAAATCTGAATATCTTTCGCAGTAAACATGCCAATGAATACGATATGAGGAAAGTCTATTTTCTTTACTTTCCGTGAATCCATAACACGTCCCAAGTCCGGGATAGGAAAAGGTAAACCTACATTTCAGTAGTACTGCCTGGATCGTGTCAGACGCGATTATGAAAACTATTTTTTTTTCTTACTATAGGTCTCTAACCAGTGTGACGATGAATCAACGGGGCTGTGAATAAATAATAATTAATAATAAATAATAATTCAGCAGAAATAAAGGTCTAGTCTGGATATGTTAAGGAACATCCATTCGCCGCTTTTTAATTAAGACAGGATATTTATTTTTCAAACAATCAAATAGCTTCTTTAACGATTTAGCAACATTAGTTCATCGCTTTTTAAAGACAGGATATGCCGTCTCGACAGTTTAATTGAATAATCGTAACAGATAAAACAGCTCATATTTATAGAAGACATCACTTAGTTATATCTATACTGTCTTCGCATTAAATTATATTCCGAGGAATCATATAAATTCTGAAAATAAATTATTAATGAAAAAAAGAAAAACACTTTCCTATTTTACAGCTTTCATTTCTCAAATCGTGGTATTCTGTTAACTGTTAACTATTGATAACATAATATCACGCAGACTTAATTTGTTTTAACACATAAATAACATATGGCAGGACACATTGAGAGGTTAAATCGTATAAGATCTATAAAAGAATGCAAAGCAGTCAAGCTTTGCGAATTACATCGTCGCTCTTGCTGCGACCTCGTTGTGTGTACTGCACAAGTCAAGAGCTACACACGCGCGCGTATGTGTTTGTTTCCACCCGCAAGCGTTGGTTTTTCGTCGGTTTGCAGACCACATCGCACTACCGAGATTCATATGCAGCTCTAGGCACGTACCAATATTTCAACGAAGTTTCCTGACGCACTTGCCGCGTAACGCGTACCTGAATGATAAACGACCCCTGTGCTATTATGACGCGAGCTTTTTTGCATACTCTGTTGTTGCTCTGCACACGTTCACACAGCAATCGTAAGGTATTCATGCGCGAGTATGTTTGTTCGAAAGTCCGCTTACGCGCGCGATCGAGTTATACGGCTAGCGAATATTATATGCTTGCATGACTTTTTTCGAACCGTATATAGCCGCGCGTGGGTAAAAGAGAAATCGAATGTGCGAATGTTCCAGCACACACGAATACACGCGTGCGTAGAAAGAGAGCAATGCAATTTCGAGTTCGGCAAACGGAGCTTTGAAAAAGCAAAGAAAACTTCGTTCCCACAGTATAGGGACTGGCAAAAGCTTTGGTAATCATTTGCTCTGCTCGTGTTTATACGCGCGGCCTTCTGCATAAAGCTAATGCAATTTTGTCGCTTCGTTAGATGCGTTTATTTAACGTGCGCGAGCGCGAGCGCGCCAACCATGCAGTTAAATGTATTGCTCGAGCTCGATTCCGAATGAACGAAGCGCCGAGTAGTCCATCCGGCTGGAGCGAGCTATATGCACGGATTCGATCATTTCCAATTTCTTTGAACACTTGCCCGTCGACGATTATTTCGTTATCGTTTTTATTAATAGTGTTGGGCTCTGCGCCGAAGAGCCTTTTAGCTCCGTGCCCATCAGCTTCAGCATTTATACCAACATTTATCCGTACTGGAGATTGCGCGCAAGATCAAACGGACTCGGCGATTACCCTTTCCGACTATATCTGGATTGCAGTCATAAATTTTTACAGTGATGATGGCTAGATTATGTATGAAGCGCAGAAAATCTAATGAAATATCAGGTAAGCTTCTTCGTCCTGAAATATTTTATGGCCTGCATGCATTAACGTCGCGTTTGGTACAGAAAGTAAGCTAGCCGATATCAAGTTACTCATAAATTAATTAATACCACTTCCACGCCATTTGCCATTTTATATTTATAGTACATATAGAAAATCGAAGTAACCTCAGCGCTGCAGCAATGGCTAAACTAAACTAAATTGTTTGCTACAATTAACGTTGAATTGTTACTGCTAACTAACAGCAAACGAAATTGAATTAATAGTGAATACCCCCACTGTTGTATCAACTTTTGCTTGTAGTTTTAATTAATTTTGCTACATGCGATGGTTGTAGTTGTATAAGCCAGAGTTGCGCCGAATCGATACTATTCAAATGTAATGTACACGAAATGAGAGTTAGATAGATAGATCGATGGATACCTTTATTCTCTATGGGAAAAATACATAGCCTAGAATTATCACATGCACAGATGAGTACAGATCTCTGCACATTATTTTTGTAAGGGTTGGAAGGAAATTTCGACGAACTAGAAAATTTTTTCCGCCGCAGCTATAGGAGGCTCGTTCCAAAGAATGTCGGGAAAAGCTGCGTACACGCATGGTACCCTGGCAATTTATTAACGTCCTACGCGCTGGATTTCGTCACGAAACGACGTGTCAGTTTCAGAACGCTAATACTGTTATACGCCGGACCGCTTTTCGCTTTGTACACGAATCACGTGGTGTTCATGGCTTCGCGGCAGCCTTGTAGCCTTGTGCTTCGTCTCACCCAGACTAGAGTTGCGATAGGACGATGCCGGCGATGAAAATTGGCGGTGTGGTGTGTGATGTGGTTCGCAAGTTTCTTCCTCGTCACGCTACCGAGCTTTTTCTCTCTGTTCGCTTCTCTTACTCTCTTGCTCTCCCTCTACCGTTTTCACTTCGCTTCGCGTTGATATACCCAAGAAAATTCGCTCGTGTTGCACGAGGCTTATTAATCTTCGTCTTTGTGCGAGTTTACCGTCGTGCTTATTATACTGTAACGAAACTAAACTTTCCTGATAAGTCATTGTTCTATACTGTAATATTATTAAACGCCCGACATTTGTGAATCCAGGCGAGAAAGAGATCTTATATCTCGTTAAAGTAATGGCATCGTATTTTTGTCAGACTATGGATGTTTTAATTTTGTCATCTCTACTTCGGATTCATTTTAATTTCAGTGATGAATATCTATAACAGGTCATACATTAATAACGACTAAATGAAAAAGAAATCATTTGCACGGATTCATGCAATTAGATTTTTCACTTTTATTATATTATAAAAAGAGCGAATTTCATTCCTTTTATGAAATTAACACGAATCAAGAAGCAAATTTGCAAATTGACGATCTCCGATTGACATGTTTTCAAATGGATATTCTTATTCGCCACCTGACCTAAAAAACATACGCGTCTCCTCTATTCTCGACTGTACTTGATTGATGAGATTACTTCTTTCGACCGTATGTATATAAATTTTGAGTGATTTTCGATACCGTGTGTGCAGTTTACAAATTTAACGAGCTCAGTTTACACGTCCTGAATCGAGAAACAGAGTTCGATACTCGCGCGAGTAAAAGATGACTCGAGTCTCACAGTCGTGTACTATCGAAAACTAATATTGGTTATATAGATATAGATAGAGCATATACAGAACTAGTATCGGTATCGCAACTAGAACGAAACTGACCGAAACTTCACTCGCTGAACCTTTTGCCTTTCTTTGAAGATCGCGCGACATGGATAATTTAATAGAAAATAAAGAACATATCACATCGCAGGAACAAATGAATTGCAAGAAATAACAAAGTGCCGGGACTAGGCCAGGAAGTTACATAGGGCTTATATATAATATACGATGACACGCTATAAGTTTACAGCACAATATTTCGCTTGGGAGGTCGTGCGAATCGATTTCACGAGCGCAGTTTCCTTTTGCCAGTTCAAATCGAATCAATTGGAAAAGTTCGGATTCCTTTCGTTTAGAGCCTGAGCCTGGTCGGCTATGCTTTTCTTGGACTTCCCTTGGTAGAATCTCGTGCGACGATAGATCAGAAGCTGCTGGCTTGCGGATTCATTTTCGCAATAAACTGCAGCGTCTATATAAGACTTGGTTGCGCGGAACTTCTGCATTGCCCAATCCTCTCTTTATCTATCATTCTATTTGTTTTTGTTTTTGTTTTTGTTTTTTTTTTTTTTTTTTGGACTCGGGAAGCGTTTAATATTTTTTCAGGTATATACCTTTTCGTGTTTTATATTTGCATTGTATATACTAGACTGTACATAAAACTTTATTGTCGTAAATTCTGGCTGCGTAATAAGTTCGCACTGGTCTTTTTGCGGTTGAGTGGCAGTGAAAAGGCAAGCTCTAACTTTTTGACGACTGTAGACGCCGAGATAAACGACCTTTTATGCTCCGCAGTAGATAACATTGGGTTGGCTCCGACGCTCAGTAGTAACAGCTTGTTTGGTCGAACGTTGAAAGAAAGTTAACGCACGCTGCTATATACACCAACTTAATAAATCTATTTTCCTTTCTCTCGACATCGTCTCATAACTTAATGATGCTGACCTCATTCCGCCGCTTTGACTTATGTTACTCCGTATATAAAAGCGCCACGTGTATATAGGAAAACTGATATTTCAGCTGATCGCACGTATATAACCGCGAGTATACTATCAATTCAACCGCGATGGTGCATGGAAGTTTAACGTATAGAATTTCAAGCGCATTTCCACAGATCGCCTCGGTTGTTCGTCGTTCTATATATAGCGAGTGTCGGCTTTTGTCGTAAGGATCTTGCATCTTGGGATGGATTCCCGAGCTGAATGGCGATTCTTTCATTGTTCCGCGGAATGAAAGGAAAAATTTTCGTTGTCATTTCACGATTCGTTTAGCTGATTTCCGAGGGAGCATCAAGCGCTTCGATAATTTAGAAGGCCGAGGCGAAATGGAAGGCAAGAAGGAGTACCGCCTTTCATTTTCTGCGCGTGAGATCTTCTTTCATTGAATCCCATTATAATTCACTGCGGCCGCTTTGTTTAAAAGCACAATGGCCATTGATTCGTCGAAGTCGGAGGGCGTGGATACGCGACACGGCTGAAGATCGAGTTGCCGCCTTGTCTCGGATTTAACCTCGAAACTCGAGATATTCTCCGGGACGCTAGACGAGAGTTAACATAGGTTCTGCGCTGGATTGATGGCAAACGAAGTGTCGCCTTTTTACACAAATAAAATGCATTTTCACTTGGCTGGAATTTGTTTACGGCTTGGGAGACGAGTAGTCGAATTCCGTTAATTGATTCACACCAGACCGAATTCCAAAATATCAAACGGATAACGTTTTAAGATCGAAATCCTCAGTTGGTCAACAAATGTGAAGCAAAGTGGTGGAGCATCGTCAGACGTCGAAGCGAGAGAAAACGAGCGCGGGAAAAATGAGACGCGCACGTGAGCTCCGATGCCTCGATTTGCTCGCCTGTGAGCCGCTCAAAAGTGTTTCGTTACGAAATTCCACTTTTCGACAACGGACAAAGCTCTGGAGATGAAAATAAGAGGCGACACGCAACATAAAAGGCTGTACGAGAAAAAGTAGGTATACACCTGAAACGAGCCGGAGCCCGAGGCTGCCTGCAGGATGGAAAAAAAAAATGAGAAAATGAAAAACGGGCTAGAGAAAAAGCTCTTTCGCCATATACGTATATAGAGGTACCGCGTGAAGCTTATACTCGGAGAGGAGCTAGGCCGGTCGCTGCACAATAGCCGAAGGGGTCTGAGGCCGTCCTACCACGGCTCAAGGGTATATAGGTGTGTATAGCGCGCGGACGCGTGTTACTCGAGCTAAAAGCGGAAATTTAATTAGCGCGACACACTCGCCTGGCGTATCCTTATTTTCCTTGGCGCGTGACCCCAGCAGTGTGCGCTTAGCACAGGAAAAAGGGCTGTACGATAAAGAGCATCTTAACGAGTGCTGCGCGAACACTTACTCGCTTTTCCTTGGAAAATTTCATTTTTTTCTTCCCGCTAATTGATGCGAGCCTGATAAAAAGCGCACGTACACCGGAGCCTTTCATCTCGCGCAGAGTTTTCCTCTTCCTCCCGAACGATTAACTCTCGCGCTTCCTTTTTCCCGCCCTGGCTGCGCGGGAGAAAAGCTTTGTCCGCGTAATTAACGAGATAATGGCAGTATCTGTATATGACTCGGAGCCTTTTGCGCGAGCCCGATCAAGTGTCAAACGCAGCCGCTTTATCAGGTCGTGAACGAACGACCACGCACGCACTAATTGTTATGTTACTTTTGTTCAATTTTCACAGCGGACTGACAGTCATTGTTGCTCGATAAAATCCAGTGCACAATAAATGTGTATGTGTATGTAGAAAAAAAAACACACACACACACACACACACACAAGCGGCGGCAAAGATTATGCGGCGGCAGTCAGCGAATGCAAGAGCGAGCATTGAATCACCTTTCCGTGAAACGAATCACAGCGAAGCAAGAGCGCACGCGAGTGTATAGTCCTATCTCGGCAAATGCGACCACAGCGGCAAGCTGGCCCGCGACGAGGAAAGCAATCTCTTAAGTAAGATTATTGCGGTGCTTCAAAAAGCGTATAACCCCGAGACTGCGCTACGGAAGCCTGGCGCACAAAGTAAAGGAAAGATCCTGAAACGACATTCAGCAGCTAGCTCGAGGTCGAGGCCACTGAGTGGCCACACCACCAACGACGACGACGACGACGACGACAACGACTATCCTTGTCTACCGTATATATACACACGCACGAGCGCACAGACTATATACATACCGGCTAAACGACCCGACTAGCGCTCCAATGAATTCTCTTATCTACGATTATTGCTCTACTCCCCGTAGCCGGAAAACATGCCAGGACAAATATATGTTTTCGCGTGTGTGTACCGAATAGCGTAGTTTTGCCGTGTCTATGTGTGTATTGCGTGCGCTGATGCTGCTCTCTATATTTCGCGCTCTCATGCCTATAATTTTACGCGAACGTAAGCTCTATATAGAATATGTATATACATACTGGTTTTCAACAGTGCGGAAGTATAGCCAAGAGTTTGGTGAATATCGCTCGAAAATCCCGTGAATATAGCGCAGATAAATGCAAGCCCAACCTGCGAGAGCGTAGCTTCATTAAGCTGATGAAGTATGCGTATACGTCGATAAATGTGGATTAGCCGCGTTTTCAAACGATCGATCATCCTGGCTCTCTTATATTTTCCTGATTCAACGAAATCGACGACCTATAGCTCTCGGGCATATAATAATATAACGCATAGCTCGCTATGCGCGCCGGATTTATTCAACCGCCAAAGCGCTGTGCTATGGTAATCATGCATTGCTAGTTATTCCGAGAAGCCAATAACCAGCCAGTGCTCTTTTTCAAAGTTAATTAATTGCTTTATCCTGGAATATCAAATTCAACGATACTTTTTGTGTATCCCGAATAACGATGCTCTATACACGATGATTTCATGGGCGTTTCAATATTGCCGTTATTACCCGCATAAAACACTCAAAGTTTATATTCTTCATAATGTTAGCGGCCTACAGTCCCAAAAAGCTAGCGGTACTCAAAGGGACATTATCCAGTCCATTAAAACTTGGGCAGTTTCAGATATTTTATTGCTTTCAATTAACTGAAATGTCCAGGAGTTGAGCAGCTGTGACACTATGAACTTCTACTATAAACATATTTTATTTTATTCTATTGAAAAGTCCAAGCGTATAGCTATTAAAGCGAAAAGGAACATTTTAATGGCAAACGAGAATTTTATTTTGATAATATTTATCTTACTATGAATATAAATATATCCAAATTTAACGTATTTATTCGCTTTTCTGCGCAATTTCAAAATGCTCGGTGCGTCATAGACTAGTCATAGATCTTAAAATTTCAATAAAGTGATTAATTCAAGATATTTTTTCTAGAGCTCTGAGCTAATTTATATCTGTTATGGAAAAGAGCCTAGAGAATCACTAACAATATAAAATCAAATGAAAAATTCTTGGCTGCGACGAAACAGATCATTTAAATGTATCCTTTGATGACTTTGCGATTTAATTTAATAACAAATGTTCTCAATCCAAGATATCGATAACGAAACTAAAATAAGTTGAAAAAAGAGTATCGAAATAAAATGCTGTTCTACTAGCATAAAATAATAGTATACTTAGAAGTTCGAATTGAGATTCTCTAGGTATGATGTATCCACGTAGACCGCAGAAATAATATACTTGATAATTGAACCTTGTCGGTGAGACCGCAAGAAAAATCCATGAACTTTCTCAATTATAACTGTATGTGTATTGCTGAATGACGTCACGAAGCTGATGGTTATACGTCAAATGTAAAGCTACGCAATCAAAACGTTTGTCTATAAGAAATCTTGTGACGTGTAATGTCGTGACGTTATTACTTCGTACGTAGTCGTTGAAAAGGTCTCTGCCCCTGCTGAATGCAATATTAACTCCCTACATACTCTAGGTTATATACACCATACGATTCCAGTCGATGGGGAAGACGCAAGAAACAGATCAATCCTCCCTCTACCCCACCGCGTTAAACTAATAAAAACTCTATAGCGTACATTATCTTTGCTTGCTATACATTACTTTATCGCAGGTTAGTATTATTATTTTGTAATTATATTATATAAAGAGTAGAATGTTTCGTAAGATACTCAACATCAATGCATCGTCAAATAAATCTTTGAATATTTTTTAACAACTGAATAATTTTTGTAATATTCTTCGAGAGAAACAATTTAACCAGCAGAATTCGATTGACATTAATGCAGCACTTGAATATGATGTGGGAATTTCGAAAAATTATAAATTATTCAAATCCGATGAGACGTTCTCTTCTGAAAAAGAAGCACGTCGTCGGTGTCACTTACCTATCGTGCTCGTTCCAGTTTGAATGTTGCTAAATAAAGTTGAACAGAAATGATTGGAAGACAAAGGTGCACTGAATAAAAGAACAGAGTTAGACGTTGGTCAATCGTTTATTAAAGCAAAACTTTATTATAGCAATAGTGAACAATGGATAACTATTAAAGACTTTTTAACATGTTTTTTTTTTAATTTTTTTTGATAAAAATAGCGATTGGATGTTTAGACAATAGATGAACATCTAAAAGGTATTTCAACTGTGTACAAAACTTTCGAAATCATCAGTAATACTTGTGAAATCTCATGGTCATCGATGACAGGCGAAGGTGTGTACCGTGTAGTGTGTACTCGTGTATCGTGATGTCAGTGTCGTAGTCGTGTGAAATGTCGCTGATGATGATGAGGACGAAGAAGAAGAGAGAATGACAATGAGGATGACGACAAAGGCGAATTATACAGTCGAACGTCGATTCGCTGGAGCAACAGGGGTATAATCGACCCGATAACTTTTTTGCGAATATACTCTTCTCCCTCCCTGTCTCCGCGCTTGTATCCGAAAAAAAGCTCGTACATACGTAACGTGTAAGGTATACGCACGCACGGGAGTAGACATACGCGCCGAATAGAAAGATGGGTATAGGTGGTATAGTGGCACGAGCTTTCAACCGCGCGAAACCAAAACAGAGGAAATAGTGAAGCCGCTTTCTTTGTGCGAGAAGAGACGAGGAGGCGGAGGAGGAGGAAGAGAAGGACGGGGGCTCTAGGGTCTCTGTGCACAAGCGTACGATACACGTCGCGCGTCGGCTCGTCGCAACCCTCTTTTATACAGGAGAAAGAGAAAGAGAAAGAGAAAGAGCACCAGCTATAGCGCCTCAAATTGAATTCCCGCGCACGCGAAAACAGATCCTTCCACGCGCGCGCGCGCGCGCTGCTATGCCCCTGTGTAGTTCGAGAAAGAGTCTACAGGCTCGCTTCTCCTAGCTCTTTTAACGTCTCTCCCGTCATTCGGTCACCCCTCTTTCGCTCTTCCTCCCGCGTGCACGATCGATTCCATTTTCGAGCTTTGCCGCCGAACGCGTAGTACGGGAGAGAGCTGCCGGAGAAAATGGGAAAAAGCAAAGAGAGTGGATTATTAGTCCGGAAGGCCTTGCACTCTTCCTTCTCTTCCGTTTCCCTTTTTCTCTCTCTCTCTCTCTCTCTTGCGCTCTCCTCTATACCCCGGCCTTCTTTATTTTTCACTCCTTCGCGAATCCGCGTGAAGCAGTGCGCTTTTTCTAGGGGAGCATTGAACGCTTTGGACACAAGAGCGAGTGAGGGGCCAATCTGGAGAGGAGGGACCTGAAATAGAAAAGGCCAAGGAAGGAGAGAGTCCTATAGATGTGCGAGTGTACAGTGTACAGAGACGAGAAAAGGTTGGAAATATAGGAAGAAACAAAGTCGCCGCGAAGCTTCCTTATACCAATCTTATAATATCATTACGATGCGACCGTATAAGGAAAAGAGTATAGCGAAATAAAGGCCAAGCCACGTTCGGCCTGTATCTCTCTCTCTCTCTTTCTCGTTCAGTACGGTGAGCGATGTTTGCGTGTATGTATGTCTGCGTTGGCGTGTCGCTGTTGTGTGTTGGGTTTATTGCCTTTGTTGGGGACGCGCAAGGAAAGAGTAGGCTCTAATATACTCAAGAGACTGGCTCTAGAAATCCAGGATAGAGCTCCGTCATTCGAAACTGCCGGCGTTCGCGTACAAAGCGAGCCAAAGGTTTATATTTATTCTTGGACAAGTTGACTTTCGACAAAGTTTCATCGAAATCTGCGTATAGAGGCTCTGAAAGCACACGCAAAGTCCGGCAGTTTGGAAATCTTGAGCTTTTCTTTCCAAATAAACTTTGACGCATGTCGCCGTCTCTCTCTCTCTCTCTCTCTCTCTCTCTCTCTCTCTCTCTCTGCTAGTCCTAATGATATATTTCGTTACCAGCCTATATATATATATATATATATATATATATATATATAATATTTTCTGCTTTTCCTCGTTACTTTTTTTCTGTGGTTCGCGCAATAATAAGTCATCTTGGTACACAATACTATGAGTCTGTCAGTACCACGCGCTTACACACTAAAGTCGCACTATGATCTTAGTTTTCTTTTCTGGCAAGGCGCTCGACGCGGCGGTGGTATGATTCTTTCTCACTTTTCACAAAACGCAAACATTTCCTGCTTAACTTTCGTCTCAACAAAGTACATGGTTCGGTACGATATGCGCTGAATTCAATAGAACAGCTCATTGCTTTGATTTTGTTAAAATGATCCACTTTGCGTTATTTCTTCAGTTAATTAATACTCTGGAGCAAGCTCTCTGATGTCGCATTACAAATCTCTGGAAAACGCCAAAAATTCGATGCTAAGCCTGTCTCGCGATAATTCCGGGCGCCAACGGTAACTATCTTTCTTACTCGATTCAAGATCCGAGAAGTAGCGTAAAATAGACGATTCTTTTGTTATTGATAAAATATTGTTGATAGTATACAGATATACAAGTCTTTTCTACAAAATTATAGACAGCCGTCCGACCGATTCGTGACGTCGACTACTGATTCCGCGTAAGAGATAATTCCCGTAGGCGGCGCGCGGGGCAAGCTTAGTTCTTCGTTTCCGTTTGCGAATATACTCAATACACAGCGTAATATAGTCTTTTTCAATAGTTAGTCTTTCATATGTACAAATGAGAGCGCCGACTTTAGTTCCGCCGCGTCAAGCGCGTATCGAAAGTAACATATACAAGTACTCGGTATCTTTTATAAATATTACTCTAACAACGTAGAGATATCATCTTAGATTGCTTTCCGTAATCACACCCACTTTCTGCAGAGCTAGAGGCGCAAATGCCGAGTCGCCGAAAGAAAAAAAAAATGACAAAGAGATGGACTCTCGTCCAGAGGCTTACTATATCTAAGATAGTGTATCAAGTATAGAGATAATGGGAGTCTCGGCGTTTACGGCTTCAGCCCTTAGCCATAGGTCATGAGTGCCTTATTATACATATATATCTATATATTATAATATTACAATAGCGCATGTACTCTTCTTTATAGCTTTCTGTAATCGTTAGGATAGTTTTTCTTTTGACTTGTTTTACTACTCGCTTACGTATTCTCCTCTTGCTCTCGCAACGCATATCATATTATATAATATCGTGTTATATATGCTCGCCGGAGAGACATGTCGGTAGAAAACCACTCGCGGCAGATTCTCCATCCGGAGGCTTTTCTGTACCTACTCGAGCCTCTTTCGTTGGTTCCATGGGACGCTGTGTGTACAGTTTCAAGCAGGATGAGCCATTCGCATGCTCGCTGGATGGACGCATATTTTTTTTTTTTTTTTCATACTCATCACTCCATCTCACACGCACGCATGCACGCACTCTGTCTCTCTTCCTCGGATCTCTTTGTAATTGATAATCGAAAGCATCGCTGCGACGACTTCATATAAAACCAAACTCGCCGACTCCTTTCACATCTGCTGTGTATGGCTTACCTTATGTCGTAATACTATTCAATACTTGTCGAAGCTCTTTATAAGTACATATTTGAGGATTAAATTATTGATTATTGGATTAAAATTGCATAGTCTATGATTCTCGCGCGCAACATCATTTTTTCTCGACTCTAATTCACGCGACGCATTTACACGATTTCTCAGGCGTGCCTCGGCTCTTCTTCTATTACTTATATTCTTCATTTAAAACCTATCGCTTATCTTTCTCCCATTTTTTTTTATCTCGTTTGTTTTGCACTACCGCTACTATGTCGACGAGGTACAAAATTAAATCGTCTCGTGTTTGCTTCGTACTCTCTATTATCTAAATGTATGTATTTATATATTTATATATTTATATCGATCTCGCGGAGAACAGTTATTTACAGAACTTAGAAAGAATTACACGATTTTCTCTCCTCTCTCTCTCTCTATCTATCTATATATATAACTATAACCTCATCAGTGTATTATAAAGATTTTTGTCTTATGTATGTATATGTGTTTACAGACATTGTTTACCCTCCGTCGCCCGAGAAAGATGTGCATGCGCGTGATCTCAGGCGCATACACAGAGTTTTTTTTCCTATATTTACAAATTAAGGGCAAGAATCTTGAATCTATATCACTGTCTCTCTTTATTAGGGAACATAAATCCGTACGTTGAAAGGCTTCGCATGGCCTCTCGAATTTTCTTTCCTTTAAGTAATACACAGCGCGTTTCTTACAGCGAAGGAGATAGAGCAGCGGAGTCCTTATTTTGGTCTCGACGGCGGCACTTTCGCAGTTTCGACGAGAGGAATAGCAACTCTTAATGATACACAGATTATCATTAACTTCACGATTACTTAATAGTGATATATCGCATCGAATGTAAATACGAAAGCTCGAGAAACAAAAGCACGTACTAGATAAATGATAAGGTATACAATAAAGTAAAGTAAACAAGGATAAAGGCAATTTTTTCAAGTGCACATTTATTAATAAAAGAATATCTTAATAAATTCTCCTTAACTATTATAATCTAAGAACTTTATTCAATGAACGCTCATATTATTACGCAACATTTAAATATTTGTGAAAATACCCTCGAGGGAAATGATTGCTTTCATTACACGCAAATTGCTTACTCTTATTTACAGGAAAAATCCGCAATGGAAAATATCAATCATAATAATAACAATCATGAGAACAATAAAGTGAGCGAACAAAATTTTTAATGATCATCTTTTAAAAGCAAAAGGAGGTTACTTTGATGATGTCGCTGTCGTAAGTATCTACACTTGTGATTTTGTATAAAGAACAGAAAAAAATTACTAAAATATATTTATGATAATGCGCCGACGAAGAGAGCGAAAAAATATAATGGTTTCAAATTTTCAACAAATTTATTCGCTCGAGTCCAGAGAGTATCTACGTAATTATCTACAAGTTTATTGAAGTAATAAGTCTCTCGAACGCGGACTCGCATATACGTATTTATATATCTATGTAGGTTATACGGTTCGCGTGGCAGCAGAGATTTTCCCATCGTCGAAGCTTAGCTGGTGGTGTGCGGGCGCAGCACTTTATACCGCGCGCGCGTCTCAAGGACCCACCCGGCGCGCCGTCGCCGGCTAGCCGTTCTCGAGACCCTACTCCACAGCTCGGAAAATCCGCGCAAGGTATGTATGTACATGTATAGTGTAGTGCGTGGCGAAGAGCGTCCGACTTTCAAAGCAAAATTTTCCAAGTGTTTCCGTGGTAGGGACACGTTAAAACTTCATAGCGCGGCGGGTATACACGCCACCTCGCGTAAGCATAACGCTTAAACTTATTTGTCGTGTAGGATTGCATACAATTAAAATCAGTAGAAGCTACGTGATATAGGTTTCATATAAGTATATCTCTGCGAGTAGCACCTTGGATTGCCGGGACAATGCGCGTGGCGCCGACGAAAATCCGCGCATGAGCGCGCGATCGGGAAGTGCAGTCGAGATGGCGCGCGCTCCGGATTTTCCGGGCGAATCGCGTCGGTGAATAATAAATCGGGTACTAAAAGGAATATCCCACCAGTTAAAAGCTAGAGCTGGCCCAGCGGTAATTGCTTTGAATAATGCGTTTGTTCCTTTAACTCTGTCCCGCACAGCGTGGCTCTGAAAGTTGGCTTTTGACCCGATTGCAGCGTTTCGCGCACTCGTATAAAAATGTAGAAAAGCATCATAAAGTTTCGGATTACTTGGACTTTGTATAAAAACCACGACGGATGTATATAATATACTCGGATATATACTTTAAAAATTTATTTACGGATAATTTTTAAAAAACATGTAAAGTTACTTTGCCGTATATCAAAGAAAGCAAATCAAAGACCGGAGACCAGCTCTGTATATACGCATAGACAGTCTGAAAGAAATATCTCGCGTCGTCGTAAAAATCGAAGATTTACCGCGGCGCTACGCGACAGTCTGTTTGTTGGAGTTAAATATACAAGTAGTCGGGAGTCAGAGAAGGTAAAAGCATATAAAAACGGTAAGTAAAAACATGGCAGTAATAAACAGTACAGAGTTTCAGTAAATGTTTAGTCAAAGCTCCCCTCGTAATCATAAGTAAGTACACGTCGCGCGATGAAAATAAAAGTAATGTAAGTAAAGTAGTCAGAATGCACTTAACAGTATGTACGCGCGTGGCGAGTATAAAGAATAAAGAGTACTAAAAATAGTCGTTTACGAGCTAATCAGACGCATTAAATTCTTACTATCATATCTCTGCAATAAAAAGAGAGTATAAACGATGAGAGCAAAAACACAAAAAAAAAATGTTCTTGCGATAAGAAAGTAAAAGATTAGTCGACCGTCAGAGAGGCACGCGCCGACGCGAATAATCTCAATATGTAACCTGCGTGACGACGACGACGTTTCAGGAACGCCCGTCTATTCGCGCGATATAATCGACGTTTCGCGATCGAGCGACGGCGAGACAGCCGATCAAAATAGAACGATATACGCTGCCGCGACCCTCTCCTTAAAACCTACGTACATAACGCGTGCTTATAATATACAATAAGTAATAAAGTGGCTGCACATCCCGCGACGATCTGGAGGACCGCGTTCTCTCGCATGATTGTATTTAGCTGTTTCTTTTTTCTTTTTTTTTCTTCACTTTTTCCCCTTAATTCATCTATTAATAATTAATTATATCATACTTTTCCTCCCTCGTTATATCACAGGTCTAAGAAAACGCTGAATACATTATACAATTCTGTCTTTATAGTCTTTTTTGTTTTTCGTTTTATACAAAGTTCCTTTGCCTATATTAGTAAAATGTACACGCGCACCCCGACGTGTGCCCGACGTAATCTATCTCACCCGCACGCGAGTCTCAGCGCAGCCGAACCTCTTATTCTCGTTCGCTCATATTTTTTTGTTCTCCTTCTCTCTCAATAATGATATACAGGTGTGCAGAAGGATGCAAAATAGTCCCGATAGGCTCTCTTCGCGATCGCGAGAAGGGAAAAGGATCATGGACGTTTTTCGACGAACCCTCTATATCCAGCCCCCTTAAGAACACTTAATTTGGCATCCAGCAGTTCTCGTGGCTGCTCTCGAATCAGTATAGTTTCCTCCCCAGCTCCGCTGATTATCAGTCTGTGTGGGTGTGTGTACGCGCGTTATTTACAGCAAGCGAGGAAGGAGAAGAAGATCAGTGAGAGAACGAGCGGAGTAGTATAGAGAATACAAAAGAAGAAGTACTCGCGTACACCGTCGGTACGAGTCTATTTCTCTCGACCCGTCCGTGTACGCGCGCTCACTCGTTCTCCTTGTCTTTCTTGTCTTTCTCCCTCTCCGCGCGTCACTTACGAGCTATAAGTATGTCTCTTTCTCGAAATTTTTCGCTCTTTCTAGGTTTCCGACTCGCTTGCGGCGGATTTACTTAACGAGACTCCTCTGCAGTAGGGCGACAGCGTGTCGGCTCCAGCAGTAACATAGCAGTAGCAGCAGCGCAGAGGACAGCCGGTCGGGAGAACCAGTGGCGCCGTTTTGCGGTAGAACGCTTATGAAAATCGTCTCGGTATCGTCCTCCCGACTCGGCGAGGGCGCCAGCGATCGTTTCCATCACACCAGGGGCGTACCGTAGACCTCGTTCGTGTGCAGGTTCTGGTTGCTGTCGTTTTGCTGCTTCGACGCGCATTGCTGTAACAGACGAAAGCAAACGCATTTCTTTACACACGCGCTCTTGGGGATTTCAATGAAAAACCGTCTATCGGACGATCCTTTGTTCGCTTCCCGTCAACGTCGATCGTTCTTTTTGACGCGCGAACAACCGAGCGCATTTCGCGTCGTTGCAAGGCTGACGCAAAATCAATTTCTCCGTGCTTATTCTTTTTAGGCCGTGTTTATTTTTTAAATATCCCACAGCTTCAACGCCGCGGTGCCCCTTTCTGCAGCGTGATTGGGTGATTGGGACGGGGGTCGGACCGTTCTATTATACAAAATACGCCAGGAGGTCGCGGGGCGTCAAAATCGCTAGAGAAAATATAGGCTGTCGGACTGTGTCAGTGATCAGCGAGCGGAGTGCCGTATAAGGCCTATAAATGAAATGAAAGATTTAAAGGGGGACAGGGGATAAGCCTATTAGCCGCGACAATCCGAACTGACGAGCAGCTCGTAGCGAGAGCTTAGTCCATCACGGACGATCGACGCGCGAAAATAAATACAAAAGAGACTTTGGAACCGGGTGAAAACTCGCAGCAAAAAATCTGACTTACCGCTTGCTTCTTCTCCCAGCTCTTCATGGCTGACTTGTACTTCTCGAACTCGTGACACCAGTCTGAGTAAATCTTCTGGTAGTCGTTGGACTTGGCAGGCGCGGAGCACCTGTGCGCGTCGACGGTGATGTTGTAGGAGCAGAGCAGAGCGCCCCCGAGCCAGCAATCGTACCTTCCGGCGTCCTGCTCGTTCACGCCGACGATCACCAGACCCTTCTCCGAGGTCTCGATGAACTTGTCGCCGGCCACGCCGTACTTGTAAGCTATCTGGTAGCGGCCCTTCTCTTTGCTGTAGTGGTACCACCTGACCTCCTGGTTGGCTAGAACCTCGGGCATCTTGACGAAGCAGCCGAGGTGCACCGACTGGCCCCACGTGACCACGAGCTTGCGCTTACCCACGCTGCTGTCGCACACGTCCGCTGTGCTGTTCGATACGTCCTGCAACAGACTGAAAGGGCGGGAACGCGTTGACGTACGGTTTTCGACTTTCGATGCAGCGATATTAAACTTCACCTTATCAGGACACTTACCCAGGCGTGTAGGGTTTGCAGGAATTTGTATCCTTGTCCCAGCCACAGTAGGGATCGTGAACGCATCTGAGGCAGTTGTCGTAGCGCCGGGAGCACATGACCAAGTCGATCTGTTTGATCCTGTGATCGGAGGCGACGTAGAGCGCTTTGTGCTCCCGCGATATTTCCATAGCTTGAATTGGCTCGCCGGGTGTCACGTCGAACACGTCCAAGAGAATCGATTGAGACTCTCCCTCGCCGTCGATCCATTGGACGACTTTGTGTACCCGGCCGTCACCTGCAATGCAAACGCGAGATGGCATGCAAACCTGTCAGACGTGCTCTCGACGTTTCGGGAAATGCAACGCGGCAACAATAATGCGGCGCATCGCATCGCTTTGTGGTAATAAAGCTACAAGTGATACTCACTGGAGCCGGCATAGTAGACGGTGTACTCGAGGTCGAGGCCAGCCGAGTCGATACGCAGCTTGTCGACGACGAGCCTGGTGAGCATGACGTCGCGCTTGTAGAAAACGGGCTTCTCGTTCTCGTGCGAGATGGCCGAGTCCATGAGCGGGTGCGAGCGGATAAAGTTGAGGACGGTATCGGGCAGCGTCTCGGTATCGTTGACACACTGGCCAGGCCGGGGTTCCGGCACCTTGTTCGACAGCACGGGTAGCCAGGCACTGCTCGAGGTCGCCTGTTCCTTGAATTTGCCTCGGAAGGCCTCCTGGATCGCGTCGATGTGGAACGAGCAGATGGCTGAGCCCATCAAGCCGTTCGTCGAGGTCGTGAATGTGCCGTAGAAGTGCGAGTCGTCGCCTGGCACTTTGTAGATGCTCTCTGGAAACCGGAAGGCGTGTGTTTATTGTGCGGCTCCGGGAAATAAGATTTGATATTTATGCGCGCGCGCGCGAGCTTGCAAGACAAACACAGCGCGGTTGACGCTTCAAGGGCTTTGCCGAACTTTGGATTGCGTCAGCCGTGCGCCATGTTAGGATGCGAATTATTGTACTTACGTATCTCGTTAAAGTAGAAGGGAAATTCTCCAGGAATCGAGCAGTTGAGCCGCGCCTTGAGATAGGTCGCCCAGTTCTGGGCAAGGATGTTCTTGCCACCGGTATCCCGCTTGCAGACTCGGGCCACGCGCGAGTATACACTTTTGCCGCAGTTTATGTACTCCACTGCTGTTTCCCGAAAGAAGAAGAAGACGTGCTCGCCGATGTCGAACGATCCGACGAAGTTGGGCTCTGAAAGATGAAAAATCAATGCATTGTGTTATATGATACTTGTTAATTCACCTCGGACGAATAACGTGAGACTGCTCTTTGCCCGAGCGTATTACGTTATAAACGACGTTATTTCGCGCTCTGATTGTACTTTCTTCCAAGACTCAGCTTGGCTTTTCCCGTCCGCTCGCACAGTACGAAAAGGTGCGGCTTTGGATAAATGGCGTAAAATGAGCGGGGGTTCGACGGCGAGAAGCAATTTACATCGGGGCCAAAGTTGCAGTAGAGACGCCTCCGCAGTGAAAGAACGAACCGAAGAGAAGAAGAAGAAGAAGAAGAAGGCGCGAGAGCCGAACAATTACTAATTACGATTCGTCGGAGAAACGATTGTCGCGCGCCAACTCTAGAATCTTATTGGCCCCTTCGGCAGTCTCAGGCAGAAACGAAAGTACAAGGAGGAGAGATAACTCGGCAGACTTTTTGCCGAGAGGCGCGCGAGGAGAGGAGGAATAAAATTAAGCTTTTATTTTTACCTTTCTGGCGTTGTTAATTAAATCTCCCGATCGATTTTCGAGCGAGCCGAGATTCGTCTGAGATAAAATTCTCACAGTCGAACATTCAGAGTACCACCGGTATCATATATCGCGCTGTATTTCTGTACGACGGCAAAAGGCTATGCGGTCGCGATGCGGGTAAACGACTTTTGCACTTTTCATTTAACGCGCCGCCGGCACTGCGGCAGCGTAGCGCGTGCATGAGGGGTTTTAACGAAAGTTTAATGAGCAGCCACTTGTCGCTTTACGATCCAAAGTCGTAAAGCCGCTTAAGGGTTCATCCAGGCGTGCAGGCGACGCGGCGCAGCGAAGCTTTTGCCTTCGAAATGTCAATAATTTGCGCTGGCAACCTGAGCTATACATATATATATATATATACACACGAGACGAGACACGAGATCCACACTCGGACATTGCGTGCGTTTCATTCTGGCGACTTTCTTCGACAACTTTTAATGTAAGAGTATTCGTAGGAACAGAGTTTCACTTTTACTCTCGCGTCGCCACTGCTTGGACGATAACTTTAATGCAAACAGAGCGGAAAACTTTTTTTCTTTATACCTCGACTCTTTTATCCTTCCACTCCAGAAATGTATAATCTTATAGCTTTGCAGCCGACACATAAATGCTCTAGCGTTACTTTTATGTACATTTTAAAATGAACTGCTGCTGCTGTTGGCACGCTCGACTCGAGCGCTATATACCCTCGGTTTTACGGATTTTTTATTTTTTTTATTTTTCCGTTTTTATTAATACTTTATTTTAATTAAGTGGCTCCGTTATTTCAGCGAGGGCGCACATAACTTCCGTGGCCTGTATAATATTTGGTATAAGAAAATTTTTCAAATCACTGCATTTTCGATGGTATACAATTTATGAGTGAAAAAGCTTGTATACATATATACATACATCGATTTCTCTCATTTTCAACGCTCGTAAAGTCCCATTAAAACTTGTACCTCTGACAAGAGCGGATTCTCATTTCGGTCCGCTACGAAATCCAATTAAAAATCCCACCATCATCCTTTTGACAATTGAAACAATCGTTTTGCACAAACAAACGTATACGAGCGTACCCGAAAGTTATAATGCCATTTAATTGCAAAATGAGAAACAAGGTAAATAATACGAGCGGCGGGGGTGGCTGCATAATGATATAAAGTGACATTACGGAGATTAAAGTTGGAAAGCTGCGCGCAGCCGATTATACAGAGAGCACGAGGCTCGTAAAATTCAAAGTTATTTACAGTCGCCGCCGCGCGTAATAGTATACGAGAGAGATAGATACAAAGCGAAAGAGTACATACACACACACACACACGCGCGCGCGCGCGTGCGCGTACGCAGAGAGTCGAGGTTCGAAAATACGCGCATGTTTACAGCGGATCGAGCTCATTGTGTTTCGGGGAAAGTTTGCAATCTCCCTCACAGTTGAACGATTAAATCGACTGGGCGTCGAGCGAATAGGGAAGTTTGTTGTCGTGATTCAATAGGCATCCTTCCATCAGTACGCGCGACGGACTATATACGAGGCGACGCATTGGCGCAAGTCAGAGCGAGCAGCGCATTCATCGCGCTCCTGCAGCTATATAGTGATTTATCGTCCGCGAAGCGGGGAGGTAATTTAATTACGCCAAAGTGCACCTTTCCCAGCACCGTTTGACAGATCTGTCGTTTGTTTCGTTATGCTTAATGCGACGCACGGCAGTCGCCTGTGCTCTTTCCTGAATTTATCAGTCGCCCGATAAACCGATGCATATAGGTACTCGCTATACTATGGATAAAGAAGCCCAAAGTATATATATCCGCCGCTGCACGCCGAAAGTTGAGAATGAAAAGCGGATTTCTATAGGATCATTAGGTCGCGCTCGCGCTCTGTCCATCAATTAAAACTCAAACTGACTTATGGAGTCTGAGCTCAAAGGAATACAAATAGCCCAGCGTTACTCAGGCGCGCCAGACAGTCAGCTGATTGTCTTAAAGTGGAAACTCGATTATCTCAAGCTCGCGAGCGCAAGTATCAGAGTCCGCTGCTGTGCTACTGCTGTAAGTAGCTCGAGCTAAGAAACGTCGTCGGCGCGCAGGCGGGCACGCGACACCCAGAATATGTCGGGAGGAGGTGGGCTCGCGTGCGCACGGCCCCGTGAAACTGCCTGCTAGCCTCTTCTCATCAGCCACTTATTCAGAGTCTGTTAAGCCCGCGTGTCCTATACGTATTATCTCGCGCAGCTGCAGACTCTATTGTCACGCAGTCTGCGCCAAGACGATCCGTTCTTATGTGCGCTCACTCCCCGAATATAATTGAATTAATCGCCGAAACAAATAGCTAATCACGCGAGCGAGCGTAGAGTGTACCGTTGACTTTCGCACTGCCGACAGGATTTATTCCCGCGCGTCGGAGAGATATGGCCCGCCGTTTCCCAGCTAATTGCAATTTCCGCGCCTTTTTTTTCCCTGCTATAGCTGTTGTAACGTTTTAGTTGATTACACGCGCTTCGCATAGGCCGAAGTCGCCGCCGGTGAGTCAACTATAGTGTATATATATTGCGAGCGAAACAGATCGCAACTACCCGGGTCAGGAATTGGCGAAAAGCAATTAGAAAAAGAACAACGCTACGGCTCTCGCGCACGTCGGCGCCACGAAAGAGATAAAAAAAAAAAGAAGAAAGAAGAAGATCGGGAGCTAATTACCGCGTCAAAACAATCAAAGTCAGGGTCTGCGAGGAAGAATAGTCGGAAATTAGAGGAATCTCCACCCCCGGCATTAGAGCAGTGGCTATATAGCGTATAGCTGGGGTGGGCTGATTAACCTTAGCTGCGGGCTTGCTCTCTCTACTCGCCGTGTCTCTTTCTCCCGCGAGACTTGAAGGAGCTCTCGTGGATGACGGCGGTGGCGGCTGAGTTTAACTTCTTCGTATAGCAGTGCGCGTGGCAGCATGGCAGCGACGGAAGAGGAGAGAGAGAGAGAGAGAGAGGAGCACCGAATGGGACGTTTAGTCGGGGAGATCCTGAGGGGTGTTATTTTATTACCGAGCTCTCTCCCTCTCTCTCTTCGCCAGAGAAGAACCCCTTGGCCGGCGCGTGTATATTTCATCCGGTTCGCGTCCCCCTTTATACCTCTACTCTCGAGCTATACTCTTATTCTTATTATTCGCTTCTGCAGCTAGCTTCGGCTTGGTAATTTCGTCGCTATACTGCAGCCGAGCGCACCTGCATTGAAATTGTAATGCTCGCCGTCGCGCTGTTTTGCATAGCTGCTCTCTCTCTCTCTCTCTCTCTCTCTGACTCTTGGAATTAAGCATCGCGGCTGCTCACAAGAGAAATGCTGCGAGGGAATTGAGATTCGGCCGTCGCGATGTTTGGATTCAATCAGCCGGCTGCCGCTGCTTTTTATGCCGCGCTATCGAACTCCTCCGAATATCTTGCGTTCTCCCTCGCGAAATGACGCTCGGCAGCTGTGTGGTTGGATCGAGACTTTTTTTTTCTCCTTCCTCTCTCATAACGCGTCGGCAATATTTATCGCGATTATGCAAATCGAAGGTATATGCAGGATCGGTTTTTATTGTTAAATTTACTCTCGAAATTCAAATATTTGATCGGCTCGCGAAAAAATCTCGGCTCGTCCAAGATAGCGTTATAGGTATATATACATGTATGTATAATCTTATACTCACTGTCGAGCCACTTGGAGTCGTATTTGAGTGTCCTCTTGAAACTGTAGGCCTTGCGGGTAGTGGTGAAGTTGTAGAGATCCGTACGGAAGATGACGGTGTCGGCCTTGGTGAACTCGGCATTGGTGCCCGAGTAGAGGGCTGGCAGATCTCCCGGATTGCCCTTCTCAACCCAGACGGCCGTCGAGTTATCCGCGGGGTCGTAGGGGCACTTGGCTATGCCCATGCCCACTCCGGGCACGTATTCATGCCGCGACAAGTGAGTCAGGTTACTCTGCGAATACAAAGTAAAGCGCGATTCCTCGTTTTTTAAATGCGTTTCTTCTCCATCGATATATAGCGGAAAATGAGCGTAAAAGTAAACGAACAAACTGCGCGGAGGCTGCAAACACAAGCCTAGTACACGGCCATAACGTTTCGAAGAAGTAGGCGCGTCGTTAAGAGAGGCCTATTGTGCATTTGGGACTCGTAATCTTTAAATATCAGCCGGCTCGTATATTCTTCGGCGTCGTTACACGGGTACTTAAACGCACGAATGACTGCGCGCGCGTAGTTCGCGGTGGCCAGATAAATCTTGCGTATATATCGTCCTGGGTATATGGCATCAGTAGGGCTGCCGTAGCGAGAGACTCGAGCGCGGGGGAAGTAACGAGAGGCGAAGCCACGATAAATACTTACGTAGATCACCCAGTCCTTTGGCGAATGAGCGTTCGTACCGCACAGATATAGCCTGTTACCCTCCTCCATAGGCTGTATCACTCTTATGTGATTCCTGCAGTCGAAGTGCTGAAAACACGGAGCCAAGTTTATTGCACACGCCTTGGCCTTTGGCCTTTTTATGGGCAGGAAGAGCTGAATCGAATGATTCAGAGAGAAGAGATGGACTATATATGCCAGGAAATACGCAATGTTGTAAAGAAAAATCCATCTCTCCTCTCGATCGATCAAAAACGACTCAAAGTATAAAAAAGAAAAAATTCGTCTTGATGTACGTACCTCTGATTTTCCCTTTGACACGCAGTTAGCCACGTTGCTGGGCTCGAGATTGAGGGCGTCCCTCTGCAAACGAGAAGCAGAAAGAGAAAAGCCAATTAGAACATTTAATTTTTAATTTCGTGCGTTTAATCTCGAAAGCGCAACGGCGCAATCCGCATTTTTTGTCATTTCCACACTCTCGCATTCTCGCATTCTTCCTCTCTTTCTCTCTTTCTCTCTCCGCAACCAAGCTTCGCAAGCCGTCGCCGGCAGTTCCCACTCCCCCATTCATTTCTTTCTCACATTTAATTTCCAGGTCCCAAAGGCCAGCGTGTGCCGTCGACGGGACGCCACACAGGCCAAGTGTATCAAAAATGTCTGCTGCTGCTGCTGCTGCTGCTGCTCTCGCTCTCACTTTTTCTTCCTTTCATTTTAAGAGAGAAAGAGTCGTCGGAAAATACGAGGCCACCGACGACGTGTTGGGAAAAAGGTGCCAAAAAAGTTGCCACATTCCATCTAAAAGGTTCCGCAATCAGAGTGCCAGGAATAAGGTCAACCGGGTGCTCTCTACATGCGCGATAGGTGTATTAGTTAAGAGCTGCTCGTATAAGTGAAGTCGTATTTTGCCTCTGGAAATCTAGCTCTGCTGATGCTTGAAAGAGAGGCGCGAGATTACCTGGAAAATTCGACGTTGCTAATGAGGTTCTTTGTGCGACAGCGGCCTCGATCCGTGTCACGTCATCAGTAGTCGAGCTCTACGACTAGTCCGACGCGATCCGATTTCACCGACCAAAATATCTCGCAAGTTTTAGCACGAGCGTAAAACGGACGGGCGTTTCATTATTAGATTTTCATCCATCTGCGGAAAGGCAATTACGCGCGCTCGAGCGCCAAATGAATACAGCGCGGTGATCTTTCCGGGACAATCGACAAAGCCGTGCAGTAAAAGCACGAGGAAAGCTCTTATTCTCCTCGCTGCACGCAAGCTCCATCTCATCGGATGTGGGGGTGGCCAATGCCTCGGTGGCGGACGAACCATTCCGGCTGTTATTGCGCCATTTCCACGAGGTGAGATCGCGACTCCACACATCGGCAGCGACACGGCGGGCTCTGCTCCGTCTGGCTGCGCGCGTTGATTAGGTGCTTGGGCAGCGGCGGCCCTTTTTCTCGCAAGCGCGAGTGCGCTCGTTTTATTCCCGCGTAAACGAGCTTTTACACCGTCGAAACGAGGTCGTCGCTGGCGTGGCTTTTCATTCACATACTTATGCCTACATTATATACGCGGCAGCCACTGGTTCAGTGTGTTGGATCTGGCGCGCTTCGCGGCGTTTCATCTCAGCCGCCGACGCGACACGTGTGATAATTAAGTTCGTCGGAGCTTGCGCTCTTCTGCAGCCGCGCGAGTATACTCGTCATGCGCGCAGGTAGGTCGAGTGCAGTGGAGAAAAGTAGGTACGCGACTGTCGCCGCCGTCTCGAGAACCCGTCGCCGCGGCATTATCTTCCTGCGCGCGCGCGCTTCGTTATGGACAGCCCGAGTGCGTCATTTTTTCGCTTAATGATGAAAAATAAGAAGATCTTTTTTCGGGGGATATAGAGACTAGAAATGCTGCGCGGATTAAAAGAGACCAGGTCGTTAAATTTTCGCACGCTTTGCTTGTCAAAAATTAATGAGATTCTTGCTCGTCTATTTTATTTATGCGCGCGGTTCCTCTATTTGAAGAAAAAAAAAAAAAAGAATTCCTCCGTCGTGCATTCGCGAAAAATGTAATTACTGTCTCGCATTTTCGTGTGCACTGTGAACAAGACTGCGCAAGCTCGCGCGTTTTAATGGAAAAATGTTAAAAAGTTTTATTTATTAAATCAGATTCCGCAGTCGCCATAAATTATCAAACAGGATTACGCTTATGTGATTAGCTGAGAGCTCATCTCGAAAATATATTTAGCGTCTCCCATCCTCCCGCTTTCTCTCTCTCTCCATCTCTCTCCTGGTTTCGGTTGGCGCAGGAAGATTAAAATCAAGTAAATCCGAGCGCGCAGAGGGCAGAAAAAAGGCGGCGTACGCAGAGAGCGGGGGGAGACTGCATGAAGCCCGACTCAATAAAAAATTCACAGTACAGACCTTTAACTGGCAATAGTACAGCAGGGCTGAAAAAGGAGAATTAAAATTCCACTTTCCCGTTATTAAATCCGCAGCGGGCAGAGAGAGAGAGAGAGAGAGGCGCACGACGAACGTAATTAGAAAACATTCCAATCCGCGATAACGCGGACCGTGCGCGCACGCGGCCGTCCATTCCCTTTGAGGATGGGCTTTCTCATTCCGTGGCTGGAAATGCGGTGTGGCTCATCCCTTCTCTTTCCCCCGTTTTCCAGAGCCGAGAATCCAAAGTGCCGCTGCAGCAACGCGCACATGATTAACGCGCAAACGAGTCTGGCGAAGTGCGAGCTAGGAAAATGACAACCACTGCTTTATTTCGCTCTCGCTCTCTCGCTCTCTATCTGTGGCTCGTCATCGTCCCGAGACTCGCTATTCCCCGTTCTACTCCTCCGCCGTTGCTGCTGCCGCGGAGTTTAATCAAGCAACCGCGCACGAAAGCTCTGTATAAAGTACATGCCGAAAGTCGAGGTGTTCGCGACCCGCCGAGCTTTCAATGGACTGCTTCTGCTACTGCTGTTTCTACTGCTGCGTCCCACAAAGATGGAGACAAATAGACGTGGAATAACTACACACACATACACACAGCGGCTGGCTCTGCAGTCGCTGATTTCAAGAGAGAGAGAGAGAGAGACGACGCGAGATCTTCTTCTCCGGCGCAAGATGCGCTCGCGGGTCCGCTTGAACAGTGATTACTCGCACTTGGATGCGCGTAATCAGGCCTCTCCTCTATTTTCTCCGCTGATGCTGTGTGCGCTTTTTATTTCCGCGTTTGCATAGTCGTGAGAGAGCAGCGTCGTTATTTATTTTTTTTCCTTCGTCTCTCTCATTCTCAGCGTCGCGATTGCATTCAGCGAGCCGATAAACTCCCAAGCGCCTCTTTTTCATACTTTGCTCATCCTCTCTCTCTCTCTCTCTCTCTCTCTCGACTTCTTTTCTGCATGGATATTAAAATTATCCATTATCGGGCTCGGCGCGTCTCCGCAATTTTCTCCCCCGGAGTATCGCCCTGCCGAGCTGTATACAAGGCAAGCAGCGTCACGAGAAAAACTCTGGAATTTGATTAAAGCGCGCGCGCGCGCATTTTCGAATTCGCAAGATACCCGCATAACTATGGAAAATTATTATACGGCAAGATTAGCGAAATGCTTTCGCTGGATACTGTATCTCTCGTATCTCGTTATACGTGCTATACCCGGTGCGCACGACCCGCAGAATAGATTCTCAAAACTAATGATCCGGTGAACAAGCAGAACCGCAATGAAAATTCAGCTCGAGAGCTATACAGTGAGCGCGCTCGAAAAATCCGAGGATAAAGTAATTACGAATATATAGGCGGATGAAAGAGATACATTTTTCTATAGGGATTTGCTGAGCTATCGGATTCGGAGAAAGCGAGCGGAGAGAGAGAGAGAGAGATATTGTGGAGGCAAGTGAAACATGCGTCCGCCTCGCGTATAGTATAACACATATATAGCAACTGCGCACAAAAAGCCGAGCATAAGCAAGAATATAACCAACGGCGGCAGAAGGCGAAGAAGAAGAAGAAGAAGAAGGAGGAGGAGAAGAAGAAGAAGCAGTCAACGTCGAGACAGGCCACGACTATATAATAACGACGGCATTTTCCTTTCTCGCAAGCTCCGCGCTCTCAGCTCGGATATGCAAGCTCCGCGATTTTGCCTACTGCTCGTTCTTAACCTCCCGTTCTCCGATTTCTTCTTAGCCAGCAGTAGCAGCAGCGCCGATGCTGCGATTTTCCTTCTCTACGATTCTGCCCCTGCGCTCAAAGGCCAGCTTACGGCGGCACTGGCACTGGCAGCGGTGGCATCGAGAACCGGATTCCGCAGCAGGAGCTTTACGGCGCGCGGAGATATTTCTGTTTAATAGTCACCGCGACGCCGTTCGCTCTGCTGCATCCCACAGCAGCAGCAGCAGCAGCAGTAATGGAGGCTCGCTTGCATGCACGCGCGCCTGTGCCGCTCTCTTCGGCTGATTTGCGTGCTATATAGCTGCTTGAAATGCCTCCGTAGCTGTAAACTTAATGGCCAGCAGCGCGCGCGAGGGCGCGCACTGTGTAATAATAATCCTTGGCTGTTACTGTCATTTACTGAAGTACTGTAGTTGTAAAAAGAGACGTAATCCAAGTTTTCCACTGCTCTCACAATGCGCATTTCCCTAATTGTCCTTATGAACGTCGCAACGCTGCTCTTGAACTTTTGCGCGAACTTTGATAAAAATTTTTTTTTTTACTCATCCTGACTGATGGACAATTTTGTGTTATATACCTGGCAGGTATGAAACGAACGCATGCGAGTTGAAGTTCGTAAACAGGCCGCGCGTAGGTATATACCAACAAGTTTTGTAAAACACGATAAAAAAATTTCGCGTAAATTTTTAATAGCCGGAGTTAAAAATATCGAATAATAAAGTTCGCTCGCAAGTATACGCATCTCGAGTTCGAGCTGCTGCGAAGTGTATAGTGAAAAAGTTCAAATGACAGTCTGCAGCGAGTCAGCTAAGAGCTGTGTTGTAAAAGAAGAAGATACAGCGTATACACGCGGACAAGTTTCAATCCCGCCTCGGGTATAATCTGATGTAGGGGAGAATGCTACGCAGTAATCTCGACATTAGCCAGTAACGTCCGATTGCAGTAATGAAAGTGAATCAAAGTGTTAAAACATATTGTGGTCCGAAGCACGCTTACGATTTCGAAAGCAGAACAAGTCGAAGTGAGGCACTCGGCGTTCTAAATTACACGTATCTCGAGAAGCACACCTGCGCAAGGCTCAGCGAGAACGCGTTAGTTTTAATTACAAGCTTAAGCGACTAGCAGGCGTCACCGGGGCGACGTTCGCGGGTTGACACGCGGCGGCAAACACCACCGGCGGTAATTCCTCATTATCAATTCCTTGACGTATGCGCGATGCGTGAAAAAGGCAGGAAGCCGTGTTAAATGACTCGTCGACGTCGTCGCGTTCCTCATCGCGATCTTTCCAAAAGGACTGGTGTCCCTCGGGCACTCGAGTTTGCGCGCCTCGTCGCAAATCGGAAATCACGCGCGCGCGCGGAAATGTCATCTCGCTGATTTGAGACTATTAATTTTCAGTGCTGCCGCTGTTGCCGAGTCGAAATTACTCAGAGGCTGACTGCACCCCCGCTATACAAGCGTCTCGTTGCCAACTGCTTTTCCCGCCACGCTTTTCATAAAGCTTTCAGTGCAGCATTATACGATCGAGAGACTCGTGTGTGAAAAAATTCGTTATCATGCCGCGATTTTAAAAGTAGAGTCCATCAAGCTCGTTGCATAAAGGAAAATATCAGGGAGTGCGAGAAATTAATATTTCATAAATAAATGGACACACGCACACACGCGAGGTTTAATTCAATCACGAACAGGCAGCTAATTAATCAGGTCTGCAGAGTTCTAGAGCGAGGCAATAAAAGCGCCGCCTCTCCCCCGCTTAATTTACGGGCTAAAGTCTGGAGCTGCTGCTGCGCTACTGCAGAGGGGAAGCAAGGGACAGAATCCGAGCGAGCCAAAAAACACACACACACCTATATAAGCGGGACGACGTGCAGGGAGGTGGCGCCGCAACTAGAGTGGAATTTGAAGGGTGAAAAGTGGGAGAGAGTGCGATAAAAAGTCGGCGGAAAAAGGAAAGCATGAAAAATGAGCGACGTACGTGGAAGCTCGCCGAGCGACAGCACTGGCAGCTAGAGTGAGAGGGAGAAAAGGCAGCAGGGACATTGCGCGCAAGATCATACAATTTACCCTGATAAAATATTGAGGCCGAAAAACTGCGGGTTCTGTCTCCCTGGGGTAACGACACCCATTCCCCCCTCCCTACCGAAGTATCGCAGGGGAACGCGTACCACCGCCGCCGCCGCCGCCGCCGCCGTTGAAAAATGCAAGAGCTGCCACCGCGCGCGAGCGCGGCCCTTTTTATCTCATCAAATAGTAATGAGCGCAGGGCACGCGCGCGCGCGCGCGCTACCTGCAGCACCGCGCTACTTGTACCCCGCGACTCTAACGACCCTGTCGCTCTGAAATTCGTGTCGTCGGGAGCGTTACACGGTGCGAACTGAAAGAGAGCCACCACTAGTGCTATATACAGCAGAAAAAATTACCCTAGAGTGACGCTTGAATAGACGACGCGCTGAACGGACTTTTTCTCGCCTCGTTGCCGGTACTCCCTTCGGGTGCAACCTGTAGATGTATAGATCGCCTCTCGGCGATTTTTTGAATTTTATTGAAAATTAACGAACGTCGATAGTTAAAACCTTTCGGAAGAGGAAAATTTAACTCGGACTATATTCGTGTACGACTCGATTGCACGCGGATGAAAGCTGTGCGGTCAGCAGCCGAAAGTCAAAATGACCTTTCGCGAAAATCGTGTTTTTAATTACTTTCGGAAACCAGCTCCATTATACTCCCCGTAACAGCGGTTTCACTCGGGATTGGATTTTCCCTCTGTGGAATAAAGAGAGTTTCATTCGAAAGATAGTGCGCTCGGCTCTTCGAAGAGCGCAATAAATTTCAATTGAAAGCTGTATTTTTTAAAGCTTCTTGAAAAAAAAAAACGGAGAGGAGTATAAGGGAAGGGAAAAAATATTTTCATCAAAATCCGGTCACAGTTCAATTCTTGGCCGGTCGAGCGCAGGCTTTTCAGTTGGCATTTTTCGGCGAGTCAATCTGCATTCAATATTGATTCCAATCCGATACCACCGCGGAACTTCCATTTCTGTGATTTACTTCTTACGCACTGTCCGCAAAGAGCTCGGATTTCATTCAAAAGTTCGCCCGTTGATTGACACCTCTCATGTCGATCGATGAGATCGACGGAGGAAAGGGACGAGAGAGAGAGAGAGAGAGAGAGAGAGGGAGAGAGAGAGAGCGCTCTCGGAAGAAAAAACGCGTTATTTATTTTTCCCGGCGTTTTTTTTCCATATCTACGGGCGAGATTTGTCGATAAAACTCGTTTACGAAATCAGATCTGTAAGCCGCGTATTTCATTCATCATCGGAGTACGTCACAACGTCGCATAATAACCTGTGAATCCAGAGTCCCGAGAGAGTATCAAATTAAAATGAGCGCGCGGCAAGGAGGTGTCAAGAAAAGGTGCAGCGCAGGGGAGACTGCGGAATTTATTAAAGGAGTTGGTGAGAAAAGCTACGCAGGGTCCGTGACAGTTAGAAAGTACATAAGCCGCCCTCCCACGCGCTCGCGCGCGATGTCATTAGCTATTTAAACATGAATTTGCCGGTAAGTTTGTATGAAGTGGCAGCTCAGCAGGATGGGAGTTCACGCGCTCGAGACAATCAAAAAACGCGAAAGAAGCGCAAGGAGGAGTGAGTTTAGCAGAGTGAAGGAGGACGAGCCCTGGGAGTTGAGCAAAGAGAAGCGCAGGGCAAAGCAAAGACGAGAGAATTAACGCGACGATAAACACAAGTCGAGATGGTAATTAAAGAGTTAAGCCATAAAGTGAGAGAAGGAGAGAGATGGTAGGCGGCAGTGGCGTCCTCGCACGAAGGACTTTGAACAAGTGCTTCGCGCACCGAAGTGCAAGGAGTCTGCCGTACGGCGAGTTACTTCGCCAGGGGACAGGGGCACAAGAGTAAGAGAGAGAGAGAGAGATGCTATGGAGACGAAGGTTGACAGTCGCGCGAGTGCTAGCTTCTCTCGCTCGTATAATGGGAGAGTTTCGTTGTCTCCAATTATCGAGGTTGTTAAGAATCTTGGCACTGTGCTACTCGCTGCTGCTGGGCTTTATCTTATCCTCTCCCCTCCTCGACTGTTTGGGCCCGTGCTAGTCGTCGCGCTCGATGTTTTCTCAAATTCAAGTTAGCGCGCTCGTTCATGAAGCCGATTGTCAAGGAACGGGCCAGACGCCGGGAGAAAAGCAAAGAGAGGAAGTGCAAACTTTCCGTCGACTGCGGCAGACGCGTATGCTGCTTTCTCTCTCTCTTGAGAGAGAGAGAGAGACGGAGGGACGACTACTTAGTTGTCGTTCATGGCGTACAAACGACATCAACTCTCTTATAATTGTATTTCCAACCCAGCCTAGACGAAAATCTATCAGAGTTATAAGCCGCTCGAGCTGTAAATCATCTCTCTACACTTCTATTCTCTTTCTCAACTCCCTCTTTCTCGGGACGGTTTTGTACGTCGTCTTCCATTGTAGCAGCATCGCGCAAAACTTCTTGCCACTGCGATTCCAAAGAAATTTTTCGAGTTTTCTGGAGATTGCTAGACTCTGTCGGTACAACAATAGCGTCGCATTACTTACATTAGAGGTGATGATATAATCATTAAAATTGAATAAGGCCAAGTTATGCATATTTATAGTCGACTCTGTAGCACGAATACAAGACAATCTGGCAATCAAAAATTGAATAGCTTTCAGTTCAAGAAGTTCGATCGTTTTGACGAGCTTGAATAAATTATGAAAAGACGATTTATGCTCCAAAATGAAATTTGATACCGCGTTAAAATAAACGCCATCAATCGTACAACACTCTTGTTATCGGATTTTGCCATCCGCATCAAATGCCAAGAAAATAAGAAGCGAAAAATTGCAGAACTGTTTGAGTAAAACTCGCCGAGAGAAATACGAAGCCAGCGGCGGTGTATTAGCTAGTCAGGTAGTCTCGAGACAGAACCACGCGAGTATAGAAGGTAGGAAGAAGAAACCTGTCCCGCGCTCGTTTCGAAAGTGGAATCTAGCGTGCAGCGCTCGTCAAAGCGTAATAAAAGGGCACCACCGCGGCCTCTATGAAATTCAACGCGTCGAAATAAACTCGCACGGAAAGAAGCTAAAGCCGGAAGTTGAAAATCGCAGCGAGAGCTGGATGAGTCGGGGTAATGCAGGTGTTTTTTTTTTCCGCGAGCGATGTATATTTAATACACACCATCGTTTTTAGAGAGGGCAACAGCAGCGCGGAGCAAGGGAAGCCTTCTATTCGTCCAGAACCCACGGCAGCTCGCAACTTGGCAGGATTGTTTACGGCCGCTCCTCCGACGGATTTTATAACCGATCTCGCAGCGGCGTGTAATACGTACCTCATCCGCACGCTTTTACAGCCGTGTAGCTTTCCTTCAATACTTTAGTGCCGCCGCCGCCGCAGCAGCAGCAACAGCCATAGCTCGCTATAGTCGCACGAGTGCATAGCCCGAAGTCGAGGCCCTGGTGTGTTGCAGTTCGTACACACATACGCTCGGCCGCCGGCATCAGTGTATAGTAGAACAGCATCGACGGAGAAGGAACTTTCTCCGTACAGCGCGTGACCGGCCAACTTGCAAGCTCGCGCGGACAGGCTATACGACGCTCGATGCGAACATGTTACGTGCGCTCCCAACGCGGAAAATCCGCACTGGCTCTTCCACTCGATCGTTCTGCTTCTGCTGCTGCTGCCATGTATATACGTTCGCTCGTTTTATTAGCTCGGAGATGCTCCATTGCTTATCGACTTTTTCCGCTCGTATTTTCCTATCCTTACTCTCTCCAGCCTCGCATAAGGTGCTGGAAAAACTTGCTCTAGGAAACGTCAAATTGCAAACAGATCGCGTGCTACTGTGGTGGGTTCGTTTCTGTATTATACTTGGTTGGTGCAATGCTCAAACCAAGCAGTGCACTCTTGATGGCCGGCTATTTCCGAGTACATCCAGGCATAACGTATTTCACAGCGACGAGATCAATGCGCGTGTCGAGCATAAAATTGAATCACGCTCCGTTATTTCCCCAACTGCATGCAGCTCTTTGCGCCTTTCAGCGCTCTCGCCTTGTATACATATACACAATCCCAAGAGCGTTTGAAACTCGCGGGATTTTTTTTTGCTTTTCTTGCGGTGAGGCGACGACGCGCGAAACGACTCGGCGCTCGCGTAGCCGTTTGATCACCGGCGAATTTCGAGACGTTAGAAGGGCGAACAGGCTGCTTTTTCTTTCGACAGCGTTGTATACAGTAGAAGGGTCTCGAGTGCTTTATGAGCAGGCGCGTCGACGATGCGGCGTGCTTTTTAGGCAGAGATAATTACAGAGCGGAACGCGCGGCGGGTGCAAGAAACCAAAGCTGGTGTGGGGGCTCGTTCGCCGACTTTTCTATTTTCTGTGTTGGCGTATTTTCTGTTTGCTGGCACTAGAACGCAGGCGCGCGCGCGCATACTACTGCGATCGTTTTTGCAGTCGTTCGCCATTCACTCGTTCTTTCTCTCTCTCTCTCTCTCTCTCGTGGCCGCGTCGACGAATGCCCAGCAGAGAAAAGGGATCGTTTCTGCGGCTTGGCGTTAACGTTTTTACGGTTCGGGACTCCCACCGCTTTTCCCTTCCTCTCTGTCTGGTCTGCCGCTCTTTTTTCTAGCGCGTTCTTCTGTCTCTCGTTTTCGCTGTGTGTGCGTGCGAGCGTGTACAGTGCGCTTCTCTCCCTTCTTTCTATCCGTCTGTCTGTCTCTCTCTCTCTCCCGTCGATGCTTCCCCAAGTAAAATCGAAACCCCATTCCCGTCGGCGTTAATTCTCCATGGAATCGAACCCTGCGGTGGCGGCGTCGCTGCAATAGGATTTTCACTGCGCGCGCGACCGCTTCCACACCATCGCGTGCGCCACCCTGTATCTGGGACTCTGATGTATAGATGGGTAGTGTATATATATATATATATATATATATACACACACACACAAGCTCCGTATATATCGGCGAAATGAGTCTGCGATAAAAGATTCAGGATATCGCGGAATTATTGACGAGGAACTGCCTCGTCGATCGGCCTCCGCACGCCTCCCCTAACTTACTTTCCTCCGCCGCCTACCCCTCTATCCGACTCTCCTCGCAATCCGCAATCCAAAGTGAGGATTATTCGGCGCTTTCCTAATGGTTCCGAAGAAGAAGCTCCGTCGGACATCCGAGAACGCAATTATTCTCTCCTTTCTCGTAAACAAATCGTCTTACGGCGAGTGCGTGTGCGACATCCCTCCCCGAAGCAGTTCGTTCAAAATTCATCGGGTACGACACGTACGTGACGCGTTGTGTCGAATGGAAATGAAATAAAGAAAAGTGAAATATTCATCGCGTTGGTATAGCATGAAGTATTAACGTGTAGTTTTTCACGAGGGTGTAGGCCTTTACGACGACTGGATACGGTTCTCCGAGGTACTATACATTTAATTTTGTATGGCTGTGATAGTGAATAAAATATCGCACGGGGAGAGCCATAGCGTCCTATATGTATTGAATAGAGCAATTCCTCTCCGCACTCTAAATCAAGCTACTGCGCGAGTTTTTCAATTATTGATGGTCAGCTGGCGGCATCTCGATACGTTTCAATAAACCAAACGAGCTAAATTAGCAACAAAGCGCGAGAACTGTTTATGCAAGGAGAATTGGCGCGAAATTGACAGAGAGGCTCAGTGCGATAAAATCAATCTTCCCTGTCCCCAAATCACCTGTGCGCACAGACTGTCAAATTAAATAAAAAGAAAACAGCGTATAGGGGCCGAGACTACCGGGACGAGACGCAGAG
>CM053168.1:60141393-60271422 GCA_012977825.3 Pteromalus puparum
TCGTTCTTTCGTTTTTCCGTCCTCGGCTGCCGTTCGCTCGTCGAGCGATCGATTCGGAAACGACCGCGGACAATCTCGGTTCTCGTGTTCTTCGAAACCTCGTTTGTAACCGGTCACGACTCGGGCGAAATCTCGCTCCCGAGATCCGAGTGGGAGAGCTTCTCGCGAGGAGAGAACAGAAGGAGGAGGAGGAGGAGGAGGTACAAACATCGAGGAGCACGATCGCCGGGACTGCAAAATAAAGAACAGGACTGCGAGCGCAATCTGCCACGTGGCACAGGCTCTCGCGATTACCTGCCCGCATCCCGAGCTGCTGGCCGGGCATTATTTTTTCATCGGAATAGCAGGAAGTGCGCGCCAGGGACCACAGTCGAAATGTACGCTCTTTCTCTAATACTTTTGTACAAAGCCCAGGCCTTTCGATCCTTGTTTTGCGATCCGTTATTATACAGGCTGAATTATGGATGCTGCCGTCAGAACTATGCCTGCATTAATATGTGAATGAATGAATGGAATCTTTTGAGAATCGATTCGAATGAAAGGACTCATGATGATCAGCTCGAACCAGTAGTCGGTGAGTTGTACCTGAAAGTTCGTCCAGCGACCAAAGAAGAAGTGAGAAACGAAGCAGAAGTACGATTGTCGGTGAGCAAATTGAGAGCGTTGACGTAAGTAGCGCGCACAAGAATACAGACGGAAGTTAAAGGCGTACAGCAAACAAAGAGCACGAGAGCAAGCAGGAAAAAGTGGGAACAGGCATACACGCGAGACTCGTTTATCGACAATGGATCGCTTAGCAGCAGAAACGTGTCAGCTGTTCGGGCGCCGAAGGGTTGGCGGCGTACAGCAGTTCTCTCTCTCTCTCTCTCTCTCTCTCAGGCTGTCCCACTCACTCGCGCTCTATGATTGACAGTTTTACGGGGGATTCTCGAGCCATTTTCGGCTTTACGAGCCAGTGCGTGGCATATTCGCTGCAGACTGTATAGCGCTGCCACTGGGTCGTCACACGCGGAGCTCAAGAGACGAGGGGATCGTTCGCTCTCTGTCGCGCCGAGCTGGAGAGAGAGAGAGAGATGTCTCCTGTGAGATGGATGCGGCAATGATTCAAAATCACAGCCGACATTACGCGGGTCAAGTGCGCCCGCTCTGTTTCTCTCCGCGCGCATTATACTTAGCTGCGGTGGAGCTATAGTCTCCCCCGAGGCTCGATGCATTATTATTCACAAAGCACGTGGCGCCCCGAGTCGCCGTCGAGCATTTTTTATGCTCGGCTTTCGAGAGGCGAATCGCCAAGCCAAGCTTAAAGTCCTTCCTCGGCGAAGGAACAAAAAATAAATAGAAAGGAGGGACCTGCCGATCTTCCTAGGCAATTTTCCAGGGGGCCGTCCGTCCGTCGCGTAATACACGCGTTGGGAAATTTTAAATTCGCAAAGTTCATAAGTTTTCGCAGCGCAGCAGCTGACATTTTTCCTCTTCGCCTGCATCCGCAGCGCAGCCGTATACATTCCATCAAAACTCTCTCGCTCAACTTTTACACAGCAGTACATCGGAATATAACGTTGTTTTTCCGCGCGATTTTATAATACGCCGAAAAAAGAGTACATCACAGGGTGCTTACCTCGCAGTTGGAGTGGCTAATGTTGCTCAAGTTTAGCCTAAAGACCTTGTCCCTGGAACACACAAAGAGAAGAGAAATGGTTAGTCATTTTTTTTTTTTTTTTTTTGTTCCTTTCCTTTTGGAACACTTTATTCTGGTTAACGGTCAGATTAAGCGAAAAGAGGGTCTGCTCGCTCGCGCGCTGGATTTTTATTCTGCACGTCTGCACGATATGTTATTCTCTCTTATCTTTCGCGCGTTATATACGGTTATGGTTAGCTACGGCGCGCCTGCTTGCCTCACGTTTTTGCGAGTGTCGCCTGCGCCAGTAGTTTATTGAGATGCATTTACATTTTGGAGCAAGCATTATTAATTCATCATATCAGCAGCAGCAGCAGCAGCAGCAGTGGTGTTGTGCAAAAGAGACACTATTTCGCGGCGTCGCCTCGGCTAATCCATTCGGTTCGCTTCTCTGATGCAGTAGGTATTATACAGTAAGAGAACGAGATTATTTACGCAAAAAAGCTCTGAATACACATTGAATAATACAAAAAGGAGTTGTGCGAAGAAAATCGCTCAGCGGATATAGATGGCGCTTTTGTATATTGGGTAAGTGCGAGTCTTATCGGTTAGGCAGTAGAGAAATACTTACGACTGTTCCCCGGCGGAACGAGTAAAGAGCGCCCGGGACGATAAAATCTCAGCGCACAGGAGTTCTCTCTTCGTTTCGCTTCGCGGTATAGAGGTACACGTCGATCTCGCGCGAGGTCACGATTACCTCGGAGATTTCCAGCGCCGACTCGGAGGAGAGCAAAGAGGCGCAAGGGAGTACGGCATCGCTCGAAAGAGGCGAACACCGTCGGCTTTCTCTCTACGGAAGCAGCAGAGATTGTCGCACGATCGCAAATCGAATTCACCCACTTTCGTGCGCACCATGACAGCAGCCGACGGTATTTTGCGACATTAGCGCCGTCGCTCGGCTAACTTTATTGCCGATGCGAGACGCTGATCCCATTCATCGTGTGTGCAGAGACTAGCACTCTCTGCTGCTGGCGTTGCTTATTCGGCGCGAAAAGAGCAGAAAGCAGTCGGAATGGAAAAACGCAAGAGTGGCGTGGTTAACTTTTCTCCCCTTAATGCAGCCGTGAAAAAAACGAGGCAATTTGAAGGAGCGAAATGGAGGAGGTACAAAAATTTCCAAGTACGTACTCGGGGGATAGAAACGCGCGGGCATCGATTTCAATTTGAAGCCGCAAAACGACGAAGCCAACTATACCGACTGATACGAGCACGTGGGGAAAAAACTCTTTTCCGCTTTCGAGCTGCCAGCAGTCTGTAGTCTTTTAACCGCAGCTGTGTGTACGTGTGTCGGTGTTTGACAACTTCTGTCGATAGCTGCAGCGAGGAAAGCATCAGTTCTAAGTAATTTCGCCTCGAGCGGTCTATCGGCATCGCGGAATATAACGTATAGCGCTGGCATCCGTATATATATACGCATCACCCAATTCCACGAGGGGTAAACATAAAGAGAGATAGTCGCGAGGAAAGCAATTACGAAAACAAACGCTCGCCGGTCGATCAGGAATAATTATACGGTCATCAAGGCAAACAACTTTCCCGAACAAGCGCACCAACAGCGGACAGACACAGACAGAGACAGACAGGCAGCCAGACGGCTCGCGGCTAATGGCTGATGGAGGGTCACGCTATCAGCCGTTGATTATGTCGTTGGCGTCTATCAGTCTTCATGCACCAGTCACCTCGAAAGAGGGAAAACGCGCGGGGATGTATAAAAAGAAGAGCTGCTGCTGCTGCTGCTGCACTCACGTTATTGGAGAGCATCCACACGTTCTAGAGAGAGAGAGAGAGAGAGGGAACAAGGCCGCTTGATAATTGGGAACATTCAATTAACGCGAGCCTTAATTGCGAGAAAACGATGCGAGCGCAGCCGCAAAATTCTCAAACTGGAATTAACTTGTGTCGCACTTCTAATTAACGGCGGTTACAAGAGTCAGGGGTGCTCTCTTCCCGAAGGTAAAAAAAAAAACAACGCATACACGTCACACACACGCGCACAAGTGGAAAACATAACGAAGCTTTTGCACGAGCGCGCGAAGAAGAGCGTGTCGGGTCGTGCAATTTTTCCGCGACTGCAGCAGCCATGTGCATATAAACACGGATGGGGGCGGGTGTGGCACGGTTGAAGGGGGTACCCACCGTTTTGCGCGACAATACCACTTGTTCCCGGGCTTTTGCCTCGGCTGAATCCATCGCGATTTGCGCGACTGTGTGTGCAGCGCAAACTCATCGAAGCGGGAAAAATAAAGTGCGCCGCGCGCGCGGGGGGCAACATTCAGAAAAAGTTTTTGTAATGGATTGATCGATGAGCTACCTCGCAACGCTCGTCGTCACGCGTATATATACACATACGCACGCGCGGGGAAATAGAATTCGAAGCCGAGAGATGAAAAGGAATGGCGCCGTCGAGCAAATATTTTGCTGCAAACACTTTTGCAGTCGATCTCGCGAACAAGCGATGTAGCCGAGGACAATGCCAGCGCGAAACTGCGCGCACGTTCAAATGATAAAACGAGTTTCGATGTAAACGTTCAAATTTCCATCAGTTGAACTCGCGACTCATTTTTTTTCTCCAGTACCGTGTACGATTCGATTCTGTTAAATTCCCGGAGTAGCCGCCCTGCGCTTGAGCTTGCGGGAAAATGAAGCTTTTCCACAGCATTTAACAATGCCACATATTTGAATAATGAAATTAAATTTTGAGGAATTATTCCGAGTGCAAAAATAAAACAATCTTACGGTAATACGAAGCGAAGGGTATTACGCAAACATGTTTGCTATCTACGCGTTTCAATTAACCGCGAATCGTTGAGCAGTTTAATTGATGAAATTAATGCAATGTTTATTAATCCAACGGTAATGCGCGCAAAGCGTATTACGAAATTATACATCAAACGCCAGCTTTTCTCCGTATAAAGCTTAAAACAACGTTTGTCGAGAAAAATAAATTTATATATGTTTTGAAAAGCCGCATTCAAATTGTTTCCGCGCGTACATCGTTCGATACTCAACGGTATATGGGTCATTACATGCGAACTGAACGTGTATATGCGCTGAGTGAAAGGACGATATGATGAAAATAAATAGCACAAATCAGCGGGAGGTATTCGGAGTCGGAAAGAAGAAAAAAAGAAAAAGAAAAAAAAGGTGGTCGGCAGCAAAGGTAATTGTCGGAGAAAAAACATCTCCGAGAGAGCTGAAGGAGCGAGAGAGCAGAGATAAGCTTGGCTGCAGATAATCGGGAAAAAGATATACGAGAGAAAGGATAATTTATCGTTACGAGCCATTCGAAGCGAAACGTCTATCAGTGGCGGGTCTCTTCTTCCTTGGAATTCCTATTGGAATTCGATTCTTTATAGTGGTACTGATAGTGCGAGCGCCCAGACTTCGGTTCTCCGCGTCTCCCATATATACGTATACATGCACCTTCGGCGGCTGCTGCTGCACGCGGCGGCGGGCTATACGCGAGCGCGAGTGCAGGCACGTGGAACCGAGCCAGAAAGCCGGAAACGTTAAAATCGAAGTACCTGCCTCCTCCGGAAAATGCGATTTATCGTTACTACCCCCACCCTCGCCCGCCGACCCTTTTCCCTTTAGCCTTTTCCCGATCCCGCGCTCTATACACGCGATATATACCTCGCCGCTCTACGTCAGCTCTTTGATTGCGTTATAAAGGCCAAAAAGGATTAGTTTTATAAGACGATCGAAAAAATACTCGCTCGCTCGCGAGGCCATCAGCGAGACGGAATCCACTCGAGATTTATTGACCTTTTGGCACACATGGCTCGGCTGCAGACAGTTTTAACGATCTTATTAATTTAAGCGAGATGAAACAGCCGATGATCCAATTCTCGTTTAATTGAATCTTGTATAATTTTCCAGTTTGCTCCGAAACACGAGACGAGAGTATAGGTCACTGCATTATTCGCAGTTCGTTAGCATACAACGCACCGGGCAAAGTGGGAGAGTAAACAAAGGGAATTTTGGAAAAATTATTGCGGCAAAGATGCCGGAAGTGCCCGTATTTCCGTTGCTGGAAAGTTCAAGGCTCGGCTGCTCGCGCGCGCGCATTTATTATCCCAAGAAAAGGTTCTCCGCCGGTTGTACACAAGTTTCTCTCCCCCGTATACAGTCCTCAGCAACAGCAACAGCGGCAGTACAAGGACAAAGAGGAAAAAAGGAGAGGATAGAAGCCTAGCAATAGTATAGAGGAGGCAAAGAAGGAAGTCCTCCGCAAGCTTGGCACCAGTCCCAAGCCGTTCATCCATGCGAATCGTTACTTCCGACCGGACGACTCGAGAATCCGGGCTTCTCTTGCAGCCTCTCATTTTCTTCTTCCCGCTCTGGCTATTCTCCTTCTCCTTCTCCTCTTTCGGTGGGAGGCGAAATTTAGATTTGCCAAAAGCAGCTAATCCGCGAATCCGATATAGCGCGTACAGCAGTTTCCCGGTCCTTGACGACTCGCTCGCACAGAACAACTAATAGGCCTCAAATCTCGTGTGTCTCGAAGACGCCCCTGTCGCTTTGTATACTCCCTGCATATATTGTGACGGGGCGAGGCTGCGTGATGCGCTAACATTTCGTTGGCATTTACCAAATTAAGAAGGGAGCGAGAGCCCCGTCGACGAGCGCGTAGCACAAAGCGAGTTTCGAGAGACCATATCGGGGAATAATATCCTCCTCCGCTAATGATGCGACTCTCGTCGCTGCGCTGACGGCGACATCATCCGCTTATTACGAGAGTCGACTAGCGGACTCGAAATAATAATGTCGGCTTTAACAATACTTTCATGTGATTAATACCTTGTTTCTCTCTCTCTCGCTCGCTCGTCATCTCTTAACTTTTTCTTTTTTAGCGGCGGCTGACGAGCTTAAACGAGGACTTGATCCGCGAAACTCATTAGGACGCGAACTTTGAGTGAACAAGGGCTATTCACGCTGGCGCTGCTGCTGCTTTTTTTCCCGGACGTGGCGCGCACTATCCTCAACGAAAGAAGACGGCTTTTGTCGCGCGCTACTGCTGCTGCTGGAGACTCTTACAAAGCCGACTCTTCTGACTCACTGAAGCGCTCTACTGACGAAAAAAAGAATATATACGTATATACAACGTGCGCAAAACATTGTACACGTGAAAAACGCTTGTTAATTTTAAATACAGAGAGACCATAATATCTTTTGTTGATGCTATACAACCTACGACCTCGACGATAATTACGAGGTTTTCCAAAGTCACCCGCACAACGACGCTTCGACTCTTTATCGCGCGATCCTTTTTATTCATCTCATGGAGCGTATATAATATACAGCTTGCTACCTACATCGGAAAATATTTTCGAAAACAATGCATCGCTCGATTGCATTGACCTGAAAAGCCAGCGTTTTCATCATAACTAATTGACACGCTCGAGGGAAGGGACATTTTATACACGAGAGCTCAACGTTTATTGATCGAAAAGTTATGACATAAAACTTTGGGAGAAAAGGTGGGAGGTATAATAAAAATATAAATGAAAATGAGAGGAGCAGTGATTAATTTTTTTTTTTTCTTCCCGCTCAATAATGGGGTACAAATCCTATGCCATTAGCCGAGAAGCAAGCTCAGAAATTAGAGGGTTCTCGGACGAGGAAAAAAAAAAAGAAGAAGAGAAAAGTGGAGATAAAAGTCTATGCAAGTAAACGCCAGTTATCGGCAAGACATCAAAGAACCTATCGAAAGTAGCAGTCGGTCTGTATAGAGAGCTGCACACGCAAGTATATAAAAGCCGCGCGGCAAAGACGCCAGTATATAGCATTCAATCGATACTTACATCGCTCCGACGTACAAGACGTCTCTCTTGCTGTCCAGGTAGAGTGTCCTGTAGTACAGCATGCCACAGCTGAATTCACGAACGTGCTCTGGAAGCAGAAAAAAAAGTTGCACAGGATTAACACGTGTCTCAGTCTTTTAGTAGACGCGAGGGCCAAAAAATACATCCCAAAGCTCTCATTAGCCTCGGCGGCTCGTCGTCGTTAAAATTTTATCGCGACTTTTACAATAACGGTTGGCGGCAGAGAGTAATCCGGCCAAAGCCGACTTTTACTTAAGCGGCTAACTCTCGCGTGTAGCCTCGCGGAAATTACACAGCGCTTTAATACGTCGATCTGGCGATATCCTGAGCTGATGGAAAGCCAAGAAACAGCTGGCTACTAGACGAATGTCAATATAGTCTAGTGAGCGCCAAAGCTCTGGCAAGTGGCTTTAATTAATTCGTCGGCGGCAGTCGGCAGAGAAATCCTCAGTAAAAACAAAGGGAGAACTGCAGCAAAGCTCACGAGAGGAAAAAGCCAGAACGATTTTCCTCTCTCTTACTCAGCCCCGCTCCACTTGGAGATTCGAGTTTTCACGTGCAGGGACGGGGCCCGACAATGATCTGCTTAACATAAGAAAGAAGTTTCAGCCCTGCGTATAGACTGCGTGGCGCGCTAGACTAACAGAGAGTGCGAACCAGCGCCATATATTTGGAGAATGAGAAGGAGAAAGAGCTGCGAGCGATATCGCAGGGGTGCACGAGCGCGTGGATGAAAGGGGTCCGCGCGCGCGTCTAACAAGATTCTCTCTCTCGCGCGCGAGCTATAGTTCTCCCCTTCGGTTTTCGGCGCTAGATGCTCTCGCTCTCTGTATCTATCACTATCTTCATTCAGCCGAACGACATTCCGTTCTCGCTGGGGAGGGCCTGTCTCCGCGGCGCTATTTATGGCTGGGACGTTGCGCGCACGCGCGTGTTGTTGTATGCGCGTATGCTTAACATTTAGTTAGGGGGATTATTCTCTTCGTAGAGTATGCTCGACACGCGATAAGAATGTGAATTTCCAAACTTGCTAACCCCCTCCAGTGAAGCGAGAGCTTCTATCTTCTTCGGTAGCACTTCTTTAACGCTCGTGTTCTCGCACGCTGGTTTTAAGCCCTTGCCTAATATCCATCATCGACTTGTGCCACCGCTCTAGACTTTTCTTTTGCGAGATACATGTGCAGTAACGACGTCGGGCTTATCCGATGTTTATAATGCGTTCCGTGCCCAGCTTATAATATTTACGACGTGTACACAGAGAGAAGGGAAAAGGGCTTTTTTCACTTTCGCCTTTTTTCACAAAGCTTGAAAAATCAATCGATTGGATATAATGGATAATTCTTTGTGGCTTCTCTCCAGCGTTGCTTTCAAGGGATTTTACCTTTTTGCAGCTCCCGTTCCGACGATAAAAGAGGTTTTACATCGTGCGCGCAGTGTAAAATGAAAAAATCCATATACGCGCGAGAAAATAGAGGCCGAGCTCGAAATTAAAACGGACGCGACGGGAGCGTGGAGATAGAATAAAGCCGCACAAGCGGGCGAGAACAAAAGTTAGGGGATAATTTATCCGAAAGAGATAAGGCAATCAATATGCGCCGATAAAAAGGATAGGGCAGCTACGGAGGGAGAGAGAAGGCGGAAAGGGAAAGGATTCATCTGGCCGCACGTGGGCATACATATAAAGCTTCTGCACGAGATTTTCATCTTGGACTAGGCTCGACGAAAGCCATTACTGATCCCCAGCGTTAAAAAGTTTTCCAGGCCGAGAAAGATGAGGCAGGTCAGATAAGTCGTCCGCGTGGAACTATCGCCTCTATATACGTATGTGTGTATATATATAGATATAGAGCATCGCGGAAAGCAACTTCGCTTCGGCTCGAGAGGCGCAGATAGGATCGCGCACAGCAGCGAGTCCGAGGGGTTATTAGCGCTTGAGATAATAGCTAACGACCCTCGGCATCGGAAGCCATCTATTTGAATTCGGGGATCCCCCAAAAACACCGGCTCGCGCGCGTTGAAAATTCCTTCGATCCAAGCTTAATTAAAGCGCGCTCCCGAAACTTTTTCTTCCTTCGCCTGTGCTCGGCGCAGTAGTGCTGTTCAGTCCCACGACGCCCAAAAGTCTGATTGTACAGGAGAGAAAAGACTCGAATGTCCTTCAATTAAAAAAGCCCGCATGCGGAACTCGTTATCCACCCCCGATATTTTTGCCTTCGTCTTTTTTATCTTATTACCATGCTATCCCCGTGCTCTGCTGACTGAATAATCTCGCGACTGACACGCAGACAGCCGCTTCGTGTACCTCGATTCAATTAAATCTCGAGGATTTCTCATAGCTCTTATTGTCGTACACGTCTCGCGAGTAAATGGAGGACGAGGGTATAGTTTTGAAATGCCGTTTCAAGAGAGACGATCAAGATAAATCAAGCGAAAATTCGTTGGCTAAACAGCGCCGCAATCTCTCTGTGCGATGCATTGACTAACAGTCGGCGTCGCTGAACTTTCTATAAAGTAGGGCGGCAGAACTAGAAAATCGCTAGCGAAAGAGAGAGAGAGAGAGAGAAAGAGAGAAAAAGGAAAGAGGCAGCGGGTGCCGTCGCCGCCGCCGGCGCGATATTGACTTAATCGCTTTTCCTCGCGCCCGCGCCCGAGCGCGCCTGCCCTACTTTTTAAACGTCTTCCGCAGCGCGCACCGGAGAACTATATAGATATGTGTACCTCGAGCTGGAATATTTACGCCGAGCAACTTCCGGGGTGTGCTTGGATCGCTTTAGCGCATCGCGAAAAATCTCGCGTGTACGCGCGCTTACCCGATTGCAACGAATTATTGCGCATCGCGAATTTTGCAGCGGAGAATTCCGAGAATATATGAGCAAACGTTCGATATATGCTCGCGTCGATCGATCTTTCGTGAACGTATTCGAATGTGCAACTCTCCGGAATCACCGAGCACTTGTTCTCCTGATAATCGTAGCGAGTAGCGCGCGCATAGCGTAAAAAAAGGACGAGCCTTGATTCCGCTCGACGGGGAAACTTTTTCCGTAACCGGGTTAGCCTGCGCAGTGACGACGCGAGATATTCCGACGAGCCGCGGGGATTTTAAAAAAACATTTATTCCTGCCCGCGAGAGCGCGGCTAAATGAGTTTACTCTCGCTAAGAAGAAGGAAAGAGAGGATGTCATATAACGTATACGGACGTTCTACTGAGAGGAGGACCTGCGCGTATTCGCTCAGCGATCGAATGTAAATGCAGCCTCGAGAGCGCCGGCGCGCGGACGCGAGAACAATGGCCCAAGATTATGACTTGGAGGGACAATGGGGCGCTAAATTGGTTTCGCGCCCCCGCTCTCCTCCTTGGAAAGCACGCGCTCGTGACTCACCCAGTGCGGCTTACGAATGCCGAAAGATTTTGCGAAATTTTATTTCCCAGTGACTCTTATCGGCTGGAGACGGGAGTTGCCGCTCTAGAAATATTTCAGCGAGAGCTGGTGCAGCCCCCGGGGCTTTCCACGACTTTTTCGGATCGGAACCGCTGCAAGCTCGTTTTTTCCCGCGCTATGGTTCTCGTTGAGCGAGTCGATGAACTTGCGGCGTTACGATTTTACGCGCGGAAATAAAATCGGCTTTCGTTATCATAACAGTGTAGGTATATACCTGCGCGGGCATTGTGTATAGCCCCGCACGTGCGCGCGGCACAGTGGGGTATCTCTATACCCTCTCCATCAGAGCGAGGCCGAGTTATAAAATTTCCAGTTTTATTTTTATCATACTTTCGTGACGTAAAAACGCTAGCGCGACCTGAGATTCCACGATTCCCTTTGTGCAGAGTATATATAGGAGTATATAGGTACTCGACGCAATAAATTCTTTCACGGCTAACTGATTCTTCTCGGGGTTTTATTTAATTAAGCCCAGCCGCGTCTGCCAGATCGAAAGCATCGCCAATAAAAAGCGTCTGCCCATTTATTACTGTGTTATCTGCGCTTGTTTTGGTATCGGAAAACTTTATGCGCCACTACTACTCGTAAAATTTATCGGTGCAACAAATTTTTTTTAATTCGCTCCTCCAATCTGATCGGAAAGTTTATAAAAATGCGAGTATTGTACTGCGTTAAAAAAAAAAAAACGACTCCACGATGACATTTCAATCAAAACGTCATTCGACGACGTGATATTAGGAAAGGATGAAAAATGTTTCCGTATAATTTCTGAAAACCGCGACGAACGACTTTGGCATCGGGTCGACGGAAAGAAAAAATGTCGAGAGAATAATAGCCCAGTACGAGAATGCGAGGAAGTCTAGACCCCCCCCCCCCTCCACGTTATACACGGGCGCTTGCTCGCGTGTGGAAAGCCCGCGCGCGCTTCTTTTGTTCCAGTTCGTCAAGCTTATTTTATGGTCTCGGCACCGTACGCTCCATCCCCTCCGATATTAAAAAAAAAAAAATCTTACATAGCTCGACTTTACGGCTCGTGATATATGGGGCTTGCGGCGGTGTGCGGCTTATATATATATACATATATAGGTATACGAGCTGCCAGGATTCGCAATTGAATAAATTCCCCTTCCGCGAGTGCGTGGAGTAGAGCGCGGGAGAGATTAGGAGCGGACCGCACGCGCGCGATCATTTTTTACGTTCGCTTGGCCCGCTTCCAAGTACGAGTGTGTAGGTAACGCGTGCGGGCATATGGCTGCCGAAGATTACGAGGGGGTTACCCGCGCCTCGCGCGCGACCGTGTCCAATTTCCAACGTTATTATTATTTTAATCCCTCGAGTCCGCGAGGAGAGTTATTCTCTCTCTCTCTCTCTCTCTCTCTCTCGCTCGGTCGCTTTATACCCCCCGTTCTTTCGCCACTTCTTTCGCGCTCGGCTCTCTCTCTCTCTCTCTCTATCTGTGTATAGGCGGATTCGATACGGATACAGCCCCGTGCAAGCACCCGATCAGCCTAGGGCTGCGCTCGGCGTCGTATGTATTCGTTAAAAGTTTGCTTTGTTTAAAAGTTGCCCCCGTGAGCGCGCGGTCGCGGTTCGATAGCTGAACCGAGTTCGGCAAATTGGAAACGACTGCTGCTGCTGCTGCTGCTGCTTCTGGTTTGGATTAAAATTCTTTCCGAAATAAATTAGAATTGAGTGCTTAACTTTTTTGTCTGAGAGCGGTAGCAGCATTCCTTCGCCGCTGCCAAATGAACTTTTACAATTTAAATCCGACTTTTTCGGCATCGATACAGCGAACATGAATTGTTGCTTACGTTACGCGGAGTGAAAACTTGTTCTTCGCGTGTATTAGCATGATAATAACGCGGATTCGTTAAAGGGCTGCTCCCCTCCGACGAGCGCATAAATTAAAACCCCGTATACACGCGCGTTGTATATGAGAGAGAGAGAGAGAGAGAGAGAGGAACTGATCACTCCTGGCTGTCCGTCGGAACGTCGAGCTGGCGCTCCGCTCTTTTGTTTCTTCGTTAGGTGCTGCATCGGGGAGCCGCGATTCGCGAGAGCGGAAAGATCGTCGAGCGCAAGCGGTGAGTTTGGGGAGGGCTGATGGATATTCGTGGGAAGCTGCCTCCTGTTGTTCGCGTATCCCACTTCTCATCAGCGGCAGCGCCGGCGGTTTTGCTCGATGCACCGGCAGGAGCCAAGCGGAGCAGAAGTAGTATAGCGCCTGAGGAGAGAGAGAGAGAGAGAGGCAGAGTTCGGGGTCAAACAGCCCAGTGTATCCCATACTGCATCCACTCGATCCCACCTCTCATCCGGGCCGAATCCGTCTCTCGACGAAATAGACATGTTTTGCGCTCCACCGATGCTTACTGATCCGCTCTCGCGACACGACAATACACTCTTCGCAAATCCGCACACTAGGCGGCCCCCTGAGGCTCTGTACGTATAGAGAGAGAGAGAGAGAGCGAGAGAAGCTGGCAAGGGAGCGAGCTAAGAGCCGCGTCGCCGCTAGCGAGAGTCTCCATATCCCGGCGCAGTACGGAAACCGCACATCGTCCGGACCGTACGGGAATCGCAGTATCTCCTGCTCTCTCCACGCGACAGCAGACCCCGATTTGCGTTTATCCGCCCGACGAGGAACAGCACAGACACAAGTGCTCTCACCCCGGGCTGTATGTAACACCGAGCAACTTGCCAGCGAATAGACAGCTATACGCGCGATAAAACCCCGAACAAACTTTCGCCAACTTTTTGAGCTCTCGCTCGCTCGTAGCGCGACCGTATGCAGAGTGTTTATTCCTGTAACTTCAATCGAGCGCAACGAGTTCGTCAATTGAATATTTGAATGCTCCGCACCAAGATGGATGAAGAGGGAGTTATTATAAAAGCAGCGAACAGTTGAAGTGACTCAAAATACACAGCGCAATGTAGTGGAAGAAATCGATCGCGAAATCTCGCTATCGCAGTCTCGAAGGCCATTACGCTGTAACCGAGAGCCGCACACACATCTCGCGCGCTGAGCTGGGGAGCAGAAGAAGCGATAAGGACGCGGGGAGAGAGAGAGGCTCGACGATGGCATTTTAACATGTTCAAAGTTCCTTAAATGAAAAAAGTTTTTCAGGGCCGAGGTTGNAGTAAGGCGCCCCGCGTTCAGCGTGGGGGGGGGGGGGGGTGGGCAAGATAAAGAGACACGGACGAACGCCCGTGTAAACCAACAGAAAATTGCCGTCGGTGCAGCAGCAGCGTGTTCGGTGGCAGTAGCTATGCATGTCCCGCGAGGTTTGCCGCCAACGCCACCGCTGTTGTCCGCCTCATTTAATTTATGCGGATAGTTAAGCGCGATTCTAATCACCGACTGGCTGCGGCTATACTACCGCACCAGTGGCAGTCGGAATAAAGCTCGAAAAACGAAATTAAGGAGCTATCCTCTGCAGCAAAGTGCATCGAGTTGCGCATCAATAACGTATCCCCTGAGGCTCCCGACTAATTTCGCCCGTCAATTTCGTCGTTAATTAGGATGCCTCCCCTCGCGGGACGGCGAATTTTATAAAACCCACCGAGAGAGCCTCGTTGCCACATACATTTCGGCTGTCGCGGAGGAGTTATTAAAAAATTCATTTGAAAAACTTTGCGGCCACACGGAGAGAGTTGAAAACTCTATTCCATTTCCGCGTACTGCCTCGTGTACGCGCTGTTCTGACCCAATTTCTTCGCCCTGCAAATGACTCTAGAGAGCTAGATCATCTCTCCTTCTCCTCGCAGACGTATTCTAATTAAGCAGATTATATAACGCGTAAATTTTTTTCTCGAGGTCGCAAGTCACTGGGGCTCGTATATATATAGCAAGGAGACAAAAGCGGCAAAAACGTCCTTCTCTCCTAGTCTCATAATCCTGTAAATGAATGCGGAAATATGTGTTGCGCAACTGCATATACGTGCACAGCCTCGTAAATATCAGCCCGATTAGGGCAACTATAGGAAAATCCGCGGCTGCCGCCGCCGCCGGTTTCCGTCGTGCGATAGCGCGTCCCATAAATTCGCCATGAAATTTCCATGCTTTTTTCCTTTCTCTGCCTCCAGCGTTCTCCACTGTGCCGGTGCGCGTCCGCTTTTGGCCGCTCGCTCGCTTCGATGAAAATGAACTTCCCAAAGTCCCCTCCCATACCCCCGGACGCTTTGTGCTCGCGCGGCGCGGCTAACAAAGTGTCGTCGTCGTCGTCGGCAGCGCGATTTAAAGCTCGAAATGACCGAATATGGGCGCGAGCGAGAAATATGGACGTCCTGCAAACGGAATACCCATTACAGCGCGTACACGGCATAGTCGGTAGGGACAACGGCCGGGGAATCGAGAATCTTGCAACGATGAGTGAGAGATGGGATGGGGCGAGACTCGAGGTGAAAATGGGGCGTACGGGGCTGCCGAACGTAAAAAAAATTCCATGTCGGCGTGCAGCTGCCATACAAGCAAAAAGACGCGATCGCTCGATGATGGAAACGCGCGAGTTCGAGCCGCGTCATCGTCGGCTCGTTAATCAACGACTCTCTCGCTTTCGCTACCAGGAATTTGATTATTGGATATATTTTAATCAAGATAATAGACGAACGCCCGAGCTTCGCCGCGATTAATCCCATCAGCATCGGAACTATCAGGAGCTTCCTTCTAGCTCGCTGATGACGCGCGTATACAAGGCGCTGCTATATAGTATTAGTAGTATAGAGATCATAGCCGTATAATGCGTATATGGGGTTGCCGGGCAAAGAGATATAAATCATGTTCGCGCGCGGCGGCTTTTTTTTCCGCGGGAAAAATTGCCGCCACCGCGGGAGACTTTAAACGCTGATTTATACACAGGAATTTCGCTGGCGAATTGACTTTTATTATAATTAATATCGCGGGCGGGCGGCCCGCCGGCGAGGAAAAATCTTGTGTATACGGATTACCCCTATAAATCAGAGCAATTTCGCGCGAGCGACACGTTTTTCTACTCGGCGCGGCGGATCGCTTTATCGCTCCTATCGGCCGTGGAATCAACAGCAGTATATATAGCGCGAAATCGTATTTTCCGCTTATCATCGGAGCCAGGGGGACGCGCGCGCGCGTTTGAAGATGTCGTGAATAGCCCGACATTGCTGACGACACGCGTTAGTCGCTCGTCGCGCGCATTATACATGATCCCTTAGAGCGGAAGCCATGACGTCCGCTAGATTTTATCGGACATAATGAAGCTTCTCTCACTCTCTCTCTCCGGCTCTTTGCGGAGCAGCCATAATTCTCGGGGCTTTTCAGCCAGCCGATGGGGCGTAAAAAAGCACGCGAAAGTGTCCTACTACTGCCGCCGCGCTGCTGCTGCAAACAAAGGGAGAGAGCGGAGCGACCGAGCGAAAGAGGAAACGCAAGAGTGGATTAAAAAAGCCCGGCTAAATTGCGTTATCTTTTCGTTCCACGCGTATGGCTTTCCTCTGGCGTATGACTATAGCCACACTGCGTCAGCAGCAGCAGCGGAGAGGGGAGACTCGAAGCTGCACACATTCGTGCACAGAGTAGAGAGTAATATCGCGCGCGCGGGATGCGTTATTGCGGCCGAGAGAGAGAGAGAGAGAGAGAGAGAGAGAGAAAAGTGCATCCATTTTGCGAGGGCTCTTTGGCTTCACGCGATGTCGCTGTGCAGCTTGCATATACTTGCGACGACGCCGCGCCGTCGAGTTGACGCGTGCACGAGAGCCGCTCGAAATGATTCGCGAAAGAGCCTTTTAAATCTTTTTTCATTGCTCTCGTGTGGTTTTGCTGGCTAATTGCTTCGACGTTGTTTCACCCTTTGGCTTTTAATTTACACGCTTCTCCAAGTATCGAGCATTTTCCGACCAACTATATAATATAGAAAGGACGTATAGAGAACTCGATTGACGTTTACTCATAATAATATGAAAATAGCTTTCCGATTCTTTGCGCAATTCTCCGGGAGCTGAAAAAGTAGGTGAACTGCAAAAGCGAGTGTATACAAGCTTGAAGAACGACTTATCGATGAAACATTCATTCGGTAGCCAGGTACTCGTATATAGCTGCAAGCGGAGAAAAATAAAAGAGGAAAACGAGAGCGGCGAGTCGATCAGATTGGATTCGCGTTTATCATCGGCAAGCCATCTGCAGTTCTGAGCTGCAATCAACCTTCCGCCTGGCTAATAACGAGTTATACAAGCCGTTCTCTCCGTACTCCCTGTCAGCAACGTGTGTGGGGCGGCTGCCTCCCCCCCGACAACGTATAGTGGGAGTAATTGCTAACGTAATCACACACGCTGCTACGACCCCCCGTCGTCGTCCCCGGGAGAACGCGTAGATGCATCCCGGCGAACTGTGTTTTAAGAATACCATCGGATAACGCCGTATGAATTCTCATTCGATCGCGCGGGGGCGACTAATTATAATCTCCCTCTATAGAAGCGGGCCGTCGGCTTTTACGACGACGAAGCTCGACGCGATTACGCATAGCACCCGGGCTTACTTCTGACTCTCTGCTTGCTTTTGATCAGCTCAAGTGCTACTAAACCTGCTGACATTTGCATATTTTTACCGTTATCGAGCTCGGACTCGCTCGTCTTTACGACATCGCGATAACAGAACAACGGAATCATAAGCAGCGCAGCATCGAATAATGACTTTCATAAATATTCCGATCGAGCGGAATCAAGCTTCAAAGGCTCCTTTAAGTCGCGGAAAATATTTTAATCTAGGCGAAGCAGAATTGAAACGCTGATCTGGATTATGGATTAAGGAAGCGCGCAGCTCGTGGCTCTTAATACATCAAAGTTCTTCCTGGGCGAAAAGTTAGTTTAGAATTCGCGGAGAGAAAAAGCCTGCCGGAGCGAGAAGAGAGAGCGCCCCAAATCGGAGCTTTGCTTAGCGTTCTCTTGGGGGATTTGTCTCGCTCTTGGGTTTGCGAGAACTCGCCAGCAACGGCAGTGTATAGTCCGTAGAAAATCGCTTTAATATGCCCGTTAGGTATATAGAAAAGGAGCGCGTGAGCCCGAACGAAGAAGCGGGAGTGAAAAAGAAAGAAAGCCGCGCGACCAACCGAAGACGGAGAAGCAGAGCTACTGCTGCTGCTGCTGTTCTCCCGCGGGGGCTTCGGTATGCGAACGGTGTGCGCAAAGTGCCGTAAGCAGATTGCAAGCGTGCTCACGCTCGCGGATGGGTAATCAAACATTGGATAATTGTATCCCCTTATGGAACGGATCCGGGCCGGTTCGATTCTCGAGAACTACGCCGCGGGCTGCAAGCCCTTCCTCTTGATTGACAGTCCGAGAGGTAGAACGAGCCCGGCTAATGAAACATCAGTATGCGCTGCACATAGTCCTGCTGGTTTCTCCTGAGCCAACTCTCGCTTCGATGCAGATCGATGCGAACGTCGAAGAGTTATTCCGCCCGCTGACTTATGTGCGCTCGAGGTGCGATAAGCTTTTTTCCAAAATGTATGCGCTGTGTCAATAATACACAGTCGGGCGGTTCCTAAGGCGCTCAACAAGTTCGTTAATATTAACTTCGGGGTTCCTTGTTTACGTTGCGCGTTCGGGAATATCTCCGGCTAATCTCATATTTTGACTGACAACGTAAACAATGACTATGGAAATGAGAGTCGAGATCGAGGGCTTCCTATACTGGGGTGACTAAATTGCGCATTAGCATCGCCCCATCCGCTTTTTTTTTCGAAGAGTGCGCGACCGAGCAATCTGTGCGCTCTGTTATACTCTGTATACTCCCGTGGCATAAGGCGCGATCTGTCCCAGCGAAGTGGAGCCTCTATACCTCAGGAATTATTATTATCGGCATTATCATATATATTGCTCGTCGCGGGTGCGCGGCCCACTCGAGCGCCGCTAACGTATTTGATTTAACGCTAATAAATAACTATTATTGCAGAGGCGAGCGAGTCAAGCCGTATGCGCGACGACGACTGCTAGCCCCCCCCCCCCCCCGCCGCCCCCTGCGGGGATGGTTGGCCATGCCGAGGACTCCGGGGAGAGAAAATAGAATCGCCGAGCAGCAGTTACCATTATTGAGCCTTCGATGACGATTCTGACGCTCCGTGTGAGTGTGTGTGCAGTGTCTGTGTACATCGTAGGCGATGGCGATTCGGCGGCGCGGAAAAAAAATTGGCACCATCTGCTCCGTCGTGTTTCGTTATATACCGAATTTTTTTCAGGCTAAGCCTGGCTGGAATGTTTGCACAACAATAGCAGCGAACAATTTCAGGAAGCGACGTCGGTTTTTTTGCGCATCCCGCTCAAGGAGCAGCGGCACCGATGCACGTCAGACATCGGCATTCACGTGTAAACGCGTATATGACTATCAAATTTCGTGCTCGCGCATGGAAGTGGCTGCTCTGAACCTGTCAGAAGCAGGAACATTATAGCAAACACGAAGCTGGGAACCGAGGCTGCGCCATATGGCTGACGACAGATCGGTCCTGGCGCGCCAGGTGAAAGGGAAAAGCGTTTCAAAACAGAGCGCCTCTACCACCGGATATGTACGCTTCCTCGTGAAAAAAAAAAATTCCATCGGCTGGAACAACTTATAGCGCGAAGGGGGGTGCTGATATTCCAAGCACACACGCGCAAAGACGTTGTACGCGTCGATAAAGGGTGAGCCTTGTTTTTGACAGAGTTGTTTCCGAGCGAGGAGTCTTGATCCAGCGTTTTTTGGGGAGCCGTAATTCTTAGTTTTGCCCCCCCGAGCGGTTAATCCAATAAAAGTCGAGTTGGCGGCGAGTTGGTATACGGCTAGCGATCGAAGTAGGTGAACTTAGCGACGGCGGCATCGGGATAATTGAATCTCGAGGAGGGAGAGCCTCGTCGACCGTCATCCGCAACTGGTCGGTAGCGTATATGTGTGTGTGCATGCATGTGCTCTATCAGAGGGTATGAGAAGGCACGAAGGCGGTGTACGGCGCGCCAGTTCGATCTCTACTCTGTGCGGCACACACGCTGCTTGTCGATGTTACTGCTCTATAACGAGAAGTGCTTGAGTTATCGACACAAGCCAAACGCCGGGTATAGAAACCAAGCGAGCGCGGCCGCTATCCTTCCGAGCAGTCCAGCCTCGTCTCACACACGCGCGCACATACAGAGACGCGGCTTTGACACCAGATGCAATATTGCATGGGGCTACAATGTGTCCAGGTAATGGCCGAACAGCATGATTGTCTTCGCTGCAGCCGGACGGAAAGGGAGGAGAGACACGCGCGGTGGTCTTGTCGGCGACACGTGCTCCTGCTCTGGCACACCCGCTATCTCTGCCGCGCCGACTGTATGCCTGCATCGACCGTACAGTATCGATGCTGCCTCTGCACGCTCACTTGGCTCGATATAGTATACAAGCCTATATGTGGAAAAATCGTAGTCCGCAGATGTGTTTACACGAAAGATAACTGCGTTCGTCCTACTCGCATGCAGAAATAAGGCTGGAGTAAAATATATAAATTCCTCGCTTTCCGCTTCGCGCTGGATACGAAAAATGATTTACATTCAGACTTGGAAACTGCCGTCGCATCGCTTGCCAACTTTTCTCTTGTCTTCTATACGTTTTCGCTGCATCCGGCATTAAATTGATGGACTCAGAGACAAACCGATAAAATACAAGACATTTTCGCGTGTGGCGTTCAAGAATTGTCGTGAATCCTCTACGACGCTAAATTGAAATATAAATATTTGCCGTGACAAACCGAACACCACGAGACGTATATATTATTTGAAAGGTAGTTTTCGATCCGTCAAATGGTATTTGCCCGACGCGGTGGCACATTTTTCCCGTTTCGTTTCGAGAGGCGAAAAAAGCGCAACGTCATATTGTTTCAATATTAAGAGCTGGGGGTATCACTTCAGTTTGTCAGTATTATTCACTCCCATATACACGAACAACGCGTCAGCTGAAAAAGATCGTTTATTTTGCTGTCCGCGTGGATCTGTATACATGCTCTATACCGCTTGCTGCGAAGCTCCATTTTTCGACAAGTAATGGAACCTATTAGTTCCGCGAAACGTCATTCCATCAGCGTGCGCGATGTGTTTTGAAAATTTTATTTCTACGCTGACTAGATCGCGAGAGAAATCCGCATACACGTTCTCGAGTGGTATCGTCTTTCCAATTTTCCTATTTTATACAGATGGTTGCGCTCCGACGACGATGCTTGAAAAAACTGGGACATCGGAGTGATGAAAGAAAGACGCTAACGTCTGCTTCTTTTCGCGGTGCACAAAAGAAACGAGAGGAGCGAGCAGAACTGAAAGCATTATGTCTTTTTTGTCGGCGGAAAAATACACTTGCTATGCACAGATTAAATGACCTCGAGCCCGAGGTGGTGCAGAAACTGGTTCAAAATCCGGGCGCACATGCACTGCCTCGGGAATTATTTTTCCGTCCCTTTGTTTCGGCTCGAAACGAGAGCAGAGCATTTCCATAATTACAACATCGGTCGTTCGTCAAATGCATCGCGAATAATAAAAAGTCAAGGCATTCATCGTATACGCGAAAACATCGCGTAAATATACGATCGTCGAGGTGATCCACAGATAGTCAAGTTACGTCGACTTTGCAAGCTGCATACATATAGCCTGTCAGAGCGAGTCTGAACGACCGGTAAAACGAATTTCCACTGCAGCGTCGGATTTATTCGAGCCGAAATGCGCAGTGGCAGCAAAATGAAAGCGCGCGCGCGCGCGCGAATTAACTTTGTCGACTCTCGGGCGTTGGCAAAGTTTCCCGCAGTAGTCTAGAGCTCATCGCGCGAACAGCAGCTTTTTCGTTAGCATTTGAAGGCGTCTAATACGCCAAGCGCAGTGAGAGGCAAAATAAGTCTCGCGTTAGTATACCGCCGCAGCAGCCGCTTTGGGAGAGTCGTCAGGAGCCGTTCACGGTGTACTGAATTGTTTTGTTTTTCTATTCTGTTGCTCGTTGATTGCGGAAGCGTAGAGAAATGCGAATAACATAGGGAGTTCGGAACGCAATGTTAGAACCTCACGTGCACACATACCGGACACGATCGCCGAGTCACCGTATTCGATGCAGTCGAGACGCTTTATTGCGATCAATTTCGTCGATGACTATGTTCTTTTAGGTCTCGCTCGTCGAGCTCTAGTTTACGGAGAAACATTTTAATAGACTATTAAAATTTCGTAAACAGGCGTAATATAGACTCTCTCGAATGTCAATCTCGGGATCGATGCGCGCTCACAATGTAATGTCGCTCGACAACACATGCGGTTTTGAGGAGGAAAAGCATCCATCATACCCTGAACCGTTTTCGTGATGAATATTTGCCCGAACAAAGGGAGATAGCCGTGATACATATGCCTCGACACATACGTCATAACGTCGTATACGTGTGCGTGTGTGTGTATATATGATATAACTCATATAACGCTCGAGCAGATATTAGTAATTTTAATGGCTTTTCTACGAATAGAACCGGCGTGGGGGAGCGTCGAAACGCAACCAAATGTCGCTTTTTCAGGGTATCATATATCAATTATCTTAAAGGGGGATCGAGCCAGTGTACAGGCAGGGGGAGTAAAAAGCGGGAAAAACCACATTATATTTTCATTTCGAAAAAAACTGTAATTTCCCGCGGTATCTGATCGAATACGCGGCTGCGAGGAGGGGAGAGAGAAAAAAAATAATGGAATGATAATCAGTTTGTTTTTTTTTCTCTCTCACTCTCAATAACGCCCTTCGATGATGGATTTTCGCGCCAGATAAGAACGGCGTGCTATCTGCATCCGTTCGAGGAGAGAAAGTGGAAAAGAGCTAATAAATGATTCGCAGTAGTTTCCGCCTGCATAGCCAGAGAGCATCGATCTCGGGTCGGCGGCCGGTTGAAAAGTAGGTCGGGAATTTGCATAGACTGATTAGTGAAGATTAAACTCCTTATTAAATTCCAATTACTCGAAAGATAGCTTAGCAAAGTGTCTCGCAGTGGCGGTAGACAACGCGATCCATCAAGTCCTGACAAGCCAGCACGTCTCGGCCAGATTCTCCATAGCAGCGAGGGTCTTGATACGCGTATACTATATATACAGCGTATAGAGGGAGAATGAGACGCCCGCGCGCATACTCGTATCTGATAAGCGCGCGCGCGCGCGAGACTAGCGTGGCTGAATATTATGCATGGTGCCCTTTTCGGGGGCAGCAGCAGCAGCAGCAGCAGCGGCGGCGGTGCTATAATATCGCGCCCCGCCGCGGTTGATGTATCACGCGATCAGTAGCGCGCGATTCAGTCCTCCGGGCTGCATACGTATACACTCGGCTCAAGCCCTTAGTCTGTGTGCGTATAGGTATAACGTATACACACACACACACACACACACACACCTCTGTATAACTCGCGTCTCTCATCCATCACTCGCTTAACGCAGCTGTCAGAGCCTATAAACTTCTCGACGCGGCTCACCGATGAGAGAGGCTTGTATACACGGTTTGTACGGCGCACACGCAGAGCTATATATATATATAAGAGATCCAAGCGCTAGCGGTGCGTGTAATTAAAAACAAATAACGCGGGCCAAGGTCTTTACGACCTTTTGTGAATTCCATATCGGGCTCGACCATTCGTCTTGCGAATCGCCGATACGTTTCCAAAGTGCCGCTCGTTCTTTTGTCGTTGTCGTCATAATATAACGCGCACACGCGGAGGTTGATGCTGCTGCTGCCGGTGCGTTATTCTGCAAAGGGTGAGCGCGCTTTCCTCTCCCCCTTCGAGCCCCACGAGGATAGAGCCACCCCGTACCTCGGCAGCTTCTGTTGCTTCGGTAGAGAGCAGGCCCGTGGCCATCCTTATTCCAGGACGGACAGCTCGAGAGGGTAGGCATCGGACCGTGGTAACTGGCGGCCCTAGAGGGAGCCGTTAAACCTCGTCCCAGACCGGCGCGCGCGCGTATACCCGTTCCTCCTTCTGATATACGGTCCTAAGCGGCCCAGAACAATTCTGCCTGCTCTCTCTCTCTCTCTCTCTCTCTCTCTCTCTCTCTCTGCCTCCCCTCCCGTATAGTTCGGGGCTGCGTATAAACCCGCGTGAACGCGTTCGCTCGCGACGAAAACTTTGATATTTATACCAAGTGCCCTTTTTTCTTCTCTACTTCTTTTTTCTCGTCCAGCTTGTATATTTCTTTCGCGGCATTAACGGCCGAACTGTTCGGAATTGTTGTATTAATTCCGAGCAGACGCGAGTGGAATCCCGATCTGCGCGGCCTGTTTGTTTAGAGGGTCGAAATTGATGCCTCAATTGCGAGATCTCGGAACAGTAGCGGGAGGGATTTATAGCGAGCGGACGTTAGTGTAATGCCTTTTTTAAGATTCGGCGTCGATAGCGGAGAGTTTATCGCGAGTTCCGTCGTGTCCTTATCGACGCTGCATCCGGCTGATCTTCTCGCCATCACAGCGCTCTCGTGTATAGCTACAGGCTATACAGAGAAGCGTCAACGCAGGGTCAAACCCTCGCTGCTCTCTCGTACGTGATACATCAAGACAGTTATCACTGGAATGAGATCATTTATTGCGTTGAGACGTATATACACAAGCGCGAGAGAAGTCGTCGGAGGGATTGCGGCACAGGAATAAAACTTGGGGTTTTCAGCCTGCCTACGCTACGATGCCTATTGGGAGTTGGAGATAAGAGGCAACGCACCGGAGGCGCTTGCGCGTTTCCGTGATAGATTTCGCGCGTTAGCTTTCGCCCTTTTTAACTTTCTTTCCTTTCGTCGCTCGCTCGCGCGCGCATTCCTTCGCGTATGCCCCCCGGGCTGGGGGTAATACTCATCTCGATCTCTCTCTCTCTCTCTCGCGCGCGCGGGAAATAACTCAACGACACTGTACACCGCTTATCTTTGTCTCTGGAACCGTTTGCTGCTCCATTCTTATTTCTGCTCTCTTCGTCAAGCTTGATTGCCGGTATTTATCAAACGTCAGAACGAGTAAGCCGCTTATACACTTGAGTACTCCGCCAGCGGCGAGATAAGGTTGCGTCATTAGTATATAGACTGTTTTAGAAAAAAGCTCCGATTTCCGACTTTGATCTCCGGCATCGTCGAAAGTGCGCATCGCGTTAAGGGGCGCGGAAACGACAACATTTGGGCACGCACTGCTTGGCTGCGATAATAAACTGCGAGAGATTATCTCGCGATGCTCAGGAGCTTGTCACAAATTCATTTAGCGAAGTGCCGAAGCGTGTGATTAAAGTTACGATGATCGAAACGGACAGCCAAGTGTCGCGGGAAAATTTGCTGCGCGTTCGAAAGAATCTGATCATACGGTTCGATTCGTTCAACCGATCATGACAAAGCCCCCTTTGTGCGTCTGTCCGCAATAAAACTCGTCGACGACACGGCTGCATAAATGAAACTGCGAGTGTGGAATAATAGAAAAATCGGCGAGTATCCTTCGTACGAGGGATTTTGCACGGGAGAAATAAAAATTCGAAATCTCGATTTTAACGGGTAGGAAAAAAATTGCACTCGGATAACGCTGTGCACACGGAAAAAACGGCAAGTGGATTTTCCTGGAAAAAATCGAATGGAACAGTATTATACAGATGGTGTAGTTTTCAATGTATAAAAATAACAGGATCGGCTTTTAGCTGAAAAAACAATGCGATGCATTGTGTGCTGGGGAGTTTTCGCGTTTGTTTGAGCAGCGATCAAATAATTACTTGCCAAATAGGTCGCTGGTAAATTTGAAATTTCAGAAAGGTAATTAGTAATAAATAGAAGAAGCGATGTAGTTGGAAAAAAAAATCAAACACCAAACGTTTATTCTTTTTCATACTCGAGCGATTATTACTAGAAAACGCGGCTTTAAATCGCTGCACATAACGCGCGCGGTTCTAAATAAATCCTCTGCCGCGTGTTTCGATTTTGATTACAAGTACGCAGTCGATAGAGGTTTGCACTCGCGTTTTTTCATTTCCATAAAGCTCAGCCAGAGCAGTACGTCGAACATCACGGCCTACAGCATCGACTGCGTCACACACACACACACACACACACACACAAATAAGCTGCAGCAACAACAGCAGCGGTGCCGACAACAAAGTGGCCAGCAGGATTCCCGTCAATTTTTGAATATACAAGAGCTCGCATCGGATTTATTTGTTTTTCGGTCGACTCGCGCGTCGCACACCGCCTGTGTTCCATGAGTATATATAGTGTGTGTCTACGTATACGAGCGCGTGTGTCCGCACACATTGGCGCGTCAACGTCAGATCAAGGGATATGCGCATTGTATGTGCTCCCCAGAGGGAGACGAGCCACTGTAGTTCCCCTTGACAGACACGCGCCTTCCTCCTTTCTTTTCTGCCCGCGTGGACTGCAGCATCCCCCAGAACTGAGAACCCGAGAGAAGAAGAGAAACTGTGTACAAAGCGAGAGACGCGCGGCCGACCAGTGGCCAGTGTGTAAATCCGAAAGTTGCCCAAATTGCCGGCCCGAGGAAGCTTTCTTCGAGGCGCGCCGTCGCCCCGGCAACTTGCCGCGTGCACATAGCTGAGAGAAGCCGAGCGACCCCTTGAATTTTCAGCTAGAGCGCTTTTCCGCGGCCGCCGCGCTATATATTCGCTTCCGAGTGCCTTCTTTTCCGGGGCAAAGGAGCAGCGACAGGCGGACAGGAGGAAAAAGCGCCGGGACAAAGGGATCGGGAGGGGAAAAAGCAAGCGCCGGAGAATAATCAAAAGGGGATTATACATTATTGTCGCCGAGGGCACGCGCGCGCGCGAAACCAGCGGCCGGATGATTGAAAAATTTTTTTATTGCGATTTATACTTTCGGAACAATTTCTCGCTCCGGTAACGCTCGATAATTCCTAGCTTTATCTCGCTCGCTCGCTGCGTCCAAATAAATCCTCGATTTCAAATGTGATGAAGCGACGTTTTTTTGCGCGCGTGTGTGAGGGGATCAGCGTCGTTCTTTTTTTTTTTTTTCATTTCATACTCGTATAATACTCTTTCGATCGAAATCAACGGCCGGTAATTGGTACTTTTTGCGCGCTTGCACCGGCGATTGTTTTGCCGCGCAGTGGCCAAAAGGAAAAGTTATTCCGCGGGTAGAGTCAATTACTATGCGGCAATCGAACGGATTCAATATGAAGCCGGTAGCGGCTTTGCATAAGCCCTCTTGAATCTGCAAGGCGTGCGCTGCTGGTCAAGGCGATCAAAGCTCGATCTGTCGTCTGGGAAGTTTAATTACAGAGACGAGAATTCACTTAGAGAGTTGCTCGACGACGCGCCGGATGCAGTTGGAGAAAGTGCAAGTTGTATATATAGCGCAGCAGCAGAGCAGCAGAATTACCAAGTTTTGCATTCAAGTATATAGTAGTAGGTATGTGCCGGAATAATACATTTCTCTCTCTCTCTCTCTCTCTCTCTCTCTCTCTCTCTCTCTCTCTCTCTCTCTCGTAAGTTTTAATAGGTAATGCTCACCAATAATTCTCTTCCGCGAACAGCGGCGAACGCTCCGCGTGAATATAGCAAAAAATATATCACTCCGGGCATTAATTAATTTCGAACTTGGGTATTAGAGCAGGGAGCAAGTTTAGCTCTCGCGCACGCGACTAAGACGAATGGATTTAATTTTGAGAAATGAAACTTTTCGTATACAGCTACATCGATTCGAAAAGTTTGGCCACGGCGCGCAAATTGTTTTTGATTTTCCACGAAGCAACGGGCCAATAAAAACGTTGTCAGCGCGCAGACTATATATATATAACGCGGCTGCAGAGTAATCGAGCGAGTTCATAATTTCGCTCTGTCATATAGTATACCGTATCGTAGAGAGGATAAAATAAAGCAGCAAGCGCGAGCGCCAGTGTAGATGGAAGAATTTAACGGCAGGTTAAAGTGAAAAAGTATTTCCTCGGGCACTCTAAAACTGTCGCTTTAGCTTTCCGGCAATAAAGGAGTCAATAAACTCGGTGGTTGCGCGCGAGATAACGGCTGCGCAACTGTATAGCAGGCGTTGGCGGCGGAGAGACGCCGGAGCAGAGCACGCGGCTCGACTAATTCGGTTGAATTTTGATTTTCAATAAGAGAGTACCGCGCGGGACAGGCGGGGAGAGCAGGGGCGAGAGCGAATGGGAGCTCGGGGGATCCGTCCCGAGAGCGAGAGAGAGAGAGAGAGGAGAGAGGAGAGAGAGACGAGACGCGTTGGGATTTAGCTTTCGCGTACAGCTGTACCGGGGACGGTTTGAATATGCATGATGCATGGGCATTAAAGCCGAGTGCCACCGCTGGATGCACGGTCCTCCTATGCAAATATCCAACGCCGACGCCGCAGTCACATGCGCCTGTGGATGCCGCATAGCTTCTGTTGGCCTGTCTGGCTGCGTTGCAGTCACCCAGGCCTCATAATTGCGATATTTTTAACGCGGCCGCGCGTTGCCCGCTAATGCAAAACCCTCCGAATAATCTTGCGGAGGATGCGAGCAACGACTCGTTCATTCAATTTTCCCGGCGGTCGTACCCCCGTTGGCGCGCTTACGATTATGTTTTCGTTTTATGCTCTCTCGCGAGTGCTGGCGCACCTAACAATTTTCTACGCGCGCTCGCAAAAGAAGAAGGCGTTTTGATAGGCAGAAACGTGCGAGCGGCAGCTCTGACGGAGCTTCTAAAAAAATTATGTATATGTCGGGTTAATGTTTCTTGCTACTTTTTTTCATTTCCCGCATAAAAGCTCGACTACGCTCGCTGGTTTCCGAGAAATATCCTTTTGCGGCTTTCGAAGCTTTCGCATATAATGTCTACCGTATAACGTATAGCATACGACGGTGTACTCTCGAATGGTGCACTTAAAAAAGCCGTACACTCGTTGCTCAGGGAATCTTCAAGCGGTAATTATTCGTGTTATTACATCGGATGTGCGCACGAAGCAAAAAATTACAAAAGCGAACAGTTTAGGAAGACGGTGACGCGATGGACAAATCGTGGAAGGTGGCGACCAATAAAGTTTCATCAAGGAATGACTGTGAATAATGGATCGATTATTGGAACGGGAAGTTGAGTATATATAAGAACAGCAGGGAGTGTATACCGGCGAGGACGAGGAGCCGTATAATGGGTGCAGTCGTACATCAAAGTGTATAAGATTCGAAAAATTTGTCTCCGTCGACCTTGATTTTTATTTACTTCTCGAACCTCATAAGTAAGAACAAAGCTCTAATTAATTAAAACGCTTTTCTCTTCTAAATCTCGTGGATTCGACAACGTTCCGAGCTCGAAAGCTCAGACAAAGGAGCTTTCTGTTCGTATCGAGCTCCTTATAGTCTGTTGTCACAATACTCACTCATATACTCAATGCTCTTCTCGTGAAGCTTTTCGTGTATTTGCGCGACTGTTGTGTTTGCAAAGCCTCAAGATTTTTCCGCGGCGAGGCTCGTCGTCGCAATTATGCTGATTAAATCATATATTCGACAGCGTACAAACGACGACGACTGCAGGCCACTTGTGGCGCACCTCCACGCGTATTAAGCCAGCTTTTATACGGCTTAATGTACTGGGCAAAATAAACGATTAGAATAGACACTCGAGGGCAGCGATTACGGAACGAAAAGCGGGATACTTTATTTAAAGCGACGAGTGCAGAGCCGTACTACTCTTTTCGGTTAATGACGCTAATTGAAACTAGTGGCTCTTTCGTCGAGCGCACACGGCTACTCGAAATTCCTGACGATGGAAACGGCGTTTTTTTTCCACACTTTATACGTTGATTCCGATTCGTCGTATTCTGCTTACAACGGAATATCCTCGGACCGATAAGAGTGCGTGCGCTCGTTCAGAAATTCCGGTCGGCAGGTGGGGTTCGTTTCACGAATAAACGGGCGGAAGCCGATAAAACTTTCCTCAAAGAGATATCTTATTTTTCCGATTTAGAGCTATACAGGCGGCGATCACAGTGTGGAGTTTCGTGCGATGCGAGGGCGATGGAGAGAAAAAACAAGGGGGCAGTGTATACTGTGGCGAGTTTACGAGTTCCGTCAAAGTGGCTGACCGAGATCAAGATTAAGGAGCAATAACGCGAGGCCGAGAACGCATCGGAAGAACGAAGCTTCGTAGCGATTCTTCTCCTCTTTTGCGCGAGCATGTGCTGCACGGGGTAATTATTCCAGCGAGAGAAGTGTCGCCGCTGGCGCAAAAACGACAGGTCGAAACGTCACACCGTACACGCAAGCTGCCTCTCCACAGCGCTGATGATGGCTGCAGGAGACACGTAAGGCGCGCACGTGCAAAACTATACGCCGGGAGGAGGATATATTCGTATGCCCGTTGCGTGCCCGGCCATCAAGTGGCTGACCGACGTTAAACGCACGTGTCTTCGTTGGCGCCGGTGCTGTAAAGCCTCTGTGCGCGCTATGGGGTTACAACGAAGAAGGTGTCGGCTCCGCTGCCGCCCCAGGTTTTAATTATATGGCTGCGCACACTCTCGAACCCGGCGGTCGACGTCGTCGGTCGGATCTTGGATGGAAAAGCCCGAGTTTATGAATAATAATGCCATGATAAAAAGCTTATCTCGTTTTAATAAGCCGCTGCCTCTTTCTCTCCCGCTTCTCCGCATAGTGCGGCCCGCTATACTGCTCTTATTCGTTTTTCTCGGTTTTACGCGAGCGATGTTCTATAAATTAGAGAGGGTGTAAATTGCGAGCTTTACGCGAGCGTGCTTCAATTTTTAATTTTTTAATTCTCGTCGCTTGCTTTGCGCTTATCTACCACCCGAAGAGTTGAGTTTCTGATATATGGACGCAAGCTTTTTCAAGATTTGAAACGTGTCGAAAATATCTCAAAAGCTTCGACTTACTCGATAACCAATCAACCCAATTGCAATTTACTGAGCTGCTGATGGCGGTTTGGAGAATTCATCGGTGACGCGCTTACTGAATGGAATAAGGTCGTACATTATATATAATCAGGAAAGTTTGATCATTAAAAGATTCGACACTCGATTTCCAATATTATTAATGCATATGGAAGCATCGTCAAAAATAATATAATGAAATATCATATGAATCGTGAATTAAAAAAAGAATGATAATGCGAAAAATTCAAATAAAAGCCGCGAGATCGTCGTAAAATGCACATGAATTTCAGAACCGCGAATAAATTTGAAAACTCATCGTCGGTGTATAAATTCCATTTACGAATTTAGCATTATCGCTCGCTCGGTTCTGATTCATTAGCATAATTTTCCATATACACGCAATAATTAAATGAACAATTGCAGCGCTACGAAATTACAGTTACAGCGCGCACACTCGTATATAACGCGGCGGTTTCGGTACAGACACGCGGTGTGCGTTCATAATGTTAGAAACCAAAGCTTATACTGTTGCAAAAATAATATACGCGGGCAAATGCATTAAAAATCAGGCTTCAGCGAAGTGTGTCGCGGCTCCGCGGAAAAGCACGTCGGACAGTGATTTAGCCATAAAAAGGTCATTAAATTTCAAAGAAGTGCATTCAAGCTGCGTAAATTATAAAATCCAATATTCCAAGTGCAGCGAGTAGTGCGAAAATCGAATATAGCTCGAGAATCGTGATTGCGGCCGACGGGAAAACGCGTCGGTCGTTCGAAGCTGGAGAGCTGCTCTCTTAATTACAATTTTCGCGCGCCGTTTTTACGAGCAATAATATTCGAGCGAATGGACAAATCACACTGCGACGTTTCGACGAATATTAAGAGCTTTTCTCCATCGTTCTCGAATGTATAGGTATACCTACCTATATACCAGGAATATCGAGCGGGCGAAAAAATGCTAAACGCTTGCGCGTCTGTATAGTAGCGAGAGTCGAGAAAATAACGATGAGTCGGACCGTCGGCACAAGAAGAGAATGCTCTGAATTTCTGCGACAACGACGCGACCCTCCCGAGTCTCGAGACTATAAGAGGAAGAGACTTCTCGACCAGTCAACGACGGCTGCGACTTTTGAGTGGTCCTCGTTTCCCTATACTACCACGACTATGCCCTCACACATTATATTGCTACACTTGCCGTGTATGCGTCGCGATCGATATTTACCGAAAAAAAAAATATGCGCCCCGGGCTTATATTGCGCTTTTCGCCGCACTTGTCTATATGGTTCACAGCGAGTCTGGTGTGAAAATAAAAATACGTCAAAATTCACATATTCGTTTTATAACCGGCTTTCCGTAAAAGCCCGCCTGACGCGCGCGAATTTCCAAAATTGAAAAGCGCTTTAGAAAAAGGGTCTTTGCAACAAAAGTTTTCACGAAAAACAAAAAAAAAAAAAATCAAGAAATAACGCAGCGATTCGCTCGATCCGACATAAGCCGTGGATATTTCGCGGCAGTTTTATCGCCTCCCGAGTCTCTATAAGCAGAGAGAGCAGCAATATGTTAATGCCGGGGAGCTCGATCTTGTTATTCAGCACGCACGCGAAAGTGAATGTATCAGAGGTAGGGCAGAAAGGGGCGGCCAAAAGAGGGAGGGAAAAATTTATCTGGAACAAGGGTAAACACTTAGGCAGTTCGTCGAATAATGCAGATTTATGTATCGCAGTAACTTTCTTCCTCAATGATACTTTGTTTTTTTTCTCTCTCCCCGTCGCGTCGCGCGCGCATGGATATCGAAGTCGTCGAGCGGCTATATATACAGACGACGCGAGAGGAGCAAGCGCGGCGCTCGCACTCCGGCAGATATGAGTAATAGGGGCTGATTTATATTAGGATTTATTAGGACCACTCACCTCGGCTTTCGCTCGCTCTGGCCGAGGGTAAGACCTCATGATTTCTCCTGGGGGCTCATACATACAGCCGCGAGCAGGACTAATGCACCTGCCATCCTTAGCCCTCGCGCAGCCCCTCGCCTCTCTGAAAACGAGCTCCGCTTTTTGCCGCTGCATGTACCTATACGTTTGCTCGCAGACGTATTCATCGCCGCGGCGCGCGATTCCCCCAGCGCTGCTATATAACGCATAAGCTCAAAGCTCGATAAACTTTTGCCAATTCCACGCGAGATGGCGAAATCGCGAGGGTGCGAAGAAGCAGCCTTTGTGATGCGCTTTTGACAAATAATGTTTGTATATTATCAGAGGGAACGCTCGCGAGCGCAAATGCGAAAAGTTCGGGTACTTTTCCGCGGGCGCGGCCAAGTGTGCACCAAAGTGTCATCGATGAAGCGCACGTTCCTGTATAATTAGAAATTCTCACGGAAAACTGGGCCGTCCACCGCGTGCAAGCTGTGATCACCCGACGCTGCTCTCGAGACTCCACTCACCTGAAACAAGCAATAGAAAATACGTGTTAGAAGACTGGGCAAAGTGTAATTATGATAATTAATGCACTTTATAGAAATCATGTGTTGTCGCTCAGCGGTTCAACGCGATTGAACAATAACGCTGCCTCAGCCGCGTGCTCGAAATACTTCTATGTCCCCGCGGCTTCACTAGCTTTGTGGTCTGTACGCCGCAGCGGAGTTTCTACACTTGACGCGTCGCGCTCATCATGCGAGCTGTTTATTTTGCTTTCCCCCCAGGGGGAAGCTGCTTTGCAGCTGCAAACAAGTTTTCAAAAACACAAACACACCTTCCACACGCGTGTATTTTAATGTGGAGGAAGTCGGCGTCGGCAATTTCTAGAAACTGAAGAGTTTCGGTGTTTTTGTATAACAGTGTGCGAGCATAATAAACGAGTTGATTTATAGTGGATTACAACACGTTCATGTTTTACAAAACCATTTCGGCTGAAACTGAGAGCGAAGATCTGTGTGCTTTTGAAAATTGTGCAGTCGGCTTTATTGCCATTACTACATATTGTTTTCATATGGGCGCTGGAGGTTCACGGATGTTATTTTCGTGATACCTTTTAGAGGAACCAGGTCACATATGTGTATCGTATTTGTTTTGCTTGTCCATACTTTTGTACGCTTGAAAAATAAACTCGCTTTCTTTTCATACTCTCGTGCAAAAGTATGCAAAGCGTAAAATGTTTGTTAATGGTTATTTTAAAAAGTCATCGGATAATAACTCGCGTTGCGAGAGAAAGATAAATAATTTGCATTGACACCACTCGACAGATTGGAGCACAACGTGTCAATGAATAGGCAGCTGCGTTTATTATGAATCCATACATCAGCTGTGCCGTACATATCCCTGATTTTAATTTATTAAAATGCACGATATTTCACCGCACCGACGGCACAAAGCGCGATATCATGCGCATATTTTATCTTCCGGGCGTTCGATCTCCAATAATTCCTCGAACAATTAAGCTAATTAGAGTCGGCGAACGATTTATTATAATTAAAACGAGAAAGAAGAGCGCAGAGGGAAAAAGGGGGTTAAGCACTAGTGTAACGCAAACTCTGCGACTGTCTGCATCAGCAGTATCAGTGCAACAGAATGCCGTCAAAGTCGAGAAAAACTTTTGCCGCAAACAATCGTCGCCAGCAGCAAAGTTGCCTCTCTCCTCTCTCTCTCTCTCTCTCTCTCTCTCTCTCTCTCTCTCTCTCTCTCTCTCTCTCTCTCTCTCTCTCTCTCTCTCTCTGCCAATTAGTCCAGCTCTCCGCACTCGAAATAGCGAGATCAAGCACTGCACGAGCGGCTGGTCGCGAAGAATCGTCCGGTGTGCTTAATATAACTGCACAATGAACGAATCATCGAGATTATCGATCGCATCGAGCAATAACGAGATAAGCAGCGCAAAGGAGCGATAATACATCCTGAGTACGTTGGTGCGTGTCTGCGCGACATATACAGAGACTAGTCAAGCGATACTAACCGGAGCGTCACTCGTGCGCGTTGTATATATATGTAGGCCTCGAGTGTGGCGGCATATCGACTATAATAGGACAGACCGTGCGCGCATCCATATACACCCACGCCAAGAGAGATACAAACGCGGATAAGAGATAGAGGCCGTCTCGTTAGCATTAGAGGGAATATTATCGTAAACAGGCGTGTTTACAGAGGGCTCGCTCGAAAGTGATACGTGACACGCATGCGGTGTGAGCACCAGCTGGATTTACGCCGCGGCTCGCCGAATTGTACGTCTATTTGTTGCGCGACAATGGCAGAGAGCGCTGTCTTCCCACACCTATAACGCCATAGCGATGCTGCTCGAAATGCACGTCACGAGCCTCTCTCTCTCTCTCTCTCTCTCTCTCTCTCTCTCTCTCTCTCTCTCTTCGAAGAGCCCGCTTCGAATATTCAGATCAGGCTCGGCGCGCTGCCTATGTAAAATTATTTCGATGGAAGTTATCGCGCCGCGCGGTACTTTATGCGTCGCGATTGACTTGCTGTATGCCGAGGAGGAGGGCTCTCGACAGTTCGACGCTGCGTCGCGTGCGTTATGAGCAACTTTTCTGGAATAGGCTGTTTTTCTCTTGCCAGTGTTTGAACAGCTTTGTCGCGGGATTTCAATCGAGCCCTCGCTGTCTCTCGCTCGAACGAATCGACGTTTGCGAGTGTCGAATATTGAAAACACACGCGTCGAAACTACTAATCAAAAGTCGAAGGAGAAGATTTCTCTGTTGATTCTTGATTGCACACTCGAGCTGAAACTAACGCACAGCCATTCCCTACGAGCAAGAAGAAGAGAAAGAGATTAAGGGCCGTCCGGTGGCTGCGGCGCTGGGCGCGAAAAACGATACTCTACTCCACCGCCGCAGAGCTGCTGCCGTTTTAAGTGCACTTTAAAACTTTGCCGGCGACGTCGAGGCGATCGTAAACCACCTCGAATATAGCCCGGGAAAAACAAACGTTTCCTGGCACATTCGTCTTTTGTGAAAAAAACCAAAATGGCTCCAAGTCGTTAATGAAGCGGCGGATGAATTAAAGCGGCCCCTAACGATACGCGCGTTACTGATAAGCCGCTCGCTGCAGTCTATCGGAAAAATATTTTAACGCGGATTCAATTAACGCGCGTGAAAGAGCGGCAACAATGAAACTGCGCGCGCGCGCGCGCGAGTGATGTGTGTTTAAGAAGGCTGCGAGAGCCGGGGCATGAAATATTTATGATTTCAATATAATAGCGAGTCGAGGCGTTAAAATATTCATCGGTTATTCCGAGCGGGTGAGCGCGCGGCGTTTGTCTCGTGGCGCTTTTGCCGTCGGTTCAGGGAAAATTTTAATAATATCTATTAGCGGGTTCGGATATCGAGAGCAGGTCAAAGCAAACGAGCCGCCAAAAAGACTGTATACGGCTGCCGATGCATATGCATGCTGTGCAGGCAATTGGTCGCCGCCACCAATGCTGCTGCTGCTGCTGCTGTTGCTGCCGCCGCGCATCGTTAAAATTAATACAAAAGCCCATTGGCGACAGGCGCGATAACAAGGCCATCAATCCAAATAAAGTTTTAATTAAAGCCCGAAAAGCAGCTCTCGCGGCTCGGTGGTAACACGACGAGCCGCATCAGTTAGTTTGCGCGGGATATTCGAAACTTTATCAGTGGAATAAGAGTACGAGAGGGAAACGGGAGGAGGCAGTAGCGTAAGCGAGAGACGATTACGAAGCTCGCTCTATATCTCTCGCTTACTCGAGAGGGCCTCGATTTTTCCATCCCCTCGCGAGGCCTTGAAATTGCTCTGCTCGTCGCAAGAGAATGTCGGGGCTGTCTGCAGAGCGCGAGCGGTTTAATAACTGCGCGATGACGCGATATAAACGCGCAATAAAAATCGCATCTCGTCGCGGGTGGCAGTAGCGACGTCGACTTCTTCAACGGATCTCGGGGAGCAGTAACTAACGAGGAGCCAGAACGCGCGCTCCAAGAAAAATATTAGCACTAAATTCCGGAGAGATACAATTTTCTCTCCACTTGTCTCGGCGCGCGCGCTCTTGAAATATCGCGGCGCTATTTCTTCGCAGCTGCCGCTGTTGTGCTGTGCAGAGAGCTATATACACAACGGACCGAACGGACTGCAGTAGCGGCCGCTGCAACATTAAAATCAATTGGCCCTAGGCGTGCATGCGGACCAAAACGTCGTCGTCGCGCTCGGAGCCAGTATAGCAGCATAATATTCTTCTTCGGCTGAGCTCGTGCACCGGAAAATCGATCTCCGCACCGCTCGACTCTTGGATATGTATTCAAGTCGCGTACTCTCGACAAATTTTAAAGAGTCACCCTACGACCAGTTCACGTCCGAGAGGACTTTTGAGATACATCACCGGCGGCGGCGCCCTTTCCATTTTTTTTTCCTCGGCTGCCGCCAGCCGCTCATTCTGGATTTCAGAAGGTTCAACATTCGCTAATATGCAAATTTGCTTTGTTGAAATTGCCCAGCTGAGCGTTCAGCTATTCTGACAGCGGACCAACGAGTTTAAGCGCACGCTTCGGCAGCTCTGCAGCGTACGGACGTTTTCATTTTCGACCATCAAGCTCGATATTAAATCTACATTTTTGTTTTTTGAAAGTTTCTGCCCGTGACCGTTGTTATGCGATCACTTATAATTAATTTGAATTTTTACCTTTTTTCAAACGAACGACGAAAATAACAGAGTCGAGTGTTGAGTACGCGAGATCGATGCAGCTCGCAATCATAAGCTAGGATTTCAGCGCGAGAGCTTTTCTAGCGAAAAAAAAGCTAAAAAGTGCATAGCGCACGCTCTGCATCCCTGGGCTGCATAAGCTATATCGCTGGGGTATCAAATGTTTCAAATGGGGTATGGACATGCAGCATGACGCTGCAGCCGATTTTCCATGACGCTTCCCAAAACAAAGGTGACTTCTCTCCTCGCGCCCGTAAAATCGATGTTGCCGGCGAGGCTTTTTGTTTTGCCGCGGATTTTATGCCACTCGGATAAGCCTGACATTCGAAATACCGCGCGGCAACGAAACACCGGGTCGCGCAGCAGATCGATCGTGATTCAGGCTTTTATCGAAAAAATTGAGGTCTCCAATACTCCGCCATGGACATGAAGAGAGCGATAGAGATATATAGCGGTAGCGTAGTGCGGAAAAAAAGAAATTTAGCCAGGACAACCTGTCTGCGAGTGTGTGTGTGTGTGTGTGTGACGATGTGTGCGCGCGTAACGAGAGCGTTCGCGACGGCTGCAGAGCAGAGCGAGCTGCGCGTCGCGCGTAATAAAAGAGCAGGGACTTTTACGAGGTCTGTGCGCGGATTTCTGTTTCAATACCTGCAGAGCTCAACGCCGGGCACCGCGAAACGAGACCGCGCCGCACAGCGAGAAAGCTGCACGGTTCAATTTTCGAGAATCTCCGACAAAGGCTGCACACATGTATATATAGAGCCGTCCGCACACTGATGCTGACAATTCCGACCTTATCGCGTGCTCTGTTTCTCTTCAGCTGTTCTAATTTTGGAGAATCGAAAAAAATCCTGGATTGTTGCGGCGCTCATTACGTCTAACCGTCCGCTTTTTTTCTTCGCGCGATCCGAACATCCAATTTGCGTATAGGAAGACTTGAAGCAGGAATGGAAATAAGGATAAGAAATTGGTGCGCAGCGCGTCGGCAGTGGAAGAAATGAGGCACGTGTTCTTGCGTACGTGGCATATCTCAGAGAGCCGAAACGTCGAGAGAGAAAATTGCGCGCTGCAGCAGCTCGGCGCGCGTGTACGCATCATCGCGGCAGTTTCATCAAGAACACTCGCATGCCACCTGTCCGTGTATATATACAAATTTACGCACGTCGGATGCTGCTGCAGCAGCAATGCGATCAGTTCCCACGAGAGTCGCTCCTGCGTCAAGGTATAGAGCAAAGTAGATCAGTGGAGGCCCTCGAGGCTGATCTTGAAAACGGGAGAGCGTCGAACGAACGGAGCTTATACCTGGCCGCAGGATCGAACAGCATGCGAGAAGGGGGGGACTGGGCTGCAGGTATATATATACAAGACGACGCCAGCGACGGTTTATCGGCTCGCGAGACTCGGGGGTGCGCTGCACGCGAACTAGTAGCAGCGCTATCGGTTATCACCTTGTAAAGCTTATCTGGCCGCTGCGCGACGGAGTATAACAGACTGCGCCGCGGCGGTGGGATAGCCAACTTCACGCATTTCGGCTCTTTGCGCAGGCCATACCTGCGCGCGTATACCGGCTGTTTACGTCTGCGTGTTTGAGCTAGCGAGCGTATATGCACACGGCACAGAGCTCCTATATGTACCCCCATACACCTCACCACCGCTGCAGAGCAACGGGACAAGTAGGTCAGAGGTGTATACGGGCTGAGTTTTTCGATGAAAAACTTTTATCGCGCCCGACGGATTTACAAACTTTTTCCTTTATATTATCCAGCTAAATGGCCTTAGCAAGAGCCTTAATGCATTTTAATTATTTTTTTAACTGCCGCAAGCGCATTAATTTTACGTTAATCAAGATAACGAGTCTCGAAGAAGAGGAATCTCGGCCAGCTGCACTAGCTCCCAGGCTATAACAGCTGACTTTATACTGCGCCCTTCGCGTGGTAATGAAGAAACATCATTTCGCGAATGAGAACTAGCTGCAGCGCGTGGCTTGCATTTTTTTCGTTTGACCTGAAGACCCCGCGCAAGAAAGATTTCGTACACGAGGCGCAGATTATCGGAAACATTAATTATTACATTTTATCAGAGATAATTTATGGAGCACGAGACGCCAAAGATTCAGCTGCCGTGCGAATGATGAATAAACTTTTGAATTATACAGAACATATTGGAAATATATAGATGACGTATCGGTTTTCACGAGTAAAATCCACGAACTGCATATTTTTCACCGTGTGAAACGCGAGCGAATAAAATTCTGCGCAAGCATAACTAGCACATTCGGAAATTACTGCTCGAAAGCCGAACTGCAAACGAGCTCTGATGCGGCAGTGACATTTACCGTAATTAAGAACGATCAGCGGTTATAAAACGTGCGCGAAAGAGAGAGAGAGAGAGAGAGAGAGAGAGAGAGAGAGAGAGAGAGAGTGAGAGAAAGCAATAGCGCAGCTTTATCGACGTTGAAAAATTACCGGGGAAACGGGCTTTTTGTTGAGCAACTGCCACGACGACAAATAATAACGAGGCGAAAATAAAAGAGACAGACAATATAGTGGAGGCGCGCGAGTGCTGCGCGAAATTCGATTTCCCGCGTCACGCATGCATTATATCGCGCGATGGAGAAAAAGAGAGAGAGCGAGAGAGAGAGAGCAATATATTATAACGGCATTTTTTACAGCCATTAGCATAAATCGCGGCGAAATGCTGATCGATTGCTCGGACTCTGCCGTATATTATACGTAAGGGGTGAGAGTGTCTTTATCATCAAAGGTTTAATTAAAGCTTCCATAAATCACGACTGCGAGCGGCGCACACTGCTTGCGGAAGAGAGAAGAGTCGCGGGCGACGAGGCTTTCGCGAACAAATTAATAAGATTAATTGGTTGACAGTCGAGAAACACTTTCGGCTCCACAGCGGAGGGATCGTCGAGGAGAGAGCAAAAAGAGAGACGCGCTAGACTCTAATACGACGGCGCGCAGCTATTATTATGATGGCGCTTCGATATCGAGAGGGGGGCAAAATCGACGGGCCGACCACGGAAGGGAGGCAGCCGCCGCCGCCGCCGCTGCTGAGCACCGGAGATGAGAGATTCAGGAGCGAAGAAAATTAATTTTTCACCCAGCCGATGCTGCGATCCTCCTCTCGGCCCTCGATTCGTTCTCCTTTCTGCCCCACAAATTGAATAGGCTTTGCTGCTTTCGACTCCGCGGCCTAGTTTAATATTTATTCTTCGTCGCAAATAGCGCGACGGATTATTAAGACGCTTTGCTCTGCTGTGTGCGACTCATTAAATTCAACGGCGGCACAGAGTAAATATATACATATACAGAGCTCAATATCATCAAGTCGAGATTCTTAGCTTCTCGGAATAGAAAGGAGTGAATACACGCCGTGAAAAATTAATGCACTACTGCGGTTTAAATTTACTCGGAAAATAATAAGCTGCTCGAAGCCGGCGATTACGCACTCCCCATAGCGTCGTTGCACGTCATCCAGCTATAGAGTGACGTTGAAAGTACACACCGAACGCAGCATCGATGCCGATCTGACGTTTCGCGCGCAATACGTCAGAACTTTACACGAGCGTAGGCGTACGTCACGCAGACTCGATGGAGGGCTGCATATCTAATGCTTGAGGTCAGTGTACACGCGCGTGAGTAACGTCACACCGGGAGAAAGCGAAGCCACCGCCGAGCTTTTCCGTGGATCGATATGACATTGTTAATTCATAGGCAAAGCACAGAGGCTAGTGCAACGTCGCTTGCCAAGATTTTCCCACCGGCGTCTTGGACTGATGTCGAGGGCGGATCTTCCGAAGGAGAGCAACGTGCCAAAACGATAATTGGCCTCGCGTGCGGCCCGCGCACTGATTGATTCTCCCCCTCTCGATATGCCGCCGATGTACGCGCCTGTTACGCGCAATAAAGCAGCCGCGCCCCTCGCCTCATCCCATTCTACTCGCGAGAGAGGAGAAAGTAGAGCTGATAGGAAGAAAAAGAGAAGGAGCTGAACGCCGGTGCGGATCCTGTTCTGCGAGGAGAGAGAACGGGATGCGCTGGCGATAGTCAACCCCTTATTGAGACAGCCTGTAATTTAACCTTATGTCCAGGACTGAGAGAGATTTCGTTTCGCAGCGCCGTACGGATTGCGATCAGGGCCTTCACGATTGCTCTTGGCGTTGGATTTATCGTCGTTCACGCGCGTTCTGCAACATCCTTCTTTCCCTCTTTGCGCATCTTATTGCGTGTGCGCTGCTTCGTTCTTTTCTCAGACTACATCTCCAATTTATTTCGCATGTTTCTACCTTCCCCTGGATTTGATTGAACGCGCGAAGAGGATCCGACTGAATTTATTCGCCATTAACGCGTTACACGCGAGAGAGGAGTGTGAGGTCGTTGACATCGCCGCGCGCAAATTGAGAGTGTGGATTTCTGCGCGGGCAAATATACAGATATCGTATAAAGGTGGTACAGGGCGAAACGAGGGCGCGCTGAGCCCCACCCCGAGATCTAGATTGCCTTGGACCGTGCGTGAAATATACGCGAGGCAAGAGTCACCATCGTCGCTTACTCTCGCTTTACGGCCGATAAAACTCGGCGAATCCTATTTCTCATATATACACGGTTCGTCAGCCTGCCCGACGCAAGTACAGTACATACACACAACCGCGTCTCACGTGACAGGCCGAGAGAAAATTGCTCGTGTCCATCGCTTCCTTTCCAGCCGTCCTTCGTCGCTGCTATAGCTTGTCGTCCAGTCTGCGAGTAACCTTTCGCAGTTATGCTCATTTCGAAATTGTCGTAAAGCCACGTCGCTTGTTGCTTTTTCAATCTCGGCCGCCTGTTATTTTTCCTGGAGTTGCGCCAAGCTAAAATCGAGTCTTCGAGAGCGTTTTTCCGTCTACAGATCCTATGATGGTTTTTTTCTCGAATTAATCTTCCTCGTTTCATACATTTTCTAAGCGTATGATTGTACACATCGAGTCGTTCCAGACCCTCGATCGGCCAACCAAATAAGAAAAGCAGAAAGTGCCACTTAAAACTTTGGGGATTTTTAATTATTACAAATGTGCGGTGGCGGTGGCGCGGTCTTGGGGGGTGACGGGAGATTAACGAGCAGCCGGCTTATAAGTAAACTTTTATCATTGTTTCTCTCTCTCTCTCTTTCCTTCTCCTTCCTCATTCTTCTAAGGGGGAAGGGGGGGGGGGCAAAACGAGAAATGCCCGAGTCCGCGCGCGTGTATATAGATTGCATAAAACGCGGGCGGGGATTTATAGGCGGTAAACGAAAGCCCTCGGCGTCTATAAACTATAGAAAATCGTTAATTGTCCGCACGAGCAGCACGGCGTTAATTTAGTTTGATACATGGACCAATTTATCCGCGGTCGAAACGAGACGTGGATTTTTACGGGCACAGGCGCGCCTAGACGTATACGGTACACTATAATGGAGCGACCAACAGCGGGCTTGGCTATAAAGCCCCGTGTGTGCTGCTTTCGCATCAGGTAGACAGTCCGCTCGCAGCAACAGCTGCTACCGACTCGAGGCGTTGGCCTTCGTTCGGTCCTTTTTTCTTCTCTCTGCTTCGCCTCGACGTGTCAATTACAAGGTGCGCTCGTTTCGCAGGCCCCGAAAGGCCCCCGGACCCTGTAATTTGCTCCTCTCGCGCGAGGAATTTCCACGCACTTCAGAGCCGAGTTGGATAGAGACATTATAACCGGTGCCACGGCTGGTGATTCACACAGAGTTCGACGAAGCAGCTATTTTCAAAAGCTTTTTCACTAATTCCAATGTTATTATTGCGTTTTTAATCTCCAACTCCAAGCCGCGAAGTCGATCTAGTAGGCAGTTGGTCAGGATAAATATTTCCCTCCGGCCGCAGTCGAGACTGCTGCAGATGTCGAGCGCGCCGATGACGAGTATTCGAGGGCGCGCAGTTCATCGGCTGCCAAGGTAACCGGGAACTCTGCCGGGCTTGTATTTATCCGATTTTTTCCTGTTTGCTCTCTCGGCAGCGGGGCACTCGGCTATTTTTCGCGGCTGCGGGAGAAGACAAACGATCCCAAAAATTACTAGCCGCCGCAGACGAGGACAGCGCTCATCCGAACGTTCAAAAAGTGCAGGGACAATAAAAAAAAAGCCGCCGAGGTGGAGTGGAAACGAGATAGAGAGAGAGAGAGAGAGAGAGAGCGAGCGAACCGAGAGCAGCAGACCACTTGACTAACCGATCAAGCGCTTCGATAAGCATCGATCGCTGTCGGCGACGGTGAGAGCCGAGTGAGCTCTACAGTGAATCGACCAGCTGACGGGGGGAAGGCATCGTCTAGCCGATGAACGCGCGTATAGACATCGCGAAAATGCACACGCCGCGAAACGCACGGCACGCTTTCGAAATTACGAACCCGCGAAGAATTCACTGCCGCCACCGCCGTATCGCCATGGCAACGTCGAGGTATTATCCGAAGGTGGCTCGCTCTCTCCTACCTATACATATACAGCTGCAAGTATATTGTACGCGAGCGCAAGTTTTTGCTCGAGGACCCGTTAGCCGGATTTACGATACGCCTGTCTATATGCTACGCGGAAATGCTACATAATGCGCGGAGAGACTCGGATTAAAGGAGGACACAATACGTCGTTTAATCCGTGCTCTTTTCCCGATTGATGGCCGCTGCTCGAACTTTGTCGTGCGAACAATGCGTTACGGTATATTCTCGTGTTCGTACAAGCCATGACGGAATTTCGTTTTCGACGTGTACACGACGTGTAATGATTCAGCACATCTGAATCGCTGATTTGACTTTCGGATTTAATCTTCATTGTTTTCCTCTTGACTGTGATGATTTTATCGACGGCGAACGTTCGATCAAGAAGAGCCGAATAAGTTAATCGATCGGCTTTGCCAGCGAGATTTGGACAATTACTATCGCGCTGTATACACTCACGCCGAGAGCCAAACTCTGCATGCTCTACTCCCGCTTTCAACAACGTCGCCTTTCCAGAAACTGGAAAAGCATTCTATAGCCGTGCTTCGACGTACTCGTCATGAATAAACTCGCGGCAGCAGAATCGCACAATTCATCACAATCTCGAACAGCTGAGACAAGCGAGGTATCGAAGTTATCGAACGAACGCGGTAAACAATGCAAACAATGGTAAAATTTGCAACTGCGCGCGGACTTGTGCACGGATCGTATCTTTCGCTCGAGTTCATTATCGTTGTTAAGCGCGCACGAATCGAAGTGTATTTCAAATTTAATAAACTCGTATCATTTTAAACGCGATAATTGACGACAGGTAAACAAAAGTTCGGAGAAGCTACAGCAAGCGTCGATCGAAGAGCCAGATTTAATATTCGAGCTATTGCGCCCGAGCCATGCGGTGGTGGTAGAAGAAAGCCGGCGGGAAAAATGGAGAGCTAATGCGGAAATAATTGTGCCCATTGCGGATTCATCGCGATCGCGCGCGCATAGGCGGACGAACGAGCGAGTGAGCCTGCAGCCCTTAACGCCAGAGGAGAGAGAGAGAGGCTCGTTTGTTTTCCGTTTCATGAAGCGAGCGGCAGACTATACGCCGATAGCATCAATCCAACCTATAATACGCTTAAATGGGAAAATAATGGCGAGAGAGCGCAGGTTTTGCCCAGCCGCGCACACGTATATACATATATATATGCTGTGCTGTACGCGGGCACTAGCGGGAATCCTCTTTGCGTTATATTATTGGCACGGACCATTACGCGCCGAGCGTTTACACCGATGCCGCACTATACCGCGATCGGGAAAAAAAGGGTGCGAGAATGCGGCGTCGGCAACTGCTATATAGTCAATTATAGCAGCTAATCGTCGCTCGGTACGATATCGGGCTTCGAATCGAGTACGCGCGGCAATTAAATGCCCGAGAGAGAGAGAGAGAGAGAGAGAGAGAGAGAGAGAAAGCCCTGCGGCTCGTATTTCTCGGCGTACTGTCATCCGCCGTACTTATTTCTTCCTCGACCTTTTGTTCTCTGTACCCAAGCTCCCCCCAACGCCCCCCTTTATCGATTACATCCAGCGCGCGCGATTCGCAGGCCAAAGCCGCTCGCGCTAATCGGACAATGCTCGTACCTATGGCCACCGCAGCCGTGCTCGATTATCCTTTTTCAGCTCAAGCCCCTTTCCATTTTCAGCTCGTTCGCTAACCGCTGCGCGTTTCGTATGGAGCACCGTTTTTGTGTCTCGTATCACCCGAGGAAAGAGATCCGAAGGCTGCGCATAAGTCGCTATCAAATCAAGCCAATTCGCTTATACATGCTAATATAATGTAATAATTAAAAATGATGTATAAGATGTGACGGATGGATTTAACGTCAGTTTGTAATATGCACTCTGACGTGCATACGAAACCGCAACGATTAACGACAGCTCCAATTCACTGTTATGAATACTTAAGTAAGTTCAGTCGCGTCAATCCGACGATTAAATATATTATACTTGCTGTGAGGTGAAGATAATAAAGAGTATTCTGTCATCCTTAAAAACGCGTAATTTTGTTAGATAATGTTTTCCAAGCGGAAGAAACCCTTAGGTTATAGGCTTGAGGATATCGCATTACGGCGAATATGAAACGCAACCCCACTGTTACCAAACGCTATACGGAACATTACCCATTCTCCAACCGTAAGCAACTTGCTAGCTGATGTGCGCACGGGGCGCGTGCAATTAACGCGCGGTTCTCGCGCTCTCGACCTACTTCGAGATTAATTAAGACGGCGGGGTTGCGCGCTTGGTTGCGTTTGTAAAAACAAGCTAGCTCTTTGGAAACGCTTCGGAAAATAAGCTACGCGAGAAGCTACGTTTACGTCAGACGCGTCACAACAACAGTAGCGCGTACAGCTAACAATTTACATTGACGCTGTATGTTGGTCGTGGGGGGGGGGGGGGTCGCGCTCGCCTGAACATAGCCCTTGGATTTTGGTCGAAACTCCTGCAGTCATTTTGTCATCAGCCGCAGATATTCGTCGGTATACAGTAGGGGCGGCGAGCTGCTGTCCATGCCAGAACGCGCATTCGCAATACACAGAAACAGGCTCTGGCGCCACCGTCGACCCAGAAACCAAAGCGCATAGCACTGTCTCTCGCTTCAGTCAGCAGCGATGCATACAGTATGTGCAGCCGCGTCGAGAGCGAGTTTCGTATGTAATAATTACCGAGCGTACAGAATTTCATTTTAAGTCACCGCAGCGTATGCACTCGTAGCTGGGCAGCAATCATTCATAATGGAGTTCACTTTGCCGAGCTCATAACGACTTGGAGAGTGATTATTCTTCTATGCACAATACTACTCGCGCTTGACAAATGCATTGGCAAATCCAATTGGTACAAAGTAACTTTAATAATCGTGCGCTTGGCGCCTGTATTATTTGCCCGCTTCGCGTTGTGTCTACTAATCATATGCAGTGCAAAGGAGAATAATCTCATCTCAGGTGAAAGCGCATGCATCAGCTGCGTATTTCCGCTAATTAATCTCAAACATACTTTGGCGAGTACACACAGCGCCCTCGGAGTATCGCGTGCCCCCAGTAGAAGGAGCGATCTAGTTCTCTCTGATATCATAACACGTGCGTTTCCGGTCGTCTTTGAAGGCTCTAATACTGCAGGCGCCGTTACCGTGGAGTCTGGGTCGTATAATGCTCACAAGCAGACGCTGATAACACCGAGAAGGATAATTCAATTACCGCCCGCTGACGCCCAAATGCATGGCTATGCATAATTTTCAGATCACAAGAGCAAAGTAGATTACGACGAATGTTCCGTGAGTATAATATGAATTTTCAAAAGCTTTCAAATCGTTAATTTTTGAGCAGCAATCAAGCCGCTATACACGGCGCAGATGAGTATCGCGCGCATATAAAGAACACGAATGTAAACATTACGGGAAGAGCCACGTACGTAATAAAGGAAAGACTCGTAATTATTTATCGCACGCCGGACGCGCTTATGGTTTCGGTTTTACGGTGCAGTATGCGCAGGTGTGGCGAAAAATATGATACTAATAAAAGTAATGACGGTGATAACATCCCGTGGAAACCACGCGGCGAAAGAGGAAAGAGGGAGAGAAATAGATATGAAAAGACGGAGCAGCATCCCTCTGGTAGCGTCGGAGCGTTCAACTCTTTATGCGGAACGGGGGAAAAAAGAGCCGTATGCGAGAGAGAACTATAGTCGTCGGCGTCGCTGAGATCGATAGTACTACGAAATTCATCAGGGGCTTTCCGCGAGAGACGCCATCGCGATCGGAATAATGTAGTCGCGCAAGAATATCGCAAAGCTTCGCGCCCGCCCCGACTCGTCGCGTAGAAAACTTTCGCCAACTTACAAGCAGATGCTCGACTCTGTGGAATATAAATTTTTACGCCAGCGTATAGCCGTACAAGCACACAGTCGGGGGGTAGCCGAATCGCCCGAGGACGAGTCAATTTGTCATTTCGATTTTCGATGCCAGCTTGTACTGCTAGCACCTCAGCGAGTTAGGCTGTAGAGGGCAAACTCGTCTCGTTTAAGGCATTCGAAAAATCTTCTCTGCATCGACGACGAAATTTCGATAAAAGAGCCGCGCTTTCGTTTCGTTTTGCGTTTTGTTTACGAACGAGCTCGAGCTTCCTCCGGGAGTAAAATATGAAAATTCTCCTGAAAGCTCGATGTATAAAAACGTTTTGTTTTGTCGAAAGAGCAGAATGGAAGAGCAACGACTGCAAGAGAGAGAAGTAAATCACGACTATAGCGGCGCATACACGCACGAAGCGCGGGGGCGTATCGATTTTGATTTCCTCTCGTGAAAATACAACCGCGCGCGTAAACAAAGTTCCCAATCATGAGAGAAAATGCAATATAAATACAAGACACAACGCGGACCGGGAGACGGTTGCGCTTTTATTGCGGAAACGCAGAACGCGGCAGATATAAATGGAAGAACGAGTGCCCGCGCGCGCGCGCGCGCGCGCAAGATAAACGACTGATTTTCGGAGATAGGACGGGTGAAGCAGTAGCAGCAGCGAAGGCGGTGGCATAAAGGAGGAGAAGCTTATGGCGTGGCCTGAGATTTCTGCGGATAGCCGCAGTCGGAAGCTCAGCGGCTGGCTCTCTACTGTGCTTCGTGCGCCATAATACTATATATGCACGGCGATTATGCAGCGCTTTAGCCTCGCTCTCCAGCGCTTATAGAGATCCATCCCGCGCGCATATATCAGGCATTTGAGGCATTGTGCATAGCTGCTCTCACCTCAGTTATCTTAATTACATCTGTAACGCACACCGCAAGCCCTGCTGCCTCCCTCTGCTGCTGCATACTCGCGACTCCTCGCATTGTGTCGCCCTGCGCGCATATATAGTCCGACGGTACCTATACCTACGGGGCAATGCGGTCTGCCCTCCGTGCGCCAATGCGCACACACCTGTCGTATTTCACGGAGGTGTGGGATCGCCGGCATAAGCGCGCGCAGAAGCTCTCCTCTCCTATCATATCTATATGCGAGAACGACGCACTAATGCCCGCTAAAGCCTTGCGATCGTAAACTCGGAGAGGGAGAAGGACAAACAAACCTTTTCAATCGTCGATGTTTTTATTACGCGAGCTAGCCATGCGACCAGTATAATAGCTGCAGCTGTAAATACGACTCTCTCGCATGATATTGCTTTCGCGGATTTTCAGGGGAAATGGCTCGCGTTTTATGAGCGTCCAATGCTGGACATCAAAAGTTCGGAGAGATTGGCTCGAAACGAGCTTTTGCCGCACAGAGATATGAATCATCCGTATACGGCACGTGTATCGATTATCCTTGCATAACGCATGGCGGACTAACCAGTGCTCGGCAAAGACCACCTATATACTCGCTGAGAAGTGCAGGCTAATTGGGACAAATGTTTGGAGAAGCACCACGGTCGAACAATGGACCAAGACGAGCTAATAAGTATGTCGTATTCGTAGCCGGTCGAGCGCGCAAAGATTCTCGCAGTAGCGAGTGTATAGTACGCTCGCAAACACAGGTGCAACGAAGCAGCGTGAACGCAGCTCGTCCGACCGCATTGTGTGCTTCGCTGCTGTGTATTTGCTCCTTGCCCGGACATAAACTGTAGTTTGCTTCAATAACCTACATTCCGCCATCGTGTACAACAAGGCAGCAGCAGCAGCAGCAGCAGCGAGAGCGAGCGGATTCCGTCCCCTGAGCCCCACACAGAGCAGCTGGACTGCGTTACTGCTGCTAAGCACACCTCCCACACGAACGCGACCGAACGGAGCCATCAGCGGTGTACGCGCGCTGGCTCTGTATTTGCAAATGTACCCGAATGCGCGTCAGCCCAAGACCCATTGAATTTTGACGCACTGGCACTCGCTGATTTGATTCGAATACCGATTGCGATGCTTTTGTTCGTCGAAAGGATTTTCGAAATCGTCTTCATCTCCTCGCGTAAAGAAAACTCTCGTCAGCGTAGGAGCTATCATATTTTTCCATTAGCTTTGAGTTTTTCTCTCGCCTCGCGATTCAACGAGAGCTCGAGTTTCCAAGACGCGCCGCGGTGAGCTTCGGCCTCTTTGTTTCTCCCTGTCACAAAGCTCCTCTTTGTTGTCGTGCGGAGAAACCAAAAATAAGAGTACACTCTAAAGTTCAAAGAGAGCCGCGCGCGAAGCGGACAGAGAGGAAGGAGGCGCTGTAAATCGATAAGTAGTCAGCGTCCTCCACGCGGTATAAATATAACCGCGCAAGTTCGCTCTCATCGAAATTCAAGCTTGTTTTTGAGCTCGAGGTAAACCCGACTGCAAATGAAAACGAGCTGACAGGGACGTGGAGGATTTTTCGGCTCTTAAATTTACGTCTTTAATTTACGGATTCTCGCATCAGGTGTAGTCCCAGCAACTACCCATCGGGCCGTGAGATCCGCAGCAGCTATTAGTAAGGAGATTGCGGGAACGAGCGGTACCGCGTCGCATCGAATTGAACCGCGTCGCACGGAGAAAAGAGGCTTTTCCGCGCCGTTAAATTGCGCTCGCCGGCTAGGTGTAGCTTCCTCTTAGTAGATTCAGCTATACGTATACGAGAGAGTCGGTAGTTACTAGTCTCTCTCTCTCTCTCTCTCTCCGTGCTGTTTACACCGCAATAAATCCTGCTCCGACGTGTATATACGTAAAGCTGCAGAGCTGCTATACACGAGCGGCAGTACCTCTGCGTTACACGTTGCATATACGTACGTGCATCGCTGGGGACTCGTCTGTGTATGGCTGTGTCGCACGCAGCATCTCCTCTCTCGTACTTTACGCCTCAAGTGATCGTGGACTTACCTGCAAACAGAAATGAATGACATGGTTAGATTATTGGTTTAAATTATTTACTCGTGTTGTGAATGAGCAACGTTAGTTTCAGAATAACATTCTTCGTCGAAACAAACGCGTGGTCGGATATTTACGACGTCGCGAGGCAGCAGAAGAAATTAGCTCCTAATAGTCGGTCAGTGAACTTCATCGGTGGCGACACAAAATGACGCGAAGAAAGATACAGGCCGCGAGGAAAGACGAAGCGACGAGAGGCAGAAAAGCTGGCATCAGCTGGCTCGTGACACGACGCCGTGTGACAGCTCCAAAAAAAGACGCGCTTACACGTGGCGCTGCAACGGAGCAGACTACAGCACCCGCACATAGCAGCGGGTTCACTTTCAGCGTTGCAATTACGGCTTCCTCTCCGTATGGCGATGCCTCGATAACGACGACGTCGCCGAGAAGACATTCCTCGGAGTTTGGCCTGAGAGAATATCCGAGTGAGCTGCCTAATTATCAGACGAGCGACCTCGTTTTCGCGCGAATATACACGAAGCGCCCCGCACATCGCATGCGGGAGTGTTTCTTTCTCCGTTAATTAGCAGCGCACGCGCGCGCAAGAATTGCTCATGCGTTTTTAATCAGCTTATATACCTACCACTCGCTCGACGCCGCCACCGCCGCCGGGGCTAATGATATTTTCCATTACACTGCTCTCGATAAGTTTTACGTGCTATTCAACTTTTACGTGATGAGGAGTTATTACTCTATTAATGGCTAGTCACACCGGGGTAATTAATGGCTTCGCATTCGAGTTAACACGAAAGCCGCACATGTAGCGGCGCGGCGGTTCAGGCTGTGTGTGTGTGTGTGTGTGTGTGTGTGTGTGTGTGTGTGTGTGTGTGTGTGTGTATATATATATCCACCGCCGACGCCGCCGCGCGGCCGTCAACAATGGAAAACACAACAATGCTTCTTTCCCGCTGATATCGATCTGATGGCGGCGTTCGGCAATGGCTAGATTAAAATTTAGCGCGGAAGTAATTATCGCGATGGTGCGTTTACAGCACTGGAAATACGCGCGTGTGCTATGGTGTAGATGATGAAAAAAAAAAAAAAAAAAAAAATGGCCAGACCACCAGACAAAAGAGCCGAGGTCTTATTCAGGGAAGGATCATAAATCGCACGACGCGCAGTCTGTTTTGTTGCGCGGATATAGAGGGAAGAGAGGAGGAGGGAAAAAAACAAAAAAAAAAAAGGCCTTGCTTTCGAGGAGAGTCGACAACTCATCGCGCGCAAGCTCGTTTTTATGGAGCCAATCGACGAAATATTGCGTAATCTCACACCGCGCCGCGGACGGCAGAGAAAAAGCGAGACAGCAGCAGCCGCCGCATGTCGGTGATCGATAACGCGCGCGTTCGGGACGTGCGCGCGGATAATTACGGCCGCGCGCTCGCGCGGCTGAATGGCACGAGAGAGAGAGCCGCTATAGCGTGAAACCTTTTCAGCCCCTCTCTGTATACTTTGTGTGCCTTGCTGCGACAGCCTATATTTAAGCGATGATTAATTATTTATAGAACGCCCCGACGTGTTGCGCGGTGAAGGGATATGATACTCCCATCCGGCAGTATACAGTTTATATACCGTCGCTCTTCGATACTAGAGTGAGTGAGAGAGAGAGAGAGAGAGAGCGAGCGAGCAAGACGTTACACCCCCTGTAATTTCTCCGTCTTCGCCCGGGGCGAGATAGTAGCGCACCCGGTCGAGCTCTCTAACGCGAAGACGACACTGAAATTGAGCGTCTAGAAAAGTTTAGCCTATGCGCGATGGAACCCGCCGCTGGCGGCGGATAAAACGACTAGATTGCAGCCGGTGAAATGCACAAGCAGGAGATAGCATCTCGCTTTATGCATCTACGTATATACGCGCAGGCGGGCACTTTTACATCTTCTTTATTGTCGACGCGTACTACAATTCCGTGGGCCGCACTATAGACGCTCCGTCGTCGCGCTTCTTTATCGATCCTCGGAAATTGCGTTCGCGTGCGCGCAACTGGTGTGCAGTCTCAGGACGCGCGGGAATCGAAGAAATTATTTCGTTCAAGCTATACCTACAGAAACGTACTTTTTTTTCTTCGCTCTGCAACCTTTGCGACGAGTGAGCGATCATATTAATAGTTTTACGACGAAAATAGTCGATCGACATCGTGGACGAAAATTCATATCAGGAGGGAAGCCAGCGAAAACACCTAATGTTATCAACGAACGATCCGCGAGGGGGTGCATCCCGTCGTCGGGCGTGGTCATCACGGGAGGCATAAATCATGCCTCGTAAGGTGGAGTCCTACGGAAAGCTACACCTGCACACCAATGGCGAGGATGGATATAAAAAACGCTACGAAATTGATCCCCCATCACCGCTTGCCGGAAAGTTAGCCCTGGTACGATCTCTGGCACACTCATCGAGTAATTACACGCGGCGCCGAAGAGAATCGTGCACGTAGCTGACTCGCCTTATCCGGCCGCTCGGCGAAATTAGCGTGTAAGCTTGTGTTTCGTCGAAAGGGCACGCACCGCCGCTTCGTTTCGATTAAACATCATCAATTTTCTGCGGGTATATAAAGGCCGATGAGCGAGAGGATGACGCGGAAGATTGGCCTGCCTCTCTAATATACAGCTGTGATTGCGCTGTTACACCGTCGAAGGCGGACAAACAACGGCAGCCGGCAAAGTTTGAAAGCTCGATCGAGTGCGACGGTATAAATTACTCCCCGCGAGAAGAAATTCGCATTGGAATCGTCGAAAGTTCCTTTATGAATATCAATTTTCACGGCTGAGCTCGCACGTCTGTCGAGAGAGCCGGTTGGTCCTCTCTCCCGCCTCTGCTGATATGTTAGTTGCAGCGCGGCTTGTTTTAGCGCTGTCCCGTCTTCGCCTTTCACGCTCGGCGCACAATACCGGGGCCAAGTTGGCGCAAAGTTTCCCGTACGGCCCGATATCCAAAGGCCCGGGGGCGGGACGATGCTGCTGTGTTGCTCTCTCACGTGCGCGCGAAAGAGGGGGGAGAAAAGGCTTCTTGCACTTTCTGGCTAGGCGCCGTGGCAGAGGGAGAGAGAAGAGAAGAGAGGGCAAGGCGTTAAATAGCTCGCAAGTTTGCCATAGCAAAACAATGTGGTTCGAGTGTGAACCTGGCAGCGACGGGGTTCCAACGCTGAAACTTGCCTTCAGCAGTTGTGCTCCTCCTTTCTATACTGGGAGCTTGCTGCTGCTGGCGGACGATGCCTGCGGCCAGTTTGCATGTCGGCTGCACACTTTCCTGCATCCTGACTCGGCGTCTAGCAGCGATTGCAAATCAACCGATCGATCGACCCATGCCAGCTCAAGGATTGAATTTCCGACGCAATCGCCGCTGCCATCGCGTTGCATCTTTTCTCGACACAAGTCGGAGGTAGCAGGGCTTTGCCCTACTTTACGGGCAGCTTTTCTTCCTCGTCCGCCTCCACAATACGCGCGGGAATCGGGTCGCTTATACTCTTTCTCGAAGAAGGCCGCAGCGAATCGAAAGCAATCGAGGCTTTCATCAAGCCTCGAAACACGACGAATCCTGCGCACACAGAACTCATCCCAGCAGCGGAGAATGCGCTGGTATAGCTCGGGCAACGCAGAAATACCGGCGCACCAGTCGGTCGGATGAAAACGCGCCAAGACGGGTCAGCAGCGGCGGGATCCATCGAAAATTATAACGATGCTGTCCAAGCGCGCGGTTTGCTTCGCAGCGCCGTGATTGCGTAACAATGAAGAGATTCCTCGAATGGCTTTCACGTGTCTGGAATTGCACGGGATCGGCAGGAGCGAGATGGAGTGGTGAGGATACGAGAGGGATCCCATGCCGGTTGCATCGCTCACAATGCGATGCTCTTGCATAGCTATGGGGGAGGAGAGGAGACGCGGCAGCAGCAGCAGCAGCAGCAGCAGCAGTAGCAGCATTATGCGTCATTGAGTAATCTGGCGAACGATTCAATTGAACCGACCGGCATCCCGAGCATGTAGACATAATGGAGCAGCGTGCCGGTAGCCCTCCGCGATAAGCGCACGCGCATCCGAATTTGGCCGACTATACAATGCTTCATTTTGGCCCGTAATCAAGGACGCGACTGCTGATGCGCCGTCCCGCTCTCGAGGATTGCATTAGACTAACAGGTCTGGAATGCAGCTTTGTTAACTAAAACTAATTTCATCAGTCGACAACGAGTGCAACCTTATGCCGACTGCGACTGGCTTGCCGATTCCCGATGATGGAATTATTGCCACTCGAGCGTAGCAGCATCCGAGTTTCGAGATTCCTAATGCGCAATACGTTGATTTCGCGGTGGCGGCTCAAAGCGAGCGGCTAATCATACCTACACACAACTCCAGCCTCTCTGCATCGTTGTGGGAGCTAGCACAACGGCAAAGTTCGATCGCAATGAGTGAACTTTGCGCCACGACGACGATGCACACAAGAGAGGCTTTGTTGCGAGAGGATCCAAGGAATTCCACAACTTTTATATCCCGAGGACGAGCGAAGAGAACGCGACGATCCGACTAAAAGGTCGTCGAAACTTCGAGTCGACTGATTGCAAAGTGTACTGCTGCTGCTTCATATTTTTTGTCTTCCTAGATACAGCGATCGTCGTGGCACTTGAAATGGTCCGAGCTTCCTTTCTCAAACTATCCGACTTCCCGCGAACTTGTTACACACATCGACTTTTTCAATAGGTATATATATACCTTGCTCTCTTTTCCAAATCCGAGCGACTTTGCCAAAGACTCGATTATTCTGCGAGGATTTGAAATTTCTGTTAAGCGTCAAGATAACGTGTCGCCGTCGTTAGGGTCTTTCACTGCGGCTCTCGCCCTCGCTCGAGAAATTACTAAGATTTCAATCAGGACCGATTAGGACGTCGCCGTTGTCGGCTCATATCGCGCGCGCCTTTTTCCGAGGGGCGCCGCGTTCCCCGCTCCTCGTCTTTCTCGACTTTTCTCCTTTTGGCGCGTTGGTCAGGGGAGCTCGAAGATCGAGTCTCTGCTGGGGCGCTAAGTACGAGTATTACTCACCGAGGTGGGCTGCTGCTGCTGCTGCTGCTGCTACGTAGCAACGGACCGGGGGAAATAAGAGGAAGCGGCTTGCCGCGACGTTGACCCGACAATATTGCTCTTATTCGACGCGCCCTTGAGATCTCTGTAAACATCGTGTCCGAAAGTTTGTCTCGTCTTTTAACGTTGTTGCAAATCGACGTGGGCTACAGGTTATTGCTCGTCGCGACACGTGTAAATATTATATCCCGCAGTAAATCCCGGCGTCTCGAATCGTATGCGATAATAGTCGTCGCAACCGCTGCAAGAGCAATGAAAATCCAATCAGACAAGAGCGACGAGCAGCGGCAGATGGGGAATCAAACGAATAAAAGAACCTGTCCCAGGACTGCAATATATTCATTGGGCCGATATAAAGGAGCCAGTGAGAGCGAGGATATTCTGACGGAAAAAGTCGGCATACATGTGCCAGAGCACAGGGTATAGAGAAAAGAAAAAAAAAAAGAGCCGACACACAGTGTCAGGCACAGGCAGCACACACACAGCGGGAAATGAGCAGCGCTCGTCACGCTGACTAATCTCGATGACAGACGCACAGTCGGACAAGCAGCCCTGCAGAGTTGCGCTGCACGCACGAGAGTGACGTTCTCGCTCCCTCCATCTATATATCTATATCTATATATATATATATATATATATATATCTCGCCCTGCCAGAGCTCGTGTCGCGCAGGGCCAACGTCCGGCCATGTCGCCAGGAAGAATTCAATATAGCACTTGGGGTGGCTGTGTAGCCGCGCTACGAGAGCGTTAGCGGGGGAAATTACATTTCCATTGTGTCGTGGCCGTTCGCATGCGAATCACACGCCTCGAAGCCACCGTCATTCCCGACACAGAGAAGAAGGAGCGGCACGTGCCCTACATATATGCAGAGGAGAAGAAGCTAGATACAAGTCATCTCCGCCTTGTCGATATTAGCGAGAGTTGACCGCCGACCCTCGCAATGTACACAGAGAGAAAAGCGCCCGGACCAGCCTCCACAGCGTCCCTTTGCGCTCGTTATATGCGATCTAGCCCCCAGTTCCAGTTTCGGTCGAGTATTAGTCGCTGTCGCCGATATACCCCGGAGGGCCATTCATTCGCTATTTGTACGCGCGCTGGACTATCTCCCGCAGCTCCGCGTATAACAGCTAGAGAACAGCGGCGGTCCAAGACTTTTATAGATGGCACGTTTAAGGGGCCAATCGCCACCACCGCTGCGCGATATTCCCTCCCACCGGGCGCCGGACTATCCAGGCCAAATGGTTTTTCTTCAACGCCTGCAGTGTGTGCTTGGATATACCTAGGCACAGCAGAAGCGTTAACTCTCTCTCTCTCTCTTGCTTCGTGTTCTCGGCTCAGCAGACAGCGGCTAATGGAGGAGGCTGCGCGGCGCATCTCACCGGAATATATTGTTTTTCTGCGTTTCCCCCGCGTGATTGCCGGTCCCGCCCATCCTTTTTCCTCTCCAGCGGCTCCATTTCCAGCTGCGGCTTTTCGAAACTTTCGTTTTTCATCGATCCGCGCCGCCGCCGCCGCGAGTGGGCACGACGAGGCTGATCGCGCGCGCGACATACACACTATACTGCGCGACGCTGCGTTAATCGAATGTCAGTACAGGAATCGAAGAATGATTTATAACTTTTTTTTTCTCTGCCCCCGCATCTGCATGCGAGCGGAGATATTACACGTCGACCATTTCTCCCCGTGCGATGCACACAGAGAGCAGCAGCCGAAAAAGGCGAGGGGGCGCATATCTGCATGAATGAATATGTAAAGTAAACTTCGTATTATATGCGCACCGCTTTAATCGATCCGCGTGAAAAACACAACTGAGTGAGCGCGCGCCTTTGTTTCTTACAGCTTTTTTCCGCGGCCGCTCTTTTTTTTTCTCTCCAGCGCTGGGACACTCTGACACTGCAAGATGAAGCCAGGGGGGCATGATTGATGGAGAGCCGAGATCAAATCACGCGTCTACGATTGACGGGGAAGTGATTTGCCGGGAGAGAGGGCATACAGATCGATCTCTCGATTAAAGATGCTTATCTTCTAGTATATTATAAGGCGGCGCACACGGTCAAATGAATTCCTTCCTCAGACTTTAGAACAGCATCAGCGACTTATAACACACCAGCCGGGCGTTATAATTTTAGGAACGTTAAAGCTTTCCACCCCACCTAAAAATTATATACGCAGCGGCGGCAAAATAAGGTTTTCTGATTTCGCCGCGTGCGAACCAGGCGCGTGGTTTGCATAATTTACAGCGCCGGAGAGAGCGAGGCTCTATTTCAGCAGGCCACCTTCTTCTCGCACACGTTTTCTTCCCGTGGCTAGGTAAAAAGTCCCGACGGCGTATACATTTAGTGCGCTTACGCATCTGGCAGCCAAGCCGCGCACGCCCGCACTTTTTATCACCCGTGCAGCAGCAGCACCTCGTTGCTGCGCAGTATTATGCTCGCATATAGTACACCACGCGTACCTTTTTCCTACAGCGAAGCGTATATATGCGCGTATTTCCGAGTTTTACGACGTAATTTAAACGGGGTGCCCGGCCGAAATTCCAGAGAAATTACGAGCTAAATAATGATTTCGCCGCCCGCGCGCGGAAGTACGCCTGATTGCAGAGGAATTAGTTTCCACGCGACGAAATGCTGGATTCGCTATTCCGCATCAAGCTGACGGATTAGCCATATCGAGAGATATAGAGATAGAGAGGGCCTGCCATTAATTTCTCCGCGTGCGTGCATTAGCCGCCGCTGCTGTGCGATAGGGAATCATCCCCGATAAAATACCGCGGCTCTCGTGGAAAATCGCGGAAATTTCTATATACTGATGCTACCGCACTGTACTTTGCCGTTGCTGCAGAAGTACACAAAGGCGCACATGTCGCCAGAAGTGTAACTGTCCACGCGAGAGATAACGTACACGCGTGGAAAGAAAAGTTTTGAGTGGAAGAGCTGCTTTCTGGTTTATTTCAGAACTCGTAGTCTTTCTTTGCTCCTTTTCTCTCCTCCTCTGTCTCGCTTTCGTCCGCTTCTTTTCTTGTAATGTCCGCCGCGCGTTGGAGAGCCGCCGAATTGTGCTCTCGAGGACAGTTTCGGAGAGCCAGAGTGAGAGAGAAGCTTGTCTGACTATATACAGCGTGTCGACGTTTTGTAATGCTCGTTAAAGTCCGCGGACTTTACGAGCGGCGACGGCCCGCGACGGGGACGAGGCTCGTAATAAATTGTAAACGTGTCTAATCCTACATGTGTGCGCGAATGTCATATCTCTTTGGAGCACTGATATGGGCCAATAAAATGGACTCGTCGTATCTGAGAATTACATCCTCGTAAATGGGAAAGTTGGATGAGATTGTCACGAAACGGGTTTTCGTTGGGATATTACGATAAATCAAGACTTCACGAGGCAGAATCTATCTACTACTGCGAGGTGCCGAGAATAGAAAGACTGAAAGACAGTCGTGAACGCTACTCTGGGACTCTGTCACTATAAAACCGAAACGAGAGCAGTACAATTTTGAAAAATCGGGAAAACTTCAGATCGCGTGTTTTTTGGTGTAAAAATATTGTTTTTTTTTCTTTTCACAATCCGTTTTCGGGTACTTCAATGGTTATTTCAAAGAAATGACAACGTCGTTCATTTGAATTTCGCAGATAGCCACAGAAGTAGAAGCAGCATTATAGAAAGACAAAAAAAAAAAAAATGTCGATAATCCAACGGCGAGGGAAGCGGAAAAAGACGAGAGGTGGTTAAAGGCAAAATAGCGTTCGTTAGGTGTGCAGATCGTATATGCCACCGGCAGCCGCGCGTAGCCAGCGCCTCAGTAAACTCGGCCATTGTCGCGCCTGAAAACGAGGAATAATTCCGTTAAACGGACAATGGCCCGGGAGTGTTAATTTGATCGGAATCACGAGTCGGCCGTTACCTATAGTAGCCCTTCCACGCGCTTTGTCCCGGCAGCGAGTACGTGTGTGTGTGTGTGTATGTGTGAACAGAGAGCGAGCGAGCTCTCACTCGCTCCTGCGGCAAAAGTGGGACAATATTGGCAAATGAGCCGGTACATTTGTCGCGCGCGGCATTGTGTCGAGGCGTGAGCCGCGCCAGCCAGCCAGCCAGCCAAGAGCTGTGAGCGTCGCGTGGGCGGGTCGCGTAATTGCACGCATTGTTTGAGCCGCCTGGCGACTTTCGACTCTGCTGTCCTCTTCTCTGTCTCTCCCTCTATATATGCGCATACTACGCCGTACAGCTGACTGCGCATCGGTATACATGCGCGCGAAGCGACCTTCGAAACGAGTGCAGATGATTTACGCGCATCTCCGTCCGACGACCGACTCTTCTTTCCCTATAACAATGCCAAGCAATCTGTCCTTTTTTATTCTTCTTCCAGTCGCACCCCACGCGCTCTCTTCAGCCCCCGACACAGCAGTCCATGTATACTCTGCAGTACACATATACATCCACAGGATTCCTCCTATTTAGTTTCTCGCGCGACTTGCTCTCGAGACTGTAAATCATCGAGTGTAATTACTCATCGATGGATTCCGGCGAGTTCTATATCGAGTGGCCGCGTTACCCTCGCATAATTTAACATATCGACCCGCGAGAGAGCAGCCCTGGCTCTCGCTTCCTGTATTCCCCCCTCTGCTGATGGCGCGACCGAAAAAACCGCTGGGCGAAAGAAACATCGTTTCGGCCACTGCGCGTTTATATATTACGCATCAGCGGGACTGCGCCGAACGTAAAGTACCGCCAAAAATAAATAGCAAATTTATGCAGAGTCGCGCGAACGCGCGCAAATTGCACTCGGGCGCGCAAAAAGATAAACGCAACCGTCAGCGAAATGGAAATCGCTGAAATAATGCTCGATTTGGCAAAATTCTCCGGGCCGTGGGGTCGAATTAGCCAATTTATCGGTGGAGCCCTGCACAATGGAATAACCGCGCGTATATATTTTCCAGGGATTTTCGGCTGCAATGGAAAACCTGTTGAAGCTTGATCACGTTTTGTAACAGAGAAGATATTATTATAGGGCTACCGTCAGCATCCACGTCAAGCACACGGGCGAGGATAATTGCGCGCGCGATTTGCATGAACAACAAACGAATCAGCGAGTGAAGCAAGAAAGAAAGGACGTCGCGCTGCTGGAATCCGTAATTCAGCTGGAGTGCCGGTTTCGAGAGAGTCTCTGGAGATGGGCTGCTGCAGCTCCGCACGCGTGACGTGCAAGCGTGAAATAACGCGATGAGCAGCGGCTCCTCTCTCTCTCTCTCTCTCTCTCTCTCTATCTCTTCGTGACTCGTGCATTTCTCCTTATCGCGCGCGCAGCAGAGCGACTCCTTTGACTGACTGACACGTCTCCGGACAAAAGTGCGAGAGCTTCGGCCGTGTATACGCGCTATATACGTGTACAGGGCTGTTATCAAAGCCAGTCCATCTGCGAGCATTCAAAGACTCTTGGGCGTTATCGCCCGGGGAACGAACGCGCGAGCGTCTTCTGCGTCTCCGGGGGACTCTGCAGGCTCGCACTTTTCGACGGCTCGCTGCATGTGTATTTCCTCTGTCTCTCTCTCTCTCTCTCTCTCTCTCGCCCGTTTAACTCGCAGCTCTTTAAACATTTTTCTCTTCTTTTATCTGGCGTGCTCGGCTGTCCATTTTTTCTCCCTGCCTACTCTCCGGCAGTAGTCTCTGTCTGGCTCTGCCGACTTCTTTGCTTTATCGCCGACCAAACCCCCCCCCCCTCCCAACGTCGTCTCCTTCTTCCTCCCATTTTTCGCGAGTAAGAGAGAGCTGGCTCACGCTCCATCGCATCAACATCTCTGTCTCGCGACTCCCCCTATCGTTCCGTCGCATCTCGCCGCTACCGACTGACTGCTACTACTTATGCGCGTGTATGCCGGCTCTGCTTCGAGCCTCTCTACGTCTTTTCGGGAGCGCGAAAAAGTGCCGGAGCTGCAGGCACTTTCCAGTCGGAGAGAACTAATCTTCCCCTTTTCTCGCGCTCGTTCTCTGCAGTGCAAATAGGCTGCTCTCTGTGTCTCCGCGTCTCTTTTTTTTCCCTCCCACCTCGTTGCAGCTCCTCGAGACGCGAAAATGGCGCCCAAACAAAGTGCTCTCCCGTCTAGCTCGCGTCGCCTTATCGACTTTCACACCTCTTTCCCATTGCTATACTGATGCTTCGCCGCTCCCTCGACTCATCGTCGCACAGTCTCTTCTCGCAATATACAGTGCGCGTCGAGTCTATTATCACGGCGGTAGCGGCGCCGACAGATATATACACTTATAACGCACGCAGGAAGTAGAGGGTCGCTCAGCACTTTTGGCCGATATCATTCTGCCGCGAGGGCTTTTTCTATCCGGCAGCCGTATATTTCCGAGCACTCGTATGGATAAATCGAGCGGGCAGTTTTATTCGTTAAGCGCACTCGACTTGCTCGAGCTGCGCGCTTGGATAGCTTCCAGTTAGCAGCTGCCGAGCTAAAGTCTCTGCATGAGATACAAAGCCGAGCCATTTCGACGAGGGAGTGTACGCAATAACATAAGCAAGAATCGAGAAGAGCATACTGTAGTCCGGTGGAAAATAGCTACCCATTATAATTCAGCTACTGCGCGTTCATCCTCTTTCCGCGCGCGGAAAATCAGTCGACGCCGCCGCCGGCACACGTCGCTCTACTTTCCTTTCAAACGTTTTCCGGTTTCCTCGCAATACATGTGCACTTACTGGCTCTCCGCAGAATGCTTGGGAATTCTTTTGCAACTGCTGTAGTTGCCGGGAAAAAATCCTCCGCTTTGGCAACTATTTTCATCGTCCTCGTTGTACCGATGATTTTCAAGTGGAACAATTCATTTTTCGTTCGTACACTCGTGTTAACTCCCGCTTTGAATTACAGCCCTCGCAGCTACTGCCACGAGCGCGAGGTCGTGGAAATTATATATAAATTTGAAATTTAAATATACGCGCGAGAGTTTTTACGCGACGCTACGGCGGCGGCCGATTAATTATCCACAAGAGTTTTTACGCGGCCGACCGGTCCAATCAGCCGAGAGTCTCTCTTATTCTCCTCTCCTCTGCTCTCGGATTCCGCGGAGAGATAAACGCGCGTGCATTCCTCGCTCGCGGCTCTCTTAACAAAGTTATAAAAGGTAACGGGCCAAATCTTATTATTGCAGTGGCGGCGGCTACGCGCTAAGACAAGCGAGAGAGAGAGCATAAAGTGCCGTGGGTATAAGGAACGCTCTCGAGCCCGTCTTTTTGCTCGTCGCGAGCGTCCAATCTGCAAGAGCAAGCACCGAGTGCAAGAGAGAGGGGGAGTTTCATCTCAACGGAGACCTCCCGTAAGCCGGACTCGAAGCCGGTCTGACCGGTATATACCCCAGCTCCCTCTCGACTCGAGAGGCGAGGAGAGGAGAGTCCTGCTGCCTCTCGGTTATCCTTGCGTATATAGCTATATATACACTATATGCAGCTGCACGACACGCGAGAGATAGAGGCTTGATTTAGATAGCCCTCGTACTCGAGCAGAGATTTCAGTCCTCACTCTCTCGGGGGAGGTAGCGATCGGCTGGACGATAGATCGATTCTCGTATTTTTTTTTTATTTCCCCGCACACGTATACATGCGCGCACGCAGCGACGAGTTCCACGAACGCGCTCTCAGTTCGTTTAATCGATGGCTTTGTTCGACTAGGCGCGACACGCATACGCGACCCTCCGCGTGTGGCGGCGTTGGCTAATGCGATTTCCCATCGACACGCGCGCGAGCTCTAGTCATTTTGATGATGAGCGCGTTTGTAATTCAAAGGCTCCGTCTATTAGCTTAAAATGTTAATTAATGGGAACGCTCGCAAATCGCCCTCAAACACACAGCTCCGTTGTTGTTATCATTATTGTTATTAGGGCGCGTGGGCGTGCGCTGCGGCCTTTAATTACTCGAATTAGTCGTCGAAAAAAAAATATGCTGCGCTATGTGCTTTATGTTCAGTGTAGAACTGAAAAGTTTGCTTCGAAGCGAAAGATGTCAGTAGGCCAGTTCCGACGAAGCAGCCGTTGTTGACGTTCTACTCCGGATCAGTGAAGTTGGCTAGACACGATTCTTCATTAATTTATCGATTAGCGCGAGCACGTAAATCGGTTTATGCTCGTCCCGATGATTGCCAGGTCTGTGCTACTGCGATGCAGGGACAGCAGCAGCCACGAGTATGAATTAACAATTACTCGTTCTGCAGCGAGGCAATGTCGTCTCGAGCATATTATAGACGCGCTCGGCTCTATAGCAGGTATGAACGAGCATTTGCTTAAGTGCAGACTCGGAGCTGCTGCTTCTGCTGCTGCAGCGACGTTATAGACAAAGACGCATTGGCTCGTTTCCTGCTTGGGTTACTGTCATTAATGAAAATCGATGGCGCGTATCCAGAGCGTTATATACATGCAGCGACTAAAGCCGGCCTTGGATTATCAATAAACAAAGCTACGCGCACCTGCAGAGCGAGCGAGTATCCGAGAGCCGGTTAGCTTCTCGCTCCTCGTTATAGCGGCGCGTACCTGTACGGAATACAGGTATATACAATGCACACCGCCTGTTATTTCCGAGAAGCATCGTCGTCGCGAGCGTCTCGTAAGACGAACCCTCTCATTTTGCCTTCTCTTTGTCTCTGCCGATGCTGAGGATCGATAGCTCGAAAAACGCGATCAGCGTCGGCCTCTCGCGCTTGGATTTCGTTTCTTACGAAAATACCTTATACGGGGACTTTATTTATTGCCCTTGCTCCTCTGCACAATGGAGGGAAGTAGGATTTTTTTCCAAAGTCGGTACAGCGCGCTCGTCGATAACTTACTGCTATACAGCGCTGCCACAGTATCGCGCGTTCACCTGAATTGCGAAAGCGCTGTGCTGCGCTGCTGTCGGCTGCTGATTTATGCGCTTTAATTTTATACATCTCGCCGCGCGCGGCTTTATGCTTCCACTGTGTATGTGCGGCTAATAATCGCCGAATGCATCGATTATAATACGCTAACAAAAGCTGCTCTCTCGCGACGCCAATTAATTTTGAAAAGGCACGAGTGTGTCGCGCACCAAAAATACACATTGCCCTTTCCTTGTACTATAGCGTATATTATTCAACGGCAGCGAGTATATGCGGAAACCGTGTTTTGCGTCGGCGGCAGCGGGCGACTCGTCGTTCGCCCGAAGAGAATTACCTATTAATTCGAGTGGCGTCGGGAAAACAAGAAAATCGATGTACGCCCCGTCGACTTCCAATCTACATTTCGTTGGCGTATATCAGCCCGAGTATCTGCATGTGTGAGAGTACATCGATGTGCGTATATACGGGTAGAAATAGGAGAGAGAGAGAGAGAGAGCTCAGTTGAGGTCGTCGCGCAGAGAGCTCGACCCGAAAGGCATTGGGAAAGCGCGAGCGCACATCGTTGAAAGACCGGGCTCTGATTAATTGGGGAAGGGAAATCCCAAGCGCGGTATATACACACACATACCTAACGCGTTCTCGTGTGCGAGAGATAGCACAAATAAAGCGCTCGGTCTGATCTTCTACACCCCACGATGTACAGAAATCCAAAGTTCGCGTTGTTGCTACGCGATATAGAAAGCGAGGCAGATCTACCATCTCGTTCACTCTCCAACTTCAATCGCATAGTTTGAATCTGCGAAGCAGCGACCGACGGCACGCACCCGTCCGCGCGCTCCGGTCTCTGATGCATGTAGATTGAAATTTACGCGAGCGTGCAAATGACAGGGCGCCACCGCTGACTATACACGCTGCAACGAGAGGACGTTAAACGTCTATCGCGCTCCATATCTGCATAGTAGCTTGCGTTCACGCAGCGCAGCGGTACTGCTATATCGAGCTCCGGCTTTTTTTTTCAAGATTCCTCCCTCTTGGCGACGCACTCGCTTTCACCTCTTTTCATTTGTCGCTTCGAATTCCCGCTCGTCCATCCATCACCGAGCCGTCTGACACGCGCGTGCTTTCAAAGCCATTCGCGCGCAGTATTCTTTGAAATTTTTCGGACCGCTCCGCTAAATTATAGCCACGATTGGCCGCGACGCGAGCGTGAAATATATGTGGTAGAGCTCTCTTTTCATCGAGTTTCGTACTCTTTCGTATAGCGAGCGAGCAGATTTCCGCAAATTTTTCGCCCTTTGCTTCGATTTATCGAATCCATCGAGGTGACTATAAACGATCCGAGTTGTGTATGCTGGACCATTTCCATTGGCAAGCTGAGCAAGCTTGAATTCCGCGTATCGAGATAAGTAATCGCCAGTAATAATACGCCGCGCAGTGACGTAATTCCGAATCGGATAGCAATTAACCGACGAATCGAGTAATTGCTGGGCAAGAAAGTGCCGAAGCATCGAGACAGCCATAGCGGAAGAAGAAGCAACGAGGAGGAATAAGTGGTCGAACAATTTTCGGCTCCGCTTTTTCGCCGCGATCCACCGGATTTAATTAAGGCGTTAATTGGAAAATGGCGATGCTTAATCGACGAACGTTTCCTTCGCCTTCGACGACGAGCTTTGACAACAATAACGAGCGACTCTGTCCCTCCTCCTTCCCCCGCGCGGTCTGCGGTTTCTCCGACTGGTCACGCCACGCGTCGCTTCGCAGATCCAGCCAAGCGATGTCGGCAGACCGGCTGATAAGACCGAGTCTCTCAGCTCGAATCGCAGAGTTTAATCTCATCGCACGCCGCTGTATTTCCATGCTGCCTCGACACGAGACGAGTGAGCCGAGCTTCTCTACCCTTTCTCATTTCCGAGGAGCGCGAGACGGAAGGCGCTTTTTACCCGGGGGGTAAGAGGGTGCAGGGGAGCGCGGTTAGCAGATTCCCGGGAAAACGTCGCAAACTGCGCGGGGCCATCTCAGATAAGCCAGCCGTACTTCTCCGCCGGCAACAAATAATCAATTTCCCCACCGAGACAGACACGGCTATTTCTTTCGCGCTAATTTCTTCCCCGACTTGAATCTATTATACTCTCGCAAAATCTTCCTTTCGGGGCGAAGACTCACTCGAAAGTTTGTCCTATACACACGGGGGCGTCAGTTTGGCACCTCCAGCACCCAAAAGGCAAGGAGCGGAGTAGATGAGATAAGCCGGGCAGCAAAAAATAGAGGTCGAAGCGCGTCTATATATAATTCACTTTGAGCAAGACGGGCCGATAAAAGGAAAAAGCGACTGTGTGTGTGTGCGCGCATACGTGTGTGGAGCAGCCCGAAGAGCGAGCGGAGCTGCAGCAACGGCGGCTGATTCGAGATAGCGCGGCTGGTGATTGATACACGTGTACCAAACACGCGGCGTGATTGATGCGACCAATCGACGTCAATATGCTGTCGATTTATCTCACTCCCTCGACTCCGCTTCTACCATCGCAGATCAAATGCACACTTAGCCGCGTACGGCCCCTCGATCGTTTCTCTCTCGTGTCGTATGCGCGCCGATTTCGTTAATTGCTTCGCGTTGCACCTTGCACTACTCGACAGTGAATATCAATCCGAGAAGTGTGCCGCCGTTGAAACGTACCTGCAACAGAGGAAGAAAAACAAAAGATTATTAGAATCGTACGGCGCTCGAGTAGAGGATGTATACGCTATAGCGTGAGAGGGGAAATGAAAACCGGCAGTAAAATACTCAAGCCCCTAAGACTGTAGGGGAGGTAATAACAATTCATGTCGCTCGGCTCAGATCTTACTTAAGAAGCTGGAAACAATGCGCGGCAGTGGCGCGGATGCAGTATAGCGAGCAAGCACAGCTCCCTAAGTTGTTGAACGTCGTGCGCTTGGCGGCGGTGGCGGCAATGGTAATGAAATAACGCTGGTTAGGTTAAGTGGCTACGACGCGGGGAAAGAGCGTAATTAAGCTTATTTGAGACGCGCGTAGCTCAACTGCACTGGCGGCGGCGGCGGCGGCGGCGGCAATCGTTAATTGTCGAGCGAGCTCTCGCACGCAGCCAAGGATGAGTTCCTCCTTCCCGCTCGCGGGTGTGTGTATGTGTGTATCAGGCCCACGTCTCTCTCTCTTTCTCCGCTACTGCACCTAATTGCCAATTATAATCCCTATTAATTAGAACAATAGGGGCTCAAAAAGGGCAGAGCGCCTATTAGCGTTCGGCGTCGGCGGATGTGCTGCGGTCTCGACTATACTCGGTGAGAGCCCTTCTGCCTAATAATTCCGAGGCTCGCCGGATTATCGCGCGCCCGGCTATTTTCGCGATAACTTGGCAGCGCCGCAGCGAGCCTCCTTTGTAATTGCTCCGGCGCCAGCGAAACAGCTGCGCGCGCTCCGATCGTCCCGCGGGACCAACTCCATCCAGCAGCGACTCTGTGTATATATACACTATACGTGTGCGTCTTTCGCCTGATCGTAAACAGCTTTACTTCTCGCTCTGACCCTCGCCGTATAAAACGGCGGGGTAAAGCCACCCCCAATTAAAACTCCAGCTCCATAAACGGGATTAAGCTGCCGAGCGCGAGACACTGGTCACTGCTCGTTTTTTATCGCCGTCTGATGCGCTTATGCCGTCTAGCCAACTTATCCACCGCTTATAGTGCCAGTTTTAGCTCCGCGATGTGTTCAATTAAGGATTCGGGTCTGGTGCTGCACGACGCCTTAAATTTTAGATTAATTAACTGCTGCATCAATCTACTGAAATATAAAATCGCTTCAGAGTCTGGCAGACGGAGGCGGCTCGTTCGTAAATCTCGCGCGAGCCGTGCGATTGAAACGTCTCTCGGGGCGATGCTCGCGAATGACCGTGGCAGTTTGAAAAGCAGCTTCGGCCCCGGCCGCGAGTAAAGAGAGAAGAATGAGCGTAGGGATGAGTAGAAGTAGTCGGAGAAGACGAGGGTACGCAGCAGTACGGCAGTAGAAGACTTAAGATCCTTAAAGAATTTCGTTGGCGCGAGCTGCAACAGCCGGGATATTTTCTCCTCGGAAAGTAGCGGACCGACCGAACGCGAGGCATCCAATCGAAAATTTCCCTCCGCTTTTTTCCCCTTCTCGAGCTTTCGCAAGCAGCGAGAGAGACTTTTATACACACAAACGCGTTGGAGATACTGCGTGTACCTGCCTCCGCTGTCTTCTCCGAAAGCCCGTCGTTCGTCTTGGCCCTCTGCAGTCGAAGGGCGTTGATGCGAAATAACGCATTTGGCGAACGCACTCTTACGCGCCAGCAGCAGCCGCTTCGAAGAAAAAAAGTCGCTTCGTGTCTCGTCGACGTCGTCGTCGTCGTCGTCGCGACGAACGAACCAAACTCGCAGAAGAAAAAACGACGAGTAGAGCCGTCGGCGTCTTTCTTTCTAGCGCGACGGGATCGACATTTCCGAGCAGCACTGCGCAAGTATTTAATTGTCGCGCGCTCGAAAGCAAATCAGCGCAGAGGCTGTAGTTTATAGCTGCTGCTGCTGCTGCTGCTGCCGCCGCCGCAAATAGAAGCGCATTCATTGGGGAATTGCTCACGCACCGATGACTTTGCGCCGCGTATATAATCGCATCTCGTGCTCGATGCAACGTCGCCGTGTACCACGATAATACTCGAAGCTTCATTAATCGGGATCAGCTTTTTCGCGCGCATTATTTTCCCCGACGCGCGTATTACCCTTAATTCTCAATTTAATTTTGATTTTTCGCCAAATATTCGCCTGAGTAATCAACGATAATTCCGAGACGATGCGGGACAACGCTATATACGCCGGTGGTGGAATAATCCAAACGATGTAATTATTTATATGAACACGCATACACACATGAAGAGAGAGAGAGAGAGAGAGAGAGGGCGTAGTCGTAATCAGGCAAGTCTGAATAATCCGTGATTGAAATGAGGCCCGCACGAGTGAACGCGCGCGCGCGCGCGGGCGAGCAAGCGGGTGAGAGGCATCGGCATAAATTGTTGGCAAATCAACAATGTATTCATCGGACCTGATTCGACTGCGGCTCTCTCTCTCGTGCGCTTGCCAACCGGTAGCTATATAGAGAGAACAAAACGGACAGTCGACCAGCAGCAGCAGCGACAAGTCCCACATGACGTCGCGTCCCGCCGACGACGACGAGCATTTTGATACGCAATGAGCTGCCGTCGCGCGACTATAACTGAATATTACGCTCTCGACAATATCCGCCGAATAATTTTATATCTATCGATTCTCCACCACCACTCGACACATGTTCGGACTCAGACCTTAATATAGATTTCGCGCGCTATTTTTCTCCTCTGCCGCGATATTTCATCCTGCATTTCCAATTTATCGGAACAATTTGCCGCGAGAGCTGCAGATGTGTGCAAATTATACTCCGTTCCAGTAAATCTAAATACGTATCGTCGAGGTGCACGTATATATAGCTGTGCGTATTCATTGCCTCGCGCGGGCCAAGAGACTAATTGAATTTTCATCGGGATCGGAATGATCGACACCGAAGTATTGAATTTTACCAATGGTATATATAGAACAAATCAACAATGTAAATGTAACGCACAGCGGTGAGGAAAAATCTCGGCCAAGCGTAATAAGCAACGAGTAAGTATTTGTTAAAATATCGCGGTTATACGGGAACCTACGGGAAAGCGAATCTGGTGGGCGGCCGTCGAAATAACTGTCGACAACAAAAGTCAAAGTGGAACGGGTGCGTATACGCCGCTCTGCTCCGGACTCGCGAAAAGATTGCACGAGCCAACGGCTCGGAAAGAACAAACGGTGTTTGCTGGAGCGTGTTCTATCCACGATCGTCGAGCGTATATATATATCGCGCATTCCCGTTTCTCTTGGCACGCTGATTTCCGCGCCACCTGCGCGCCCGCCCCGCTGAATATAGGCAAGCTTGGACGTGGCCAAAAAGGAACAGCGGACCTCCACGAATACTTTCACCCTGTATGACGTATGTACTATATAGACTATAGTCCTCGCGCATTGCTAACCCAGTTTATGGCCGGAAGCTCGGGGCTTTATTTCAATATTCGATTTTCCTCGACGACCTCCCCGAATCTCGCGAGAAGAGCTACTTTACCCGTCGTCAGGCGAGTTATCACCACTGTGGCTCCACAGGGATCTTTTAGCATAAATGCATGAGCGTTCAAACTAGTTTGTTTTGCTTTCCGAGTATGGTGAGGCGGGAAACTCTTTTGAGAGACTATATATACTGTGCACACACGTGTGCAGTGCGCAGAGTCGAGATCCCTTTCACAGCTACTACTGATGCAGCTTCCGAGAGTTGCGCGGGACGGATGAATATCCTAGACGCGTAGTAGTACGTGCCGGATACTTCGGGCTCGGAATAACGCTTCCGGTCGCCAGGGAAATCAACGGGCAACCGCAATCCTCGGCTGCTACTATGCCGTATCCTCCGACGCGGACGAGCTGCCGGACACAGGCATTTATAATCTTACGTAAATAAAACGTGCACGCGCTCATTCTTCCGCCTACTCCCTCGACTCGAAACAAATCAGCAAAAGAGCTATACGCGGGAAATGGAGATTCGCGCGTGACAGGGGGCGGATAAAAAACAACAAGAGCAAACGCGAGACACAAAGCAGTTTGGGCTATTCGGATAAATAAAAACGACGCGCAGGCCAAACAATCGAGTTCGAAGCAATCATCCGCAAACGCGGGTCAGTAGGCGGTACTATTATTGTTGCAGCGATTATGTGGCGCGCAACGCATCGCTTTTGCCTATACAAATCTGGCTTCATAGCTGCTCGAGCAATGGGTTCACGCTCAAACGGGCAGCTTGCAATTACTCGCCATACGCGTTTCCCTTCCTGATAATACAGCTTTTCTTGTTGAAAATCGTCAATTTTTTCGAATCGCGATACAATTTTCCTCGCGCATGGCTGCGCGCGAGCATATTCGATTTTTAGCTTTGCAAAGTGGCTTGCTCGTTCTGGCGCCGGGCCAAAAATCGTTAGGATTCAGTGCGCGCGAGCATCCGAGCTATACGTATATATACAGCGGCTATTCGAGCGCGGCCACGTGGCCCCGTCTGCTTTTTATCTGGCAACTTAATCCTTTATGCGATTTCGTAGAAGCATCTTCCAAGGCGGCTCTCGCTGCCTTTGAATCGTCCCGAGAGCGCCGATCCAGGCACCCGCCCCACAAGTCCACTTAGCTTTATTCGCGTTCCGAGCGAAAATAGCGCCTGCGATGAAAATAAAAGTGGCATACAATGCGAGATAATACATCGGTCGTCGTCGGCGCGTTCGATGAGCCGTATATGCGCGCGATCTAGCGTTTCATAAAGCGTCGTATGAAAGAGAGGCGAGGAAAAACGGCATTCGTGCGCGACCGCGTCGCAGCCACACACAGCACACTACGCGCGACATCAGGCCATGAAAACGTCGCCGACAAAGAGGCGGCATGCGGCGTAGGATATAGGCTCTCGGTACGACATGATGGACGCCGTTTGCGATACGTAACACTCCAGGACAGCTGCGTTCGGTCAACGATATCTTGTTTCCCGTCCAGCGGCCGATTTAACTTTGCGCGCGGCGTATCTGCTGCGCTATATACTCCCTCTCTCTCTCTCTCTCTCTCGCTTTCACGATGCCTATAGTCGATAAAGCAGCTCTGCTGAATAAAAACGATGCACACATACGCGTAGACGCTGCGCATAGATGCGCGTGAGAGATACATGGCGGTGGAGAAAAATCGCATTTTCAAAAGCGAACGCTCGCACATTTATCAGGCACAGCGCGCTGTCTCAGATTTGCGCGCAACGCGATGGCTCTATATCCCTGTATTCAGCCAGCTGCGATCCCTGAGGCTCGCAACGGAGAAGAAAAAGTTTGCGCCATTCACGCCGCGATAGCAAATTCATAAATCTCGCTTCGGCCGCGAGAGAGTATCGACTCCTGTGCGCTCCTCGAGACACTTAATTCTAACCGCAGCGGTTGCGTCGCGTGATACGACCGAATTACGGAATGAAAATGCAAGACGTCGATAACGAAACGGAGAAACGTAATTGTTGCAAAATGTCGTGGTGCGGTCCGCTAAATTGTCGGTTGCCGCTCCTCCACATGCGCCCTGCGCTCGCTTTGCTATTATGCTACTTTGTTCGTTCGTGTTCTTAAACGCGACCCAGTTGCAGTAGCAACGGCCAATTGTACAAACTGCACGTTTTTCCTGTTGTTTTGTTTTGTTTTTGTTTTTGTTTTTTTTTTTTTTTTGCAAGGACTCGCTTATTAAAGTCTCAACTTTGCGAGCACGCATGCATAATAACGGACGAGAATGGGACACGTTCTTCGCATTTGCCGGAATATAAGCTCCGTGTCAAACATTTTTTAAGAAAAAAAGCTCTCTTCGTCTCTTTTCGCGATCGGTCAGCCGTGAAAAAGGAAGAAGAGGCAAGGATAATTACGTGAAAGCTGCGAAAGCGCAGGTTCGCTCTCCTTTACAGCGCCTCGTTTGTCTTTGCTTTCGTCGGAGTCGCTCCTCTTCTCATTTCTCTTCGCCAAGACTGCCGCTAGAAGCAGCTCTCTTTCACTCGGAATCTTGGCCCGTTGGCTCGAGGAGCTCTTTCTTTCCACGACGCTCGGGTCAAGTGGCAAGCGCTGGGGTTCCCTACTACTTCTGCAGCACTTTCATCTTTGCGATTTGTTTCAATATCGGCTAATGCACGCTGCTCGCGCTCACGAATTCCCTGCAGAGACGCGTGCTGCTACGGTGTATAATACGTATATGCTAATCGAATCATAACAATGTGCCTTCGCGACTGAGCGAGTGAGCTAGCTTCTGTGAAATATTGATAAATAGGAAAAGGCTAAAAAATAAGGGAAGGAGGGAGAAACGTTAATCGGGGAATCGCGTGCGCCATGGATGAATAATGGGAACGTAATCGATCGATTAAGCCATCGAAGCTGCTGAACGTCGGCCGGTATAGCGCCGCGGAAAAGCCGATATAATAGAGTAGCGCGTGCGTGAGGCATCCGTTTCAGTCGCGACGCGTATAAAGTTTCGACAATTTATTTCTTTGCTCTAAAAGGGCGTAAAAAGCAGCCACCAGAAAGAGGAGCAAGAGGGAGTGTAGTATACCTGCGGCACAGAAGGCCTCTGCGCATCGAATATCGATTACCGTTAGCGGAGCGGACGCATGCGGAATCGACGGAACGCGTTCACGGAGCACTACAGAGAGACGAGAGAAGGAGAGGCGGATCTATATAGATAGATTTCTGCATCGAGTGCGCTCGCGGCTGTCGTTAACTATCCTGTAATCGTTAGCTTTGACGCTGGCTCGAAGAATAGCGTCCACTGCGGTTAGATTATAAACGCGCGAGAATCGAGGCGACTGAAGGCTGAGTATATAGAGTTTGCAAGAATTAGTCCACGTACCAAGACTCTCCATCCGTGTGATAAATATCCCTCGCGAGTGGCCGACGCTGCAGCACTCGAAGGAATTTCAATTCTGATCGGAACCGCCGTCGCGTCGACGGCTATATATCCCCTATCTATATTCTCGATTGCAGCCTCGGAGAGTCGGGTTATCGATCGACCGCCGCCTAATGGACGGTGATATAAGAACCGGGCCTCGGCTGCTGCAGCAGCAGCAGCAGCTCTCTATGCCAAATCAAGAAAGCTCTCGCGGTCGCGGTTCTTAAAAAATTGACGTAATATTCTTCGCGGCTTGAATATATAGAGGGAACAGCCACTGCATCCTCGCAGGAGCGGAAGCGAACGAGAGTCGGTTCGATAACGTATTACAGCGAAGAGCATAATAATGGCCGGGAGAAAAACAGTCCGGGATACCATTATGCCGAGGCAAAAGCCAAATCGAATTCTTTCTTATCGGCCACACGGAACAACGGCGTTATACGCGCGCCCGGAGTATAGGTGTATGATACATATACACACACACAGCTTCGCCGCGGAATCGAGACGCTGCTACGGCGGCTGTAACGAAGCCAGTATATATACAGCGCTTTTCGGCGCTCATTATTACGCGATAAGTATCTTGTTTGCCTGATGCACAGACGCTTAGGCTAATGCAACGGCCATAATACACACATAATGGGTAATGCGATCGACGTTGTATTTACGAAGGTATAAAGCCGAGCGAGTGAGTGCGAGCACTTGATGGCTTTCGCGGCGGGGAGCTTCGTCGATGTGTGAAACGAGACTCGGCGCTGCTTCTGCGAACTCGTGTACATTTTATTGCACGATATCGCAGCACGGCTGGATTCGGCCGTAGTGTATACACTGCGCACACAGGGGACAGGGAATCTCAGCCGGCAACAGCAACGGAGCAGCCCGGCAATGTTTCGAGCAGTCATTAGCCGTGAAATGAGATTCGCCAAGCTCTCGCAGACGGGGCGCACCTGGCGCGAACAAATAACAAGAGAGACTCCGCCGGCGCATAGCATTACAGAGCAGCATCTCGGTGGGCTTTTTCGTCGGGCGGAGTCATTTCCATTGCAGAGCGGGAGTCGATCGCCTACGCTTTTCTTAACGAGCGCAATCCCGGTGTATACTCGAGGTGTCGCTCAGCTGCTCACCGGGCAATCAGCATTTTTCACGAAGCGCTTGCTCTTGCCCGAAGAGCAGCATCAGGATCCGTATACGAGTGCGGCCTGCAAATGAATCCCCGCCGGCATCTAACCGCCATGAAACAGAGGGCGGAGGACACGCAGACACGGCGCGCGCTATAAATACGCCGCAAACAGGAAAAAGGCGCTCTTGCTGCGCTCACGTACGCGCTGTCTAATTAATCGCGCCGTGCCGAGCATCCTCGCTCTTGCTTGCCGCGCTCAATTCGAGCGCAAAGCCGCGCTGCTGTATAATACAACTCGCATGCTCCAGGAGCTTCGAGACTACTAGCGCCCGGGGGCCAACTCCTTTTTTTCTCCCTTTTGCCGGCGGACGCCGCAGCTCCTTTCCTCTCTTTCCTCTCCCATATATACACTATACACGCGCGCTAGCTGCAGACGCTTCTTTTTATTCCCTCGTTTTCGACTTCTTAATTACTCCGCTAAATGTCAAAGGGGGCCACTTTCCAGCCGACGCGAACGCTGCGCGTATACATTATTCACACGCTCGATTTTTTTTTTCATCTCTCACAATTAGCCATTCAAATCGTGCGTCACGTGACGTCGGCCCGTTAAAAACTTTTTGCCACGCAGACTCGCTCTCTAAATTATGCAAGTCGGACACTTTTTGGGCTGAACAATCTTTTATACCTATCCCGTTTAATATATAACATTAACGAGCTCCGCTGCCGCTTCGCTTTTGTGTATACCTATACATAGAGGCCGTTAATTATACGACCGCAATTTCGCGACATGCGATCTGGCTGCTGCGCGCTTTTTTTCCGATTCGCGTCGCTCGCAAATATATCCATAGATACGCGTATACGCGCGCATGTCGGAAAAGGCATATTTTTCGAAAATTGAAAATTTCTGCTCGTATAAGCTATAGCTCTCCCGGTCGTTTTTATGTTTGTATAAAAAGCGGAAAAACGGCCCCGTGTGCCCTACGCCAGGCAGCTTATTTCAATTTCCAGGCCTCATTGATTTTTATGGTGTCGCGCCCGGGCACCATAAACTTCCAAGCGTATAGCCGAGGCTTTTTGCCGTTTAAGCTACGCTCTCTTCTTGGTCAAGACGCATTGAGTTCCGGCAAAACTACTGGGATAAAAGCTTCAGCTTTTCTTCTATGTTTTATCTTCGCCAAGGTATCTCTAAATATTTGTTTAACATACATCGTGTAACAAGTGTAATTTTCAGTTTCTCCGTATAGCGTTAAACGTGCAGTGTAAATTTACTCACGGTGCATACACAATCGTATAGTTCTCGTAAACGCCATGTTTGCTTACCTGAAACAGAAAGAAGACAAAATTATTGATTACATGCGTCGAGTGAAGTCAGAGTAGAGTATAGGTAACCACAACGGACTACAGGTTCGAGGCGAGAATACGTTATCAAATTCAATAGGGTGTGTATAGTCGTATATAGAACTACACGGGAATCCAGCACAATAACGCCAGCGTCGAGGAATAGAGGAGTTGGCACTAGCATAAATCGAATGAAAATATGTAAATCGACTCATTCAGCCTTGAACTTCATAATGCCCAAAATATATAGAAGACGCGAGCCGTATTCAAATTCGGGCAAAATAGATTCATGGGACTCGAAATTGGTTCTCATTGAGGGGCGCGGAATAATTCTCGGATCGAAATAATTATTGCGCATAATATAAATTCACCGCGAGAGTGCCAATACTCGCGACGTGATTGAATACTGCAAAGGTCTTTATGATCAAAAATTCGAAAATATAGCCCTTTGCGAACTGACCAATCAATACTTATAATGTATAACGCGCGATGCGTTACTGCTCTCGGGGATTCGCATAATGCACTATCAGCTGGTTCCAGTCGAGAGCAGAGAATGCGGCATAGCCGCCATAAACATCGACTCAAACTCAAGTCCAGTTTAGTGTCCAATAACGGTCGCCGTCTGTGCGAGCCGATAGTCATGGCGAAGGCGCCTTACGAGCGAATCTGCATCGACGCGCTGATCGAGTAAAAAGAAACACCTCTCCGAGCGCGCGTACTGCCGAGCGTCGATAACGTGCGCGCTTCTCCTTCGACGGAAATTGGTATAGCGTCGAAAAGAAGTCTCGCGTTCTGTAACCCGACTATACAGGAGCTACGACGCTGGCACGACAACGGCTCAAAGCTGAGGCGAATCGAAAGGAACGCGCGCGACGTATATACTCGCGGCTTGGGCTCACCATCGGGGATTCGACGGATTCCGCGACTCGAGACGTATGCGGAATATGCGCATTACCCTTGGCATTGCAACGCACAGCGAGATAAGAATATTCGCCGCATTGTCTCGCTTTGAAATGCAAATAACGGTAGTAGTCTCTGCGAATACTCAACATCTCGCGTCTCGCGAATTTTTCAACCCGCGAGCACATATTGTTGTTCCGCGAAGCGTATAAAATAATGCCCGCGAATTGAGCTTTACGTCCTTGCGATCGACCGACGGGATAATGTTTATAACATCCCGCGCGTAATGAAAGCAATGATAGAATGAAATCATCGCACTGAGCAGTGATAATAGTGCGAAAAAGTAATTTACTACGATGGTTAACAAGTGGCGTTTATACGGCGCGCGGTTGTAAATCCGACTATCAACTGGCCCAATAAATCAGTATAATCATGGCGAGCTCGTGATCGTATACGCATAAAAGTAGCCTCGCTTATACTCTCTAGAATAGGTACAGGCTGTTAGTAAAGAGCGTATTACACAGGCTTAATTTATATCGAGACGAGCGAGTTTATTAGAGGCATCATCGTCGGGCGCATATACGAAGCAAACGAAGAAGAGTGTATGCGTGGTATAGAAGAGAGCAGCTTTATGTCTCCGACGCCGGGCATATTTATAGCTCGCCACGCGGAGCCTATTCGAAAAGTGTATATACACAGAATAACTTTGAAGAACACACTGCAGCAGTCTCTAGATGCTTCGTCTTTGATTTCTCTCGAGACGGTAGTTTACGAGTGTAGCGGAAGCTATACAGTGTATACGAAGGAAAAGGCGTCCAGGAAGGACGGGCCGCGAGAGAGCCGCTGCATACACGTTACACATCGACGATTCTGTTAAACAGGCGCGGCAGAGGCGGCAATAAATTATGACGGCTCTAGGCCCGCTCTCTCTCTCTCTCTCTCTCTCTCTCTCTCTCTCTCTCTCTCTCTCTCTCTCTCTCTCTCTCTCTCTCTCTCTCTCTCTCTCTCTCTGATGGTTCCGCGAGCGGACGAGGAAGCAGCCGCAAATAAACCCGTGACGCACGCAGCAGTGGCTGATGCCTTCTCGCGGTCCTGCCCGCCGCCGCCGTCGAGAGTAAATAAGACATCAAACACTCGCACACGGCCAGCCGCAGGTTTTCGAGCGCAGGCCAAAGCCGTGACGAGGACGATTCTCTCGCTATATGCTTGCGGCGGCCGATGCCGAGAGAGAGAGAGTCAGTGGAGGGGGATATACCAGGCAAATGAGCGAGAGACAGAGAACAGAGAGGGCCCAGAATGAGGAACGGGCGGAGAAAGGACCTCTGTCGCCTCGGCCAAAGCAGCCGCAGCCGCAGCTCACTCTCTCGCTCTCTCTCTCTCTCTCGCCTTGTTTTCCAAGAAGACAACTTCATTAAGCCGATCCAGTCCGCCTGTTTCGGCTCTCTCTCTCTCTCCATCGACTGTTTCATGAATATGTATGCGCGCGCAAAGTCGGTTCGCGCACCGGTCTCGCTCTCAGCGCGAAAGATCCGGCTGTGCAGTATATATACAGCATAATATTATAATATACGCAAGCCGGGCGTCCCGTGGCGTAAAACACGTCTGCCTTCGGCGCGGCGCGCTGAAAAATGTGGATTCGCGCCTGCTGCTTATACGTTCCCGGGCCGCTATAATCCGCCAGCTCTATGCAGAGTGGTTCGCGAGCGCTGACAGCTGCCTGAGCCGCATTCAGTCAGTCGACTCGGCGACGTGTAACGAGGCTGCGATGAGAGCGTGCTTCGAAAAAGCCTCGAATATTCCAGTACGATATACGTATATAGCTGATGGGGATACAGCGAATTTCGCAATCGCTTCGAGTTTCCTCCCCACCCCTCGCGAGTATGTAGGTGAGACTCTGTGGAGAAGCGGAGTTGAACTAGTTCCGCTAGATCAACTGCGTGCAGGCGAGAGTTTCTCGCGAACAGAGTGGATGTTCGCGAGAGGAGCAGATCAACTAGCAATATCCGCAAGAGCCTGTATACTTCTTGCGGAAATACAGGTCAACCGCCCTCTTGCTTTTGATTCCAGCTTTGCGCTCACTCTGCACTCTGGGATTTTCTTTTGATTGCCTGCCTGTCTGCGCGATCTTCTCATACAGCAGAGAATAAAAGATACACAATATTATTCAGCTGACTTGAAAAATCGCTTTAATTGCATTAAAGTGCTTGAAATCGCTCGAAAGATCAAAACGACTACGACGCTGTATACGCATTTGCCGAATAGGAAACAAAATACAGCAGGGGAATGCCCCAAGAGTGCAACGGGGCCCATAACTAATCTCCGGTCTTCAATCTTCGCAACTCTCGGAGGTCGGTGAGAAGCGACGAGTTTTATACCTCAAAGACTCATTTCCTCCGCCGCGTCAGGCATCAAACTAACGCATCTAATTTGTCAGAGCGAGCGCTCAAAACAAATAAATAGAGTCAGGGCATCGGAACTGTCAGTGGCGAGAAGCCGAGAGCAACACCGGTAGTATAGGATGGACGAAAAAAAAAAGGGAAAAGTAAAGAACACGAGTCTTAGGGTTGATCTATATATATACACGCGGGCGCGCATCAATCTCGGGCAGCACAGCGCGTCCTCATTTGACGTTTTAATGTCAGGCTCCATTAGTATCGGTGTAACACAGGCTACTTGCGGTCGGCAGGAGAATTAGTCGAGCTGCTATCGTTATTCTCCGGTTATAACGATGTTAACTAATCTACCGAAAGATCGATCAATCATCGACGATTCGTTATTTCGGTTCTGACTGCCACTGCGCCGGCGTCTCTAAAAATTCTCTCCGCTCGGGCGGCGTCAGAAATAGAAAGAACGCGGGGGGATCAAAACTAACGCCGCAAAGAGGCGAATCACCGTTATTAAACCCGGTTATTCTTGGCGTTGCCCGCGAATGCAGCTATATAGCTCCGATGTGCCGTCGTCTTGCATATATCCGGATGTCGCCAGCTTTGCGCACGACGACGTATATGCATGTTTAAAATCGATGAAAGCTTTTCTGCTTATCTGCGCAAGCAGCCCTCTGAAGTCCTGACTCGGCGCGCGAGAGTAATGTCGCTTTATTTCGGGCGTGCCATACCGCGCGCTTTGAAGGCGCGGACGCGGCTCGCTTCGCGAATATAGTAACGGAGTTAATTGCGCTACTTTATTAGCGAATCTCGTTGCGAGAGAGTTCCCCTGTACTGTCAAAATAATTCCGAGTGAAACATGACGCAGCTGGAGATTGCCTTTTTACTGATAGCCCCTAAAACAAGGAGACTTTATGGCTACACATCAAGAAAAGAATTATGCCAAGCGCAGCGGTACAAGTATATATATACGTGTATTCGCACGCCAGTCTAATATTCTCGGTAAGATTAAATTTCGCAACGGAAAAAAACAAGAGCCGAAGCGAGTGCAGTATAGCGGGACGGTAGCTAGTATATATCAGCTCAATCTCGCGCGCTATGTACGCTTCTCTCTCCGCTGTAGCGGCAAGGGAAACATCCGGACGTAGTTTCATTCCGGCAGCGGCAGCGGCGGCGGCGGCGCCGGGCCAGATTGTAATCAGCGAAAAAAGCCGTAAGTGAAAATTGAACAGCTAGCTGGCGCGAAAAGTTCGGCCCTCGCTACGGACTTTCAACTTACAAACAGTTATTCTTGTAGATTTACAGAGAGCGATATCTTAATTTCGTTGGTTTCGATATGGCGAGAGCGCGCAAGGCGACGGCGGACTCGGAGAAAAGTTTTAATAAAGTTTCCGCCCCCCCGAGAAAACGAGTATAAGTGCGAGACAGACGCTCTGCTCGCTTGCGGGAATCCCTTTAAAAATTTTCGTCGCAAAGAGAGATTTTTCGTCGTTGTCGTCGTCGTCGTCGGTTTGTGCGGCTGGGATATATATGCGCCTGCCGACGCGTTGCAATTCCAAGGTCTGCTCGCGTATACGAGAGGAGAAAGAAGCCGAAAAAAAGGAAGACGTCGCGGGGGCACATTTCATTCTTTCTCGTTTGCTTTTTCTTATTCGACTACGCGCCGCCGCTGCCGCCGCCGACGACGCCTCGAATGCGGCTCGGTCGTCGCGCTCTGGGCAACCAATTAAATTATATTTACGCGCGAAATGTGTTCTCGCCTGCGCTCCAGTCCCGTGAGCTGTCGACATTTATAGTCTTGCTCTCGCGCTCTCTCGGCGCGCGTTACGCAACGCCAGTCGCGCGCTCGCGCGAGGAAATCGCGCGACGCATGTCGCTTTCTCAATAAATCTACCCGAGCTGCTTGAGAGCGAGTTCCCCGCCCACTAGTCCGGAATACCTTTTTTCTATACGCTATATACTTATAATGCTTCTCGGGTTGGTTGATTATTAAACGCAGGAAATGTTACAGCCATGGTTATACAGCGGAATTTTCCAGGTTTAAATAAAAGGAATTGAATAAACTGTCAGCGAGGAAAAGTTTTCGGGAGTGTAAATTACGTTTAGTATTTTCGGCCAAAAGTAAAGTTGGCGCTAACACCGCTGGCGGCGGCGGCGGAAGCATAATGCCAGCTTAAAGAAACCGCATTAGGCCAAGAAGCGGGTTAACGACTTGAAACTTCTGATGTTTTTACCGCAATTTTCGGTACGCGGTTATTTAGTTGCGTTGCGCGCGTGAGTTCGGAAGTTGAAAAGTAATGGAAAACTTATTAGCCGAACCGAAGCGCGGTTTATTTATTGTTTTATTTAATTGGAAGCCGTGCACGTAATTTCAAGTTCTTTTTCCAAAAACTATTGGAAGCCAGTGAAATCGACGTGATTTCATAGAGCAACAGCGGCGGCAAAGTAAAAAGTACAAAATCACCAATAAAGCGAAATCAGAGCCGCGCGGAGAGAGCTCGAAAGAATCACGGCAAAATGTAAGTTATCGGGAAAACGGGCGAACGTATATAGAGAGCGGCAAATAACGTAGAAAAAGGAGGGGAGGGCCAACTAACTAAAAGGCAAGACGGAGAGAGAAGCCGATGGAATGAAGGTACGGTAAGGTGGAAGTAAGTAAGGTAGGAAGGAAGGAAGGAAGGAAGGAAGGAAGGAAGCAAAGGAAGATTGTTCAGTTCCGCGTAGCCCGCGCGCGTTATTACGGTCAACTCTGTGTGCTCGCGGCGGCGAAGGGCCCTGAGAGAGCGTGTGCACGACGACGACGCCGACGACGTCGGGGAACCATTAGCGTTTTGCACGTCGGCCGTACGTGCCTTTCCGAAGAATTACAATAGCTTACGATGCCGGAGAGCGAGTCTAGCGAGGCCAGAGAGGAAATGCCGCGTCGCCCGCTCTCCGCCGCAGCACTGCTGTGTATGCTCGCTCTCTGCAAACGATCGCGCGCCACCGGCCAACCCACCGCTCGCACACATGCATTCCGCCGGCTACCTGCTGCTGCTGCTGCTGCTGCTGCTGACTGTTTTGTTCCCTCGCTTGCCCTGCGCTATAGTCCCGCCTAATTGCTTCTGATTTATTTGCGCGCAGACAGCAAGAAATGCCAAGCCACCTCGCGTACTTTTCGCGCTGGCCCCAGCTCGAGATTCGCTCGGCCGATAAAACTTTGCGTCCAGGGATTCATTAATTTTTTCGCTCGACCCGATGTAATCGCGCGCACGACATCGCCTGCACTTTTTCCGCTTGAGAACTCAATTCAGCGCTGTGCGTGTGTGATTTTAACGAAACTATATATGATTGTCCACAATAATGCACAGCGCGGCGTCGGAAAAGTTTCGGCAGGAAGTACCTATATAGCGAAAACGAAATGACGCGCCGGGCACACGCGCGTAACGAAGCTAACGGGAAAGCGGCATAAAACGTTAAACGTGTCGGGTATGCTCCCCCGCGTCGCGCGACACGTTGCGACCGCCTGTCGAGCACAGGAAGCGAGTTCCGCGCGCGAGAGCATCAGTTCGTTCGAACGCGCATAATTTTCTAGAGCGAGCTGCCGCAGCCAACCGGCGAATCGCGCGCGACGACGATAGGCATCTCGCGCTGCGAACCCCGGCGCGCGTGCGGTTGCGAAATTTCCGACCAGCCCAGCCAACTTTGCCAAAGCTCGTATATCTGATCGTCGCGCTTAATTTCCTGAGCAAAAACCCTTACGTCGAAGCGACTTCTCTGCGGGGAAAAAATAGACGGCTGTCCCGCCGCAGGAGGGTGAACCACTACCGCGTTTGTCGCGATTAACAAGCGTTCATTCCCTGACGAGCCTTGCGCCACAATGCTCCACGTTATTTCCGAGATTTCGAGAGAAAAAAAATAGCCCCGCCGCGCAACAATAGCGCAACGGGTCCCTCGCGTGAATAAAATAAAGGAGCAACGTTTCGCGTGTGTGTGTGTGTGCACACAGCTATATACGGGCGGCGCGAAAATAAATGAGTCAACAAGTTTATTTGTATATAGAGGTGCACACAGTGGGGCTGTGCGCGCAAGGGGCGTACACAGGCGGCAGCCCTCCTGGCGCCTATAAACACACACACACACACACATTGCAGAGACGCCGGCGAGCAGAAACAAAGGGCAAATCGAAAGCGCAAAAAGTGCATGCACCTGCAGACGCCGAATCGAGGACAGACCGGCGGGATGACGACAACTCCGGACCGGCTCGCTCGGCCGACAAAAGCAAACGAGCGGCTTTGTGTGCACTGCCTGGCGCCGTGAATGCAAGCGTGTATTTGCTGCTGCGACGGCAGGCGCTAAAAGGCTGCAAAGACAAGCGCGTGCCAAGTTCTCTTGTTAGGAAACAATTAAGAAATGCAGACTCGCGACTCTCTCACTCTCTCGTCGGCCGCGATTTTCCGCTGTCTCCGCGGCCTTTATCCAACCCCGTGCACTGTACGTAATCTCAGCCGCGAGAGAAATAGTGCTTTACGAGCTCGTTAGTCTGCCGCATGGCAGTCGAGCGTGCGAACACAGCTGCCGATGTTATACCTTCGCGAAGAGCGGCTCTGTCTTTTTTTTCTTCCGACCGGGGCCCCTTCGTCGATTACAAAGAGAGCAAAGAGAGCCTTTGGAAGGAAGTATCGTTATTTCTTCTTTGCAACTCGTCGTTTTATCCTTCTCCGCTCTCTTCTCTCGGCCGCTTCGATAATGATTATAGTTTCTCCACGATAAACTCTCGGCGCGTGAAATAAAGGACGAAAGAGTTGCCGGAAAAGAGCTGGCGGCTTTCAACGCGCGAACAACGGAGGCATCGAGAGCTGCCTAACTTTTTACCAGTTTTACCGTGTTTTTACTTCGAAGCAAACGTGCGTCTGTGTATTACACGGGCTAAAAGAAACGCGAGAATGTTACTCCCTCCGGTACATGCCAGTTGAGGAAGAGAGAACTCGCGCGCGCCGCAAATGGAAGATGAAAAGTGCTAGTCGCTATGGGGGGAAACGGTCGGACGAGCGAAATCTGTAAAGCCGGGAGGATGAAGGTGAATTCGGCTGAGGAAAAAAAAAAGAAAATCAGTTGAGCATACAAGCGCGGCGGGGTAAGGGAAAGGCTGTGCACGGGAACCCTCGAGCGATCGCGCGGCGTAGAACAGGCCAGATTCCGTAAACTCGATACATACACGCGCTGCACACACGGCTTGGAGAGAGAGAGAGAGAGAGAGAGAGAGAGAGAGAGAGCTCCGACGTTGATCCGCACGGCGGGAGCTAAGTAGCTCGTGTGCGTATAGCGCAGTATAAAGAGGGTCGCAGGCGGCAGGCTCGTATAACGTCGAGTCCGAAATCCTCGCGCTTGCGCCACGATGGCAGTAGAAAGAGAGAGAGAGAGAGAGAGAGAGAGAGAGAGTCATTTACCCATGGCAACGCGCGTTTCTTATATTTTTTCCCGAGCTAAAAAGCTTCCGTCCGCTGCGGAATTGCCCATTGTTATCGCACGGTCCGCTTTCTTTACGAACGCACGAGAGCCCCACACAAAGTCGCGACGACGCAGTCGAGTGACTGCAAATAGGATGACGCGTGCACCGCGCCCAGGGACAGGTAGATCGAGCGTGAGCTAATAAACGCCGGTTGGCAACGCTTTTACTTATAGGTATCGTACAGCTGCGCGTGTATAACGTCTATACAGGGGAGGAATGGCTATAGTCAGTGCTCTATGCTGTGCTGTTCACGGTATGTATGTATAAGTGCGGAGAAAGAACGAGAGAACGGCTAATAAACGCGCACGCGGCAATGAAGAGAAAGAGAGAGAGAGAGCTGGCTCGTGCTTTTTTATGCCCGCGATGAAACGACCCGCCTTCCCCCTACAACAGGCAGGCAGGCACCCTTGACGCGCCGGCCTCTTGTTGTGCGTGTTCCCACTACTGGTGCATGCTAATTTAGGACTTTCCCGAACGATCGAGTGTAATTTGATGAATTTCCGCGCGCTCTTTTATAACCGCACGTGCTGCTGTTACTGCTGCTGCACGAAATTTCGCGTTCCCTTTCATCTGGCCCTATACACCGTAAACATTGAATGTCTACGCGGCTATATATATGGGCCAATTTATCGCTCTCTGCTCTTCGGCTGTTTTACTGCTTTGTTTTTAATATCATTATTTTACGCCCAAGCTCGTTCGGAGCGCTTTAAAAGTTTAAATCCTTCTCTCCATGCCACGTTCGATTTTCCAAAGAACGATAGACAACCGCGTGCATTTCCGGTGTCTCAACACCCTTCACGGCGCGCATCGATTCTAGCGTTCGCGCGAATTGCAAAGGGAGAAACACGTCGTAAAACATTCAAGGAATCGATCCCACCCTTTTGGCGGCGTCCTCCCGCGCACGAAATGACCATAGGTATATATAGCGTATAGCTCGCGTGGGTAGGAGTAGCGGCAAACGGTGTAAAATATGGACGACGTTTGCGCTCGAAGGTGGACTGAATTAAGCAAACGAAATCCAAGTGAGATTGGCAATCGCAAGGTTGAAAAAAAAATAATAATAATAACAAGATTTGGCAATCGGCATTATCAAAAGGCTGGCGGGTCCCGCGGGAAGATTAAATAGGCGAGCTTGGCTCCGAAAAAGGAAGTGTATAGAGAACCGGGCTCGAATCGATCGATTTATTCCCTGTATATTCGTGGCTGACGGAATCAAGAGAGATTTAGTCGCGCAAAACGTCACTTTAGATAAAGCCCGATTCAATTTCCTCTCTGTCTCTGTCTCTCTCTCTCTCTCTCTTTCGTTTAGTAACCCCGTGTCCCGCCCCCGCGCGCCTGCTCTCCCTCCCCGTCTCTCTTCGGTGACGCAGAAAAAAGAATTACTGTAAGATCCGTCGTCGGTATAGCGAGAAGCTTTGCTGCAGCGGGACAGATATCGCGCGACACGAGAGGGGACTTGACGTGCGCGCGCGAGAGAGGGAGAAAAAAAGTCCATACTCTCTATGGTATATAATAAAGGTGTAGGCTGAGGAATCCGCGTCGCCGGGCGCACGCGCACGTGTATTAGGTATATAAGGAAAAGCGGATCTAACGGGACGAGGTCGAGTGTATAGCTTTGCTGATGGCAAAGTTGAGCTAGTTAAGCTCGCGCGCGAGCGTGACGTAGTCGAGCGCGAGGGAAAGCTGCAGCGGGGGCGTCGGCACTGGCTCTTGCTATAGCTGAGAGAGAGAGAGAGAGAGAGCTCGCGGCGCTTACGTGCGATTACGTGACGCTGTGCGAAGAGGAGCCCTTGAGGTGTTTGCCGTCGCACGGCTCCGCACAAAAGCCAACTTCCGCGCGTCTAACTCGCCGGGGCATTATATCCAATTGCGTGCTGCTGCAACTCGAACTCTGAGAACTCTCCCTCTCCAAAATCCATATCTTTTAGTCTCTTTCCGATAACCACTGATATGATACGCCGAGCGTCGATGCTTGTTTCTCTTTTCGCTTTCCGACGCTTTTCGGATTTGATATAGAGTGAGGTAGTCGCTCCTCGTGAAAACAACGTTAAAACTGTCGGTTCGTGCTCGCGCCGGCTTCCCTCTCTGTCTGCACGAGTTTGCCGCCCGGCGAGATCTTCAAAGTTTCCCGTCGGCTCCGCCTGCCGTAGCGCGCGAGCGAGTTCAGCCGCGCACACGCGCCTGTTTATTGATAAGGTATACGCACTATACGCTACCGCCACACTGCCGGTGTTGGCATCCGAGCGAAGGGAGAGAGAGAGAGTCACGTAGGGGTAATTAGCTGTCTGGCAGCTTGTATGTCGATGGCTTATTAGGGTCTTTTGCTCGCGTTGCCCGCCGCTTGGGCAGATATATATATACGAGAGCGTTTATACGTCTAGGGGAAAACTCTGCGTCATTTATATACATATCAGCGAACCGAGCGCGATTGTTTTGTTTGTTCGGGGGTGAAAGTTTTATAAACTTCGATTTTCTCGGCGACGTGCGTATATATGGCGCATAATGCGCACACATATCATACTCTGTACGTTATATAGGTACACACCGTGTATTATTACAACACTGCGAACAGTGGGGGGGAAGCTACACCGATGACTTGAGAGACGCGCGCTTGCTTTTTCCCCGACTTCGGTTTCTTTCACCCTCGAGCCAACAACAGCTGTTATTCGTAATTATTATTAAAGGGAGCTACTGCTCCCAGCCGATATATTTTACCCGTGTAATATTGATGTCGAAAGAGAGGAGGCGGGAAATTCCGTTGGCAGAGCTAAATTAGTGCATCTCGTATATTTCACTTTTCTCATATAAGAGTGTAAATCCATATTTTCGGGCAAGCGCGCGCGCGTGCTTTGTTTATTGAAGTATATTTCTGGGCGTTTCGCAGGACGCTGCGGGGGAGTATTTGATCCGCGCGGAGATTATACGGAACGGAGCGCAGAAGGGGGAATTATTTAATTATCGCTTAAGAGCTCTAATTAGCAAACCGAAGAGATAGCCGTTTTACGAAGGAATAGAATAGCGTATAGAGCGAGCACTGCAGCACCAAGAGACCAAGAGAATGAGCAATTTTATTCGAGTGGCGTGAAAACGAAGCGGCAATATAGGTAAAGCGCGCATAATGGAAGAACACACAAAAAAGCCTGCTGCAGAGGAAGAGAAGGAAAGGCAAAAGAGCACTGAGGATCCCTGCAGTGTTTGCCGGGTCCGGAAAAGGAGCGGGAGCGAGAGCCCGGCGGGCCGAGAAGAAAAGCAGAAAAAACAAAGTGTCGGACTGCACAAGTTGCCGCGCTGTTCTCTTGTTTGTCGGCGGAAAGCCCGGCTTTGCCTCGACTCGTCATACAGCCACTGACAACGACGACGACGACGACGACGACGACAACGACAACGACAGCGAACAGAAGCTCGAGCGTACACGTACAGAGCCGGACGTACGGGCAAACTTTGTCTCCTTCCTCGGGAGTTTCGTGATATTTTATTATATCGAGTTGATACAAGCTCACGCGCTGCCGTTGCCAAGGCACCGCGGCGACCGTGAGAATTACTCGAGAGTGTCCGACATCGTCCACGGAGCCAACTATATAATAAGCGCTGCTGTCTGTGTGTCCGCGCGCAACGGGACTCACTTTGACGAGAGTGTCTTGCGTGAGAAAACAGGTGTTGAAAAATACGATCACTATCTCTCTAATTTCAATGCTTTCAGGGACTGATAATTTTTTTCTATTCGAATTAGAAAAGGCTGTAATTATGTGTAGGACGAGGATGATCGGCATCATAGTCAGTCACCGAGTATGTTTTCTCTCTCCGCGGACGTTGTCATCGGAAGCTCTATCGCTACAGACACGCCATACACGACAGCTCAGGGAAAGGCAACCAACTCTTCTGTAATACGTGCACAGTGTAGATACACACACATGCCGACCGTTGTGTATACGATGTTGCGTCGCGGGCGCATGTAAGCCATGACTTAGAGTATGAGCGACCGCATCGCTCGTGTCTCTCGCTGCCGTTCGTCGTCGCTCGTGTCCTCGTTATCATGATGCTCTTACTTATAACTAGGATGAGCTCGTGCCTCTCTCTCTCTCTCTCCGTCTCTCCCTTGTTCGCTCCAGCGCGCTAAGCTCGATGCAGAAACACGGCGCGCCGCTTTTTATCCGACGAAAAAAATCACGCTCCCGCCAACTTTGCGGTGTAGTTATCTACGCGTACGGCACAAAGTATACGCGCGCGCGTGTTGAAAAAAACGGAGAAAGAAAACGTGACCCGAAAAATTACCGCGAGCCTCCAGCTAATCGGCTGACGTGCAGACAGACAACGCGCACTACCCAGAAAAATGTAGACTCATTTTTTAACACTCGTCCTCGTGTATACATTACTCGCATGGACGAGTTGACCCAGCGGTTCTAGGAAAGAGATGATTATAATGGACGGGAAAAAACGGCGCGAACGAGAGACAAAAATCCGAATGAGCCGTGTGGTTTTTATTTTAAGAAATACGTTTGGACCGATAGCACCACGATTCACAAGTGCAAAATCAGAAATAATTGATACGAATCGTTGCTTTTTTTATAGTCGGTTAAAAGAGCCCGATTCGGCGAGTCATTTCCCTCGTACATAGTGTAGATGTTATCCGACCAGAGAAGATGAGAGCTTCGATAAAATTTTCTACTCGTTCATTAAAAGTGCGTTGCTCGTAGACGTAGAAGAAGCGCTAGAGAGAAGCGAGGGAGATAGAGATATAAAGACGCCGGCCTGAATGAGACGTCAAAAAAGCATAGCAGCAGAATGTTGCGAAGAAGCAGTCTCGAGATCGGTCCCGGTGAGCAAAGGGAGAGAGACAGAGAGAGAGAGAGAGAGATGAGAAGCGAAGTAGCAGAGCTTGGTAGGAGAGTTTCGAGCAGCTGCAAAAGGGAAATTTCGCGCGCTGTACACTGCAGAAACTCGAAGACGAGTGCGTGAAAGGGAAACTGCCACCATGCCGAGTTGCCCTGTCACAGCTCATTAGCGAGTCTTATTCCAATGCGTCAAAGAGGAGCTTTTAATCTCGAAAATCTTCAGCTCTCCCATACCGACAATGTCGTGTTTCAACGGCAAGCCGGACACTGAGCCAAAGGGAAAGCTTGAGTGGATGCAAACTTCTGCGCCTCGTCATCTCTGTCCGCAAACACCATTCGCGAGTTGTGCGTCCGATTGCGTTTCCGCCTCTCGAACTTTCGACTCCGCGCGAATAGAATTCTGATATTCTAGACGTGTATACCTTAGCTGAGCAGTTATATCTACTTTTTTGTGTTCACTGTTGGTTCATATTATACACCCGAGAATCTCTTCTCGGTGTTTGCACACGTATATATATACATATAGAGCTGCATCGCGGAGTGCAGCAGCTTTGTTTTCCGCGCGAGTCTGAAACTTTGCCGTCTGTTCGTGGCCCACTTCGCTGGATTGACTTTTATCGAAACTTTTGAAACATGCAGCTTACGACTGTAAGCTCGACGTCTGTTGTTCCAGCTAATTTGAGATCCGTTCAACCCAAGAGAGTGAGCGTGAATTATTCACAAATTAGTTGCTATACAAAATGCTGACTGTATTATGGGTGTGTAGTTCAACAAAAGTTTTAAATAACCTGCCTCCGCATATAAACCGCTGAACGAATTCACGTGTATATATAAGGAACGAACTGGCGCTATATTATCGGCTGTTCTCAGGATTACGTGAGGAACAGCCATATATACTTGGCGATTTCGCGGCGCGAGAAAACCCTAAATTACAGAGGCGGGTATTAATAACTTCCAGGCAATTGCTTGCGGATATATCTGCATGTATCTTCGTTTACTCAGGATACAAATACATTACAACAAATCCACTAGCGGATGCATAATATGATTGAAATTACATTCATGCGCGAGAGTGCAAATTGGATTAATGATCAGCTCGAGATGTGTGGCGGAATTAATATCCGTTTGGTTAGTTACCAGTGATCCGATGTGGAGAGCTTATGACTTGTGATTCCGGTAACTAGCATTATCGATCTCCGGCAGCCTAGACGCCACCGCTACCGCCGCAGCAGCAGTAAGATTACTCAATATGCCTCTTTGGATTTACAGTTCTACATATCCGAATATATTTAGGCGATGTTTATGTACAGCTTAATGATTTTTAGTCAGGATATCTATAATGTTTACCATTGCTGCAGCAGTTCAACGACTCCGCCGCGCTCATATATGTATTGATTCGCGCGGAAACGGAAAGTTTTGAACTTCTTAGAACGGAAATTGTTTTTCAAAAGATTTCACGAGCGCTAGAAGGTAAACAAAAATTACTCCTCCCCTTTCAAGTTTTCTATCGAAAAATAACCGCACCGTAAGAGCTGCTAGTCTGAACAGAGCTGCGTTATTCTTATACAAGTCGCAGACGCAGCTCGGGGAAAAAATGTGAAAGCTCTTAGATCAAAGGCATCGGAAATCCCACGGCAGGTGCATGGCAGAGGCAGAATGATTTTGCATTCGCTATTGCCAGAGGTACCGCGTTGTACCCGCGTTGAAAAATCGCGTTACCCGCTTGATCTCGTATCGAATATTACAATGGTCTGTTCGTATGACAAATGCCTTCTACTGCTCGCACGCATATTATATTGACGGCGACATTCCTTTTCCCGCTGCACACGAAGAAGAGTCGTCTCTCTCGGTATACTGCTGCACCTGCGTGTCTCTCTATCTTTCTCTTACGCAATCTATAATCTATGTACACGCGTATATCGATGCACGCTGGCGTCGAGGCCGAGACGATAGTGCGAAAGAGGAGAAGCTTTTATCGCGCGATATGCTCCTTGAGTTACGACACGAGGGGGAGAACAACGGAGAGAACGGAGTTGAGTTTCACTTTTAAATTCAAGCGCTTTGCCCTGTAGCGCTCTTGTGGTTACACTTATACCAGAGCTCGGCTCTCTCTCTCTCTCTCTCTCTCTCTCTATCTATCCATCTCTTGCGACGCGCCGTATTCATCGGGGCAATATTGATTCGTGCCTTTTAAAAATTGACACCGAATATTATCTGCATAAATTATTCGCGGATTACTCGAGTTCTTGGTGTCTCCGGGCGCTATGGAAACATAATCCATGGAAAAACTTCAGGTACTCTATTCATTATATTTCAGAAGACGAAGGGACGAGCTGGAGTGCGATAAAAGCTCTCTAAGAATTTTAATGCGCCCGTAAACCGAGACGACTGAACGCGAGAGAATCAATATTCGATTTGCTAGCTGCGAGCTCGAAACTATACCTAAGAGAGCTGATCGCTCATGCAAGTTTTCGAAATTGCGGCGGCTTTTCAGTAATGATTTACAGAGGCCGCTTTTTGCCATCGACATAGAGAGAGAGAGAGAGAGCACAGTATATAGCGCGCGAGTGTCCCATCAGTTCCGACGACGGCGTGGATTTCGGGTCATACAGCTATACGCGCGCAAGCCCATAAAGCATTTTTATTGACACGCGAGAACTCGACGTCGGGGGCGGAATGCAGAGGACGCGATCGGGACACGCAGACCGGCCACGCGCTGCATTAAGTCGACAGAGACAGAGCTGAGTGGCGAAACGGACATAAAGAGTTCAAAGTAGCCTTTCCGCCCGTACATCACTCGCTCCGGTCGAGTTTATCATCATCGCGGTGTGTGCGTATGGTATATGCGTGCGCGTATATAACGCGCGAGGGAAGCACGACGAGTTTTCGCGGCAGCGGCGCATCGCGATGAGCTCGAGGATGAGTAGCTATAGCAAGGAGCGCGCGAGGCAGGGAAGGAAGAGAAAGAGAGAGAGAGAGGACGAGAGGAGAGAGGAGAGCACAGCCGGTCGGGCAACCGACCATTCCACATTCCATCTTCTCCTTCTCCCTCCTGCGCCATCTCTCTCGGCGGCGCAACATAATGAAGTCAGTGCCGGCGTCCTGAGCCCCCGTAATGCGGCCTGGCAGCCTGCGCTCCTTCTCGACCTTCTCTCCCGGCAGCAGGCAGCGGATGATATTGCGCCGACCGAGGCGCTGACGACGTGTATGCTAACGGCCTTTTTCTCCCCGCGGTCAGCTCGCGTATGCCGAGTGTCTCCGCAGTCGCCTTAAATGATTTACCGCGAGTGCGGTTTGGCGCTGGCACTGCAGGGCCGACAACCTGACGCGAGAAAAAAAAACATACCCGAGCCGCTGCTATATAGCTATAAGGAACAGGGCTAATCCCGGCGGAGATCAGTCTCTCCGCTGCGGGAAAGTGTTTTCGCGTCTTTTCTTTCTCCCGGCTCCTCCTCTCTCGCCGGCGCTTTAACGACGAGAAAATGCTCTCCGCCGCTGTCTGCGCGCTTAACCTCGTTAAATGGAAACAAAACGCTTCCCGAGACGTGGCACGCGAAAAAGGACCCGCGGGTGTCTAACTGTTATATCCGCGGCATGAGCGACTCCGAAAAGTCCGCCACTCTCTTTCTATCTCCAGAGAGGTCTTAATTTGTCAGCGCACCGTGGCAACACTGGAAAATGCGCTGGCGCGGCGCGGATTGCAGCCGGCGCACAGAGGAAAGCACGTGACAAATGTCACTCTCGGCGCTCTGCACTTCTACCGCTGCGCTGCAACGCTGCAGCAGCGTCACGAGAGCCGTTTCGCACGATAGCTCGAGGATTTATCAGACACGCTCGGTGTGAGTTCGGCACCCACGCTATTAAATCAGGAAACGCGGAATAGATCACGCCTTACACGCCTGCGTTCGCGGCGCCTTATTTGCCGCTGTTTGCGCGCACGCGACGCCTATGTTTATACTGTCAACGCGATCGTGCTGTGTTTGCGCCCAGTGGATTTTACCCGGTAAAAGCGATCCCGAGTGGTTTTCGTCGTTTTTACGAGGTTCGCAAACTGAGCACAGGAAAATAAACTCGGACAGCGAGCTCGAGAGAGCAGGCATTAAATTGAAATTTCCAACTTTATATAGTTTCAGCGAGCAGGACGCACGCGAGGGAGCAAAAAAACTGCTTGAATACCGAGCCGCAAGGAAGTTTTAACGACATTCGTGCAGCGCTGCGTAGGAGGGGCGGGAGAGAAGCCAAGAGCACGACAGCATCAGCCGAATCGAGAAGCGTGTACTTTTCTGGTAATTTCTGCTCTCGGCGCGCGCGAGAGCCCCGATATTTCACGGGCTGTCACATATAGAACGAAGTTTCAATCTGAAGAGAATTCGGCATTCGGACGAGAGAGGAAGGGAAGGACGGAGGGATGGAGAAAAAGAGCATGGCACGCCGCTCACGTTCCCGTAAATCACAAAAGCATTTTTTCCCGGCGACCGAGAGAGCGCGCAGGTATAGTCGGCGGCGTGGACTTTACTTGTGGAGCGAGCGAACAGCGAGAGAGGAGGGAGGCCATAAATCGTGCTCTCGGGGTTTTCGGAAAACGCGTTTCCCCTCCTCCTTGCACTATACCAACGAAGCTTGGGAAACGAAAATTTGTATACGAGGACAAAACAGCACCGACCTTTGTGATGCCTTAGGTGCGAGCGTCCGCAACAGGGCTGCTCGAAGTACGCATGTCCTGGGTGGGCACCCTGAGGCCTGTTGGCTGCCACGGGTCCGACGATCTGGCTGAACGCAGCTGCCAGCACAGCTGTTCGCACCAGCAGCATCGCCATACTGCCAAAGCTTTTCCAGCGCTGGAGCTGTGGCTGCTGCTGCTGAGGATCGTTCATGTTCACCGAACGGAACTGCACCGCACAACACACTCTACGTCCGTACGTATATCGCGGCTCGGCGAGCGTGGCCTTGAGTCCTCGCGCGCCGCGTGGTTGTTGCCCTCTGTGGCAGCGGCGGCGGCGGCGGCGGAGCAGGAGCGTCTCTGTCGGACAAAGGAGTCGCTCGCGGCACAGGTATGAGAGCTGCTCCGAAACGAGGCCGACGCAGCGAAGCGAGGCTCGAAACGGGAAGTCGCGCTATCTTATCGCGCGCTCGATGGTCTATCACTGCACTCACAGAACTACAACAACAACAACAACAACAACAACAGCAACGGCAGAATAACTAAGTATGCGGTAGAGAACGGTGCGACGCGGAACTGAAGAAACGTCGGCTGGAACCAAGGATAACGAGAAGCCAGCTGGGCCGGTTGTCACATCGACCGATGACCAGCGCCGGGCGCAATCTCACGCCGCAGGACTGCTCCCAGCGTTCGTCGTCTCCGTCGTTGTCTGTTGCAACAGAAGCAGTCTCTCTTCTTCGCAGGTAAAGCGAATGTGTATCGCACACGGAGCGTCGATGCCGGAGGAGAATACGAACCCCCCGAGTTGGAGGTCGCGGCACTACTGACTACACTAGCGCGTCGGGCTGCCGCTGATCTCTCGCCGCGCGCCGCCTTTCGCTCTCGGCTGAACTCGGCAGCGCTCGGCTCTCCTCGTCCCTTCCGCCTCTATATAGATATAGGCACCGTGATTGTATGTCTGTGTGCGGCTGCGCGCACCAAACTCTCGCTCTATATCTCTGTGTGTATACACGGGCACACACTGTACCTCGTATTATGCACGCGGTCTGTATGGGAGCAGACTCCAGCACACGCGGCTCATCCGTGAAAACGCGGCGGCGTCGCCTTGCCCTTTCGAGTGCGGCGGCGGCTCTGCGCCCCAGACTCTGCCAGACTGTGCAGAAAGAGAGCGCGCTGCACTGCACTGCTGCAGACAGAGAGAGAGAGAGAGAGAGAGAGAGAGAGAGAGAGAGAGAGAGAGAGAGTGCATGCAGCCAGCCCCTCTCGAAAAGTGTTCCGCGACGGCGGCCCTCTTAATCTACCTGCGAACGTGGCTATACGGCGGCTCCAGTCTCGCCTGTGTGAGCGAAGGGGAGGCTTTTCAGAACTGCGCGTAGATTCTTATCTCGAAATCTCGCGCCTTCGACCCTTATTCGCACACACTCTCGGCAGCTCTGTGTTCGCTCTCTCTCTCTCTCTCTCTCTCTCTCTTTCTACGTGCTATACGCACAGCTTCTTCCGCCCTCGGAGCTTATTGTTTTTAACGGCCTGTCGGCTTTGTTTTCCGCTCTTCTCTCTTTAGCCGGTCGATTATACTTGTACTGACGCAGCTCGTTTTTGTGGGACGAGATAGTCTTTTTTTCTTAGTGTTTTGCTTTGAATAACTTGAAATGCCTCGTCCCGAAGTTGTGCGAATGATTTATTTTACACGAATTTCTATTCGCATATAGAAATTGCGGTTTCATATTAAATTATCAACTAACTATGTTATTGATCGATTCCCGAATGGACGTCGCTGATATAGATATCTATTTTCGAGTTGGTAATTTCTGTGTCGCGTATGAAAGTCCCCCGAGCAATATTGTTGAACTATTATTACTATTTAATTGGGGCAGATAACTTTATTTATTTTAACGAGTTAACATATATACATGGAGTTAAATAAAGGCCAGCTGTTGCAATCAAAACCTGCAATAGCGAGTATCATATAAATTATTCACAAAATATTTCTATATTTATAATTATGTATCAAGGTATAGTGACTCGGTCCCGTCTAGCAATCTGAAGTATAGCGCGGAAGAAAATCTCTTCGACCCCTGCACACAAGTGTCGCGAATTGGACTACGTAATTAAATATTTTACTCTTTCATTTCTCTCCGTCTCGGTTCCTTGATCCAGACTCATACTCAGCTTCTCTTCCTTTCTCAAGTCTTTGCTCAGCTAAACTAGAGTCAGTAGATGAACACGTCGGAATATTTAATTAAGAATTTCGGGACACAGACAAACGCATGACCTGCTTCTTCTTCTGCGAAGGCGATTCTATGCATGTGTATGCGTCAAGTGGCCCACGACCATGGCTATTACTCTCTACCTCGTGGTCTCGCAAATCCCCGTGCCGCTATTCCATTTCATTGAGACGATTTAGAATTGCATGAGGCGGACGACGCGACGTCTTTCCGATTCGCTGAAGAGAGACTCTTACCGCTATACCTGGGCTAAGGAGAGAAAGAGAGAGAGAGAGAGAGACCATTCGAGATCGAGGCTGAGGTGCTAGCTGCATTCTATATTGACGCTACCCACTCTTGCATTGAAAATCTCTATATTTCACTTTATTTTCCCTGTTTTTGAGATTCCTTATACGTTTTAAAATTCAATTTTTCTCCGTTACATTTTACATGCTAAAATATACTTTNCGAGCTACATAACCTATACGCGTCACCGAATATAAACAGAATAATTAAATCGCGAAGACTAAGATGGGCAGGGCACGTTGCAAGAATGGGAAATGATCGCACGGCAGCGCGTATAATGAAAGGAAAGCCAAATACGTCGCGACCTCTAGGTAGACCTAGACGCAGGTGGTAGGACAATGTAAAAGCGGACTTAACTGAAATCGGACGGGACGGCGCGAAATGGATAGGGTTAGCACAAAATAGGGATACGTGGAAGGCTTGCGTAGATGAGGCAATGAACTTTCGAGTTCGAAATGCCCCTTAAAAAAAAAAAAAAAAAAAAAAAAAAAATACTTTTGTATATACATTTAAACGTGACTTGAAACGAGATCGAGCTTTACTGCATGAATTTGCTGCTTTGTCAGTATTTAACCAATCTCATTCAAATAAAGCGCCCCTCATTATATAACGCATTTAATTAGTTTGTTCAAATTTGGCCAAAGTGTTCCCATTAAGACTTTTTCTTTTTATAATGGCATCTGTTTTATTCACCGTCACATCGAGCAGTGTTTAACAAGTGAACGTCATCAAATAATTTTTTCGCATCGCAAACCACTTTGCAGATCATTTAAATGAGTGCAGTTTGTTCAAAGTCCACTCATTTCTGCTGACAGCTATTGGGATTAAAGACGATTTTTTCGAGCATAATAATGTCCCTGAGAAGCGTGAAGATGACAACGTTGGCACTAGAGAGATTTTATTTTACGACATTCAATGCCTCCAGCCCTCAAACAATTCCAAAAGATTAGTTTTATTGTTCATCCGTGCTTTCAAAATATACCGAAGGATTAGCAAAGTTCCCGTCCTCGCTTCTGCTCGCTCTCTCTCTCTCATTATAAAAGGGACACTTTATGACCACGACCCCGCGCGAACTCTCTGTTGAGACAAGGACGGCTAACCGCTAGACCTTAGCGGCTTCGGGGTTCCCAGCGTACGCTTCAGTACTATCCGGATTATCACCTATTTTGGCACTCAGATTTTATACCACAGCGCTCTGCTGAAACTCCAAGCTGCAAAATGTGCTTACGTATTTTGTTAGAAGGTGTATTTGAAAGTTGAATTTTGAAACTAAACTAATTACACAAACAAATTGATCCCATATTGGAAAAATTAAAGGGTAGTATAGTATTTCGATCATTTTGACATAAGTGCGCACGATGATACAATTCAGTAAAATATTTTAAACATTCAAGCTTGCCAATTTATAATCCCAATTTATCATCGAATTGCCTAACTAAATATGTATTAATTTGCCAATTAGAGAGCACGCATAATAAAGGAGCCATTAAGAAAATTGACATATAAATTAAATATTTATAATTATAGATTAATTAAACCGAATTGATTCACGTAACGAAAGCATTCGCATTTTACGTTATGGATATACATTATATATATATTAAAAAACAAACTTAAAATACACAAGACTCGAAAGAAATACGATTATACCTACCCAACTTCCTGCATGAAACAGGATCCGCTCATGTATTTATATGAGAAAGAATAAAAATTCTCATTAATGATAATAACGCTGGTAAAGATTTTCGGGCTGTATATAAGATTGTAGCCCGTGCGTGGCACTGCACCACTTCTAACAAAAACAGAAGATTATTCCGTATAAAAGTCTTTACAGGAGATTCAAACATACGCGGATACCACTTGATGAGTAAAATGAAAATGTGTATCGATGTCTTCGCTCAAAAGAACTGTTTACCCGCATTAAACATTTGATGCCGGCATATATAATGTAGAACGTAGATCGAAATAAAAGCATGCGTGCTTACGTCGATGTGTGTTTGAAGCCAGCTTGAAAATCACTCGGATCCATAAAGCCACGTGTGCCGCTGCGTATAGAGCGCAAAGGTGAGTGTGTGTGTGTGTGTGTGCCTTATATACGTATACATAGGTATTGCCGAGCGAAGCGTGGATTTTCGAGCTGCTCCGACAGACGTGCACGCGATACGAGAGGGTGGCAGGATTGTAAATGCGAGCCAAGAATAAACGTCCCCTACACATTCCCTCTCTCTCTCACGCACGCATATATACACAGTACACCCACGCACACCCTCTATCCCTTACGCGCTCGCAACGTTCATCGGATTACCGATATGTGTATAATAGCTGTGTGGAAAGAGCCACTCCAGGTCCGACCAATGAGTTTTTCTCTAGTTTATGACACCTATATACGCTTTCTCTACCGATTTGCTATACCAACTCGGCCGAGCTCGCTTGCATGTCACGGAACAACACGTCCAGCGAGAGCTACACTCGTATCACGCTACTGAGCTTTATTTTCAGTTTTCACTATTTTTCCGAGAATTTTGTCCAGTATTTTTCTCTTCACTTTGCGACACCTGACAGTAGGCTTTTACTGACACGTATTTCAATTGTTAATCTGAATTTTCGTTCAGTTATATAATAGAGGATTAAAATTGTATAAGCAAACTTTGCAATAAAATATGCAATAAGTCCCTTTATAGTTCAAATTGAAATATTGAATCGATACCGGTATCATATTCATATTCAGACCAGATGCATGTATTTTTCAATCAATCAAACCGCTTCATAAAGAGAGAGAAATAATTTATAGCGCGCAGTGAATTAAAAATGAGAGCATTTCTCGGAACGCTGAGGTCATCAACTCGGGTGCATCACGAGCTGTATTCTTGAGTAACCTCCGGGGATAATCCGTTAAGCAAGCACACTTGACGCTCAGCTCGTATGTAAATAAAATTTCGACTGATTCCTCGCCGTTATTCGCACTTTTTCGTCCATTAGCGCCAAGTCTCTTAAACGTCTATACCAATCTATACAGAGGTATAGCTGCATGTATAGGTTGATGGCGTCGCATGCAGCACTATTCTCTCTCTTGTTCGTCGAAATCCTCTTAGAAGCCTCAGGCAGCTATCTCTCTGTATCTCGCTTACAGGCGCTGTGCTCCTCGCTCTGTCCACCTTTTTGTTAAAACGTCAAAGTGGATGTGCAAAAGAAACGCGAGTGCAGCGAAGCTCGTCTCGCTCCTTCTCGTTTCCTCTCCTTGCTATATAACTCGACGTCTTCGACGCCGCTTCTCTTATCGCGTATATCTGTATAGGTAGCTCTCGAGCAGCAGCGACGACGACGACGACGACGACGAAATTAATTTCATCTTCGTATTTCCCGGATCGATTCACCGGAGTGCGGAGCCGTGGGTAAGTCGAGCGCGCGTTCTATATACTCGGGTGCCGCATAAACCGCGCCTCGTCAGACTCGAATGATCCTTTAATCATTCTCCTACTCGTCGAGTACACGTCTCGTCTTGCCGATTAATAAATCGAAAGCTTCTTTCGCACAACTAATGCGACACTTCGGTTGGAAGGCGACGAGCCCAAATATTATTCGCGCGAAAACTCTCCCCTCTCGAATCGCGCGCGGCCTCTCAAAGGGACATCGGAGAGCCATTGTGTATCGATTGAACGGAGGATCAAAGGCATCTAATACTTAAGGAAGGTATAAAGCGATCGGTGAGCTATAGAGACAAGCGCTGAGTGTCGCAGGCAAAAGCAGACCAGTACGAGCTGATCCAAGCGAGCCAAGACGAGCCGAGTCATCCTCGAGATAGACTTTGCCATCGTCCTCTCTCGACATCCGGTGGATTTCGCGCGCCAGGAGGCTATATACAATTCTCGTTTACGCTCGGGCTGACATTCCCAAGCGATCTGCATCGAGTACTCCTCTCTTCTCCACTGCGCGAGCTCCAGCACTCTGTCTCGCGAAAGTTGGCCGTCGCCGTCGCCCTTTGCGCAGTCGCCGGCAGAGGCCTCGGATCAGGTAGACTGGAAGTAAGCACGCGGCTCGCTCGACTGCATACAGCACTCGGCAGTCAAAGTGACCTACAAGACGCGCATATGTCTCCCGACGAAACCTGCAGTGGATCTACACCCGCGCCACGCTGGATTTAATCAACGCAATTTAGCATCCATCCATCATCTCGCACTCGCGTTTTTGTCGGCTAACGAGTAGAGCCGGCGACACTTTGATGACGAGCTTGGTTCGAGAGTGAGCAGCTCGATTATATCGACACCTGCCTCTCGGTCACCACCACCCCCGCAGTTCAACCCTTCCCGCTTGGCCAAGCGCGTGAACCTCGCTACGTATATACCAACCACCAGCCGGATAAAGCTGGAGCAACAAAAAACTCGCCCGGCCGCGTGCATAACGAGCGAATCAGCCCTCGTTATTTTCAAGGATCCGATCTTTCAAGGGGGCCGCCCCTTTATAATTACGCGCTTTCCGGCGCGTCCTCCTTTCTCGGCTCGCTCGAGTGTTCGCGCTGGACAATAATATAGGCTTACTTCACTGTATATAGCGCCGTTATGCGATACTGATAATGGTGAGCGGGAACCCACCCTGGCTCTCTGATGCCCTTTTAAGTAACGGAATACCTTTTTTTTTTCCTCGACTACTCCCCGCAGTACAACGGTGTTGCCTTACCGGTAGTGTTTAGAGCCGAGAGTAAAGCGTATATGTGATTTGACTTTTTTTTTTAATCTTTGTGATGTGTTAAAATTTATTAGGGATAAAATCCTTGACGTGTAAATATTTACGCCCAAAAAAGCTACTATAAACACGGACAGAGCTTGGTTTTCTCGCAGCTTTCTTGAACGAGATGGAGAAACTACTCTGGCGTCGATCTCATGAGGCAGGTGACTATTAAACGGAAATCACCGTGAGCCAAGTGGCCATAGGGATTACACAGAACGAGTTACTCTAGAGGTAGTAATTTCTTGTGTAACAAGCTAAGGCCTAGTCGCGTTTTACACGGCAATAGAAATAACGATGTACGAATAGTGGCTCGTTTAGGGACCACCAGGTTTATCATCTACTCTGCAGTTCCTATGCATTATCAACGCAGTAAACTCGCCAGAGCACATTTCTTTCAAGCGAAAATAATACTCGGAGTTTCAAATACAGATTGCCATTGATTCGTAAAAAAAAAAGCACGAATGAAGGAGATCGTATTGCCATCAAAATATCCTGCTCGCTTCTATATACAAGCAGAAGTAATTACACAGCATCGCTTTTGGCAATGTTTAACAATGTTGCAAATTACGAAGGTTCAATCAGGAAATCCATATAGCGGTGCAGCAAACGCGCGGTAAGCTGAGCGCAGAGTATCGAAAGAACGCTGCTATACATATTCTCGACATCTGATATAACTGCATCGGTTTAATTGGTAAGCTGTAGGCTTGTAATTACATAGCCGATTGTCGGAGGTACCAAGCATTATCTGCAATAAGAATAATTATAGCGAAGCGTTGATGACTTAGCTTGTATGCGTGTGTATAATATAGGTGAGTCCGATTGTAGCGGACCAAATTGACGTGGCCCAAATGAGTGGCATCAAAGTATAAGTGAGTTATCGAGTGATTTATTCGGTATTTTCTGCCAAACATGTGTCCGACTGGTTTACATTGACACAAGATTGATAATTTTAACTCGTGTAGTACACGTTCGAATTGCTGATGTATACATATAGAATAACGCCGTGTTAATATGTGGATCAACTCTCCCAATGCGACATTTTTAACATTTTAAACTGGTTTATAAGAGAATTTAGCTCAGCAAGAGGTACACAGCTCGAGTGACTCATATAAATAACGATATGAAATTAATGCATGAGATGAAAGTGCAACACGTCTAGACATTTAATTTCGTATTGACTTTGTAAAGGAAGACTCGTCGTGATTTATATTTTAGAAAAGACTTTATTGATCCGACTAAAGTACATCCGCTCCGTTTGCAAGTTCTCGCGCTACTCCCGAGCAAACGTGTCCAGGATTTCGTTCCCAACACCAAAAACAAAGAAACTCTCGTTTCGTCTGGCAAAGCATTTCGTCAATACAGAGCTCGAATCGAACATTCTTTGGAATCTCGATCGGATCAAAGTTGTTCTTCTCGCTCGAGACGGCCGACCACGAAATAATCTGTTTATTTCGCGCCGTTGCAGCGCGGCCCAACAGGAGGTTATGTGCTGCGAATCTATTATAATTATCGCGATAATTCACGAGCCCGATCTGCCAGAGTGAGCACATCGACAAGAATCCTGTATTCTTTCGATCTCGTATCGGCCCCAGAGACACTATTTCTCTCTGGACACGAGGCGACTAGCCACGAAAGAGACACATCTTTCCTTCGTGCTAGGGCATCGCGAATCCTCGACCTCGCACGAACTTAATATTCGAATTAAAATAGACCTTGCATACGAAGCCGCTACAACACATGTTGCACTTCTTAACTTCTACAGACTTTTTACTTATTAATCGAATCGATTTGATTAGCAACGCATTCGGAACTTCAACTCTAACAACGTTACTAATCGATTTGTTTAATTCAAGCAATGATATAGATTTTCGAATCTTGTATTGTGCTTGACGTACACGTTGTCTTTAAATTTGCCTTGTCATCCTAATCTTAACATTATGAAGAATTAATTGCTAAAGACAGAGGGATTATAGACAGCTTGTTGAATTAAAACGACTTTCGAATGCAGCAGGCATGTTAATACAGTCCGTTGCAGTGGTCGTATATGGCTCAGTTAGAGAAGGAGGCGAAACAGATGTACATAGATGAACCGAGAGGGAGAGGGAGAGAGAGAGAGAGAGAGAGAGAGAGAGAGGGCGCGCGCAATGCGTCGTCTGTGGCGGAATCACGCGCCGGCGACAGGAGCGCCGATACCGTATAAATTTACAATTCGAATGGACCTCGTTAGTTCGATTGTTGTAATAAATGACATAGGCTCGTTATACGGCGACAATGTCTGCATCGCACGCACACGGGCATGTGTGCACATAAGCGTGGTCGTGCATATATACGTACAGCTACCTCGGTGCAGGACAGTAGCGAGATCAAGTGAATTAAGCAAAATAGGTTTACTTTCGCGCGGGTGACAATTTATGCAGGAAATGGGAGATTAAGCGCAATTTCAACGCATTCGGGGATTTAGCGGATGTACGACCTTCAAATTGAACGGTTCAATTGGACAATTTGAAAAAAATTCGGTTACTTTGCTATATACTTTTTCTCTTAAATAGGATGCACTTAATTTCACTGCAATTAGAATTCAATCGTTGAAAATTAGTTTTATTACACATTACAATGAACAAGCACTTTATAATTCTGAATAAAGATTTTAGCTGTTTTAATTATATAGCTACTGTACGATTCATTATTATCCTTCAATATGTCGCTTTTTCTCGACTTGTATGTAGTACACGACACGCCAAGTTTTATTCCAAACAAAGACGTATCGAAAAAGACTGGACGTATATACAATGCAGACGGGTCGAAAGAAAATATTCCCGCGATAAAAGCATTAGAGGAGTTGGTGGTATATATACATCGAAGTGAAAAGATATATACCAAGAGAGGGCGAACCGGCGAGGGTGCTAGAGCGAGAGTAAAAAAAGCGTAATCACAGTAGATGGCAATATAATAATGATATCCGTGACGCGGGACTGGCAGCCAGAGGGAAATAGGTCCAGACACGGGCAAGGGAGGCACAGTCCATCGAAGCGAAGAGGGCGAGACGAGTCGCGCAGAAAGATAGGGGGCAGCAGACGACACAACTCCTTTCAGTTTTGTGCAGCGAGGGGAAATTGAAACAGCTAACCGCGTTGGGGTCGTCCTGGTCTGAGCGCGCATCAGGGGTGGACCTGGGCTGCAGCACGCATACTCCGATCGGACGATGCGCGCCCGACAGGGAGAAAGAGCGAGGCAGAAACACGCCGCAGGGACAGAAAGAGAGATTCAATCAAACGAACGAACGCATGTAAATGAGTCCTTTCAGTGTAAAACTGAATTATACGCTGTATCCCCGCGCTGCAGCTCTGCTCACTCGCTATACTATGCTGCAGCTCACCGGCCATTTCAGGAATACACTGCGTATATATATACTCGTGCGTTTATGAATATATAGCTCCATCGCTGTACCTATACTACCTGTATTGTGTTCGGCAAGTTCGGCTCTCTCTCTCTCCCGCTCATTGCCGCGCAGCATCAGAAGACAATGCGCCGAAAAATAGAAGAAAGCGTGTCCCGACGAGCTACGGGCTCGGACAATGCGTGCGAATTTGCATTTTACAGCGCGAGCGCGAGAGCGAAAAAAGAGCGATGACCGCTCGGCATTATGTACATTTACGCTTCTATATACTAGCATGTTCCGTGCGCTTCATTTATATACCTGCAAGATAGTTGGACGCCTCCGGAGCGAGGAGGCTTCGCGATACGATACGGGATCATAATTGAACGCCTTTGTTCTTCCTCCGCGGGGTCACAAACACCGGGCGCTCGCTCTTTTTGCGGCCGGGATTTTCAATTTTCGACTTTTTTCTACGCCCCAACGCGTGCGTTCGCTGCGGGTTATGCAAATTTCGAACGCGTCCCCCATAATAGCGGCGTTAAGCGAGCGTCGAGTCGAGCAAAGGAAACTTTTGTTCATGAGCGAGCCTCGATTTAGCTTGCGATGACATTTTCCAAAAAAATGATGCATAAAACATGCAATTTCCAGCTCGCGTGCTCGGCATTTTTCCTTTGTCGTCGAAATTTACAGCCCTTATATTCGCATTTCTCGCTTGGCTCGAACCTTTGTGTATGTGTAGGATACTCCGCGTAATTCCATAACAATGCGATATGACGCTGAAGCGTGCATTTGCAACCCGCAGCGTTGTTTATTTCTGCCTATATAAATATCGGTTTATAATTAAATCGAATATTATATGTCGAACGTTTGACATTATCGGGGATTCGTTGGACGGTAGTATTGCGCGGCAAAACGATAAATTCAAGCGCTTTAACGAACCCGTTTGATCTCTTGTATACCGGTATGACTTTCATTACTTTTCATTGTTTTCGAGCGGAAAATTCTGTGAAATCAAAAACAGCGTGCAAGAACAACTCTCATAAATGTTTCACTGCTTGTCTAAAATGCACTTACTGATACAGAGCGACTGACATTTTTTTTTCGATTTACCTGTCGGTATAAAGTTCTGTAATGACAGCAGCTATAGTTATTGTTTGAAATACGATCGATAACTATGTCGCGACGTTCGAGAAAACTTGTTAATAGAAAAGTTCACGCGCCAAATGGACAAAATACCTCAGTGCATTTAGCTGGTGAGAATCACTAATCGTAAGTGGTGTCTATATTTAATGATGTCACATAAGAATACCATTTGTTCGACGCGTATAGTGTCGCGGTAAATGATGTCTTAAACAATAGTCCACTTGCATGAACTTTATAAGTTTGCTGTACTTGTCTATAGGTGTATAACAGATAGTTGAAAAGTAGCACGAAAAGTAAGCTTTTTTTCTCGGGAATCGTGAGCATTGTTCGGTAGCCAGAAAGGCGAAACACGCGCGACAAAAGTATAGACATCGAGTTATTGTCTATACAATAGCCGTAGTTGGGCAATTATAGCCCGCGAAAAATGGCAGTCGCCTCCACGACGCTCCGCTTATACTTTATTGGTCATTACGTCTCTTCGTCGAGCCGATTTCGTCGATCGAGTCCGTGGATGAAAAGCTCACCCTTACATTCACCTGATGTATAAACGTGTCCAAAAACATTGCTGCTGCTGCTGCTGCTGCTGGCAGCAACTGTGTAAAGTTGAAACAAAGTTTTTTCTAGCGGTGCAGACGACGTCGCGTCACGTATACAGAGCAGAGGCAACTGCAAGGCGTAGCTGACAAATGGCCCGGAGATGTTTCTCGGTATTCGCGGCAAGTGGAGCGAGATAGCACTGCGGCAGCGGAGCTGAAAGGGAAACGAGCTGCATGCGCTCGAGGAGAGGAAAAAAAGTGCCGAGCCCAAGTTTTGCGTTTTGCGGATCAATTATATGCGCAGTGCTTAAGATCGCGTGGATTCTTTCGCGGCGGCCAGCGTTTCTCTTCCCTTGAGCACATTTTCATTGAATGGACTTTTAAGAAGCGAAGTTTCGCGAACTCGCCGTGTATACTTATATACATAGCTTCGTTCGGTTGCAAGAGATAATTATTTCACGCGGCCCGATTCCCGGTCGCGCGAGCCATTAACGAAGCGAGAAAAGCGCACTCGATCGTTGCAGTTATACAGCTCTTTCTTCTCCATTCAAGTACTTGTCAATTTACTTTGTTCGCGGCTTCTTTCACACCGGCGATCGATGAAATTATTAGAAAGCCGCCGCGGAAATCGTGAGTCTGGCCACAGACTCACGTCCCGACGATAAAGTGGCGAGTGCGAGCCAATGTCTACGGCAAACAGCATCAGCTCGCACACGCAGTTCTCGCGCGAACGCAGGTCCGAGTACGGACGATTTTTTAGTAGCCAGGCGCACACACGAGGGCTATACGTATACATATATACACTCAAGTTCGTGACTCGCGAGCCCGTCGAGGCTTAGACCGCACATCAGACGGGAGGCAGCGCTCTCTCACAAATCACACGACGTGGAATTGAGTGCCGGCGCGTGAGAATGTGCCAAGAGAGTCTCGCAGACAGACGGACAGGCGGAAGTGCGAGAGAGAGAGAGAGAGAGAGAGAGAGAGAGACACGCGATGGAGAGAATGAGACGTCAGAACGTAAGGGAGAGAGCTTCGAGCTTTCGTTCTCTCGACAAATGCCGAGATTTGCTCCTCGCGCGCCTGGATGATTGATCGGCCGAGGCCGCTGCGCGCATAATGCTGGACCGCTGAATAATTTTTCACGAGCAAGAAAATCCGCAAGCTATCGACGCTATGGTAAGACGCGCCGTGTAATCAACGCGCGGCGAAAGTTTCGAGCTTCCTGAAAGCGAGAGCTTTCGGGTTCGAAAATGTATACGCGCACGACTGATCAGAGAAGCCAGAGTCTCTCTCTCTCTCTCTCTCTCTCTCTCTCTCTCTCTCTCTCTCTCTCTGGCGACACACATCAGAGAGAGAACTCGCCAAAGTGGCTGTACACAGTGCAGTGCATGGCAGAAGGGACAGAATAAGAAGAAGTCGACGTGCTTGAGGCTCGTTGACCAGAGTACGTTATACAAAATGTGCAAGAGAGACGCGCACGTGAAAGGCCAGGTCGTCGGAAGCGGAAGTTGGCAGATGCTCATTCAGACGGAAGTCGCACGCCGCATCACACAGAGAAAGAGAAGCTCATCAGGCACTGGACGTTACGAGAGGCATCAGCAACGTCGTAGGCGAGCCAGATGCAAACCTATCGGCCGGAAGCCGCTTTGGATGCATGCGCTCGTGCCGCCTGGCATCTATATACTTACATACCTATATACCAGTACGTACACACGCTCCGCCGACGACTTTATCTGAGCATAGATAGCTCGTCGGCGGGCAGCCGAGATAGATAATTCCCGGGAAAAGAGTAGCGCAGGAAATTCACTTTCCGATAAACCAGACGCGAGCAGCGCCGAGAACGTTCGAGCGAGCCGCGTGATCAAGCTCTCTTTTCATGCAGGTGTGCTATAAATATAGGTATACGTCGCTTGCATCAGCGTTCATTATGCGCTTGCATTTATTCCTGGCGACTTCGCTTTGGCGTGAAACGAGTGTGCAAAAGGGATTAATTACGTCGAAAGTTTGCGTATCTTTTCGTAGGTACATATTATACGTGGACACTGCGACAGATTTTTTTTTTCTCTCTCACGTTCCTTTCAAATCTTGATACGCGCGCGCGTTTTTAGTATGCATGCGGAGGAAACGATTCTGGCCTCGGCGCAGTGCGAACAAAAGGAAATTCGAAATTCAATTATAAAGTCCGTGCCGGATATAAAAGCTAATTAATGCAGAAAGAAAGGAGACAGAGAGGGAACTGGCAAAAGGGGAAGGATATAGAGTAGAGAGAAAGAGAATGGCGTGCGATCTTTCCAGGCGTGATTAATACCGAAATCCGAATGATTCTATTCATGGAGCGACGACTTGTTATGCAGATCGAATTTGCGCGGATTCCAAGCCGTAGTGCACGCGTTTGCGCCTCTGCCTCTGCTATCGCGTTATATGCGGCGCTTTTCCGTTTTCCGACTCCTCGCCCTCCGAGCTGCCGTATATCGCGGAGCCAGGATAATGACCGGAGAGGGATGAGCTCCTTACATTATAAATGCGCCTTAAAGTGTCTTATGCGCTATGATGGATATAGCCGCCGCTGCTGAGCTCACGACCCACAGGGCTTTAAACACTCCGTTGGCCGCAGCTTTCGTGCTACCTTGTATACTATATTATAGCCAGCCATGTATATACAACTCTCTGATGGTTCTGGAGTCTTTTCTGAGAATCTACTCTGCGGTGCGTAACACAATATTACGTTTCTCCGTCGGGATTTATCAATTGTATTTTCCGGTCTAAGCCGGAAGCAACTTTGGTCTCTCTCGGCCAAGTTTTTCTCGCGGAAAAGTAAACAGATATTCACGTCGACTCAGCAGCGATGAAAGTTTACGATGAAACTTCGCGATCGGCTGATGGACTAGAGAAAAGCTTCTTTCTTACCTTCGTGAAGCTTCTCCAGTGTCCCGGCAGCAGAGGCACCAACCACCAGCAGCACCAGCAGTCCAAACGTGCTCCAAGACAGACTCAGAGCTGTTCTCTCTGAACCTCGATGCCTCTGCTTTTCGTCCATCGTCGCGCTAACACTGACACACTGCAACAGACAAAAGCAATCGTCGATTATTATCAGAGCTCGTGTTTATTCGTCATATGCGAAAGACAACAGGACCAAGTAATTGTTATACGTCGAAGCCTCGAGTTCGACTCCACTATATATACTGTCGGCCGGCAGTCATTAAAATTCGATATGCGCCTCGCATCATGTATACACGCATATTCGGCGGGCGTCCGCAACTAACCAAGCAAAACATAATAGCGTATGTACCGCTACTGCGCGGTATCGAATGTTGACTTTCATTTAACCGTAAGTTGCACTGCGCTGCGGTCTACGGTTTGCCTCGCGCGCGATTAGCAGCGTGTTTCCCCAACTATTCCCAGTTCAAACGCCCAAGCGCGGAACTTGCGTCATTAGGGTTACGGTATAAGCTTGCTTCTCGTGTGTCTCGAATAACCTGAAATTCCCCCACGTGCCGCTTCTGACTTTGCCGAATGCATCCGCCGTGTATGTATACACTTGGAAGATCGCAAGACCGCCTACTCTGTCTCTCCAACAATGCTCAGGATTTCGCTGCGGATGAGAAAAGAAGCCACTGCGAGAAAATTACGAGCTCGGGTGTGAAAGCTTTGATTTACGACGGCCAACTATACTCTATAGCAGCCGGAGAAAAGTTCGCGCGGGACCCAAAAATCATTCTATTAGTATAGCGTCGTTACGTATATAACTGTGGGAGAGAGAAAAAAGCGGCAAAGTCGACGCAGTAAGAAAGACCGAGAGCGAACGGTGGAAAATAAGTTTTCTAACCGAGCTTTTTCTATCCTCGAGCGCGCGTTGGAACTCGTCAGTCATTGATTTCGCACTGACAAGCTTCTTCTTCTTCTTCTTCTTCTTCTTCTTCTTCCACCTGCAGCCGCTGTCCGGTGGAGAAAAACGTATTTACCAGGGAGCGAGCGTCTCTGCACGTACACGACTCTCGAACTGAGTTAACGGATGCTCCCCTTACTCTCGCATTCATTCCTCCCCCGCATACCGGCATTTGTCATTACTCGAAAGCTACTCCGCCCGCAGGTCCTGCTTCTTACCTCTAGGCTATACACGCGTATCGCGTGCGCGACCGACTTCTTACACCCACGGCGCTGTCTATGCTACTTTTTTTCGCTGCAGAGATAAACCCACGCTTGGACTGATGGCTCACGATTTTTTAAGGTTTATCTGGGAGCGTGCGTAGCCTGCAGCTGACCAACTCTTGGTGTTTTTTTTTCTCCGCTGAAACCTCGGCATTGTGTGCATTATTTACTTTTATTTGAGAGGACGCGATTAGCAATGAAGTCGTTTTATTTCGGGCATAGCAGATAAGGTGGCACTGTATTGTATATGTGGCAATTAAGGCTTTTTCGATTAAAGGACATTTTATTCGATTATAGAAATGTTATTCAACGGGCGAATAAGTTACTTGATGTAGCGAATCGATAAGCCGATTCGAAAACACGATATTCCGCAGGTGAACAGCAAATGACAGACTTGAAGATCCCGAAGTTTATAGGGTACTCGTTTAAGCAGTGATTTAGAACGGATTTGAAAATAAACGTAGACCGGCGAAAGCAATTGATTATCGGTAATAGAGTGAAGAGTCTCGCCACTTTTCACCGAGGGCCAGTACTGGAAGAAAGGCGACCGCATAGTAGCGTAATCGATTTTCTCTTAATCTCCGAGATTTATCGCGTAATTTATCGTGTAATCTGCTTAAAAGTCGGGGTCGCGCTGAGCGAGACTCAGGAGAGGGCGTACTTGCAGCAGCAGCAACAGCAGCGGAGGTCAGGCGAACGAGACAATAATTTCGAGCCGTCCGGTCGGCTCGAGCACGAGGCATGTAGCTCGGAGGCTGACATCGTCATGGCAGTGCATCGCGCAGGGGTATAGGTCCAGCAGGCGAGAGGAGCAACGCCTGCCTTCCAAGTAATTGGTAAACGAGTCAAGCTCGGCGAATCGCTTGGGGCAGCAATAGCCACTTAGCTACATTGCGACGGGCATTAGCACTAAGCGAGTTAACGGGAGCTCAGTTAAACCGAGTTAGCTGCTTCTGCGGCTTTCTCAGCTCGAGGCCAGGCACAACTATATATATATATGTATACGAATGCAGCAACGGCCTACGGCAGAGAGAGAGAGAGAGAGGGAGAGAGGAGCGCAAGATCTTTCGTCGTTCGCAGCGCGACAAATTGCCCAGCGCGCTTTTCTTCCCCGACCGGATGCGACTGAAAAAGTCGCTCTCGGTAAATCGCCTGGCTTAAAGGACAACTTCGTTTCAGCTCCGGTAGCTGCTGCTCTCGACTCTTCTTGCAGCACAACGCGTGCAGCACTGATTCATGGGACGCATCGCTGCCGGGACGTGCCGTGCTGTGCGCTAGCAAGAACTCTTGATTAAACTCGAATCTGCTAATTGCTTATTCGCTGCGCTGTAGCCGGTACCCGCCTCTTTTTTTGCGCTGATGTGATTATACCGGCATTAGCGTGATTTACTAAAACTTAGCTCGGCTCTATTCGGAAAGTATCTTTGAGTTCTGCTGCCTGCCTGGAGCTGTACAAAGACTTTTTGCACGACGAAGCGGAAAGCTGAAGTAGAAGCGAGGGGGGAATGCCGATTATTCCAAGCGTCGGGCGCATTAAACAATTTATCGGATAACGTCTACAAGAAAATATGTTTGCCTCGCAGTACAAATGGAATTCTCGGAATTGCTTAGCGTGAGTGGAAGAATATCACGGCGTGCGGGTATACAATACACACACACACACACACACACACACACACACACACACACACACACACACACACACACACACACAAGGGGGGAGAAATAACGGAAAGACGTATACGTCCGAGCGAGAGGTTAAATAAAAATGAGACGGCGCTCGTGCACGTGTATGTTACGCGGGGGTGTGTTATACGTGGAAGAAAACTGACTTATTCAATTACACGCACACACTTTCACCGCGCGTCAAAGTTGCTTTTCTAGAGGGTATATAGCGTGATTAATTTATTTTTTTTTTTCGGACTTGGCAGCGAGTTTTGAGAATCTCTTGAATTGCAGCCTTAATTAAAACCTCTTTCTCATTTCCAAGGCGTTCCGGATCTCAATCTCGCTGCTGTGAAGGACACCTTTGACGCTGCTGGAAAAATGCGGGACAAGGAGCAAATTTTTTCCTCTCCTTCGCTTCTTTCTTCCACGTTCGAAAGACCCTCGCGCTGTGTTCCCCGCCCGCCGGAGATAGATATTATGGCTCTTGGCTGCACTCGAATCAGGAGGACGCTTAGGATCGATATATGTACAATTTCGATGGAAGAAAGCCGGCCGTCTGTACAAGGGTCAGAAGTTGGGGAGACGGACGAGATCTCTTCGTATATCCATAACGCGAGTCCCACTAGGCACTCCGTCGCTTGGCGATTTAATCCTCGTAGCTCAAGCGTAAACGTCCTCGATATATACTTTGCTGTGCCCGACAAATCCTCGCGAGCCCGATAAACTCTTGACCCCGGCAATGCCTGCAGATCGTATACGCCGGCTTTATTGAAACATATCGATGAGTGTTTACATATTATATTTAATGGATCAAAGCATTTTCTATCGTACACGCGCCTGACCACACCTGGCCGTTTCTACTTCCGGACCACGTCGCCGCGAATAATCGAAATAACGCTCCGGCGGAGAACGATTTGAAAAACCATTCGAGCAGTCTTTTCAGAACGTTAATTGCATTAAATCGCGAAATAATTTCGTTCGCTCGAAAGAGAAATATGAGTTGCGCGAGAGAGGCGAGAAAAAGCGCGGAAGTAAGTTCATTAGCGGCGGCTCTCTCTCTCTCTCTCACTCTCTCACGTACGTGCGCGAGAGCTTTTGAAAAGAAGCCAGGACGCGACGGCAATTTTAATTGTCGGATGGCTGCGGAGCAAATTTCTTTGATGTGGCCTCGCACCTGCGGAAAAGAGGAGCGAGCGCAGGTGTATACGCCTGATAGTAAAGGACGCTATATATACTCGGACTGACCACCACGCGGTAGCAAGTTGTCCTTTGTAAAGTTCGTCCACGCTAGCTCCCAAGATTTTCGCGCAACGCGACGAGCCTTTGGTCAGCGAGCCGCTCTCGGTCTCCACCTTGCAGGGAAAAGTGCTATGCGGCTTCTGCTCGTTTCTGGCCGCAGACACGACTGTGGAAAGCAGAGGCGGGTGAGAAAAGCGCCTGATGCTTTACTCGCCCGGGGCCAGCACCGCGACACTTTGAAGTTCCTGAAAGCGGCTTGCCACTAGCACTGGTCCCTTCGGTTGGACTCGATGGCCACGAGGCTTTCTCCAACGCTGGGAGAGATGGAGTTCCGGAAAAAACACCGCCCTTCGAGCTTTGCACCCCGTTATTTTAAAGCGTTAGTTGTATGCGGAGATTTTGTCGAGGATCGATCGAGTCGAGCGAGATTGACGCCGGTATCGCAAAGCGAATTATGAAAATTTGCACGCGGCAGCGGCCAGGGTCGGATTTTAAGCGTAGCATGGGATAGGGTCGCGCAAGCTCTCGCGGCATTATCGGAGCTTTTCAGTTTTCGAGAGCTCGACTAGGAGAGCGTATCGGGGGGGAGGGGGAGCGGGTGGGAGAAGGTGCTCGGGGCGATAAGCGAGATGCCGTGCTCTTTCAACGATATATGGCCAAGTTACCGTGCAGCCTATATGGCGCGCAGTAGAGGGTCGCTCTCTCGCCTCTTCTCCGCAGGGCGGACAACTGCGCGGTAACTGAATTACGCCGGAACATTGCGTTTACCGCCAGGCGGTCGTGATGCGATTTTACGGGAAACGTAATGCGCCCGCCCGGCTATACACCGTCGCTGCAGCTTACAGCATCGTGTTCTGTTCACTATAGCTGCACGTGCGTGCGTGTTGTGCTAGGACGCGCTGCCGTGTTGCGCATCCTCCGCTTCTCTATCTCAAACCCGCCGACGCTCATTTGCTACGTAAATCGCTGTTGGAACGAGGCTGTCACGCCAAAAACGCCCTTCCAAGCTTCGCACCCTGCAAGCCCCTGGTGCCTCTGCTGTATCTTTTCGCCGTGAGGAGGCCTGCCTGGCATTAACGCGCCCTCACTTTACGCCCGCCGAAATCGAATATTCAACTTTCTCGCAATCTCTCTCTCTCTCTCTCTCTCTCTCGCTGTCGCCAAGCGTTCATTCGTTGCGAGAAGCAACTTTTGAATTTCATATTTTATGTCAGCCTCCTTTGTTACGGACTGTTTCAACTTTTCTATGCATTTAAATATTGTTTCTGAGCGACGCGGCTTAACTGTACTCGGCTTCTGTCTGGCGGCGAACAACTGAAATTTTAGCTCTTCGTTGCACTGTCAGGAACTCTTTAAAAACTTCATCAACGACATTACAGTGTGTAGTATTTGTGTTTGATAAAATCGTTCACATTCTTCGATCGCTGACACACGGTGCACTAACTCTGCACGCCGGCAATCATTCTATTCGTTCATATTAAAATTAATTTCCAATTTTTTATGACAGGCTACAACATAAGCCGTAGAAAGTTTAGCGAATTTGCTTTAAGTATCGGTTGGATTATTATTAGGAATACTCTAGATGAAACATTATCCAGAATGCAAATTGTACGAAACGATGAACTCGTTTCTAAAACTGATGAGAACACTGAATTGCAATGAAAATAAAATTACTTTCATTTTAAATAGGTTAATCAATTTTATTTGCAAAAAAGTTCGTTCTCATTCGTTCATTTTATTGGAACCATCTATTTTTATTAGAAAACGTCAATAGTGTGCTACCTCCATTTCTGCAAATTAATGATTGTGCTTTCTAAAAATCTAGCCCAGTCATAGCGCAAACGCCACGATATATCCGTATTTTATTGAAATTAAATTAAACCATTCACCCACGCACGCGCATTTATTGAACTTGCACAAATGCGCGTGCGCGCTCATTAATTATTCAACAATACAATATACTGTTGCTTGCTTTACACCGCTATTCGCAGCCATGATGAAATTTCGGTGATTTTTGTCGACAAACTACAATTATTATATGAACCTAATAATTAGACAGAAGCAATAATGTCAATTATGCGTATCATCAGATCTCGCAGTTTCAGAATAATAAATGCGCGTGTAGTGGCGGTGAGAACGAATTATCATCGGCCAAGGGTCTTTCATCGGATAATTGCTACGAGGTGTGCGGATGCAATTAAAAAGGCCTAACGTCGGTAAAATAGTTTTCGAATAATCTTTAATTTGATATTCCAGACTGCTCGAGGGGAGCTAATAATGACAGTGGCACTTGGCCAAAGTGCTCGCAAAGTAGAGGAATTAATTTAATTAGACTTTCGCTAATGTCGAGCTCACTTAATCACGAAGCTGGAGGGGCACAGGAAACTTTAGAGCACATACTCTTATAGCCGAGCGCCGGTGGACATCGTGACCTCTATATATAATACGCGCGCGAGATTATACTTTTCCAATGGGCCCCGCGTGCGCTCACGGCGGTGGTGGTTCCCGCGGGCATCGTCGTCGGTACAGCGATTATCAAGGAAATAAAAAGCTCGCGGAGAATTTTAAAAAATCTCTATCCCCCGGAGGAAACGTCACTTATCCACCATTGCACCTGTAGAGTTAAATAAGCGCCGCGCGTAAACGAGCTTAAAAGTAGGAAAAAAAAAGCTGCCCCGCTTTTTTACTTCCTCTTTTCTCGCCGAAAGCTCTAGTATAGCAGTCGGCTTCTCTCTTCGTTCCTCTTTTGCACCGGTTCGCGCCTGCTCAGTTTCTCCTCCCGGCAAAAGGAATGAATGGGCCAAAGGCGTACAAATGGAAGCGTCAGGCGGGCAAAGATAAACCGTCTGCACAGTCCCTACGCGGCGCGTTTTCTCCCACCCTCTCTCTCTCTCTCTCTCTCTCTCTCTCTCTCTCTCTTTCGTTTCGCAAGTAAAATGCTAGGGAAGCTCAAAGAAAAATAATTACAGTTTCAATTTTCTCCGGCCTCCTCTTGGACGAACTTTCGGGCTCTCTGGTCCGCTAGAACGGAATAGGCAAGATATAAACTCGGAACGAAGGAGGGAGTGAGGCAACGACGGCAAACCTGCGTTAATACGAAACGCGAAGATCAGACAGAGACACCGAGGGAAAGCAAAGAATTCATTTGCGAATTTATTTGCAAATGCTTTGCTGATCTTGCCATGGCAAAACTTTAACGGGACGAGATAAATTTGTAAATAGCTTCTCGGAGTGTGTTTTCCTCCAAACTTTTTCTTACATAATTATCGCGCGTCATCACATACCGAATTGCATTGTATAAAAAACATTGATTTCAACGCCAGCTCGTGAATCGTGATCAGTTTTGCAGCGGAAATATTTATGTTTTTCACCTACTGCTATACGAGCGAATACAATTTCATACGAGCATTTCTCGTTCGCTGGCAAAGTTGATTGCGCTGGGAATATAATTTGATTGCCTCGGTATATAACTCGGTCTCAATAGACACCGAAAGCTCAGCCTCATGCGCATTCGCGCTCGAGTTAATGAAAAAATATTATTGGCTATTCTTCTTTGCGTTCGCGATGTCACTAATCCCGCGCTGGCGCACACAGCGGCGCTCTTGCGAAAATTGCATTTTTACGATATACCCGCACAAAAGAACAGGCAGAACGTCGAGCGACTATCTATAGGGGCCGTATTCTTCTGAGAGCTGTGTCGTCTCTCGGGGTTCAATTTCTCTAGCTCTTATTATCCAGTTGTTTGGAGATTCTCCTCAGTTTCTTCGTTTCTTAATTTCTTAAAACACGGAATGTATTCGAAAAAATGTAGTGTGGAATTTTTCGCATTTTATATATCATATATCGTGGTTTTAGTGTTTTTCTGTCAGCTTGTTTGATCTTTTTGATCAAAGACAAGAGCAAAGTGATTTAACTAAGAATGAAAGTCCCCGCGCCGGGGTGTTATATCTTCGCTTCTTCGCCCAAAGGAGGCATTGCTATAGGTATGTCGACAGGGTGAAGACAGACGTTGCATTAACCTAATTTCTTCCTTTTGTCCCGACATTCTTGCCTTTGACATCATTGTTCTTTTTTTCCCTTATGTCACTTACTACGTGGCTTACTATTCTCCTACGCTATTTTTACCCTCGCAGTTTCCATCTATTTTTTTAGCTAGTATTTGGCTAATTGGATGTTAAAATTGTACATATCGATGATTCAAGCGACTAGATACACGGAGCCGTTAATTTGTCATAGTACTAACGCATACGATAATTTCGAACATTCAACTGCGCTGGAAAAAAAATCTTGTTCAGGCGAAGAGCAAGCAGAGCCAGTAGAAAAAGTATCGGGCAAACGTGATACGCCTCTAAAAGCAAGACATGCACTATACGACGACGCAACGGGGAGCGCATTATGCGAACACGAGCAGCAGCAATATTCCGCGCATACGCATATAGCCTGAAAAATAAGTAAGCAGAAAGGCAAGTGCGGCTGCACGTAGTTTTTTTTTCCTTCTTTCAAATTCACGCACGCATAAAGCCAAGAGGCGGTAACCGCTTTATCGTCCACCATCGACCCGTGCGCGAGCGTCCCCGACGTCGCGAGACAAACTTTAACGAGAAAGATTCAGCGCGCTATTCCGAAACGGCTATAACTATCGCGTGCTTGCGTTTATTCGCGCCTTTCGCCTCATAGTCATTCGACTTTTCTCCGTCGCACTTTTGTCCCCGCCGCCACCGCTTCTTTTTTTACGATCGACTACTTCTCGCGCGAGTAGTCAACACGTCTGCAAAATGAATCCTCGACTTTTCTGTCGCGCCGCTGCGACGACGACGAAGACGACTGTGTGCAACCCTCCTCCCGTTATATCGTAAATCTTGTATACGGTCGACTTTATTTCGTCCTTATTGTTTCTCGTAATTCGTCAATGACATACTAAAGCAAAGTTTAATGATCTACGATAAAGAGTCCCGCCCCCGGCAGAGAGAGCACTTGATACGGCGTCGCTCGTATTTCTCAATGGAATTTTTTTTCCCGCTGAACTCAATTCAAGCGTTCGCTATAAAATGAGCTATTTGTCGAAGGCGACTGCTGGTGATAAATGCCTCGTGCTCCCTTTTCCTTGAAAATACGCTTATGCGCACAGGGACATACATATATATAAACTCGGCTCGATGCAACGCAATATGAGAAAAGCCCAAAGATCATACATCATCTCTCATCTCGAAGCTTCAATTAAAAGGCTGATCAGCGCAGTGCAATAATAACTCCGTAACTCGAGTATGTCTGCAGTACGCGACCGCAGTGTTCCAAGCGCTAGAGGATGATTCATCCCTCTAGCGGTTATTTTCGCATTACCGGCCGATGCTCTTCGACTCCCATGAGGATTCCTTTTCGATTCGCCGAGAGCGCGGGGATGAGGAGCGCAGATCGAACAGCCACCGCTTGGCTACTCCGTCATTTTCGCGTTAACTATGTCAGTTATGAAAATTCTGCGCGTTCCCGCGCTCGCTCATCTATCAATTTACCGAGAGTGCCCACCGCAGCGTCCCTGTGATATTGATGTACCGGCATCCCGCGCTCATTACCGCTAATGCCCTGATTCTCACTCGCTCTTATAGCCATGGAAAAACCACTCGGCTACAAGCTCTGCCCGGCAACAGCTCCGCTTCGCTTTTTTTCTCTCTATCATGCAGCCCATCTTCTTAATGGCGTCGAGTGCGCGTATACCGAAATGTAACCGAATTTTAATCGACAGTATAACAATGACTCGCGGGGACACACGCGAGGCGGTGAGGTTTAAGTGATGAACGATGCGTATACAACGGATTGCTTTCCAATGCAGAGCCGCTAATACGTTTATAAATCGAAGATGAATCGCTCGGTAATCAAGAGCATTACACGTCAGTCAGTGGATGCGAAAACATTTCGCTCGTGAATAGTATAAAGTGAGTCAAATACGTGCGTCTGCGTGGTATACAACAGTGCAATTGAAAATGCAGGCTAGACGAAATGGGTGTGTACAGCAACGAGAGGCGCGCAGAATGTAAACGTATAAACTACACGGGCGGCGGAGTGGGCGCGCGCGAGCAGAAACGTTTTTGCGCTCGAGATGAAGTCTAGCAGACCGTAAGTCGATATAGGAGTAGGTTGTTGCTGCGCGACTAGTGTACACGTCGCGGCGCTATATGCAAAGTATATGTACTGCGCTCACGCAATATTTAGCCGCCACTTGCCAGACGCCGACGCGCCGCTCTATTTACCTCATCACGCAAAGACCGAACTTATACCTACACAGGTATAATACTATATAGCTATAGTCGTTACAGTCTCGCGAGCTGTGGATTCCCGCGCGTTTTGCATGATACGCGCGCGCACAAAAGCCCGTTTTCGCGCTAAATGCAATCTCGGGGCTAAAAGGGGACTCGCATCGCTGCAAAGATCTCTCTCTCTCTCTCTCTCTCTCTCTCTCCATCCCAGGCCATTGACAAGACAACTTCAAAGGCGGCGGCGGTACTCGGCGGCTCTTCTAAGTGGATTATAGCGCCAAACGCCTTGCTCGCCGAGCAGCGCGCAAAATCGAGGCGCATTAATCGTGCAAACGTAATTCGCCAAAGCCGTAAAAGACGACGGGGTTGCCGCGCGGCGAGTCTCCTTCGCTTCGCTTCTTCGCCAGCGTTGGAAATTCAATAGCACAGTGCGCTCGCAGTTGTACAATCGCGCGCGCGCGCCGAGATGGAAGCTGGATAGGTATACGGGAGCGATATAACGGCCAACCACGTGAATCGCAATTACAAGCCGTTCCTAGAGATTCAGCCAACCGTAAAAGGTAATCCAGCAGCACACGCGTTCCCGAGCTATGCTACCGCTGCTGATGCTACTTTGCCTCTGCTCTGCTGCGTGTGTAGATGTGTACTACTATATACTTCTTCAGTTCCTTCCTTCCCTCGCTGTATTCTAGCTCCTGTCGCGGATTATTAATCGTAATTAAATTTGGGCAAGCGGATCGCACTTTTTCGGGACACAGATATTCTCGCGACGCTCATTTTTCATCCAGACTTAACCAGCTGCAAGTGTGCAGGTATATTATTAATTAAGCAACTTTGCAGCTCGAGCTGTGCAGTGTCGGGCTTGTTTCGCGGCGCAACGAGAGTCAAGGCTGCAATTAAACTTTGCTCTGCGGCTTTTCCCAGGCGAACTTTCGGCTGACGCTCGTCATCGCGAGACTGTTGCTGGCTATTGCTCGACTGCGGTTAATGTAACGTTCAGCGCTTCGAACGACGCGCGACTATATACCACTGAAGTACTATTACACGCGTAAACAGAATAGAATAGAGTAGTGATTTATTTTTTGTTAGTCTCGATCTCTATAAGGTAACTCTTCTTAAGTAAACGGAAGGTAGAGTTCTTGCATCATCGACTCAACATAATGGTCAATTCGGCAGATAAATCGATCGATACAAACTTCAGATACCGAGCAACCCACAACTATATAGCACTGTACGCGCGTAAACAGAGAAGGATTTTATTGAAAAAAACGATAGACGGTAAAAATTGTGTTTGACAAAGGTTGGTGGCAAAGCAATCAGCGGCGTTATTTTAAATTGCAACTCGCGCCGCTCGCACGCACGATTGCTTTGTACAAACAGTTTTCACGCAACGCTGAATCTCGTCGGATGAACAATTAGGCGAGTTTCGAACTGCGCTCGCGTTTGGTCTTTTTTTCCCGCGTTGTTATATCGATAAAAGCCGAACCGGAAAGGTAAACCGCGCGCACGATTGGCGATATAGATGCGGCTAGCCTGTCTGAGAATTATTTCAATTATTCTACCCATAGCGCGCTCTTGAGTGGGATTCTTCGATAATCGTACCGCATATAAGCCTGACAGCAGCAGCAGCAGCAGCAGCAGCAGCGGATGTGCACTCGAGGTCAATAGCGTTGACAGTTTTATTGAAAGCACGCGCGGAGCACGCCGGTCATCTCGAAACAAGCGGCTGCAATCACGGCTGCGGTTCATAATACGAATCTGCCGCTGGTGGACAATATCGGTGCGGCAATGCGTGCATATACGCGCGGTCAATCCGAACGAGACAGGAATCGCGACCACCACCACGGTGGCCATCGAAATATCGTTCGCTCTTCTGAACCTGACGCGAAAATAAGTTTTGCCTATCGGAGCTGGTCGCCTCTCTGTCTCTACAATACCGCGGGATGGTAGCCGCCGCTGTCTGTCAAGGTTTGCGACGCGATCGTCGGCGGTCTCTCCACCATATATACGTTTGCGGTCTCGCCTGCTCTCTCCACTCTACGTCGTCCGCTGGTGTCGATCACTCTCGCGCGCACGCACCAACGGATCAAAAATTACTCGACGATAAAAGCGACTCTGCATGACGAGGAGAGGAACTGAGAGATATTACAACTGTCGGGCTGATAAATATTCCGCCATCTGTGTTGTGGACCGCCACGGGACTGATGTACGAGCGCGTCAGACCATCGCGCATTAATTAAACCCCGGCGGCGTGCTTTTTGTACCGCAACCTTTTATTTCAGCTCTTTTAATTCAACGAGTATAATAATGAGAATATATATCAATGCGAGTTGCGTGCATTATCAATATAATATCACCGAAACTCGCCAAATGAAATTTCGCCGCTGGAAATCTGGTCGCTCGCGCAGTTTCTGATCGATCGTCTCTTGCATCGCAGCAACTGTTACGCGCTGTTCGAGCTCGCAGAGTTTTATGCACATCCATCTAAATTTGTTGTATAATACGCCCATAAACTTGTGGAAGCAAATGTTTCGCATTCATCATTCTGTGCGAGTATGTTCGAGCAACGCTGTATACGCGGAGTTCGTTAATAATAAATTGTGATCAATGAATGCCCCGGCGTATGCACGCAAAAATAGAGCGCGTAATTCAATTTTCACGAATTAAAAATCCGCAAATTCGAGAGAACGTATAATTATGTCGACGAGATTATGATGTATTATCGACTATGCATATGTCCCTGTATAGTTAGCGAGAATAGAAGGTAAGCAGGTTCGACGAGGTGAAAGGGTTGAAAGGTTAATGCAGTTAGTCCCCAGCTCCCTTTGGCCCCCCCCCCCCCTGACTCCATTCCATTTTAGGCGCGAAGCTTCGCGCAGTTTCTCGCACGTCGTCACGCCGCCGCTCTACTCGCTCTCTGCGCGGTATAGATAAAGAGTGGTGATGCGGAGCTCTCTCGACTCGAGGGTCGTTGCGCCGAAACGTTTTAGCAAAATGGCCTGAAAATGCAATTATCGACTATAGGTGCGCCCTAATGAATTGCTAGCGTTATCTGCGCGGAGAGGCTACGGGATAAAAGGAGGGACGTCCCTGGCGCGAGACTAAAGGGTATGCTGCAGCTGCAGCCGCTAGACTGTTGAATAACAAAACAGGAATCAAGGAAAAAGTGCAGCTTGGGAGGAAAAAATTACACGATATCGTTATTCGATTCATCGGCCTCAATGCACCCATTAAGCTCCTATTGATTCGATTCCTCGCGCTTATAGCACTTTTATTGTGCAGTATTTCTTTTTTTTTTCAGAAAAAAAAACAGCAGTTTTATTCCGCTAAAATTTGCTTCTTCATAAAATACAAATTAACGGATCTAAACCGAGCAGTGCTAGTGCAAATAGAACTATTCTCTTAATGCACGAAGAAATTGCAGAAGCGCAGATCCGAGACAGGAAGCTCGAAGCGCGTACGCGAGCTGCGTAATAATAAAATTAACTCTCGGTATGAAAATTATAATCTCTCATCCGATATTTCTACTTTTACCAGCGAATAATCACAAACAAGGTCACACCGTGTCTCTTGTTCCTGAATTAAACGTGATGCCGAAATATATATAATAAAATATAAAGTGGAATGTATTACAGAGAGATAAGTCTAGGATAACAGATGGTCGGGCGGGCGAGCCGCAAGCGCTTGTACCAACGTCACGTAGAGACTGCCTGCGACGTTTTCCGAGAGACAAGCGTTGATCGAAACTCTGTTTACACTGTCGTCGACGTCCCATAACACCGGCACCCGAGACGTTCTCAGTGTCAATGCACGTTATACACCTTCATAAGCTGGGTCAATATTTTTTCAGCTAGCGCCGGAATATAATACAAGCTCGTCGCATCGATTTCAGTTGTTCCAACGCGAAGTCATCTCTTTGTTTTCATACGATAACACACGCACTCGATATATCAACCGTCATCGAGGGTATAAAAGGAGCCCTGATCCGGCAGTCCAGCTCAGTCGAGCCAGGGCCTTCGAGCTGGGAGGAACCCCCCACTCCTCGCTCGCGATCAACCGTCATCGAGGGTATAAAAGGAGTCCAGATCCGGTAGTCCAGCTCAGTCAAGCCAGGGCCTCCGAGCTGGGAGGAGCTCCCCACTCCTAGCTCGCGATCAACCGTCATCGAGGGTATAAAAGGAGTCCAGATCCGGTAGTCTAGGTCAGTCGGGTCTTGGACTTCGCGAGGTCTAGATGGTTTTAGCTCCCCCTTCACCGAAGCTAAGTTTAATAATCCATTTTATATCACCATTTTTCCCCATATCGTTATACCGGTGGTTTGATGAACCAACACATTCCAAAATGCAATTGTCAGGCTGCACTGAGGCTTTCTATGAGGTGCATGCTGGGCTTTTCTTTTTGGCAATGGGGTTCAGCTACCATAGGTTGTCACGCTTCGGCGTGGATTTAAAAGCCCTATACAGGGGTCGTTCCTCGTCATTTTGATTAGCTACTGGTCGCCTCGGATGATCGCCTCTCTTGGCGTTGCTTTGCTTTGCTTTGCTTTCCTAATCTTAAATTTAGTCATTTTTCTTTTTCTTATACTTATGTTGGTTTATCATTCCATTTTTCGATTCTAGTAAATTAGTTCTCCCATGTGAATATTTAACAAACTAACAATAAATTATCATAAACTGCCCTGAACTTTTTTTCAGATAAGGTTCTTCCTTCTACCTGCTGACAATCAACGTAAGCAGTGCTGAGGCAACATATATAAGTACAAGTGGCTCATTGTTTATTATATATAAAATCAATTGTTCTCATATCGTTGGGATTAATATCTGATTTTCTTACAGATCTCGACGTCAATAATTATTTATATTATTCAGATTTATATAATGTTCCCTAAATATGATTATATATACTGTCGACAGTATATTTTAGTTTTGTTTCAGTCTTCCCTTATTGTCTTATATTTTATCTTATGTCTATGTGCCCAATTGTTAATCATGCCAATACTGACAATATTTTTTTTTTCATATCAGTTTTCCCTTTTATTATATTTATGCCTGCATGCCTATCAATTGAATAATATTATGCTCCCTTAATTTAATCATGAATACTGACAATATATTTTTCTTTTTGTTTATGTTTCCCATTTATTATATTTTATTCAATGTCTATATTATATTCTATTCAATGTTTGCATGTTCAATTGAATATATTATTGTGCAATACAATTTTATTTATTACAATACATTTATTTATAATATCATTTGCATGCCTATTTATGTAACCTATATGTATATCTTAAATCTGTTATTCATTAGGTGTTTGAAGAAGACTACCACCGTTGGAGGGCGTCCTCGGGAAGAGGGCGCCCATTAGGGAAAGTCTTGAAGAGGATGTGTTTTAAACTGTTCTCTGCTTGATTTTTTTCTGATGGGCGTCTTCCAGATCAGCAATAAACCGGCTGGTTTGAATACAATCCATCAATTCACTTAAGCCTATAGAATCCAAAAGAAGAAAGCCATCGATGGAGCATCATGAATTTAACAACTAGTCCATCCAGCCCATTACGGTTTGTTTATTTACATTTGCGATGTTTGCTTATCGCGACTCACTCCACTCACTTGTTTTGAGATCGAGTTCGAAATCGAGATTGAGATTGTCAAAGAGGATTTTTGTATAAGGGATAAGGGATTTTCATGGCGATGGGAACATACCTAGGAACCGAGTCGCTTGCTAGGATGTGTGTAATAGTGTGTGTAACGATTGTCGCTCCTCATCTGTATAGCGTCGCATAATTCGTAATAGAAAGCTGAAACGGGCGAGGGCAGAGAGCGAAGAAGTTACATCAGAAGCGAAGGAGATAACACAGCAAACATATACATTATCGTGAAAAATAAATCAGTGGGTCTGTTTGCATCGTGGAGTTTCTCCATCTAAACAGTTGGAGCTGGGGTAGGAATGTTTTGTACGTCGGCGTTGAGCGTCGCATTAAAATTGCACAATTCGATTTCCTCGAAGCGGGCGCAGACGTAACTCATGCAAGTTGGGCGCTCACTCCCTGTAATACATACACACACACGCGCGCGCGCGCGCAGAACGCTTCGCATAAAGGCTGGCAATGGGAGCGTGATGCATTATGTCGCATATGCGCTTCTTGCACGGACAAGTTTCCGGACTCGCGCGCGAGCGAGCGAGCGATCTCGAAGTTGCCCGGACGCTATGGGAGGCTATATACCTGTGTGTACAGGCTGCGCTCCGGATGTTCGAAATTCTGGATGCGCGAGCGGCGAAGCGCGCTATACAATATAGAAGTATAAGCAAGCGCCGGGCAAGAATTATAGCACGTGGTAGTAGTCGCCTAGACAGCGAGCTAGCGACGTTGCTGCTGCTGCTGCAGCGATTTCTGCATGCCGCGCGTAATGCCAACTTGCATTCTCAAGTTCTCGACTCAGCGGAGTGCGCTCCTCCCCTTGTACCCCTGTTCGTTTCTCAGCCTCGCTCTCTTTGCCTGATGCACGCGCGCGGTAATTCCCAACTTGGTGCGGAAAAATCCGTTTCGCCCGTCGCGCCAACGACTTTCCTAATTGTTTTGTCGTCGCTCGTGATTTCCTCTCTTAACGTGCACGCCTCTGATTCTCCGCGATCTACAATGCATCTTTTGCACTTTCCTTAATTGCGCGACCTCTTGTCGCCAGGCGTCGTTGAGCTGCTTTTGTCGCTCTATAATCTCGCTCGACGCTCGCGAATCGGAGTACGTCCATATATTTTCCGAGAATACACTTGTCGTTTTGGTTCCAAAAGCGAGCAAGCCGATTGTGACATGTTGCATTTGGACAGGGCCTTTAATTAAACACGAGACAGATAAGCCGATGTATGATATTTGTATATACCTGCAACGGGCGAAAGCTCTGTTTCTGATTTACTATTTATTCGACATTGATTTTCCGAGTTGGATAAATTCTCGTCTAAAGCAGTCTTCGGAGTGTGAATTGTCAGCAATCAGGTTATACGAGCTCGCCCAAGCGCAGTTTCTCGTGTGATCAGCTCCGAATTGACCAGCAGCCTTCAAATTAGCCGATTATGATTCAGCGGGCATCACTGCGGCAACTCTAATTACGAACGCTGTGATATAACGTAGCTTCGTGTACACAAGCACCAGACATAGAGAGAAGCTCACTTAATGCGCACATTTCACTGCTTCACCTAATACTGCTTGCATGTATATGGATCGATCCCCGATTCGGTTGTATACCAAAGTGACATATTCAGGACTGGCTGAGGCACAAGTGAATTGCAACAATGAAAACTACGTTTATTATATCATTGAAATACTGTTTTAATCAGTTCATCTCAAATCTTCTTTAATTAATTAAATAATAGAGTTATACGTTTGAAAACAGCTTTATACGTTAAATAAGCGCTCAATAGAAAAGTATTGAACGTCGATGATGCGATAGATGCTAATGGACACAGTTCACTGTAATGTAACTGAAATCGTGCTTCGTTATAGGTAATTCATTAAAATTTCTATTTGGTTTCAAGACAGGTCTAGCATAAAATCAGTATCAAATTGAAAATTATTACGCGTTTATGAAGATATTATAATGGATGGCTCATTAATGACTTGATGTAAACAACTTTGAAATACAACAGCAACAGAGCAGTCAAGCGCCGAGTGAAGTGAAGAATAAGAGCGCGGGCGTAAGGTGGCGCCAAAGCTTATTGGTGTTATACGGTCGCGGCTGGAGCGCGATTTCCAATTAAAACGAGTAGCGTCGGAGCTTAGGCTTGCTTAGGCGAGCTTGCAGAGCCCCAGTACTCGAGAGAGGCGGTCGGAAGTCGACGATCGTCATTAATCCCCATGAACCGACTCGTCCATCTTAATTAGCCCACCGTGTGCGGCCGGGAGGGGCAGAGGCTGGCGCGACTACATGAAATCGCGCTCTTCGACCTCGGCTGAACGATGCCGACGCCCTCAAAAAGCGCAGTCTGCTGCCTCGCTCTCCGCATATACGAGACCACGAGAGCCAGTTTGAGTGCGCCCGACTTTAACGCACTCACCTTCCTACATTTTCCGACACACACACACACACACACGCGTATACTCGTTGCCGGGCCTTTTCGCTTTTAACCTTTTCAACCTTTTTTTTTTCACGGTCTCGTGTGCACGCGAGTGCCAACTTTCTGTCACCTCGCCAGGCAGTAATGACGAGCGACGCCGCGCCGTATATACTTTCAAACATTTCTCACTCGACGGCAATTTGAATATGCGACCGGCTCTAACGAGCGATGCATGTTTACGCTCCAGTTTCGCGAGACGTAAACAGTAGCGGCTTACTCGGTTAGATTTTTTTTTTTTCGCAGTAGCGGATTTAGCAGCCGAACGAATGAGCGTTCAATCGACGCTTTTATCGGAGCGGCTTCCACGAAGCTCCATATAGGCGTCTCGTTGCCTATCTCTCTCTCTCGCGATCGGGATCGTACGAGAGCGGCCAGTTGTAAGAGCGTAAGCGTAAAATAGACGACAGCACGCGATGATAATCGCGGCGTGCAGCTAATGAAGACGCATGGAGGCCTCGACACGGTGCGTTAACCCCGTCGCGCTGTTGGCTGCACAGCTTGTTTTATATTTCGCCCCATTCCCTCTTTGCTCTCACTCGTTGGTCGTACGTGCGTTTTGCACGGTAGACAACTCCGTGAAGATTCGGGAAAAGGCAAATACAGAACGGAAAGCAAAAGCGCTCCCCCGACGAACTTAATTGAAGCGGCCTGGTATGCGACAGGGTATATATACATATCGGAGGGGTGGCTGCGCACACCCGCGAGGGAATTAATATAGATGGATATGAGTTATCTCGGAGTACACCGCAGGCTTGAGCGTCGAGACTCGTCGTATACGACACAAGCTTGGGTTCAATATGAGAGAAGGCAGCTCGCTGCCGGTCTGTTGACGAAATGCCTGCAGCATCTCCCGTAGAGAGAGAGAGAGGCCAACCCGAAAAGATAGACATCGGTTAGCCGCTTGCTCCACATCTGATAACGCTCGAAATTGCAATCAAAATTTTCACCACTATATAAGCTTGTATATATACGGATGGCTGCTTGGCACTGCGCTCATTTCGCCATAAAGGTAATAAGAGACGAAGGGTTGGTTGGGACAAACAGAAGACGCGCGCGACTATGTACACACAGATTTAATATCCCGCGGGTCGACTTGCGTCGTGAAGGAGCCAGTAGATATTCGACTGTGCGGCCATCAGTCGTGTCAACAGACCGCACAGACACGCGGAAGGATTAAAGGCGGTAAGAATAAACGCAGAGCTATATCGCGGCTTCATTATCGCAGCTATAACTGCAGCAAACATTGTTATCAACAACAAAATCGCGCAGCTGCGACAGGACTTGTTCCACGTTACGGTTACCGCGCTCTGCTACTGCTGCTGTGTGCGAAGACTGCAGCGCGCACACGTGTGTTTGAGCTGCCCGCACGGTATGGATGCAATATCGCTGCAGAGCTTTCTCCGTTTCTCCCCCCCCCCCCC